>OX352479.1:23987630-25187630 GCA_947093115.1 Brenthis daphne | reverse complement strand
CCCGAGGTGATAACACACAGAGCGACTCTCGCTACGGACACACCCGAGTGTTCGATTACTTGTATATTTTTTTTTCTATTTATGATCTATATTATATATATGTTTTAATTTATACATTAAATATATTATTTCTTAAAACTGTTTACAATATTGACGACGACTATAATTACATTTTAGTCGTCGCTAACACTTACAGTATATCCACTATTTACCCAGCTATCCATTTGGGTAGTTTAAGTGACGAAAAATTATATGTATGAACTGAAAAAATTACTTTGTAATCCCATAAATCGCATATCTATTTGTATAGGATTACAAAGTTACTCATGCAGATTGTATATCTCGAAAACAGGATTGAAAATACGTGATGTTTGAGTTTTTCCTTGTGTTATAGACTAAACACTAATTCCGATAATTCAGCCAGGCGCAAAGCCAAGAAATGCACAGGGAGGTGGCCCACTTCGGTGGGCGGAGGGAGGTGGCCCTCTTCGGGGGCGGTGTACCATGCGGGCTGCTCCTGGTACTTCTTTGATAGCAGAGTGGACCTTGGAGCAACCCCATGGTTGTTGTGGTCTGCTTCGGCAGACCTGCCGTCGGGGCGTCGTAGTTGAATGCGTAAGCGATCCTGCGACGCCCTATTAAGACGGGGGAAGATTTTGTTGGATTTTAGTGGGTAGTACTGGCTTTGCCGGTGAGTCCCACACATCGTGCGTTTTCCAACGTTCAAAAAAAAAGGCTAAACACTAATTGAGTTCAAAATTTGAAGCTCCTATGTCTGCTAGAAGTACCTTAGAATTTTGATGATCGGTGAGTGAGTGAGTGAGTGAGTGAGTGACGATATTGACGTTTTGATCTACAACAGTTCATGAACTACAGGTTCAAATTGAATGTAATTTGGAAATATACCTAGTTATATTATGTTCTCTTAGTCACTCAAAATTCAGGCTTCTAGCTTTATCCATAACGAAGTTATGGGGGGGGGGGGGTGGGAAATGCTCTGAATCGCTTCGAGAAAAGGATGGTACTGCCGTGCCCTTTTTTTGCTCGACTTGGCGGGGACACTGCCGTGCCCCCCCATAATGACATTTCTCGCTTTGGTCAATTCGTGTGATGTTTTGTAATATCTGACCATATTATCATATATCATAATATCTGACCATATCTGAACATTTATAATATCACGCAGGACAAGACGTTTAAAAGCAGCTTTTCGAGCAACAAAAAATTAATTTGTGCGCATACGTAAAATGCTAAAAAATGAATGAAATCACGTGACAATGTTCAATCCAAAAGTATGAATGAAACACAATTTAGTATGAACACGGTAAGCTAAAACACGTCTTATCGTCACATGTCTAAGAAGAATCGTGCAAGCAATTTGGAGCGCAAAAATGTATTTTGCTTTGCTTGTGATTTATTGCGTAATATTATTTTTAGAAATTTACGTAGTAATATTAAATAGATTTTTTATTTGTTAATTATGTTAATTCAAAAAATAAATATTTATAATGAATGATGGATTATTAGATTTCTAAAAGGTAAGATGGTTGGAATCGTCTTGTATGGACCCTTCGCCACTGCCAATTAGTATCGTACGGAGTAAAAGAGCTTCTTAATGTTACCAGCTAAATTTTGATGAATAACTCGTGATAGGTAGGACGTTGCATTTTCATGGTTTGTAATACATTGTAGACACTAGTTTAAGTCGACTTTCATTGATAACTGAAGCTAAAAGTGTCGTTGATCGCCTCCTTAACAGAATTCGATGCCTCACTCAAACGAACAATCAACATATGTTAATTTGGAAAAACGGTAATAAATCTCAGAAATAGTTTGTGAAAACCAGTGAAGGTGTCTGAGCTTCAGGTCCATATGTCAAAATTACCATTAAATATGTGAAAAGGCCACCAAATATCTGAAAAAATATATATTAATATAAGTATTTCTGTAGTAATAATATTTACTTTTGAGTTACATCTGCCAAGGTGGGCAATATCACTGAGACTCACAAGTTGCATGCAAGTGCACCCTTTATTCTATTATTTTTCACTCATAAATTCCAGCGGTACAATTTGATACGACCACTGAGAGATCAGTCGCTGTTTAGATGTCCTTACGTGCTTTTTGGGACAAATTCCGATACCGAGCTATTGCCGACAATTGGAAAGCCTAATAGTTACAGTTTGCTCGACGCGAAACTCAAACCGAAGGCCTCGGATCTGTGGCCTTACGCGCTAGCCACTAGGTACATGGGACAGTAGTGTGTATATTGAGCTATTGAGCAATACGTGACACCACATTTTGGTTTAGCTATACCTTAAGAACATGCACACCTTAAGGACGAGCGGTCTGCCGAGAGTGCACATATCAAGAGGAGAGTAGCTGGTTTTCTGCAGCTTCAACATTCGTAAAAAAAGATCCAATTCGTTCCTCAGTGGCCGAAAATCCCCGCAGTTACACTTCAGAGTCAAGACTATTATAGACGTACGTTCCATCTAAGTACACAAAATAAATAATGTAATATAAGAATTAGTTTATTATTTCTTACAAGATATGACAGATAAATGATTTACAACAGTAAAAGTAAGTTCGAATGAATTAATAAAAGAAACTAATTATAACTCTTAAGCAATAAATATTTAGGTTGGTAACAGACCTGAAAATGAGTTCTTTGAAATGGCTCCACAAACAATACTAACGCCATTACATGATTGATAATGTTTATTGACGAATATAGTAATACATTAAGGAGTAAATCTGTAAATAATTATAAAAAAATAATAATATTATGTAAGATATTAGGTAAGCACAGAAAGCACTCTTGTTAGAATAATGCTGGGTGTCGTTATTTCAATTAAGATTATAATCAGGACTTAAATAAAGATTCTATAATCACTATCTAAAGAAGTGGGTGTTATTTTAAGATATGGGAGGTGATAGGGAGTTCAAATATATAAAAATTATAACGAAGGAGTCAAAAGTTATGGACACTTAAAATTAGAACATTTCTATACCTAAATAAATCATTACAAAAGATAAACAAACTTTTAACGAACAGTAAACACCCTTTTTCGTATAAAATTCATATTTTCATAACAATTAAGGCTTTATTGTATTAATACATTGATAGTTTCACTAAAAATAATAATTGAAACAAAATAATCTTAAATATTGACATAACTGTTAATTTCTTTTATACGAGTATACCGCTTTCAGGAAATAACAGATTATCCATACTAATGTTTATAAACGTAATTAGACTATTTTTTTAACCAAGTGTATTATTTATTTTCGATTTAGTGGCAGTCCGACTTTGATAGCGTAGGTTGAGAATTAGTCCGCCTTAGTCTTCTCGTTAAGTCTTTTATTTATTTCAACCCCGGAACCCCTGCTATAATAAGTGCTTTATGTTAATTCGGTGATAGATCTGACTCACTATTTGAAGATTATTTTGGCTCTTGGAAATGACATTTTGACATTTCCAAGCGTCAAAATGGCATTAATGTTATAATAATGTATGGAAATGTTGTAACATGAAGTCTCAATAACTTTTGAGTCTTTCGTTTCCCCAAAATAAATTTTATATATTTGAACTCCCTATTGTCTCCGCTGTCTAAAAATACCACCCACTCCTCCAGGGGCCGCGTCCTATATACTATGCTGCAGCCACAAATTATTTATACTACATGTATTATATAGAATTTTAAATACTAATTATTTATACTAAATATTATACTCGTAAATGTAGAGAAAGGTGGATCGAACGAGGCGAAAAAGTCTTTGCAATTACATTTGCAATTTACCTGAATTTTGTGTCAATCCCATGATTAATCTGTGTAAAAGTTGCACCAAATGAAACATACGGCTTAGGAGTATTAAAGCCATCAAGAGGCCGTCTGAACTGGTCCATGTTCTAATTATCTCACAGATGTGTCGATAGTAATCAGCTAATTGACGTATCATATACTCTGTTCTCTCTGGTTTATTTCTACCTGTTTAAATGAAAAAGATAAAACTTAATAAGATTCAAATACACAACACGTGACACTAGCAGAATGAATTGCGTCTGTCAATACAACTCTAAGCCATAAAGAAAAAAAAAAAAGATTCAAATAAATCTATACGCTCACAATGACATCCAGATAAGATTACAAATTACTTCGATCAACAAGACTACTAGATATCGGGTCGGCGTAAGAAATCCGTCCCGGTAAATATACGCTCACTTGTAAAGTGAGCGTATATTTCGATTAGTTCTATTGAAACACTGCAAGCGTAAACACGTTCACAATAGGTATTTAAAAGTTGCTAAAATAATGCGTGTGAAGAAATTTTTGAGACGGAGTGTCTTATTTTTGGTAAGTGACATGTAAATTAAGTCAATATTTTAAGATTTAACCTACGAAATAATAAAAATTAATTTTTCAACAATTTTAAATCCGCTACGAACGTTGACCCAGGTCGGCCGATACACCCGCAAATTCAAATAAGTAAAACAGAAACAAAACATAATGATTTAGCTCACACAGCAACAACGAGAAAAAATGCTTTATATTATTTTAAATTAAAGGTTGATTTTACAATAAATATTATAAAACTTACTTAATGATCAAGTGTGATGATAATTTGAAGATTTGTGACTTAATTAAAAGGTGCTATGGTGGTGATTAGGTTGAAAATAAAACTATTATAAGACTTTGTCTTGGTTCGTCAGTATACAAATGAAGCCGTATAAATACATATTCGCGCGGACAGAATTTAGCTTTGATTTTGTATGTGACACGTTATCTAGTAGTATTGTTGATTGAAGACAAATTATGATAATGCGGATCTCGCGTGCATAAATAATACTAAGAAATAGGTGATTAGAACACATCCGAGATTTGAATCAGTCAGACAGTCAGTAGACTAGTTAAAAGTATGGTAGTCATAAGTAAAAGTAACAAGGGCGTGTTAATTAAAAAGGATTGGAAATTACGTATTAAAGGATCAAGCCCCGGGCTTAGAATACTCTATCTCATATGACTGATTTATTCAGCACTATATTGCAATAATTTATTTGACTATTCTATTCTCTTGTTAATGGGTTCAAAACGTGCCATATTTGATCTTATTTATTGATATTTTTAATTTACATTATATTATAAGATGATATGACAGACAACTAAGTCTTACCGAAAACAACTTCATTAGTGAAAATATAGTTATTTTTATTAACATTATTCATATTAATAGCATTGTTCACGTCTAATGGACTATCTTCGCTCTTCGACATCTCCCATGCCACTTTCGGCATTTTTGGATATCTATTCATAGCATACATTCCTATAAATAATGGAATATTTAGAAAATAGTTTTATTGTGTTCTCTAAAGGAATATAAAAGATAAATTATATTGTAAAAATCATACTTGGCGTATATTTGTTTTCTATACATGATAAGTGTTGCAAACTTTTGTTTATCATTTTTAGAGTCAGAAGAATTCGAGCTGCGAACGCTACCAGTTGCATCTCAAGTAGAACAATCAAACTTTCTTCTACATAGTACATAATGAAGTAAGCAGGCCCTAAAACATTTTAAATTACTTTTCAAATTAGGAATTTAGGCTGCACAACTTTATTAGAAAAATAAATTACCTCTCAGATGTATTAAACATTTATTGAAGCTTTTGGTGTGATTAATAACCAAACCCTGTTAAAAGAAATTTAGAAGATATGGAATTTTTGGTAGTTTAATTAAAGGGATTAAATCATATTTCACGAATCTAGAGATGAATGTTATTATATTCAGATATCAATCGCATATATTTACGACAGCATCCGGAGTACTACTGGGTTCTCACCTAGGCCTGATATTATTTAGGATATTTATCAATGATACAAGATTAATAAAGATGAAAAATATATAATATGTTTTTCATCTTTATTAATGTTTCAAACATTGACAATTTCATATTTTTGCGGTTGTTTAAACATGAAATAAATAAATAGCATAAAGGATTCACAGGTAATGCGACAAGACCTACATAGACTATCGCTATAACAAGTGAATAATCGTGAATAATTAACTATATTGTTTCTTTGTTATTTAACCGATATTTTTATAGCCGTATATACTAAGAACTAGAACTAGTTGGTCTGAATCTTCCAATCACCGGGATATTTTTATATTTATAAAAATATCCCGGTGAAGCCTACTTGCTTACAGCCAACTATTATTCCTGAAATATCCAAAAATGAATAAAATACTCAACTAATGTGGCTATTGACTCAAATACGTCTAATACTTTCTTAGATTTACGCGAATACTTGACATTTTAAATAAAACTATCTTTTCGGATTTTTTCGCGGATTTATTTTGATTTTTGGTTCCCGACGTTTCGAATGCTTTACAGCATCCATGGTTACGGGAGAGACTGAGGTGTTACATGTCTTGAAGGTATAGTTGTTACTGTAATTGTGGGTAGGCTGTCTGTAACAACTATACCTTGTAATGCTATAATGATAATATATACGTACAATCAATTTTATACTCACATGTGTTTTCTGATTTTACAAATAGATATGTAATGATGTCTATAAAATAAATGATAAAACTTCCGAAAATAAATCCAAATATAAGCCAAAATGTTACATGATCTTTCGGAATGGCTCCTATAAAGGGGATCTTCTTATTAATCTGAAATTTTAAAGAATTTTAATAAGAATTTAATTCTTCTTTTAAAAAACTTTATAAGAGTGAGTAATGGTGCATTAATCAAGGCCTTAATTAATTCTGAAACAGGCAAAATTCTCTTAATACGTCCATGATCGACGGGAATAGACGGTAAATAAAAATAACACTAAAAACTATTTTTAAAACAAGCTTTTATAAGGCAATTTGCTTCTTTTCAGCACACTAAAATAATTAAAATTTATCGTACTTCGTCGGGACCCAATTGTAGATAGATATGTAGGAATAATATTATATTATTTAGAAACTGAAACAACATGTCAAATTTCAAGTCTTTAAGACTGGTGACGAAGTGGTTTTAACTCAATTTTGCAAGACTTGACCCATAAAAACATACCAACAAACGAATATTGCATAAATAAAATCTTGTAAAAACACCTCTTCTAGCTCTTTAAGTGATTGAGCCATATGCCGCATCCTACCCTGAGCAGTGTACGCTCCGAGTAACACAAGCGTTACGGTGACTAAGTTACGGATAACACGTATGATGTCTTGCGCTAACAATGAAGTTTCGTGCTTCATTAGATAGACACAGGTCCCCGTTGTGAAATAAACACCTGAAAATTGTCACTATCGACATAATTCAAATAAAGTATTTCTTATTTGCATGGTTACTTTCGCTGATTATGATCTGATTTTTTTTTACTAGTGACTTACTCTCGCATCGCTCGGCTTACGGTTTTCATAGATAAAAATAGTAATTGCGATTGCACCATTGGAGATCTTTTTTGTAAGCCATTTTAAGACTTACAACTTCCTAATAAATTGTTTGGATGTATCTCTAAAGGTTTAGCCAGCGTTAGCCATGTAAATTTTAAAGGACGACTCTGAAGAACCGTTTGTTTTATTTTCCCATGCGATTTTTCCTGTAGTAAAAGGAACCTTAAATTTTAACCCGAGTTATATATTTATATCACTTCACAAAATTTAGTTAAAATCGGTTCAAAACTTTTTGCTTGAAAAGCATACAGATAGACCAATCGTAATTCGTTTATTTTTAAGACAAAAAAATATATTGAAAACCTGAATTTTCATGATTTTAATACCAGGTAACCTAAAAATAATTTAAATTACTCACTAATAAAAGTAACTAGTACAAATCCATACACAATTAATGCTTTCGAGACTCGAAGTCTCGATCCTCTTGGATAAGGAGCTATACCCATCACACGAGATAGTCTCAAAACCAAACCCACAGCGCCACTCTCCATAGCGAAGTGATAAAAAGATACTAAAAAGTAAGTAAAATATGAGCAGACCAATATAGTTTATTGAAAAAGTGGAATTGGGCTAACAGTGATGTAATCTTGTGATAAATGATCAACTCTGTCCACAACATCAATTAATCATACGTAATTATTTACAAATCATTGATTTATTTGATACTAGCGACTCACCCTCGTTTTGCTCGGGTTCGTCCTTAACTTGCTTCCCAATACAAACTTTCATCCCCACTTTCACCCCATTAAGGGATAATTTCCGGGACAAAAAATATCCTACGAGTATGTCCTCCCTAGGGTCTCAAACGATCTTTCTACCGAATTTCATCTAAATCGGTTCAGTAGATCCAGAGATTACCCCCTACAACGTCACAAACTTTACCTCTTTATAATATTAGTATAGATTAAACATTAGCTAATGGTTGTTGCATATTTATTTAGTGACATACATCACTTCTGATTGTATTGGAATACTCAGAAAGGACCAGTTGAATCTTCACTTATTTATTCATATTTCATAGTTCAAACTAATTTGTACAATGATAAATAACCTTTGTATGAAATGAATCAAAATCTCAACAATAATTTGTTCTCTAGACAGGTGTTACTAAGCAGATAGACAAATTGCCCAAAAAAAAGCTTAGCTTACAATATATTTTATATCTGAGGGCAATTTGATTTACGAATAAAATATTGTTGCTCGGTTAACAATGCTAGTAAAAGTTGTATTATTATGACAAAGAAATATGTAAAAAGAAATATATAAAAACCGACTTCAAACAAAACCACTAAAAAGTAAAAAATAACTGATTGGTAGTTTTCATTTACTATACATACCTAATCAAATATTTTCGAAGTCGGTGTGCTTTGGCTAAGTAATTAAAACCTACCTATTAAATACATACCTAATCAAATATTTTCGAAATCGGTGCCAGTCCATACAAAGCAAAGCAATAATAAAAGTAATGATTTGGCGGTGAGGGTGCCAGAGGGCGGTTGACCAGGGGAGGTTGGCCGTCCATTAGTCTGGCCCAAAGAGGCCGTCAGGGGTGGTCGAACACCTCAGCACCTGACATTGTGACGGGCCTTAACAGGCACTGGCCGTCGGGGTCGCGGAAGAATCTTTTTGGTACCCGTGGCCCCGGCCTTAAGGCGAAGGACGTGTCTTTTGTCAGGTTTTTTAGTGGGTAGGCTGCCGCCCGCTTACCGTCTTTGCGCGGCAGGAGCCCCACATAACCCGCTTCGCTTCCCCATTTGGCGAGCGGGTAACTGGAAACAGGGGTTTTCCTGACGATAAAAAAAGGTTACTTTTTTCCCGGAAAAATGAACGGTTCCCGTGAGATAGATATGTTTGTGCTTATCTAGAGGCGAACCCAAGCGAAGCGAGGGTGAGCCGCTAGTATATCATATAATAGTACCTGGGGCACCAAGCTTCGCTCGGAGTTTTTGGTTAAAAAGTACAATTTTCTTTAAAAAAAACCTAAAAACTTGAATCAATGCAAAAATAGAATAAAAAAAATGTATACGTTTATATCCGACCGGGATACGAACCCGGATACCTATGATTGTCAATCTTGCGTCTTTTTTTAAAAAAACTAAAAACTTGAATACATATTAAAAAAAAAACAAAAGTAAAAACTTTGTATGCGACCGAGATTCGAACCTGGATACCTGTGATTGTTGATCTTGCACCTTGGCCGCTTGACCGCGATGCTTATTCCCGAGCGTGCAAATTACCGACCATATTTTGCGTGGAGTAGCAAAAGAAAACTGCATGAAAACTCGAAAACACGCGTTTTCTCAGACATAATACTAATCTAGATCGATTTATCGCCCCTGAAACCCCTAGTAAACTAAATTTCATGAAAATCGTTGGAGCTGTTTCCGAGATTATGAATATATATATATATATATATATATATATATATATATATATATATATATATATATATATATATATATATATAAGAATTGCTCGTTTAAATATATTAGAAATAGTCTATCTATTCCATATTAACCGTTAAAAATACGTACTCTTAGTACGTACAAACCCGAGCGAAGCGAGAGTACATCGCTAGTTCAAGCATATTAGTCACAATATTGTAATATACATATTTTCATGTCATATTATTTGTAGACATAAAACCAAGTAAGCTAATAACAGATAGACACTGTACAGTTTTAACTTTTTATATCTGTGTAAATATCATCAGTCAATCAATACAAAGTAGCTCATTGATGGAAACGACTAAATTAGTCGATATAACGGATTATTTACAATATGCAGTAATTATTGTTTGTTATCTAAAATATTTTTAAGAACTATAATAATTAGAAAAGCTATTGGTAATCTATTTTTTTTCTTTATTATTTTAATTTTAGATGTTGTTGCTATTAACAATGAACATTGAACATATTTATTTTTAGCAACTACATATATATTTTAATTTGACTGTTTTATATTTTTGTTAGTTATACGAGTAGTATATTATACAGGTTGGAACAAATCGATGGGACATGGAAGAAAAGTACCTTAAATATTGAAGTTATCAGGATTTACTCAAAGGAAACATTTCATTATTTTTTAAAATAATAATAACTGCATTTATTTATTTTTTAAAAAGCTTACCTGAACCGGGAATCGAACCAAATAAAAATGCCAAAACGGACACCGACACTATTTTATCGAATTAATCGATAGGGTCGATGGGAAGGATAAAATCTCTCAAAAAAACGTTACGTCTTAGAATTGAAGAAAACTATGAAATCTTACAAATTATACATATCGACTCTAACATCGTGGAACAAACGCATAAGACGTAGAAAGAAAGTGTCTTAAACATTGAAAATATTAAATTTCAGTTAAAGAAAACATTATTATTTTTAAAATTAAGATTTTGAATTGTAACATACAATTTTCATTTACAATAAGTTGTTCCCAAAAAAAAAAAAATTAAAAGCGCGCTCAAATATTCAAATGAGCGCTCATTCGGTGAGGACATTTTTTGTCGCTGATTATGTATTTAGCACCTTCTTTCATCGATGACTGCTGCTAAACTTTCTCATCCCCGTAATGCATTTATCAATTCATTTCCGGAATATAAATATTCTGAATCCAGGACATGGTCATTGCCATGGTCAATGCCAAGTTACATCCAAATACATCAGATTGTTTACCTGTGACTGAGTTTGATTTGGCATATTCAATTTACAATCTTGTACGATAGCAAGTTCTTATGGCTTGACTTATAGAAAAAATGAAAAACCCATTATACTGGGTACTATAAAATGTAAATAATTACGAAGAGCTGCATTGGATTTGATTCAATATTCTACTACTTGTTGTAATAATGTGTAGAATCTATAGGTTGTTTTATAATCTATAAAAAAATATTGCAATATTATTATTAGTTTAGGAACTTTTAACTTTTTAAATTGATATTTTACTTTTATATATATATTTTTTATAATGCTTACACTAACCCTTTCGTTACTGTAATTTAAAATAATAAAAAAAATAACACGTTTTCGACTTAAAAATCAAAACAGAAATTACCATTAGTCAAAGATCCACGGATTTATTAATTAATATCAAGATTACAAAAGCAAAAGTGATTTTCTTCGCCTGTCTGTTGATTTCTATAATATATGAGCGTCAATAAAACAAATTTGTTTAATTTAAAATTATATTTTTATATTATAAAAACACATCAGATACAGTTTTTGAAAACGATAAACTTGTTAATAGATATAATACTATCATCGAATAAAAAGGAAGCCATTGAAAGCAAAGTCTGTCGACTCTCTACTTATTATGCAGACATCCGTCGAATAGTTACAACTAACAATTTTATTAAAAGTTAATTACATTTTCTGATTATTTATAATGGAGATTTAAGAAACGGAAACGGAAACATGCAGATACTTATGTGTAATACAAACTTATAAAAGTAAGTTAATAAAATTTTACATTTCGATACAAGTATTTATTGTTTCTATACGTTAAATGTTATTTGAGTGTTAATTATTTACTATTGATATACATTTAAATTATCTATCCTTTTAAGTGTAAGGGTTCCCATGCTAAAGTATTATATTCGTGGAATGTGCCAATAGACACTCTATATCAAATCAAATTCGGAATTGAAGAAAAGGCGTTAGGAACTTCGTTCCTGACGGAGGTCCTCCGAGCGCTTATATAATTTTTTTAAATATATTTTTAGTATAAAATTTACAATTTTGGCATTACGAAATCATTATGTATTAAACATTATGTATTAAAGCCCGGTAGCGCTCAATCGACCCGCTTTTAATGAAGGTTTTCTTGCTACTTTACATAATAATATATACTCGTACCAGTCAACATTTGTTTCAATCATAAGTAACCTACATTTTTTTACAGTTGATTTAGATTTATTTACTTACTAGCGGCTTCCCCTCGCTTCCCTCGGGTTCACCTCTAGGTAGTATGAGTTTGATTCGCATTTTGTTTCGATCAATACAAAAAATTGTGTGAAGAAGTATGCTTGTATCAGTTCAAAGAATAAAACTTACTTTTATAGAATAATAACATAGATAGTGTTTTATACCATGACTAACGACTCATATACCGTGACTAATGACTGACGTTTTAACGTTTAGTGTAGATTTCTCAGGGATGACATATTTTTCCGCAGTAAAAAGTATCCTATTGTTATATACTATATATTCCAAATTTCATCAAAATCTGTCCAGTGGTTTTCGCGTGATGCGGTCACAGACAGATAGACAGGTAGACAAAAATTCTAAAAATACAATATAAACTATCAACATAAACTATGGAAGCTATCAAGGAGTTACTGCTATAGCTGACATGTTTAACACAAAAATGGATGAATTTCAACGTGGCCTTACTTAAACTTCTTCACCTGTAACAATCAGTTCCATTGCAGCAGAGTTCACTTCGTTCAAAAACTATTCACACTGCGCTAACTTCCTTACAAAAACAAGTTGGAAGTTTTAACTCAAGAAGTTGACAAGCTGGAGATAAATAGAAGATTCAAAATGTTTCTTTTTCATGGAGTATCAGAGGAGAAAACCGATGACACTACGGCATTAATTACCAGTATAGTGAAGGACATCTGGATCTGACTAGTTTTGCCAGTTTTTACATCACTTCTTGCTTGCTGTACTTAACAAATTCCACAGATCTAATCAACTCGGAACTTGTTATCTCGTTACTTTAATGATTTGGTAATCTAGACCTGATACTGCAGCGTCTCCTGGAATATGCAAGATACTCTTTATTAAAATACTGCAGAGATATCATGCTTACACTCATTGAAATGGCCTAAATGTATGATGTGATGTTCTCCTAGCCGATTCCGGCTACGGCGGCCAATCTCATTGAGACTAGCCAACTGCGCAGGAGATATTATAGTGCACAAGTGTACGCGCAGACACAAGTGCACTCTCTGTTCCTGTCACTCTCATATTCTGGTGGGACGACCACTCGACACGACCAGTAAGAGTTAAGGCGCAGGACCGACAGCTTTACGTGCTTTCCGAGGCACGGGGGTGAAACACCGCCAGCTTCCCAACTCCGGGCTGTTACTGAGGCTTAATATACAGAAAGACTCAAAATATAAAGGCCTCAATTATTATGTTGAGGATGACTTGTTTTAATTTATGTGATGTTCTCCTGACCTATTACAGCCACGGCGGCCAATCTCATTGAGACTTTTTTTTTTATCGTCGTGAAATGCATTTACGCATACCACCTGATCCCCAGGTGGTGATGTGGGGCTCACCGGCTAGAAGAGCCGGTACTACCCACTAAAATCCGACATCCCTTCCCCCCTCCTTAGTGGGACGCCGCAGGATCGCTTGCGCATTACTAATATATAATAATATGTAATAGACCACCAAACCAATGGGGCTGCTCCACAGTCAACTCTGCTACGCCAGAGAGGTACCCGGAGCAGCCCCATTATACCTAACCTCCGCCCACCGAAGTGGGCCACCTCCAATCGGCTGCAGAGGACAGGGAGAGCGGCAACGAAACACCGACACTCCTCTTCCCCTGCAGCCCCACCGCGTCCGCCATCAAACGGTGGCGGCCCCGTCTAGGCCGCGGAAGGTAGGGAGAACGGCATACCGAAATACCGGCACTCCTCTCCCGCCGCGGCCTACCTCTCCGCCGGATGCGGGTCTGCGACCACAGTCCCGCAACCGGCACCCATCGTCCGGCTGTGGGACCGAGCGGTCCCACCACCGGTGGCCGCAACGCCTTCGGCTCGAGGTCTAGACGAGCGGCCCCTCCCAAGCCATTTGGTCCACGCCGGATTTCTCCGGTACCACCCGCCGCCCTAAGCGCGTGGCATTCCCTTATCCGCCACCTGGGGACGCACCCGGTAGGAGTTGACTTCTCCCCCGGGAAATCTCATTGAGACTAGCTAACTGCGCAGGAGAAATTGTAGTTTTTTTTCAATGAATTACAGATGTCAGATGTGCTCAGCTGTTTTACGTAAGTTTTTTTTACTATGGTATCTAAGCGTTAGGAGTTAGGACCTAGTGAGAGGATTTAAAAAAAAAATTAAATCATATCATAGTCTAAAGTTTGCAAAATGAAAGAAAAGAAAGTAAGAACACTATTTTATATATTTATTAAAGCTAATAACTCAAATAAACGATTGTTGTTTTCTTTAGCAATCTTTATTTTAGGAGTACCGAAAGACTATACTAATGATTACCTAACGAAATTTGAAATTTATTTCCGAGTAAATTTCATACAAAAAGTATTAAATTTAGCAATTGTAAATATAAATTTTACAAAAGGCTTGTGAACTCTGTTATAATCACAGCTAATTGTCAGTTGCGTTAAGCACAAATACGCCATTATTTTAAATATCACCTTTATTTTGTGCTGCTTTTTTGACTTTATTATTATCGAACATATAACGTAGCATAACAAGGCTTATGAGTTAAAAATATAAATGACTGGCGATTCACCGTCGATTCGGGTTCGTCCCTAGTGAAAAACAAAACAAATCTAACTCACGAGAACCGTACATATTTCCGGGATAGCCTATGTGCTATAGTACTTTTTTTATCTTTATTATTTCTATTTTAAATGTTAACAATGAATATTGGACATATTTATTTTAAGCAACTGTAAAGCAAGAGATATTTAATTTGACTGTTTTATATTTTTGTTAGTGATAGTATATTATGTAAAATCTCTAATCATTATTTTATCACCTAATTTTCTTTCCTACTCACTCACAAAAGAGCCTTCAAGTTATTACTACTATCAAAAATTATAAGGCAACACAATTTGATAGACAAATGCTGATGTATGCGACAAATCGTGAAAATTTTCATATGGATTATTCTTGCGAGTTAAATGTGACTTAAGAGGTATAGAAATAAAGTAGTAACATTGAAATTAAATGAAGCATTCTATGTATGAGTTTGATTCGCATTTTGTTTCGATCGATACAAAAAATTCTGTCTGTAGAAGTATGTATGTATCAGTTCAAAAAATAAAACTTATTTTTATAGAATTATAACATAGATAGTGTTTTATACCATAACTAACGACTCGTATACCGTGACTAATAACTGACGTTTTAACGTTTAGTGTAGATTTCTCAGTGATGACATATTTTTTCGCAGTAAAAAGTATCATATTGTTATATACTACTAGCGACTCACCCTCGCTCCGCTCGGGTTCGTCCCTAGTGAAAATGTAGGTTTGTATGTATTTTTTAATGCTGAATAATATTTTTTTGGGGGTGGACCACCCTTATCACTTAGGGGTATGGAAAATAGATAGTAGCCGATTCTCAGACGTACTGAATACGCATGTAAAATTTGGTAAAAATCGGTGAAGCCGTTTCGGAGGAATACGGTAATAAACATTGTGACATGGAAATTTTATATATTAGATATATACCAAATTTCATCAAAATTTGTCCAGTGGTTTTCCCGTGATGCGATCACAGACAGATAGGCAGGTAGACAAAGATTCTAAAAATACAATATAAACTATCAACATAAACTATGGAAGCTATCAAGGAGTTACTGCTTTGGCTGACATGTTTAACACAAAAATGGATGAATTTCAACGTGGCCTTACTTAAACTTCTTCACCTGTAACAATCAGTTCCATTGCAGCAGAGTTCACTTCGTTCAAAAACTATTCACACTGCGCTAACTTCCTTACAAAAACCAGTGGAAGTTTTAACTCAAGAAGTTGACAAGCTGAAGATAAACAGAAGATTCAAAATGCTTCTTTTTCATGAAGTGGCAGAGAAGGAAACCGATGACACTACGGCATTATTTACCAGTATAGTGAAGGACATCTGGATCTGACTAATTTTGTCAATACATCAATTCTTGCTTGCTGTTCTTACATAACAAATTCCACAGATCTAATCAAGTCGAAACTTGTTATCTCGTTACTTTAATGATATGGTAATCTAGACCTGATGCTGCAGCGTCTCCTGGAATCTGCAAGATACTCTTTATTAAAATACTGCAGATATATCATGCTTACACTCATTGAAATGGCCTAAATGAATAGGCCTCAATTATTGTGTTGAGGATGACTTGTTTTAATTTAAGAGTTATAAAGTTACATTTAAACATATTAATCAATTTTGCTCATCACATATATCGATTTCAAAACTGCTGTTTATGGGCATATAGTGTATTTGTAGATGGTTGAGTAAACTATCAATTAAAATAGATAATATCACCTTACCGATTGCAACTATGTTATTACCCGACATACTCGTATGTACATTAGCTTTCCGTCATAATTATTTTTTAAAGTACAGTGTTGTTATTGAATTTTATTGTCTTATTTTCCGTTACAATTTTTAATTTTAACTAAGTATTTTAAATCCTTTTTTTTCTCTTTAATGTATTTTCATATTAACAATCGAATGTATCAATAGCATCCATACCTATTAATCCTACTAATGTTATAAATGTCAAAGTTTGTGCGAATGGATGGATGGATATTTGTTACTCGTTCATGCCAGAACAGCTCAACGGATCTGGATGAATTTGACATAGAGATAGATTATAGTCTGGAATCTAGGATATAGTGTAATCTTTGTCTACCTGCCTATCTGTCTGTGACCGCATCACGGGAAAACCACTGGACAGATTTTGATGAAATTTGGTATATATCTAATATATAAAATTTCCATGTCACAATGTTTATTACCGTATTCCTCCGAAACGGCTTCACCGATTTTTACCAAATTTTACATGCGTATTCAGTACGTCTGAGAATCGGCTACTATCTATTTTCCATACCCCTAAGTGATAAGGGTGGTCCACCCCCAAAAAAATATTATTCAGCATTAAAAAATACATACAAACCTACATTTTCACTAGGGACGAACCCGAGCGGAGCGAGGGTGAGTCGCTAGTAGTATATAACAATATGATACTTTTTACTGCGAAAAAATATGTCATCACTGAGAAATCTACACTAAACGTTAAAACGTCAGTTATTAGTCACGGTATACGAGTCGTTAGTTATGGTATAAAACACTATCTATGTTATAATTCTATAAAAATAAGTTTTATTTTTTGAACTGATACATACATACTTCTACAGACAGAATTTTTTGTATCGATCGAAACAAAATGCGAATCAAACTCATACATAGAATGCTTCATTTAATTTCAATGTTACTACTTTATTTCTATACCTCTTAAGTCACATTTAACTCGCAAGAATAATCCATATGAAAATTTTCACGATTTGTCGCATACATCAGCATTTGTCTATCAAATTGTGTTGCCTTATAATTTTTGATAGTAGTAATAACTTGAAGGCTCTTTTGTGAGTGAGTAGGAAAGAAAATTAGGTGATAAAATAATGATTAGAGATTTTACATAATATACTATCACTAACAAAAATATAAAACAGTCAAATTAAATATCTCTTGCTTTACAGTTGCTTAAAATAAATATGTCCAATATTCATTGTTAACATTTAAAATAGAAATAATAAAGATAAAAAAATAGATTACCAATAGCTTTTCTAATAATTATACTTAGTTTTTAAAAATATTTTAGATACCAAACAATAATTACTATTATGAATAACCCATTATATCAACTAATTTAGTCGTTTCCATCAATGAGCAACTTTGTATTGACTGACTGATGATATTTACACAGATATAAAAAGCTAAAACTGTACAATGTCTATCTGTTATTAGCTTACTTGCAATTATGTCTACAAATAATATGCCCTTGCTTCGCTCAGGTTCTGGTATGGAATAGATAGACTATAATATATTATATGATATACTAGCGGCTCACCCTCGCTTCGCTCGGGTTCACCTCTAGAAAAGCACAAGTACATCTATCTCACGGGAACCGTTCATTTTTCCAGGATAAAAAGTAACCTGTTGTTTGACCGGAAAGATAAGGTATCAGCATGCCAAATTTTTATTAATTAGGTGCATAAATTGTCGTGTACTAAGCTGTATAAGTTACTATAGTTTTTTGACTATCCCACGGGAACTCTTTAATTTTCCGGGATGAAAAGTATCTAAAATGTTGACCGAAGATATAAGGTACTACCATGCAAAATTTCATTTAAATAAGTCCAATAGTTTCGGAGATTATCCCGGACAAACAGACAGACAGGAAAATAAAAAATGGAAAAAAAATCTGGATTTGTTCTATTTCTCTTCTTACACCCCCCTGACTCGGTTTTTAGCATTTTTATTTTATGTACAGACATTTGACCTCTACAGTTTTATTATGTATATATATACCTTAAGGACAAGTGGTCTGCCGAGAGTACACATATCAAGAGGAGATTAGCTGGTTTTCTGAAGCATCAACATTCGTAGAAACAGATCCAATTCATTGCTTAGCGCCCGACGCTCCCTGCAGTCTTCAAGGTCTGGACGAGTGTAGACGTGCACTCCATCTCTTTGCTGCAGAAAACCAGCTACTCGCCTCTTGATGTGTGTACTCTCGGCAGACCACTTGTCCTTAAGGTTAACACTTTTTATCCCGGAAAAATGTACGGTGTCGTGTCAGGTGTGGCAACACTGGTCTATCTATGGTAATTGTGAATAAGATATAACTTAGAGATTAATGATTATTAGAATATGGCGACTTGTTGTAAGAGAACTATTGTGAACCTATATTACATCGAGGTATTAAAAACGTTGATTAAAATTATAAGTATTTTCAATCGAACCAATATCACATGGCGCTGCGGACAGCTACAAAAAACTAATAGGGAAAAGAGATCTGCAAATTTCCGGTAAGGGACGCCGACACGCGGCACGCCACACGCCGACGCCATTTGAACGCCATTAAAGATTAAAGGTAAAATTGCATCTTATCTTTTTAAAAATGGATTTGTTAAAGCCGCCTCCACCGCTTAAAATAGCGGGGGCGAGCAATTTAAAACAAGCTTTCCATGATTGGAAACAAAAATTTGAGCTATATTTCTTGGCGAGTGGGGCGGAGAAGAAACTAAGTCCGGAACAAAAGAAGGCACTATTACTTCATACAATTGGGGACAATGGATTAAATTTGTATAATACATTTGAGGATAAAGAAAACTTAACATTCGAAAAGTTACTAACTCAATTAGAATTACATTGCAGACCGCCGAGCAATGAGTCTTTTAACAGACACGTGTTTTTCTCTAGAAAACAAAAAGATGGTGAGACTTACGATGAGTTTATCACTGAGTTGAGGAAGTTAAGTTTAGATTGTAACTTTGAAACACTAAAAGATGGTTTAATTAGAGATCAAATAATATTAGGTATACAAGATGCAAAATTAAAAGAAAGTTTATTAAAAGCTACGGATTTAACATTAGAAAAGTGTATATCAGCATGTAGGATTGCGGAAACAGCCAAAAAGCAGGTTGAGGAGCTGAAAAAAGACAACACTGATGTGGTTGCAAAGATAAATAAGTCGAGGACCAAATCTGAACCAAAGACTAGGTACCAGGTTGGGTCACGGACCAATTGGAGTAAGGCAGGGAAGCAGCAGAAACCTAGTGAGACTAACATGAGTAATACATCAAAACAGAGTGTGTGTGGGAAATGCGGTAGAAAGCATCTTTATGGGAGATGTCCGGCATTTAATAAAAAGTGTTTGAAGTGCCAAAAGTACAATCATTTTGCAGCACAGTGCTATAATAAGTGTGGTTTAGTGAAACTAAATAGTGATGAGAGCGAGGACTCATTTAAAATAAGTACAGTGAACTCTATTGGTAAAATAAATAGAGACTGGTTACTAAAAATTAAAATTAAAGATAAATATATAAATTTTAAAATAGATACAGGGTCGCATGTAGATATATTAAGCTTAGAGTTGTGCAAAAAATTAGGATTAAGTATGTATAGGGATAACAATGTCAAACTTACTAATTTTGATGGTTCACAGATAAAGGTTATAGGAGTCTGTAATGAGTATATTACTTTAGGGGAAAATAGTTGTAAAACAATATTATACATTGTTGATTGTTGTAAAGATGGCATATTAAGTTATAATTCAGCTCTTAAGTTAGGAATAATTAATAATATTAATAAAATTGAGGTCAAAGATTTTCAAAGTATTAATAGTAGTTCTCAAATGTTAATAGAAAAGTATAGTGATTTGTTTACAGGCTTAGGAATGGTTAAAAACTATGAGTATAATATCAAATTAAGAGAAAATGCAATACCAGTAGCTGAGAGGCCTAGGAAAATTCCATTTCAATTACAAAGTAAAGTCAAGCAGGAACTACATAGGATGGAAGAAGCAGGTGTTATTAGGAAGGTGATAGAGCCTACAGAATGGGTAAGTTCCATGGTGATAACTAAAAAACCTCTTAATAAAATAAGGATTTGCTTAGACCCTCAAAATCTGAATAAATTTATTGTTAGAGAAAGATATAAAATGAGCACATTTGAGGAATTAGTAGCTAAAATGCCTCGAGCTAAATATTTTAGTGTGTTAGACGCTTCTAAAGGATTTTATATGATAAAACTGTCTGAGAGTAGTCAACTATATACTACATTTAATGCAGGGGATTTTGGTAGGTATTGTTACAAAAGATTACCTTTTGGTTTAAATTCAGCTCCGGAAGTTTTTAGTAAATGTTTTTCAGATGTATTTACAAATATAGTAGGTGTTGAACAGTACATTGATGAGTTAACACGTTCACTGCGTCATCATTTTGAAAGAACTTTCAGCTAGTGCTTTGGAGACCTAAAAGATCTCGAAACTAGCCTACCCTTTGGTGCGTTAGAGACCTAATCAGTCTCCTAAAAATACAGTTTTGAAAATAATTTATATCTTCCAAAAAACTAATGACATATATTTTAAAGTTTTTGTGGGTCAAGAGAGCCTATTGGTCTACCTGTAGTAAGTAGTGATGGGAATAAAATAATATCTCAGTTGTCGATTGAAAAAGTTTTATTAAAGAAGTTTATTTATAAACTATGCAAAGTGTTTTTCATTAAAACATAGTAAGCACATTGATTATTTGCATTGCGCGCAAATGGTATTTTTTCAGCTTTTTTTAGAAGCGTCAGTGCTGTTTAATGTGCGTCGTAATTTTTCATAACAACCCACACAACGTCTTTTTTTGTCGCCACGTTGGAAAACATGATCTGTACATCTTCCTTCGGGGAATTCTGTAATAAAAAGCATTATATTTTCCAAAATTGTAATTATACTGGACGATGCAGCACTATAATCCAGCGTTGATTTTTCATTCTTAGAAATCTCACCAAAATAAAACAATTTTATTAAATAATTAAATAAAATATATTAAATAAAAATTTTTTTACACATTTTCGAAACGTGCGCGCAGCCTCCCACGTCGACACTAGGACAACACTAAATCGATTCACACAGCGCCCGCGCCCCCCAACCTCCCTTTCTTGCGTCTACGAGGCGTACGATTCCACGAGTATCGACATGTCTCCTAACGCAAGGAATAAAAATAATTATACTACTGTGCGTTAGGGACCTAATCCATCTCTATTTATTTTTTTTATGTCCTCGAATTCACCTTTAAGTAGGAAGCAAATATGTATATTTGTCTTACTCATACTTAAAGAACTTTACACGTTAGAGCCTCCCGCAAGGAGTGAAACAACACGATTATAGTCAACGCACAGTACAAAAGTCCTGCAAGAGATCTGATAGATCTCGTAATGCAGCGAACGTGTTAATAGTATGGGGTGAGACATTAGAGGAGCACAACCAAAGACTACAGAATGTTTTAGAAAGGGCAAAACAGGCTGGAATTAAATTTAATAAAGAAAAATGTAAGTTTGGGGTCACAGAAGTAAAATATGTAGGGCATATTTTAAGTGCAGACGGGATAAAACCTGATCCAGAGAAAATTAGAGCAATAATAGAGATGAGTGAGCCAAACAGTAAAAAAGAATTACAAACCATATTAGGTATAGTTACTTATGTGTCTAAATTTATACCTAACCTATCAGATGTTACATATTCTCTTAGGGAGCTATTAAAAATAAATTCAGCTTTTGTGTGGGGTGACAAACAGAGAAAGGATTTTATTAAATTAAAAGAGTTATTGTCATCTACACCCGTCCTCAAATATTTTGATATTAATAAACCTATAACATTAACTGTAGATAGCAGTAGTACAGGGTTGGGTGCAGTGTTATTACAGGATAATGCACCAATTGCATATGCATCTAAAGCACTCACAGATTGTCAAAAATCTTGGGCTCAAATTGAAAAAGAGTTATTGGCCATTGTGTATGCTTGTGAAAAATTTCACCAATATATTTATGGTAAGCATATAGTTGTTGAGACCGATCATAAACCTTTAGAGCATATTGTTAAAAAATCTATGAATGAAACACCATTAAGATTACAGCGGTTGCGATTGAGATTGCAAGGTTATGATTTAGATATTAAGTATAGACCAGGTAGAGAGCTTTTAGTAGCAGATGATTTATCTAGGGCTTATATTAAGGATACTATATGTAACAAAGAGTTAGATGAAACAGTAGAGTTGCATGTGTGTATGATAAAAGAAAATCTGAATATTAGCAAAGAAAAATTACAGTTATTTAAAAAATAAACAGCTAAAGATAGTGATTTAAATCAATTAATTATATATTTACAAAATTCATGGCCTTCTGTCAAAGAGATTCCATACAACTTAAGATATTATCATTCTATAAAAGATGAATTATTTGTGTCAGATGGTTTAATTTTCAAAAATACAGCTGTTGTAGTTCCTAAAGCATTGCGAAAAGAAATGTTAAATAAAATACATTATAATCATCAGGGAATTGAGAAATGTAAGAACAGAATAAAAGGATTGTTATTTTGGCCTTTTATGTATAAAGAATTAGAAGATTTAATACAGAATTGTCATATGTGTCTTAAATATAGGAAAAATTATTCGTATGAACCTCTGGTGTTAAGGAAATTGTCAAATAAACCTTGGGCAGTTGTAGGTGCTGATATGTTCTATTTTAATAATAATTTTTTTTTGTTAGTTGTCGATTATTTGACTAAGTATACTGAGATAGTAGAGCTGAAAGATCAATCGGCTGAAAGTCATATTACAGCATTGAAAACAGTGTTCAGTAGATGGGGAATTCCTGAAAATGTGTATACAGATGACGGAGCTCAATATAAAAGCCAATTTTTTAGAGATTTCTGTAAATTGTGGAATATTAAACATTGTCATTCTACACCTTATTATCCAAGATCAAATGGGATGGTAGAAAGGCATATTCAAACAATCAAAAGAATGTTTAAAAAATGTTTAAATGAACAAAAGGATATATATTTAGCTCTGTTAGAATATAGGAATACACCTATTGATTGTGAATTAATGTCACCGAATGAACTTATGTTAGGAAGACAAGTAGCATCATACTTACCAACTAAAAATAAATATAATAAAATAAATTATAATAAGGTTAAGCAAAGTGTAGAGGAAAAGAGAAATATGTATAAATATTACCATGATAAGAAAAATAAAGGTAAAATTGATAGTTTTTATAAGGGTCAAAATGTTTATGTACATGATAAAAATACTAAAGAGAAGATAGATGGTAAAATAATTAAGGAAGAGAGAAATAGAGGTTACAGAATTTTGTTAAATAACGGGGAGGAAGTATTAAGAAATAGGTATCATATATTTAAAGGAACACCATATAAAAAGTTTTATGTAGAAAATGATAATGATGATTGGCTTAAGGATGTACCGAATTTCAAAGTCATTAAAGAGAGTATAAATGTTAATAATAAAAACTTAAATATTAATAGTGAAAATGTTAGTGATAAGAATGTGAAAGTTTCCAGGTTTGGCAGACCATTAAGACAACCCTCTTATTTGAAAGATTATGTTGTTTAGAATTTTGTTTTGTTTACTTAAAGGAAAAAAGGGGGATGTCAGGTGTGGCAACACTGGTCTATCTATGGTGATTGTGAATAAGATATAACTTAGAGATTAATGATTATTAGAATATGGCGACTTGTTGTAAGAGAACTATTGTGAACCTATATTACATCGAGGTATTAAAAACGTTGATTAAAATTATAAGTATTTTCAATCGAACCAATATCACAATAGGTTTGTTTTTGTTTTCCTAGAGGTGAGCCGCTAGTAAATAAATAAATCTAAATCAACTGTACTAAAATGTAGGTTACTTTTGATTGAATTGACTGGTATATATTATTATGTAAATTGGCAAGAAAGCCTTAATTAAAAGCGGATCGATTGAGCCGTGCCGGGCTTTAATACATAATGTTTATTGTTACAGTTACCTGAGCTTCCATCACAGTCACCTATGTAAGTGCGCTTTACATGTATATCAATCGATCGAGAAAAACTAAAAATTTCGAGTTCGTTCGTTCATATTCCCTTATGGCTATTTTGTAATACTTGATGTCTTCGATGTATTCAGTTTCTAAGACATATAATATAATCAAAATTATACACAAACTAAATATTAAAAAATGTTTGTTGTATAGCTAATCTGTCAGCCGCCGAGATAGACGTGTTTCTTTTGTTCTCTACAATTACACCGTGGTCCAAAATAACGTTGACAAAATTAAAAAAATAATATTTTAAAAATGGAATGCCTTGCGTTCTCTTTTGACTTTGTTTATTCTTTCTTCATTCTTTGGCGCCAGTTTAATATTGTTTGTTGGCTAAAAAGTTTTAAAATATATTTATTACGTTATGTCAGAGCAGCGTGGAGCCATAATTTCATTGTATGAGCGTGGAAAACGGCAGTGTGAGCTAGTAAACATTCTTGGTGTTAGTCGTCAGCTAGTTTCTTCAGCAATTAAACGCTATGTTGAGCTCGGCAACATCGGAGACCGTCCTGGGAGAGGACGCAAGCGGACTGTTCGAACTGCTAGGAACCAACACATTACCAAACAAAGATTAGTCCGAAATCCACATACCAAGGTGAGTAAAATGTCGCGAGACTTGGGAATAAGTCGCTCCACCGTGCAGCGTATTGTGAAATATGATCTCTAATTGATACCATCAAACTCAGAAAAGCGCAATTGCTTACAGAGAAAGACAAAAAAGTTCGCCTTGAGAGATGTCGTTTGCTTAAACAACGCTCCGCTGCTCCGAATTGGAAAAATATCGTATTCTCCGACGAAAAATTTTTTTCGATAGAACAAGCCCATAATCACCAAAATGACAGGATCTGGTCTTTCACTCGTCCTGGAGCTGCCGCAGTTATTCCACGTCTCCAAAACGCAAAATCAATTATGGTTTGGGGTGCAATCCGCGCCACTGGCAAAACTCCCCTCGTTTTTGTAGAAAATGGTATAAAAATTAACCAAGAAAATTACCGACGAGAAATCCTTGAATCTGTGGTTATTCCTTGGAGTCAACAGTACTTTGGTAACCATTCATGGATATTTCTACAAAACTCTGCACCACTGTTGAAGACTTAAAGCTCACAGAGCTTTAAGCGTTCAACAGTGGTGAAAAAGCAATTTCCCTGATTTCATCAGCTCAAAAGAATGGCCACCCTACTCGCCTGATCTGAATCCAATGGATTACAGTTTATGGTTAATATTAGAGGCAAGGACCTGTTCTACGCCTCATAGAACTCTTGATGACCTGAAGGCTACTCTTACACGGGAGTGGGACAAAATATCTGTTGAGGAAGTGCGGAATATTGTGGAAAATTTTACCAAGCGTTTGGCTCTATGCATTCGCGCTAAAGGAGGTTATTTTAAAGACAAATAGGGATTCTTGTAAAAAATAAGTTGTATTTTTATAATTTATAGCATAATTTCATTTAAGTTTAAAGTTAATAAAATTATTTGAAAAATCAATTGTCAACGTACCACCCTGTAATTTAACAAAAATAGTAAAATTATCGTTTAAAGCTAAATAATCATGATAAACCGTATTTTCAGTGTAAAAGGTTCATAATCTACGCGTTCAATTAGCTAAACCCAGTATAGTATTATATGATCTGTGTTACTAGCAACAAAATATGTTTTACCTTGGATGCATATCAACCACAATTTTGAATAGACTTGGAATTGAAAAATTGATCTAGCGGCATAACTCGCTGCAAGCCATCCGTTGATCCTAAGTTTAAACCCAACTTGTGATAAAATATTTCTTATTTTGATTTGTCTCGCTCTCTTTCCAAAATGACTGGAAAACAATTGTTCTGGGGGTGCTGTAACATTGGTACAGGTCCCGCCACGTAAAAAGAACGCTAAGGAACAATGGAGTCTGCGCATGGGTACAGTCGTCCTAAAGTACTAGGCTAAATTGTTTTACAATATAAGTGTAATTGTTGTATCGTAGAATCATAATAGGTACTTTACTAGCTACTTAGTACTTTGGAATACAAAAATATAGATAATGTTTATTTTAGCATTATTTTTCACTTCGATCTTAAAATTTATAGTAGGTTGTTATCAGAAAACTTAAACTAAGGCCCGTTATAATATAACTTTATGTTTCTTTTTTATCCTTTTATTTGGAACTGTTCGTATTTTTTACAATTCGTCTCACTGTAGTCTCAAAAGTTTTCGTAGCTTCTGCCGTCATATATTCTTTTAAATTATCACTGATCCTTACTCAGCTTTTTTCTTTATAAAATAATAATAATTAAGCCACATTTATTTCATATCTTAAAAGTTATATTTCAAAAGTTGTTAGTTGTTGTTAGTATGTTTGCTAAATCTAGGTTGTTAGTATGATTATTATTTTTTATTTGTTCCGAGATATGGACGTTCACGCTTTTCTATTTTTGCCCCTCTTCATCCATTGTTCTCCTGCCACTTTTTTTATCTCATCAGTCCACCGTGTTATAGGTCTTCCTAACTTTCTTTTCCCCGCCGTTAGTCACTTCCATCGCGTAGATTCGATAGTCCACCCACTCCACTATATCCACTCCACTTTAATGTCAATGCATGTGTAAGTGCATCGGTAATCTTAGTTTTCTGTCTGATTATGTCGCTTCTTATTTTCTGTATTTTCCTTATCTTTAAAATACTTCTTTCCATTGCTTCTTTGATTGCTCCTTATCTTGTGATTAACTTTTTCGGTAAAGGTCCAATTTTGGCAGCTGTATAATACACTTGGTATACACTATAATTGACTTGGTAGCACACATGTGTCCATTACGACTTTCTTCATAAGTAAACTGTAGTTGCCTTTTAAAATTTCTTTTTTTTTTATTGTCGCTCGACAAGATGACTCCATGACGCCTGATGGTAAGCGACAGTGGAATCTAGAATGAGATCTATCGGTTCCGGGACTTGATCTCGATTCCGATCAACCTCACCTCGTCGGCCTGCATATGTGCTTTTTTACGCTCCGTTTAAACGACCCTGGATTATAGGAAGAGGAAAACACGTGGGATGGTAATGAATTCCATTTCCTAATAGTGCGGCACAGGTAGGAGCTGCCAAACCTTTTGGTACGAGAGGGTATGGGTAGTACCGTGTGAGGATGGAATTTCCGACCAGCACGTGTGGTTTTGGAGAGGAAAGGAGAGGAGGGTATAAGTTGGAAGAACTCTTCTGAACACTCGCCGTAATAAACGCGATGAAAAGCGGCTACAGAAGCAACATCTCTACGCAATTGCAGAGACTCTAAGTACTGAGTAGCCTCAGGTTTATTGATTATGCGGATAGCACGGCGTTGTAATCTATCATTTAATAATAATTATAAAACAATAGACAATATAAATCACTTTTCTTATGTAAAACCATCGTCGTGCAAGGAAAGTTATGTGTGCGACTGGACTATGGGAGCAAACGAAGCGTAATCTCAGCGTAGGATGCGTGGGTCAACTGACGAACCAATAGCGTGCACGCTCAGACATACCGGCGTAGTATTCTCCCGTCGCACCCCTTAAAGGTGCATTTACATCTATTCAACAACAGGCGATTTTTTTTTAGGAAAGAAACATGTTGAAAGCAACACTGTTGCCATTTGCTGAATGAGTCTTGCAACATAACGTCGACCGTTCTACAAAATACGAGTTGTTGAAACGTGTTGCCTTTGTATCCACAGATGAAGGGTTCATTCAACAATATTGCTTCTACAAATCATATTTTTTTTTGGTCATTTCGTATCTTACCTAGTTAAAAAAAAGGAGAAAACGCTCCATTTATAGGTATTTCTTCTAACTTAGGTTACGATTTTCATGATTCTTTATTAAAAAGTTATCCTATATTATTTAAAAAAAATCGGTCAATAGATTGATTTTTTTTATTTTAAAGTGATTAAAATTTACTGTCTTTTTACATAAAATATAATTTGTAAATATTTTAAAATAATATTATCGTAAAAATACATACCACACTAAATCTGTATTTTATATTTACATATAAAAATTAAATAAAAAATATTTGTAATTTTAATTATTAGGACTGAAGGCTAAACCACAATCTATATAGAAATGTACGGCGAAAATAAAGTAATTTGCATAACCAACCATCCATCATCTGATAGGTCATCGTCGTTTTCATCGATCGGTCCATCGTCCATTAGGTCCTTTAGTAAATTGTTTCAATATACACTTGTTCACCAAAATAGATAGAGAATAACACATAGAGTCAAAAAACGCTCTCAAACAGCATCTCAAAGACAGTGGGGTACGATATAACTGAAAATAACATTTCTCATTGCACTCGTAGTGCTAAAATAAATTCTAAATCAACACGTTCACGATCAATTATTATCGAGTATAATCCATAGTAATATAAGTTCAGCTCAATGCTCCTTTGGTACGAGATCATCTCTTAGCTGCTATAATAAAGTTTAACAAGGGGCATACTACTGAAAAATTAAACACTTCTCATCTAGGTATTGGAGATGATAAATCTGATGTATAATATATTTGTGAACATTTATCAACTTCAAACAAGTTACTCCACGGGGCCACACCTGTTTGGAGAACCATTGATATTTTGATTCATTTCATACAAAGGTTATTTATTTTTCATTGTACAAATTAGTTTGAACTATGAAATATGAATAAATAAGTGAAGATTGAACTGGTTCTTTCTGAGCATTCCAATACAATCAGAAGTGATGTATGTCACTAAATAAATATGCAACAATCATTAGCTAATGTTTAATCTATACTAATGTTATAAAGAGGTAAAGTTTGTGACGTTGTAGGGGTAATCTCTCCCCCCAACGTGCGTTCACCTTGTCGTGGTGGGGGGACTCAGTAGTGCCTGGCAATACAGCCAGGCGCGAAGCCAAGAAACGCACAGGGAGGTGACCCACTTCGGTGGGCGGTGGGAGGTGGCCCTCTTCGGAGGGCGGTGTACCATGCGGGTTGCTCCTGGTACTTCTCTGATAGCAGAGTGGACTTTGGAGCAACCCCATGGTCGTTGTGGTCTGCCTTGGCAGACCTGCCGTCGGGGCATCGTAGTTGAATGCGTAAGCGATCCTGCGACGCCCCATTAAGACGGGGGAAGGTTTTGTTGGGTTTTTGTGGGTAGTACTGGCTTTGCCGGTGAGTCCCACACCTCGTGCGTAAATGCATTTTCCAACGTTAAAAAAAGAAAAGGCGGTAATCTCTGGATCTACTGAATCGATTTAGATGAAATTTGGTAAGAAGATAGTTTGAGACCTTGGGAAGGACATACTCGTAGGATGCTTTTTATCCCGGAAATCTTAAGGAGATGAAAATGGGGATGAAAGTTTGTATTGGGAAACAAGCTAGGGAGGAACCCGAGCAAAGCGAGGGTGAGTCGCTAGTATCAAATAAATCAATGATTTGTAAATAATTACGTATGATTAATTGATGTTGTGGACAAAGTTGATCATTTATCACAAGATTTCATCATTGTTAGCCCCATTCCATTTCTTCAATAAATTAAATTGGTCTGCTCTTATTTTATTTATTTTATAGTATCTTTTTATCACTTCGCTATGGAGAGTGGCGCTGTGGGTTTGGTTTTGAGACTATCTCGTGTGATGGGTATAGCTCCTTATCCAAGAGGATCGAGACTTCGAGTCTCGAAAGCATTAGTTGTGTATGGATTCGTACTAGTTACTTTTATTAGTAAGTAATTTAAATTATTTTTAAGCAATACATTGAGTTTGTAAAATAATAAAAACTGAGTTTTAAAATTTTACCATCTATACTAATATTATAAAGGGATAAAGTTTGTGAGTTTGTGACGTTGTAGGGAGTAATCCCTGGATCTACGGAACCGATTAAGATGAAATTTGGTAAGGAGATAGTTTGAGACCCTGGGAAGGATAGAGGATATTTTTTATCCCGGAAATCATTCTTTAAGGGGGTGAAAATGGAGATGAAAGTTTGTATTGGGAAGCAAGCCAGGGACGAACCCGAGCGAAGCGAGCGAGAGCGTATTATATATATAGTAAAATTGAAAATTTAACTCTAACTGCGAAAACAGGTGTATAATATAATCTTTATTTATAATAAAATAGTAACGAAGCGAAACATTAGTTTACAATTTTTATCTGGTTGTCTGTATCTGTATGCTTTTTACGCAAAAAGTTTTGAACCGATTTTAACTAAATTCTGTGAAGTAATAATACTTAGGTAAAAATTTAGGATACCTTTTACTGTAGTAAAAGGTCATTTTTTGTAGGCCATTTTAAGACCTACTACTTTCTAATAAATTGTTTTAATGTATCTCTAAAGGCTTAGCCAGCGTTAGCCATGTACATTTTTAAGGACGACTCTGAAGAACCGTTTAATTTTCCCATGCGAGTGAAATATTATTTTCCTGTAGGAAAAAAAGGAAAAAAAATTCCAACGGTGCACTCGCAATTACTATTTTTGTTGATAGAGACAATTTCCAGGTTTTTACTTCATAACGGGGACCTGTGTCTATCTAATAATACTAATGAAGCAAAAAACCCCATTGTTAGCGCAAGACATCACACAGGCTATCGGTAACTTAGTCACCGTGACGCTTGTATTACTCGGAGCGTACACTGCTCAGGGTAGGATGCGGCATATGGCTCAATCACTTAAACAGCTAGAAGAGGTATTTTTACAAGCATTTATTTATGCAACATTTGTTTGCAAATCTTGCAATCAGAGTTAAAACCATTTCGTCATGTCTTAGTGACTTGAAATTTTACATGTTGATTCAGTTTCGATAATAATGACTTTTTAGGATAATTATGACCTAAATATCTATCCAGAATTGGCTCCTGACGAAGAAACTTCTCAGCGGTTAACTGTACAGACACGAAATTTTATACACATAAGCAATTTATTTATTATTATAGCCCGTTCTCAAATTTACCATAACTTTGTTGCTACGTCCTGAGTATGAGAGATCTCAGTAGTCAACGGCACAGATACGAAATATTGTATGTGCATTCAATTATAATTCAGGGCCTTTCCTCCACGTTATGAATACGATAATTTTTTATTATCTTAATGTGCTGAAAAGAAGAAAATTAACTTAAAAAAGCCTTCTTCAACCGACTTCAAAAAGGAGGTGGTTCTCAATTCGACTGTATTTTTAATAATGTTTTTAGTGTTTTTTTTATGTCTATTCCCGTTGATCATAGAAGTATTAAGAGTTTTTGAATTAATTAAGGCTTCATTGACGTTAAATGAACAATTTTGCACAAGAATGTATAATAAATAACATTTTAGTGACGTAGATCTTAGCAATAACTATATATTTATCATTCTGTATAATGCATTTGTAATTTTCAAAAATACTTAAAAGAAATCACGGGGCTTATTTTAGTAAAAACTTAAGCTGTATTATAACATTTTTACAAAATTCATTTATTCAAAAGAACGTCTTGCACCATTAATCACTCTCATAAAGTTTTTTTAAAAGTAGAATTAAAGACTTATTAATATTCTTTAAAAATTTCAGATTAATAAGGAGTTCCCTTATATAGGAGCCATTCCGAAAGATCATGTAACACTTTGGCTTATATTTGGATTTATTTTCGGAAGTTTCATAGTTTATTTTATAGACACCATTACAATTATATTTGTAACATCAAAAAACATATGTGAGTATAAAATTGATTGTACCTATATATTATCATTGAAGCATTACATCAAAACGTACTTATTGTCTAAAAAGCACTTCTAAACCATACTTAAGAATAGAAATCAAGCCAATTGTCGATCTTTTGTTAACGTTTAGAAACGCATGTGCACATACACGCAAGCTCACACTTGCATAAATGCAGTTGGTTTTGTGGAGACTCATCGGCTAGTAAAGGTAGCCCTAAAACCCAAAGTTATATTTCTCCGTCTATAAATTGGGGCGCCTCGATGGCTGATTGGTATACTCAGGCAGACGTCATCCTGTTATTCACGAGAATCAGAAGATTGCTCCAGCGTTCAACTCTGTTTTCAGAGAAATACCAGGAGCAATCCACTGCCTCCCGGTGTAACTCTTAGCTTCGCCCGGCCGATTTCATCCAAAGAAAATAAATAAATATGAAATTGTCAATGCTCGAAACAATAATATTTTTTTTCATCTTTAATAATCTTGTACATTGATAAATATCCATTATAATATTAGACCTAGGTGAGTACCCAGTCTCAGGGCAGTTGCTGGACTGCTACTGGGCGCGTCCCCCGGGTGGCGGATAGGGGAATGCCACCACATTGGTGGTACCGGTCTTGACCGGCGCGGACCAAAACCAGCAGGCATGGGCGTGCCTTTAGGGGTTTGTTAACCCCACGGCCTAAGGGAGCACACCCTGACAGAAAAGCGCGGAGGTGGGGCGAGCCCGGCGGGCGCTTAACTGTGCAGCCCGGCTAGCACTTTGTGCAACGCCCCTCACACATCGTAATCCCGGGACCCGGTGTCGTTGCCATGTCTAGCGGCCGGGAACTGGGACCGATAGCCTCGGCTTAACTGCCCGGGTTGCGAGGAAGAAAACCTCTATAAAAAATTACCCCAATCCCAAGTGGCGGAGCAGCGCGAGGGGATGCGTGGCCGATGGGAGATCGGTCACTACTGCTACCCCCGCAAGAGTACCGGCCGACACTCTTAGCGGGTTACGTGGAGGCTTATCCGCATACAGGGGGCACTGTGCGGACGGACCCACCCTTCCCCCATACTCGTGGGACTAAAAATGGAAAATTCTTTTATTAAACCAAAAACCCAAGACGTAGTGCCTGCGATGGGCGGAGAAGAAGTTGGGCCTGCGATGGGCGGTGATGTTGTCGTGCCAGTGACTGGCGGTGTAAGTAGTCGGCCTGAGATAGGCGCAGGGATGCGTTCCAGAAGTGCGCAAAGAGAGGTGGTTAAACAGCCACAAGTGTTGCTTACCCGGGTAGAGTTGGGGGAAAGCGCACTGAATAGACAAAGTCCTACGTCCTCTTCCGGACGATTCTGGGCGGGTTCAGAGAAGGACTCCGATGGAGAGAGCTTTATTTCCGTAAGTTCGATTGGGAGCGGCGTGTCCCGATTCAAAAAGGATGCGCGGAAAAGACCATACAAGACCAGCGGCCAGTCAAAGTCATCCGATGAAGAGGCAGGGCGGCCTAAAAACAAAGCGGCTGCGAGTAGAGGGAGAGGCAGACCTTCCACGACGGGAGAATACGTTGGCCTGGCAGAGGCGAAAAGGGCTCTCAACGAGGCGAAGAGAGAGGAGTTGAGGCTGAGAGCCGAGGAGGAGGTGGCCGAGATGACGTTGGCAGTGTCCACTAGAGCGGGCTCGCGCCTGTCCGACGTTTCGTCAGTGACACTATTGGAGGAGACTGAGGCAGTATTAGCTACGGACCTGAAGAGGAAAGTGGCGGATAGCCTGGAGATTATCGAGAGTGTTGCCAAAAAATCCGGAAACCTCAAAGGGGGGTTTGTAAAGGCCCTGAAGGAGGCGGCATGGAATATAGCTACCGCGGTGGACACTCTCGCAAAAAGAACAGCGACAGATGAGGTAGCTCATTTAAGAGCCAGCAATGCTCGCCTGAAGACAGAACTCGAGGAGATGCGCAAGGAGTTCGCGGCACTGAGAGCGCAGGTAGAGGTCTCCCGAGCCGACGTGCGACCCTCATCATCCCAAGCGCAGATCCCGGCGAATACCCCGCCACAACAACCGGCGGGTGTGGATGAGCTAGCCCGAACGATCATGGTCCAGGTGGGGACCATGATCAATGCGCGATTTGAGGCGCTTGAGGGCAGGCTCCTACCGGAACAGCGGATTCGCCCTCCGCTGGCGTCTGATGGGGCGAAGGAGAGGTCGGTTCCAAAGGTGGCAGCAAAGAGCACAAAAGTGACGACCCTCACGGCCCCCGCAAATCCGGCACCAGGGCCATCTAAGAAGAAGTCCAAGCAGGGCAATACAAAGAAAGCGGTAGGTCAGCCACCAAAACAACCGGTACCGCAAGATGCACGAGCGGACTCTGTTCCGTCTACGTCAGCCCCCTCCACTACGGAAGGCTGGAATCTAGTGGTTCGACGAGGGGCGAAAAAGGCAGCGGCTACAAAAAAGCAGCCACAAAAAGTAGCCGTTCCGCAAAAGAAGAAGAAGGAAGGTGGAAAGCTCCGGCCTCCTCGCTCGGCAGCGGTTGTTCTGAAACTGCAGCCTGCAGCTGTCGAGCGAAACGTCACCTATAAGGAGGTATTCGCCCAGGTCAAAACTAAACTCGACCTAAATGACCTGGGCATAAAGGACATCCGCTTCAAGGTTGCTTCCACTGGGGCTAGGATGCTTGAAATCCCAGGTGCCGGCAGTGCTGAACAGGCAGATATTCTAGCCCAAGCGATTAGGGGGGTCCTGGATAAGGAAGAAGTCCAAATCTCCAGGCCAACCAAATGCGCCGAGATGAGGATCACCGGCCTAGACGACTCAGTGTCGAAAGAAGATATCGCGGAGGCAATAAGCCGGACGGGCGGTTGCACTGCCGATGCAGTCAAGGTGGGGGAAATCCGCCGTGGGACGTCAGGCTTCGGAACGGCGTGGGTCAGTTGCCCTGTGCTAGCGGCCAAGAAAGTGGTGGATGGCGGCCGCCTTCTCGTGGGGTTTGTGTCAGCACAGGTCAAGCTGCTGCAGGCCAGACCCCAGCGTTGTTTCCGGTGCCACGAAGTGGGGCACGTGGCTGCCAAATGCAAGGGCAGTGAGGACCGGAGCAGCCAATGTTTCCGTTGTGGGCAAAGCGGGCACAGGCGCGAGCTGTGCACTGCCGCACCACACTGCCCGGTATGCGAGGGCGTCAAGAGGCCAGCGAACCACATCGTCGGTAGCGCAGCATGTACTTGAGCCCCGGCTCGGAAGAAGAAGGTGGCCAAAACTGTGGCTAGTGCGCCCAAGCCGCCGACGGAGGGAGAAACTATGGACCAACAATAACGATGGCCCTTAAAGTTCTACAGACGAACTTAAACCACTGCGCCAGAGCACAGGACCTGTTTGTTCAGAGCCTGGTACAGTGGTCCGTACAAGTGGCGGTCGCGGCGGAGCCGTATTGGGTTCCCCCGCGTGACAATTGGGCGGGAGACAACGACGGGTTGGTGGCCATTGTTTCCCAGGTCGCCGCGGGCTCTCCACCCTTTACTCGTGTCGTGAGGGGCTCGGGTTGCGTTGCGGCACTGCTGGGGGACACGGCGGTAGTCGGGGTCTACTTCTCCCCCAACCGATCCGTCGCAGAGTTCGAGGAGTTCCTGGATGAGGTGACGGAGCTCTGTCGGACCCTCCAGGCCAGAAATCTCCTCATCGCGGGGGATCTCAATGCGAAGTCCAGTATGTGGGGCTCATCGACAGCGAACGCTCGGGGGTTGTCACCACTAACTTGACTATCCTCAACCGGGGGACGGCCAACACGTGCGTGCGACGGCAGGGCGGGTCCATCGTGGACGTAACGCTCGCGAGCCCGGCCTTAGCGCGCCGTGTTCAGGACTGGCGAGTGCTGGGTGATGTGGAGACTCTCTCGGACCATCTCTACATCCAGTTTGAGATCTCCACTCATCCGGCGGTGCCGCCAAGACCTAACCGGACCCTGAGGGAGGAAAGTCCGAGGTGGCAGCTGAAGCGCCTCAAACCAGAGCTGTTGAAGGAGGCGGCGATTATAGCCTCCTGGCTGCCTCAACATGTCGCGTCACCAGAGGAGGCATCACAGAGCATGGAAGAGCTGGTGAAACGTATCTGCGATGCATCAATGCCTCGGTCCGGAGTGTGCCCTCCAAGGCAGCAAGTATGGTGGTGGACTGCAGAAATAGCGCAACTCCGTCAGGACTGCGTTGCTGTCAGACGCGTATTCTCCCATTATAGAAGAAGGGTGCATCGGGATCGAGCAGAGGAGGAGAGTCGGTATGCCAGCTACGTGGAGGCAAAGACTCGCCTTTGTGCCCAGATCGCCAGGGCCATAGCGGAGGGAAGGGCCGAAATGTTAGAGGGAATCGATGGAGATCCCTGGGGCACACCGTATAGGTTGGTCATGGGCAAGCTTCGCCCCAGGGCCCCTCCAATTACTGAAACGCTCGACAGGGAGGTACTTCAGAGTGTGCTGGAGAGTCTGTTTCCACACCAGCAAAACTTTGTGCCGCCGCGGATGGCTCCAAGCATAGTGGCTGACGATGACGAAGGGCAGGAGGACGTGCCAGAGATCGACGAGGAGGAGATAGCAGCTGCGGTCTTGCGACTGCGGGGAAAATCCGTTGCCCCCGGGTTGGACGGAATACCAGGCCGCGCCCTAGCCTTGGCCATGGACGCTTTAGGGCCTTGTGTGAGGGGACTATTCACTGCCTGTCTGGCTCAGGCCATAATTCCACAGAGGTGGAAGACAGGCAGGCTAGTCCTCCTCAGAAAGGAAGGGCGTCCAGCGGAGTCCCCCTCTGCCTACCGCCCCATCGTGGTGCTAAACGAGCTGGCCAAGTTATTAGAGCGCATCATAGTCGGACGTTTGGTCAAGCACATGACGGAGGTCGGGCCAGATCTATCGGACACGCAGTTTGGCTTCCGCGGTGGTCGCTCAACCGTAGATGCCATCCTGTGGGTGAAGTCCCGCGCGCAGGATGCGGTCTCCCGGGGTGAAGTAGTTTTTGCGGTGTCCTTGGACATCGCAAACGCATTCAACTCTTTGCCCTGGGTTTGCATCAGGGAAGCACTCCGACACCACGGGGTGCCCACCTACCTGCGCCGCGTTATTAAGGCTTACCTCTCCGATAGATCGGTGGTCTTTCCTGAGCGGGATGGCTGGGGGAGACGCGAGGTGTCGTGCGGTGTTCCACAGGGCTCGGTGCTCGGGCCGCTCCTGTGGAACATCGGTTACGACTGGGTGTTGAGGGGTAGCACGCTAAGGGGAGTTTGCGTAGTGTGTTACGCGGACGACACCCTCGTTTTGGCACGGGCGAAGAGCCACAGAGAGGCGGCTATATTGGCGACGGCGGGAGTGGCCCACATTGTCAATAGAATACGGAGGTTGGGATTGGAGGTTGCTCTCGGGAAATCGGAGGCGATTTGTTTCCATGGCCCTAGAAGAGCACCTCCACCTGACACCCACATCACGGTCGGCGGAGTCCGCATCGGTTTGTCGAGCACGATGAAGTACTTGGGACTCGTGCTCGACGGCCGGTGGAACTTTCGGGCCCACTTCAAAGCCCTTGCACCAAAATTGATGAAGACGGCGGGTGCACTCGGACGGTTGTTGCCGAACATCAGTGGACCGAAGTGCGCCAGCAGGCGCCTGTATCTTGGAGTCCTTCGATCGATGGCGCTATACGGTGCCCCGGTATGGGCAGATGCTCTCTGTCGCGAGAATGTGGTTGTCTTGCGGCAGTCGCAACGAGTTATGGCGACGAGAGCTATAAGGGGTTACCGGACCATCTCGGCAGATGTGGCGTGCGTGCTGGCCGGAGTAACACCCTGGGACCTGGATGCGTTTTCCTTGGCGTCGACCTATTGTCGGCGTCGAGGCCTTGCGTCCGGGGACCCCAGGCCAGCACCACACGAGAATGAAGAGCGGGATGCCGCAATCGAGGAGTGGCTCGCAAGGTTGGAGCACTCATCGGCTGGCCGGAGAACCATCGACGCGGTTCGCCCCGTCCTCAGGCAGTGGCTGGCGAGACGTCACGGCGTCCTTACCTTTCGGCTGACGCAGGTCCTCACGGGGCACGGGTGCTTCGGCGGATACCTGTGCCGCGTCGCCGGAAGAGAGCCGGATCCACGCTGCCACCACTGTCACGGCTGCGTTGACGAGTCGGCCCAGCACGTACTTGAAGAGTGCCCGGCCTGGGAATCGGAGCGCGAGGAGCTCCGAAGTGTTGTGGGGGCTGACTTGACGTTGCCGGCTGTGGTTTCCTCCATGGTCGGTAGCGAAAGGTCATGGGCTGCCGTCCTATCCTTCTGCGAGGACGTGATGTCGCGGAAGGAGGCGGCGGAGAGAGAAAGGGAGGCGACTTCCGATCTCGCTATCCGCCGCAAAAGGACCGGGCGCCGGAGAGCGGCCCACGATCGCCGCCTCCCCCCCTAGCACCAGCCAGAGGGCGGTAGACTTGGGGAAGTCTGCCACCTAATCACCTGGCCCGAGTAGGCACGCGCGGTGTCCCCCGCGCGCTACTCCAGACGTCGTCGTTGAGGGCGCTGCTCCCGCCCTCCGACACCGAGACGTGCCGAAAGGCAATCGCCGTCGGGGTTCGCGGATGATTCTTTAGTTCCCGTGGCCCCGACCCGGAGGCGAATGAGGCGGACACAGTCAGGTTTTAGTGGGTAGGCTGCCGTGCGTTTACCACCTTTTGCGCGGCAGGAGCCCCACATAACCCATCGTTCTTCCCCAGGCGGCGGGTACCCGGCAACAGGGTTTCCTGACTTAAAAAAAAAAAAAAAAAAAAAAAAAAGGTGAGTACCCAGTGGTACTCCGGATGCTGTCTTAAATATATGCGATTGATATGTAGCAATAATAACACTCATCTCAAGATATGTTAAATATGATTTAGGCCCTTTAATTAAGTTACCGAAAATTCCATATCTTCTAAATTCTTTTAACAGGCTTTGGTTGTTAATCACATCAAAACATCAATAAATGCTTAATACATCTGAGAGGTAATTTATTTTTCTAATAAAGTCGTGCAGCCTTAATTCCTAATTTGAAAAGTAATTTAAAATGTTTTAAGGGACTGTTTACATCATTATTTACCATGTGGAACAAAGTTTAGTTGTTCTATTTGAAATGCAACTGGTAGCGTTCGCAGCTCGAATTCTTCTGACTTTAAAAATGATAAACAAAAGTTTGGAACACTTATCATGCAAAGAAAACAAATATATGCCAAGTATGAGATTTACAATATAATTTATAATATTTTATATTCCTTTACAGAACACAATAAAACTATTTTATAAGTATTCCATTATTTATAGGAATGAATACTATGAACAGATATCGAAAAATGCCGAAAGTGGCGTGGGAGATGGCGAAGAACGAAGACACTGCATTAGACGTGAACAGTACTGTTAATATGAATAATGTTAATAAAAGTAATTATATTTTCACTAATATAGATGTTTTGGGTAAGACTTAGTTGTTCTGTCATATCTTCTTATAATATAATGTAAATTAAAAAAATTTATAAATAAAATCAAATATGGCACGTTTTGAAGTCATTAACAAGAGAATAGAATAGTCAAATAAATTAATGCAATATAGTACGTAATAAAACAGTCTCTTCAGACGAATTGAGAATGAAAAAAACGTTTTAACAAAAGAATAAAAACCGACTTCAAACAAAAGCACTAAAAAGTAAAAAATTACTGATTGGTAGTTTTCATTTACTATACCACGGGACCAATCTGGAAGTATACCCTTTCAAACAAAATAAAAGTTGTCTAAATCGGTTAATAAATGACGAAGTTCTGAGGTAACAAACATAAAAAAAAACAATCGAATTGAGAACCTCCTCCTTTTTGAAGTCGGTTGAAAATATATGAGATAGAGTATTCTAAACCCGGGGCTTAATATTTTGATATGTAATTTCCAATCATTTTACTAAAGCGCCCTTGTTACTTTTTCCTATGACTACCATACTTTTAACTATTCGACTAACTGCCTAACTGAATCAAATCTCGGATGTCTTCTATAACCTATTTCTTAGTATTATTTATACCTGTACGCGACATCGGCATTGTTATAGTTTGTAATCTTATCTGGATGTTATTTTGAGGTTTATAGATTTATTTGAATCTTATTAAGGTTTATTTTTTTCATTTAAACAGGTACAAATAAACCAGAGAGAACAGAGAATATGATACGTCAATTAGCTGTCTACTATCGACACATCTGTGGCATAATTAGAACATGGACCAGTTCAGACGGCCTCTTGATGGCTTTAATACTCATAAACCGTATGTTTCATTTGGTGCAACTTTTCCACAGATTAATCATGGGGTTGACACAAAATACAGGTAAATTACAAATGTAATTGCAAAGAGTTTTTCGTCTCGTTCGATTCACCTTTCTCCACATCTTTGATAGTTCTAATAGACTTTAGGTCTCTAATAACTTTATTTAAAACTAGCGGCTCACCCTCACTTCGCTCGGGTTCGCCTCTAGAAAAACACTTATAGAGATCTATTAGTTCCCACGGGAACCATTAATTTTTCCGGGATGAGAAGTAACCTGTTGTTTGATCGGAAACATAAGGTATCAGAATGTGAAATTTTACTAAATTAGGTGCATAAGTTGTTGTGTACTAAGCTGTATAAGATACTATAGTTTTTTAACTATCCCACGGGGACTCTTTAATGTTCTGGGATAAAAAGTATTTTAAATGTTAAACGGGCATATAAGGTACCACCATGCAAAATTTCATTTAAATCGGTCCAAGAGTTTCGGAGATTAGCCCCTACAAAATAAAATTGAAAAAAATCTGGATTTGTTCTATTTTTCTTGTTACGGGATGTAAGAAGATAACTGACTCGGTTTTTCGCATTACTTTTTTACGTACAGACATTCGACCTCTACAGTTTTATTATATTTATAGATAGAATAAATAACGTATAATAAAACAGTAATATATAACAATGAAAATAGTTATAGCGAGTGTACCTTAGGAGAGAAACATATGCTATTGAGAACTTTTCTATTGACCTTTTTAAGACTTACAATTTTCTTGTACAATGTTTTGATCTATCTCTTAAGGTTGAGCCAGTGTTAGCCATATAAATTTCTAAGGACAATTCGATAGAACCAGTTATTGTGTTTTCCCGTGGGAATGAATAATTTGCCTATCGTGTAAGGTATCCTAAATGTTGACCCAAGTACTAAGTTGCCACTATACAAAATTTAGTTAAAATCAGTTCAGTACTTTTTGCGTGAAACGCGCACATCGATTTGACTAAGTTAGTTTTATTATAGATAGATAAGAATAGATATAGCTTAGCAGATATACATATACTATTCAGAACTTTCCTGTAGGACTTTTCAAGACCTACAATTTTTTTGTATATTGTTTTGATGTATGTATGTCTTAACTCTTAAGGTTTAGCCAGTGGAAGGTTTCTAGGAAGGACTCCATAAAACCAGTTATTGTATCTTCCCGAGAGAAAGAAAGATTTTCTTAAAGTAAAAGGTATCCCAAACGTTGACTCGAGTAATAAGTTATCACTTCACCAAACGTTGAAATCGGTTCATTTCTTTTCGCGTGAAACGTGAATACAAAAACAAACAGACATACAGGCAAACGGAGAAACAGACAAATTTTTTGATAACTATTGCTTTGAGGTTTAAGTTGTGTACATAATACGTTACAAATAAACGAAAACATCTATCCCACGGGAACCGTACATTTTCCGAGATAAAGAGTAACCTATTTGTTATTCTTTTGTATGACCTATATTATTGTAAAGTTTCATCAAAATCCAATTTGTTGTTTTTGTGTACTAAGCTGTATAAGTTACTATACTTTTTTGACTGTCCTACGGGAACCCTTTAATTTTCCAGGATGAAAAGTAACTGATTTGTTGTTGTCATGTATGAACTATATTATTGTAAAGTTTTATTAAAATCCAATCAGTAGTTTTTGTGTACTAAGCTGTATAAGTTATTATAGTTTTTTAACTATCCCACGGGAACTATTTAATTTTCCGAGATGAAAAGTATCTAAGATGTTGCCCAGGGATATAAGGTACTACCATGCAAAATTTCATTTAAATAGGTCCAATAGATTCGGAGATTAGCCCGTACAAACAGACAAACAGACAGAGAAACAAAAAAATTGAAAAAATCTGGATTTGTTCTATTTGTCTTCTTACATACCCCTGACTCGGTTTTTAGCATTTTTTTGCTAAGTACAGACATTCGACCTCTACTGTTTTATTATAGTATAGATACTATTGTCCTTGTAAAACTTCGTAAGACTACTGTCTACTAGTTTTCTATTAGCAATAGTGATTATAGAATATGTTTTTAAGTCCTGATAATAATCTTAATTGAAATAATGACACCCAGCATTATTCCAACAAGAATGCTTTCTGTGCTTACCTAATATCTATTATAATTTTTATATCATTATTCACAGATAAACTCCATGATGTATTATTGTATTCGTTAATAAACATTATCGAGCATGTAATGGCGTTAGTATTGTTTGTGGAGCCATTTCAAAGAACTCATTTTCAGGTCTGTTACCAACAGAAATATTTATTGCTTAAGAGTTATAATTAACTAGCGTTATCCTGCGGCTCCGCCCGTAAAGTACATTAATCAGCATCATATACTAAAACCTTCTCCGAAACACGTTGCATCTTATAGTATGAGTATTATTCCGATCGGTTCAGTAGTTATCGCAGTATAACCGAACAAAAAAATCGGCTCTCCATTTATTAGTATAGATTTCAATTTTTAATTCATTCGAACTTACTTTTACTGTTGTAAATCATTTATCTGCCATATCTTGTAAGAAATAATAAACTAATTCTTATATTGCATTATTTATTTCGTGTACTTAGATGGAACGTACGTCTATAATCGTACGGACTCTGAAGTGTAACTGCGGGGAGTATCGGCCACTGAGGAACGAATTGGATCTGTTTTTACGAACGTTGAAGCTGCAGAAAACCAGCTACTCTCCTCTTGATATGTGCACTCTCGGCAGACCACTCGTCCTTAAGGTGTGCATGTTCTTAATGTATATTTAAGTCAAAACGTGGTGTCACGTATTGATCAATACCTCAATATGCAAGTACTGTCCCATGTACTTAGAGGCTAGCGTGTAAGGCTATAGGTCAGAGGCCTTCGGTTCGAGTTCCGCATCGAGCAAACTATAGCTATAAGGCTTTTTAATTGTCGGCAATAGCTCGGTATCGGAATTTGCGCCAAACAGTACGTAAAGACATCTAAACAGCGACTGATCTGGTCGTATATCTGAGTGGTCGTACCAAATTGTTGTATCACTGGAATTTATGAATGGAAAATAATAGACTAGAGGGTGCACTTGCACGCAACTGGTAAGTCTCAGTGAGATTGGCCACCGTGGCAGATATAATCAAAAGTTATTATTATTACTACAGAAATACTTACATTAATATATTTTATTTTTCAGATATTTGGTGGCTTTTTCACATATTTAATGGTAATTTTGACATATGGACCTGAAGCTCAGACACCTTCACTGGTTTTTAAAAAATTTGATTTGATATAGAGTGTCTATTGGCACATTCCACGAATATAATACTTTAGCATGGGAACCCTTACACTTAAAAGGATAGATAATTTAAATGTATATCAATAGTAAATAATTAACACTCAATTAACATTTAACGTATAGAAACAATAAATACTTGTATCGAAATGTAAAATTTTATTAACTTACTTTTATAAGTTTGTATTACACATAAGTATCTGCATGTTTCCGTTTCCGTTTCTTAAATCTCCATTATAAATAATCAGAAAATGTAATTAACTTTTAATAAAATTGTTAGTTGTAACTATTCAACGAATGTTTGCATAATGAGTAGAGAGTCGACAGAGTTTGCTTTCAATGGCTTCCTTTTTATTCGATGATAGTATTATATCTAATAACAAGTTTATCGTTTTTAAAAATTGTATCTGAGTGTTTCTATAATATAAAAATATAATTATAAATTAAACAAATTTGTTTTATTAACGCTCATATCTATTGAGAAATCAACAGACAGGCGAAGAAAATCACTTTTGCTTTTGTAATCTTGATATTACTTAGTTACTGCGCGGATCTTTTACTAATATTAATTTTTGTTTTGATTTTTGAGTTGAAAACGTGTATATTTTTTATTATTTTAAATTACAGTAACGAAACTGTTATTGTAAGCATTATAAACAAAATAAATTATATAAAAGTAAAATATCAATTTAAAAAGTTAAAAGTTCTTAAACTAATAATAAATTTGTATGATTTTTTATACATTATAAAACGTCTTATATATTCTACACATTATTACAACAAGTAGTAGAAGACTGAGTCAAATTCAATGCAACTTTTCGTAATTATTTGCATTTTATAGTAACCAGTACTATGGATTTTTCATTTTTTCTATAAATCAATCCATAAGAATTTGTTATCGAACAAGATTGTAAATTGAATATGCCAAATCAAACTCAGTTACAGGTAAACAATCTGATGTATTTGGATGAAACTTGGCATTGATCATGTCCTGGAATATAATAATTATATCCCGGAAATGCATTTGGTAAATGCATTACGGGGATGAGAAAAGTTTAGCGGCAGTCATCAATCAAAAAAGGTGCTAGATACACAATCAGCGACAAAAAATGTCCTCACCGAAAGAGCGCTCATTGAATATTTGAGCGCGCTTTTTTTTTGTGGAAACAGCTTATTGTAAACGAAAATTGTATGTTGCAATTCAAAATCTTAATTTAAAAATAAAATGATGTTTCATTTGACTGAAATTTAATATTTTTAATGTTTAAGACACTTTCTTTCTACGCCCTGTGCGTTTGTTCCACGATGTTAGAGTCGATATGTATAATTTGTAAGATTTCATAGTTTTCTTCAATTCTAAGACGTAACGTTTGTTCGAGAGATTTTATCCTTCCCATCGACCCTATCGATTAATTCGATAAAATAGTGTCGGTGTCCGTTTTGGCATTTTTAATTGGTTCGATTCCCGGTTCAGGTAAGCTTTTTAAAAAATAAATAAATGCAGTTATTATTATTTTTAAAAATAATGAAATGTTTCCTTTGAGTAAATCCTGATAACTTCAATATTTAAGGTACTTTTATTCCATGTCCCATCGATTTGTTCCAACCTGTATAATATACTACTCGTATAACACTAACAAAAATATAAAACAGTCAAATTAAATCTCTTGCTTTATAGTTGCTTAAAATAAATATGTTCAATGTTCATTGTTAATAGCAACAACATTTAACATTAAAATAATAAAGATAAAAAAATAGATTACCAATTGCTTATTGCTTTTCTAACAATTATACTTAATTTTTAAAATATTTTAAACTAGCGACTCCCCCTCGCTCCGCACGGGTTCGTTTCTACTTACTTTTTAACGTTTAGTGTAAATTTCTCAAAGATGAGATATTTTCCCGCAGTAAAAAGTATTCTATGTGTTGACCCGGATAACCAGCTATTTTCCTTCCTATCCCTCCAGTGGTTTTTCCGTGATGCGGTAACAGACAGACAGACAGAGAGACAAAAATTCTAAAAATTATAGATTCGGCCTCTGTATCGATAATAATGTCTATTTCAATAAGATTTTCAAAAAAATATTTAATGTACAGATTCGGCTTAGTTACAATTTTATTATATGTATAGACAACAAACAATAATTACTATTATGAATAATCCGTTATATCGACTAATTTAGTCGTTTCCATCAAAGAGCTAATATAAAAAGCTAAAACTGTACAGTGTCTATCTGTTATTAGCTTACTTGCTTTTATGTCTACAAGTAATATGACATGAAAATCTGTATATTATAATATTGTGACTAATATTCTTAGATTAGCGATGTACCCTCGCTTCGCTCAGGTTTGTCCCTAGGTACGTATGGTTAACGGTTAGTATGGAATATATAGACTATATATTATATGATATACTGGCGGCTCACCTCGCTTCGCTCGGATTCGCCTATAGAATAGCACACATTTATCCCACGGGAACTGTTCATTTTTCCGGGAAAAAAGTAACCTGTTGTTTGACCGGAAATATAAGGTATCAGCATGCTAAATTTTATTTAATTAGGTGCATAAGTTGTTCTGTACTAAGTTGTATAAGTAACTATAGTTTTTTAACTATCTCACGGGAACTCTTTAATTTTCCGGGATAAAAAGTATCTAAGGTATTGGACCGGGGATATAAGGTACCACCATGCAAAATTTCATTTAAATCGGTCTAATAGTTTCGGAGATTATCCCGTACAAAGAGACAAACCGATAAACAGACAGAGAAACAAAAAGGCAGAGAAACAAAAAGATAGAGAAACAAAAATTTTGAAAAAAATCTGGATACATATCATAATAGAACATTCTATTTCTCCTCTTACATCCCCCTGACTCGGTTTTTAGCATTTTTATTCTATGTACAGACATTCGACCTCTACAGTTTTATTATGCATCAACATTCGCAGAAACAGATCCAATTCATTGCTCGGCGCCCGACGCTCCCTGCAGTGAGTCTTCAAAAGGTCTGGACGAGTGTAGACGTGCGTTCCATCTCTATGCCGCAGAAAACCAGCTACTCGCCTCTTGACATGTGTACTCCTGGCAGACCACGGGTTCCCGTGTCATAGGTTTGTTTTTGTTTTCCTAGAGGTGAACCCGAGCGAAGCGAGGGTACGCCGCTAGTAAATAAATAAATCTAAATCAACTGTACTAAAATGTACGTTACTTTTGATTGAATTGACTGGTATACATTATTATGTAAAGTGGCAAGAAAGCCTTCATTAAAAGCGGATCGATTGAGCCCGACAGGCTTTAGTACATAATGTTTGTTGTTACAGTTACCCGAGCCTCCATCACGGTCACCTATGTAAGTGTGCTTTACATGTGTATCAATCGATCGAGAAGAACTAAAAATTTCGAGTTCGTTTGTTCATATTCCCTCATGGCTATTTTGTAATACTTGATGTCGTCGATGTATTCAGTTTCTAAGAAATATAATATAATCAAAATTATACACCAACTAAATATTATAAAAATGCTTGCTGTATAGTTAATCTATCAGCCGCCGAGATAGACGTGTTTCTTTTGTTCTGTACAATTAATATTTTAATAAAAATAGTAAAATTATCGTTTTAAGCTAAATAATCAGTGTTAAAGGTACGTTTAAATAACTAAACCCAGTATAGTATTATATGATCTGTGTTACTACAAACAAAATGTGTTTTATCTTGGATGCATCATCATCATCATATTCAGCCTGCTTTTGTCCACTGCTGGACATAGGCCTCTCCTATGGCACGCCACTGAGCTCGATCTTCAGCTCTACGCATCCAACCGCTGCCAGCCACTTTACGTATGTCGTCGCTCCACCTAGCTGGAGGGCGTCCTACACTACGTTTGCCGAGCCGTGGTCTCCACTCTAGAACCCGTCTGCTCCATCGGTCATCGGTTCTGCGACATATGTGACCAGCCCACTGCCACTTCAACTTGCTAATTCTTTGGGCTATGTCGATAACTCTGGTTCTCTGTCGGATGTCTTGGATGCATATTAACCACAATTTCGAATAGATTTGTAATTGAAAAATTGATCTAGCGGCATAACTCGCTGCAAGCCATCCGTTGATCCTAAGTTTAAATCCAAGTAGTGTTAAAATATTTCTTATTTTGATTTGTCTCGCTCTCAGCGTAGGATGCGTGGGTCAACTGACGAACCAATAGCGGGCGAGCTCAGACATACCGGCGTAGAATTCTCCCGTCGCACCCCTTAAAGGTGCCTTTATATCTATTCAATAACAGGTGATTTTGAGGAAAGCAACATGTTTAAAGCAACACTGTTGCCGTTTGTTGAATGAGTCTTGCAACAAAGCATCGACCGTTCTACAAAATACGTGTTGTTGAAACGTGTTGCTTTCGTGCACAGATGATGGGTTCATTCAACAATATTACTTCTACAAATCATATTTTTTGGTCATTTCGTATTTTATCGAGTTTTAAAATAGGAGAAAACGCTCCATTTATAGGTATTTTTTCTTTCTCACGTTATGATTTTCATGATTCTATATTAAAAAGTTATCCTATATTATTAAAAAATTCGGTCCTTAGATTGTTATTGTTAGATTAAAATTTGCTGTTTTTTTACATAAATGTAATTTATAAATATTTTAAAATAATATTAATGTAAAAATACATACCACTACTAATTCTGATTTTATATTTACATAATTTTATTTAATTTTTTTATTTTTTTATTTAATTAGTTTCACTTATTATTTTTGTAAACATACTTATTTAGCATCCGTCATTTTTGATGACAAATCAGTTCATTTGTAATAATTTAGGGTAATATAGGTCTAATTGGAATTCTGTCATCGCGTTTGACGTGATCAACACACAATTTTGAGCCTCTCTGATTTGAATTATTTTATCATTGTGGAAATAGTAGTTATAAATAATTAGTTGTATATATTAGTTAATGTAAATATTTAAATATTTTAAGTGTATATATAGAAGATATTGTGGTAAGTTTTTAGTTTTAGATTTTTATTTTCAAATTTTCCTTCTATATGTGACAAGCCGAATATGGAAAAAAAACACAATCGGAGCCTCCGGATCCAGGCGAAATTTTTTATATGCCGGAGACAGAACTACTTCCATCCAGTTCTTTTTCTAGAAAACGCTCTGGAGTCCAACAAAATATTGGCTTAAATAAAAAAACGATAATTGATCCTTCGACAGCTAACCCATCTATTCAAACAGTTTATCTGAACCCCGCTTTTAACGAATTAATTAATTCTTATTCTGACTCTGACATCGGACCTTTCATAATCCATGTTGCAAGAGAAGAACCAGACCCATCTGCCGGACTAACTATTCGCGCAATCAAATTTGGTGAATTTCTTTTTAAAAATAAATTTCAAGATATAGCCAAAGATGGAGTCAAAAGTATTGGCCGTAATAAAATTAGTGTCGAATTCTCATCCGCCACATCTGCTAACAAATTTATTCAAGATCCGTTACTTTCGTTACATAAATACAAAGCTTTTATACCTACTTTTAATATCTCTCGCATGGGCCTAGTCCGAGGAATCCCAATAGACTGGTCTATGGATGAACTATCTAGGAGCCTGGAGCTTCCTAGTGGTTGTGGCGAAATTCTTAAAGCCCGAAGATTGAATCGCAAACAATTTGTAGATGGATCACCTAACTGGATTCCAACTCAATCTGTCGTGTTAACGTTTAGGGGTCAGATGCTACCAAATAAGGTATACGCGTTTTATTCTTCTCTTAATGTTGAAACTTATAACCTACCTACTATTATGTGTTTGAACTGTTGTCGATTTGGCCATACTAAAAATATATGCCGCTCAAAACCACGATGCTTGAAATGTACCCAATCCCACTCAGGAGAATCGTGTTGTGTTACCAAAGAAGCCGCTCTTTGTATACATTGCAATGGTAACCATTTTGCAGATGACAAGAATTGCCCTGAACTGACAAGACAAAGATTAATTAAAACTGCCATGTCGCAAGAAAATATTTCTTTTGCGGAAGCCGCCACTCATTATCCTCCAGTGAGAAGATCTTATGCTGAGGTTGCAAAAGAAATGTTTTCCCTAACAAATCCTTCCACTAGCAACACCGATAACCCTGTCAATTATAGCTCTTCTTCAACTGGTATTTGCTCCTATAAAAAGACGATAGTAAAGATTCCACGTTCCCCTTCTCCCAGAGCTAAGGGATACGATAAACAGACTCACTATAATATCACTTCTCCTTGCTCTTCATCTCTTGGTAATGGTTGCGCCATTAATTCTGTCGCATCTGAACCTTCGTCTATTGATCATCTTTTACGCACTTTATTAATTGCCATTAACAACCATTTTTATTCCAAAAATATTTTACCGGACAACGCTGCTCAAATCTCTGTAATGAATCCATCTTCACCCCTTCCATCAGCTCATCATGGATCTAATAAAAATCCTGCAATGGAATTGCAAAAGCCTTCCAGCTCGTAAATCAGACATAATTCATCTTATTAATAAATTCGAACCTGCTATCCTTGCCATTTCTGAAACCTGGTTAAAGCCTGGAAGCCGTTTTCGTATTCCGGGTTTTTCCTGTTTGAGAGATGACAGGGATGATGGATATGCAGGTAGTGCTATCTTAGTTAATCGTTCATATTCGTTTTCACAAATTTCTATTCCCACTCACAGCCATGACATTAACGTTGTGGCTATCAAATTTCTTAACATATCATTTGCTTCTATTTATATCCCTCATCCTCACCCATCGCTTGCTCCAGAACTCCAGCTCATTTTCTCTTCCCTACCTCGACCAATCATTGTAATGGGTGACTTTAACACCCATCACACTGCTTGGGGTTGTCATTATTGTGATACATTCTCTCACTTGTTGTTGGACATAATTGATGAAGCAAACTTTTGCTTTATTAATGATGGATCTCCAACTAGACGAGTTTATCCAAATCAAAATCCTAAGAGTGCTGTTGATTTATCCCTCTGCTCCCCCAGTTTGGCATCTTGTTTAAACTGGAAGGTCCTTGCTTCATCTTATGGCAGCGACCACTTTCCCATTCTTATGTCATTAAACATGAAATCATCCCCATTCCCAGTGCTAAATCCGCTGTTTCCATATTGTCTCAATAGAGCCAACTGGTCTGGGTTTCGTTCATTTTTGATTTTCAGTCAACTAATTTTCCAATTGTAGATCCTCAAAATTCTTTGTGTTGTTACGAAGCTTTTGTCAAAATTTTACTTTTGGCAGCCTCTTCGCATATTCCGCTAAAACGCTCAGGTCATAAAAAACTCTTGTCTCCGCCTTGGTGGGACGAAGAATGTACGATAGCTATAAAAAAGCGTAAAATTGCTGAACGCAGCTATCAGCATTGCATGACTCGCGCTAATTTCATAAATTATAAAATATAGCGGCACAAACAAAACGGCTTTTAAAACAAAAAAAGAAATCAAGCTGGATACAATTTTGTAAGTCTTTACATCCTGGCACCCCAGCGACAATTGTTTGGCAATGCATTAAAAAATTCCGATCCTCCTTTAATGATTTGTTGTATAACATCTCTTCTAATGAGTCATCCTGGCTTCAAAATTTTTGTAGTACACTTGCTCCTCCTTTTGTCCCTTTTTCAGACTGTTTCCCTCCTGACATTCCATCTCATTATGATGAAATGGACATTCCCTTCTCTTTTGCTGAATTACAATGTGCTTTAAATGGCCTATCTGATTCTTCTCAAGGTGAAGATGGCATTCCATATTCCTTCTTAATAAAATTAAGTGATTCAGCTAAACAGATCTACCTCTCCATTATAAATTCAATTTTAGAGTCTAAAAATATCCCCACATCTTGGAAATCCCAAGTCATTATACCAATTTTAAAACCTGGTAAAGATCCTAAAGAATCCTCGTCTTACCGTCCTATAGCTTTATCATCAACGTTGGGCAAAGTTATGGAGCATCTTATTAAGAATAGGCTGGACTGGATAATGGAGAGTAGAGAAATCCTCTCAAAGTCACAATTTGGTTTTCGAAAGGGCATGGGTACAATTGACAGTCTCAGTATTCTTATATCGGAAATACGTCTAAGTTTTTTAAGAGGAGAATATCTCGTGGGGGTCTTCTTGGATATTAGCTCTGCTTATGATTGCGTTCTTCTTCCGCTTCTGAAATCTAAAATGCTTTACTTAAATTTACCGCCAAAATTAACTAATTTTATTTTCAATCTTTTTATTGGAAGATCGATTCGAGTGAGATATCAGGGTGAACTTCTTCCCCCTAGAACAATTTGGAAGGGTCTCCCGCAAGGTTCAGTTCTTAGCCCCATTTTGTATAGCTTTTACACTCATGATCTTGATAAATCTGTAGATAGTTTCTGTAATATTTTGCAATATGCGGATGATATTGTTTTATTTTATAGTTCAAAGGATATGACTGAAATTGTATCTAGATTAAATTCTGCTTTGTATTATCTGGGAGAATGGCTGCAGTCACATGGTTTACTTTTGTCAGTTCCGAAAAGTAGTGTAGTTGTTTTTACTAGGAAGAGACATATTCCAGAAGTTAACATTTTATATAAGGAACAAACCATTCCTGTTCTAAATTCTGTAAAATTTTTAGGTATTTTCCTAGACTCTAAATTATCAGGTACCACTCATATAGATTATATCTCCAAAAAATGTGAAAAGAATATTCAAATTTTACGTGCATTATCAGGAGTGTGGTGGGGTTCCCATCAATACTCCCAAAAAATTTTATATAACGCTATTATTCGTTGCCATTTTGATTATGGAGTATTTCTATTAGATCCATGCAATAAAACAGCACTAGAAAAATTGAACAAAATCCAATACAAGGCACTAAGAATAATATTAGGTGCCATGAAATCATCGCCCACAAATGCTATGCAGGTTGAGTGTGTAGAGCCTCCACTTCATCTTCGCAGACAATATCTTTCTGATCGCTTTATTTCGAAAGTTTTACAATCTTCATGTCATCCGTTATTAAGTTCCCTCAATCATTTATTACAAAATATTAAACCTAATCTACAAATTCCGTGTATTATTAAAAGTTTCCAAAAATTTTTAGAGCTTCCTGCGCCTATTTTTAAGCTTAACCTTAACCCCTTGTACTCAGTACCTTTTCCTTCGCTTACCTTTGTTCCTTCAATCATAACGAATCTGGGAATTGGCAAAGGTGACCCTGGAGCCAATGTTAAATTTAAGAGTATTTTGGATAATTATTGGTCTGATTATATTAAAATATTTACTGATGCATCCAAAATTACTTGTGAGTCTTGTGTTGGGGCTGCTTGCTGGGTCCCTCGATTCAATATTATACTAAATTTTAAGTGTCCTCCTGAAGCTTCTGCTTTTTCGGGAGAGTGTATAGCTCTGCTTGAAGCCATTTTATTTGCAGAATCACATAAAATGTCAAAAGTCATTATCTTCACAGATTCTTTAAGTTCCCTTCAGAGTATTTTACAAAACCCTTTCCGTAGTAAATCAAGGTTTGTTATTATATTTAAAATTAAAGAAGCTCTCTTTCGTTGCCATGAACAGGGAGTCCTCATAACCTTGGCTTGGATCCCTAGTCATTCAGGTATTATCGACAATGAAATTGCTGATAGCTGTGCCAAATCTGCAACGGTTAGCGGAATTTTAAATCATTATTACAATTACTCCCACGACTTGCGTTCTTTGTCTAAAAAAAATCTTTACACTTCCTGGAACACATTTTGGAACGCTTCTAAAACAATTAAAGGTAAGTATTATGCTTCAATCCAACCGGAGGTTCCAGTCTCCCCGTGGTTCTTTCGATTTCGCCGTGCTGACCGCAAAACCACCTCAATTATATGTAGGCTTCGTCTAGGCCATGCGTGTACTCCGGTTCATTTAGCAAAATTAAAAATTAGAAATAGCTCTATTTGTGAATGTGGCTTAGATGAGGGTTCCACTGATCATATTCTCTTTAATTGTCCCAAACTGAAATATTCTCTGTATGATATAATCCCTCCTCAAATTCACCGCCCAGTTAACACCAAATGTTTATTAGCCCTTGTATTTAGCCCATTTATTAAAAGACTAGTTAAATTTATAGTAGATAATAAAATTAAATTATAATATAGTTCTCATTATGTATATATTTTTTCATTCTCAATCAATGTGTCATTTTTGTATTACGTAATTATTTTTCTATTGTTATAGGTTAATCTTGTAGACCGATCATTCATTTATAGTTTTAATTCCACAATAAAGTTACCAAATTTCAAAATTACCGCTCAATCTCATTCGTGTCTTCCTCACAAAACGTGACACTGGCAGAATGGACTGCGTCTGTTAACGCAACTATAAGCCATATTAAAAAAAAAAAAAAAAAAAAAAAAAAAAAAAAAAAAAAAAAAAAAAAAAAAAGGTCTAATTGTATCCTTACTGTTTTAGATTTTTTTGTTTACGACTGTTTTTACCTAAATAAATAAATAAAAATAAAAAAATAAAATAATAAAAAATATAAAAATTAAATTAAAAAGAATGTAATTTTAATTATTAAGACTCAGCTAAACCACAAACTATATAGAAATGTACGGCTAAAGTAAAGTAATTTGCATAACTTTAAAATTGTTAAATAACAATCCATCATCTGATATTAGGTCCTTTAGTAAATTGTTTCAGTATCCACTTGTCCACAAAAATGTTTAGATTGAGAATAATAGAGAGAGTCAAAAAAACGAAAATTTAATTTCCATCACAAAACAGCTATCAAACAGCATCTCAAAGACAGTGGAATACGATATAACTGAAAATAACATTTCTCATTGCACTCGTATTGCTAAAATGAATTCTAAATAAACACGTTCACGATCAATTATAGTCCAGCTTAATACTCCTTTGGTACGAGATCATCTCTTAGCTGCTGTAATAAAGTTTAACAAGGGACATACTACTGAAAAATTAAACACTTCTCATCTAGGTATTGGAGAGGATAAATCTGATGTATAATATATTTGTGAACATTTATCAACTTCAAACAAGTTACCCCACGGGGCCACACCTGTTTGGAGAACCATTGATATTTTGATTCATTTCATACAAAGGTTATTTATTTTTCATTGTACAAATTAGTTTGAACTATGAAATATGAATAAATAAGTGAAGATTGAACTGGTTTCTGAGCATTCCAATCAGAAGTGATGTATGTCACTAAATAAAAGTAGATATGCAACAACCATTAGCTAATGCTTAATCTATACTAATATTATAAAGAGGTAAAAGTTGTAACGTTGTAGGGGGTAATCTCTGGATCTACTGAACCGATTTAGATGAAATTTGGTAAGAAGATAGTTGAGACCCTGGGAAGAACATACTCGTAGAATAATTTTATCCCAGAAATGATCCCTTAAGGGGGTGAAAATGGGGATGAAAGTTTGTATTAGGAAGCAAGCTAAGGACGAACCCGAGCAAAGCGAAGGTGGTGAGTCGCTAGTATCAAATAACTCAATGGTTTGTAAAGAATTACGTATGATTAATTGATGTTGTGGACAGAGCTATCATTTATCACTAGATTACGTCACTGTTAGTCCCATTCCACTTCTTCAATAAATTAAATTGATCTGCTTATGTTTTACTTATTTTTTAGTATCTTTTTATCACTTCGCTATGGAGAGTGGCGCTGTGGGTTTGGTTTTGAGACTATCTCGTGTGATGGGTATAGCTCCTTATCCAAGAGGATCGAGACTTCGAGTCTCGAAAGCATTAGTTGTGTATGGATTCGTACTAGTTACTTTTATTAGTGAGTAATTTAAATTATTTTTAAGCAATACATTGAGTTTGTAAAGTAATAAAAACTGAGTTTTAAAATTTCACCATCTATACTTAATATTATAAAGAGATAAAGTTTGTGAGTTTGTGACGTTGTAGGGGGTAATCTCTGGATCTACAGAACCGTAAATCGGTTCATCGATGAAATTTATTAAGAAGATAGTTTGAGACCCTGGGAAGGACATAGGATACTTTTTATCTCGGAAATCATCCTTTAAGGGGGTGGAAATGGGGATGAAAGTTTGTATTGGGAAGCAAGCCAGGGATGAACCCGAGCAAAGCAAGGGCGAGTCGCTAGTATTATGTATGTACAGTAAAATTGAAAATTTAACTCTAACTGCAAAAACAGGTGTATAATATAATCTATACTTGTAATAAAATAGCAACAAAGCGAAATTTTTATCTAAATTTTATAATTAGTTTACAATTTTTACCTGGTTGTCTGTATCTGTATGCTTTTCACGCAAAAATTTTTGAACCGATTTTAACTAAATTTTATGTAGTGATAATATTCGGATCAAAATTTAGGATACCTTTTGCTACAGGAAAATAGTATTTCAATCGCATGGGAAAATAAAACAAACAGTTCTTCAGAGTTGTCCTTAAAAATTTACATGGCTAACGCTGGCTAAACCTTTAGAGATACATACATCAAAACAATTTAGGTATAAGTTGTAGGTCTTAAAATGGCCTTCAAAGAAACAAAAGCAGATCATAACCAACGAAAGTAACTATATACTAATAAGTTATTTGAATTGTGACAATTTCCAGATTTTTACTCGATAACGGGGACCTGTGTCCATCTAATGAAGTACAAAACCTCATTGTTAGCGCGAGACATCATACATGCTATCGGTAACTTAGTCACCGTTACGCTTGTGTTACTCGGAGCGTTCACTGCTCAGGGCAGGATGCGGCATATGGCTCAATCACTTAAACAGTTAGAAGAGGTATTTTTAAAAGCTTTTATTTATACAATATTTGTTTGTTGGTATGTTTGTATGGGTCAAATCTTGCAAACTGAGTTAAAACCACTTTGTCATGTCTTAACGACTTGAAATTTAACATGTTGGTTCTGTTCAATAACAATGATTTTTAAGGATAATTATGACCTTATTTTAGTAAAAACTTAAGCTGTACTGTAACATTTTTACAAAATTCATTTATTCAAAAGAACTCCTTGATTAACCTTCGACCATTAATCACTCTTATAAAGTTTTTTTAAAAAGAAGAATTAAAGTCTTATTAACATACTTTAAAACTTCAGGTCAATAAGAAGATCCCCTTTATAGGAGCCATTCCGAAAGATCATGTAACATTTTGGCTTATATTTGGATTTATTTTCGGTAGTTTCATAGTTTCTTTTATAGACGCCATAACATCTATGTTTGTATTATCAAAACTCACATGTGAGTATAAAATTGATTGTACCTATATATTATCAATACCTGGGCCACCGAGCTTCGCTCGTAGTTTTTGGTCATAACTACAATGTTTTTTTAAAAAAACTAAAAGCTTGAATAAATACAAAAAAAAACACAAATAAATTAAGCCTTTGAATCCGACCGCGATATGAACCCGGACACCTATGATTGTCAATCTTGCGCCTAGGCCGCTTAACCATGATGCTTTTGCACGAGCGTGCGTAATTATCGATCATATTTTGCGCGGAATAATGCGAAAGAAAACCACATGAAAATTCGAAAACACGCGTTTCCACAGACATAAGAATAATCTTGATCGATTTATCGCCCCTGAAATCCCATGTATACTAAATTTCATGAAAATAGTTGGATCCATTTCTGAAATTCAGATTATATATTTACAAGAATTGCTCGATTAAATATATTAGATTATAGAATTATATCAAAACGTACTTATTATCCAAATAGCACTCCTGAACCAAACTTAAATATAGAAATACCAATTATCGATATTTTATTAACGCTTAGAAACGCATGTGCACATACACGCACGCTTACACTTGCATAAATGCAGTTGGTTTTGTGGAGACTCATCGGCTAGTAAAGCCAGCACTAAAACCCAAAGTAATACTTCTTCGTCTATAAATTGGGGCGCCTCGACGGCTGATTGGTATATTCAGGCAGACGTCATCCTTGTGTTCACGGCAAACGGAAGATTGCTCTCGCGCTCAACTCTGTTATCAGAGAAATACCAGGAGCAATCCACTAACTCCCCGGTGTATCACTCAGCTTCACGTCCGGCTGATTTCATCCAAAGAATATATGCGATTGATATGTGGCAATAATAACATTCATCTCTAGATACGTTAAATATGATTCAAACCCTTTAATTAAGTTACCGAAAATTCCATATCTTCTAAATCCTTTTAACGGGCTTTGGTTGTTAATCACATCAAAAGCTTCAATAAATGCTTAATACATCTGAGAGGTAATTTATTTTTCTAATAAAGTCCCGCAGCCTTAATTCCTAATTTGAAAAGTAATTTAAAATGTTTTAGGGACTGTTTACATCATTATTTACTATGTAGAAGAAAATTTGATTGTTCTACTTGAAATGCAACTGGTAGCGTTTGCAGCTCGAATTCTTCTGACTTTAAAAATGATAAACAAAAGTTTGCAACACTTATCATGCATAGAAAGCAAATATATGCCAAGTATGATTTTTACAATATAATTTATATTTTATATTCCTTTAAAGTATGCAATAAAAATATTTTTTAAATATTCCATAATTTATAGGAATGAATACTATGAATAGATATCGAAAAATGCCGAAAGTGGCATGGGAGATGGCGAAGAACGAAGACACTGCATTAGACGTGAACAGTACTGTTAATATGAATAATGTTAATAAAAGTAATTATATTTTCACTAATATAGATGTTTTGGGTAAGACTTAGTTGTTCTGTCATATTTTCTTATAATATAATGTAAGCTAAAACCATAAATAGAATAGTCAAATAAATTAATGCAATATAGTGCTTTTTATAAATTAACAGTCCCCTCAGACGAATTGAGAATGAAAAATATATGAGATGATGTAATTAATAAAAATATACTTGGATAAGTTGTGCGTAGTTTTAGTATTGAGAGATAATATAGAAAAAGTGACATAGACAAAATAGTGTAGTACTTTTAGAAAATATTATTTGCTACAGATAAAGTAGGGTTCAATTAACTATTACTACAACATGAGATAGAATATTCTAAGCCCGGGGCTTAATACTTTGATATGTAATTTCCAATGATTTTTATTTACACGCTTGTTACTTTTACTTATGACTACTAAATTATATCTGGATGTCATTGTGAGGTGTATAGATTTATTTGAATCTTATAAAGTTTTATTTTTTTCATTTAAATAGGTGCAAATAAAACAGAGAGAACAGAGTATATGATACGTCAATTAGCTGTCTACTATCGACACATCTGTGGCATAATTAGAACATGGACCAGTTCAGACGGCCTCTTGATGGCTTTAATACTCATAAATCGTATGTTTCATTTGGTGCAACTTTTAATCAGTTTAATCATGGGGTTGACACAAAATTCAGGTAAATTACAAATGTAATTGCAAAGACTTTTTCGCCTTATTCGATCCAGCTTTCTCCACATTTACGAGTATAATATTTAGTATAAATAATTAGTATTTAAAATTCTATATAATAAATATAATGCTTTATATTGTAATCTTTGATAGTTCTCAGAGACTTTGGGTCTCTAATAACTTTAGGCTGAAGTTTAGTATATGGGACGCGGCCCATGGAGGAGTGGGTGGTATTTTTGGATAGGGGAGGTGATAGAGAGTCCAAATATATAAAAATTATTTTGAGGAAACAAAAGAGTCAAAAAGTTATTGAGACAAAGTTAAAAAAATTCCATACATTATTTTGACTTTACTGCCATTTAGACACTTGGAAATATGAACATGTCACTTTAAATTGTCAAAATGATTTCCAGATGATGAGTCAGATCTATCACCGAATTTCAAATGAACATAAAGCACTTATAATAGCAGTGGTTCTGGGTTTGAAATAAAAAAAGGAAATGCATAGTTTTTTTATGAATTTTTAGAAATCTTATTTTGATATTATGTTTTGTCGTGTCTTTGATTATACTTTGCGTGAAATTCGAATTTTCTAGTTTTCTAGTTATATATGGTGACAGGTATAGTGGTAACTGTTCTAACATAACCTAACTGACGAATAATAAAAAAATAACCTAAGTCTTAAACTAACCACGATGTCGCAAAATAAAAACCAAAAGTAAGTAATACACTTAGATTTTAAAAATAGTCTACTCACGTTCATAAATTGTATTACGATAATTATCTGTTGTCATTTAAGCGGTAATGAAAAACAGAAATTGACAGTTTTGTCAAAATGTAAGATCATTTTGTTTAGAATACTGTTGTGAAATTATTAAAATATTAAATACAATAAAGCCTTGATTATTGTGAAAATATGTATTGTACATAAAAAAGGATGTTTAGGTACTATTCGTTAAAGGTATGTTTATCTTTTGTAATCACTTATTTAGGTAAAGAAATGTATGAAAATGTATTAGATATGTTGTAACTTTAAGTCTCAATAATTTTTACTGCTACGTTTCCTCAAAATATATTTTATATATATTTTATATATTTTGACTCTGTTACCTCCCTTATCAAAAAATACCACCCACACCGTTAGGTGGTAAAGAAATGTATGGAAATGTTGTAACTTTAAGTCTCAATAACTTTTTACTCCTACGTTTCTTCAAAATAATTTTTATATATTTGGGCTCCCTGTCACCTCACCTATCCAAAAATACCACACACTCCGCCAGGGGCCGCGTCTCATATACTAAACTTGTGCCTAACTTTATTTAAAATACAATTGTCCTTGCAAAACTTCGTTAAACTACTGTCTACTAGTTTTCTATAAACGATAGTGATTATAGGATGTTTGTCAACCGACTTCAAAAAGGAGGAGGTTCTCAATTCGACTGAATGTTTTTTTTTTTTTTTTATGTTTGTTACCTCAGAACTCCGTCATTTCTTAACCGATTTGGACAATTTTTGTTTTGTTTGAAAGGGTATACTTCCAGATTGGTCCCATTTAAATTTCAAAAAAAACATACCACCCCTAAGGGTGGAAAAACAACTAATGATGAATTTAACCTACTTCTAATTGTCATATTGACTTGAAACTTTGCAAGTATTTCTATTTCCGTTGATAGTACAGTGGTTCGGTGTTATTGACCTGATCTGATGGCAAGGCCAGAAGGTGGAACTCTTCAACGGCTAATAGTAGATACTTTGAGTTTGGGCTTACTTTGTTTGATTTCACAAGCCTAACACGTTAGAATTCTTACTTTGCTACTACTGTCTACACTAAAAAGGGAAAAATAAAAACTTTTTAACAAAAAAATAAAAACCGACTTCAATAAAAGCACTAAAAAGTAAAAAATAACTGATTGGTAGTTTCCATTTACTATACATACCTAATCAAATATTTTCGAAGTCGGTGTGCTTTGGCTAAGTTAGCTTACCTATTAAATGCATACCTAATCAAATATTTTCTAAATCGGTGCCAGCCCATACAAAGCAAAGCACACCGACTTCGAAAATATTTGATTAGGTATGTATAGTAAATGGAAACTACCAATCAGTTATTTTTTACTTTTTAGTGCTTTTATTGAAGTCGGTTTTTATTTTTTTGTTAAAAAGTTTTTATTTAAGTCCTGATTATAATCTTAATTGAAATAACGACACCTACCATTATTCCAACAAGAGTGTGTAGCTACACTCGACGTCTCGTGAAACACAGAAAAGTTAGCTCTGAAAAGAGCTATTTTATTGTCTGTATAAAACAAGAAGTAAGGTAAAGGCACCCAATACCGAGGGGTTCCAAAAAATGTTATTCCGAGGTATTTAGAAAAATGGTGTTTTCAAGCAATTTACAATTATTTCTTTTTGTCTGCTAGATATCTTATTCAATTAATAATTTATCTGTTCGTGTTATTATGAGCAAAAGAGTGCTTTAGTGTGTGTACGTTTTAAAATAATTGGTTAGATGTACGAAAACAGCTGACTCGAACGCGCGCTTCATACGTTTTGGACCTCATGCACGTGAATACTACGTTTTTCTAAATAGTGTTTTAGATAATAGTTTCATATTGTGTGAGTATATGTTTAGGTTGAAATTTTGGAGGGGTTATATTTTTTATCGAAAACATTTAACATGTGTATATTTCTTCACAAATTAAAGAGAACATAAGTTTTTAAAATACCACAGTATCAGGTGTCGCAATTTCATAGATGTTATCTTTTTTTTTAATTTGGAAGGCAGTTTTATAATTACCAACTTATTGTTTTTGTTTTGATTAGGTACTTAAATAGCCAATGAATATAAAAATCTCAGGTACACTTTGGCGTCTCATTTACTAATTATATATTACTAATTACGAATTATATACATGAATACTAGCCAAAAATGCAGTCATTTATTAGTCAACACTTCACAAGAATTTAAAAGCATCTGTAAAATTGTTTCATACATACTTTCTGTTCCCGCCACTTCAGCCTTTACCGAAAGAGTGTTTTCTGTATTGAATGCAAAGTGGGGGATGACAGAAATAGAGCTTCTATTGATTTAATAAAAAATGAGCTCCTCATTTATTTCAATGTTAACTTAAATGGAGGAGTGGCTTATGAATATTTTAAAAATCATAATAAATATTGCTAAATTGCGCAAGAAGCTTCAAAAAATATGTTTTTAAAACGTCAAAAAAATAAACTACTGTTTTCTTTTGTAAAATATTGTTCATTTTATTTCTCCAACTTTAACATACTTCATTTCTCGTACAAAAAGTTTGAAACCCTATTCCCGATGCCCTTTCCTTTGTATTTTGTTCACTTGGAATTAGAAACTAAATGAATCGGAATTAGGATTTTTACATCGGAATAAGGTGCCTCGGACTTCTTTATATTTTCACATAATTTAAGATGTTATATAATTTGTCAATTGTCAAACTGTGAGTATATTTCAAGAGTAAGATTAATAATACTTTTGATAATAATAGCCAATTCTACAGAAAGGTATAGCAAATACTTAATTTTTAAAGTACTTTTAAGTTATGGTGAAAATACTGCGGAATTAGGTGCCTATACCTTAGTTCTGAAGAGAACTGTTTTACGAGTTAAGTACTACACGTAGCAAGACTGCAGATCCGTCCGGCGTGAGCGCTGCGAGGCAAATGCCATTTTGGGGCACCATTTGCCAAATGGTGCCCCGCGCGTAATATTTGCCTAGAAACATTTATAACTTCGGCGTCGAGCGCGAGCTCGCGCAAAATCACGCGATCGCGCCATTTCCCAGAATCCATGAGAGCAGAAGATTTGCGCTATTTTTATCCTGTTCATTTTTTACGATCAATCGTAAAAAAAAACGTATTTAAAATAATTTCAAGATTTTTATTCGACAAAGTACTTTTTTAAATTGTAAATATTTTAATGTAACATTTTCTATTGGCTGTGAGATTTGGAAATTTTATCCATTTTTTGTAAATACGTAAATAGTCACATTTTTTGTAACTAACATTCCACTCAATTCTACGGATTCTACTTATTTCATGTTTCATTTCTAAGCCCCCAACTTGTAAAAGTGCTTACCTAATATCTATTATTATTTTTATCATTATTTACAGATGTATTCCTTAATGTATTACTATATTCGTCAATAAACATTATCAATCATGTAATGGCGTTAGTATTGTTTGTGGAGCCATTTCAAAGAACTCATTTTCAGGTCTGTTACCAACAGAAATATTTATTGCTTAAGAGTTATAATTAGTTTCTTTTATTAATTCATTCGAACTTACTTTTACTGTTGTAAATTATTTGTCTATCATATCTTGTAAGAAATAAAAAACTACTTCTTATATTACATTATTTATTTTGTGTACTTAGATGGAACGTACGTCTATAATCGTCCAGACTCTGAAGTGTAACTGCGGGGAGTATCGGCCACTGAGGAACGAATTGGATCTTTTTTTACGAATGTTGAAGCTGCAGAAAACTAGCTACTCTCCTCTTGATATGTGCACTCTCGGCAGACCACTCGTCCTTAAGGTGTGCATGCTCTTAAGGTATAGCTAAGTCAAAAAGTGGTGTCACGTATTGTACAATAGCTCAATATACACACTACTGTCCCATGTACCTAGTGGCTAGCCTGTAAGGCTACAGATCCGAGGCCTTCGGTTTGAGTTTCGCGTCGAGCAAACTGTAACTATTCTCTAACTAACTATTAGGCTTTTCAATTGTCGGCAATAGCTCAATATCGGAATTTGTTCCAAAAAGCACGTAAGGACATCTAAACAGCGACTGATCTCTCAGTGGTCATATCAAATTTTACCACTGGAATTTATGAGTGAAAAATAATAGAATAGAGGGTGCACTTGCCCGCAACTGATGAGTCTCAGTGAGATTAGCCACCGTGGCAGATATAAGTGAAAAATAATTATTATTACCACAGAAATACTTATATTAATATATATATCTACCGACGATTTTAAATAATTTTTTTTTCAGATATGTGGTGGCCTTTTCACATATTTAATGGTAATTTTGACATATGGACCTGAAGCTCAGACACCTTCACTGGTTTTTAGAAACTATTTTTGAGATTTATTGCTGTTTTTCAAAATTAACATATGTTGATTGTTCGTTTGAGAAAGGCATCGAATTCCGTTAAGGAGGCGATCAACGACACTTTTAGCTTCAGTTATCAATGAAAGTCGACTTGGACTAGTGTCTAAAATGTACTACAAACCATGAAAATGCAACGTCTTACCTATAACGAGTTATTCATCAAAATCTAGCTGGTAACATTAAGACGCTCTTTTACTCCGTACACTATTTTTTGGTAAAACATCGTTCACTTTTGTTCTTTTCCTTATTTTTGAAGTCGTCCGTCCACCTGTCCCGGAGCCGCATGTTTAACATGTTTCGTTGGCATACTACAAGTTTATGGTTGTTTATAGTAAGTAGAAGACCAAGTTTGACATCATTTAAACTTCTTTTTAAATTATCTCACTGAGCTTAATCATGACAAAGTCTTTAACTTTAAGTGCAAATATTATAAGTCGCTCAGATATAAAGATAAATTGTGTTTGATATGCCGAATAAACTGTAAACAGTGTTATTTTCCTCGTTATAGCAATTAACATTTTTGTTACTAACCAAAGAGGATGCTTAGATCAGCAAATACTTTTTAAGTTTTATTAATCTACAGTTAATTTTCTAAACGAGCCCGGCATGCCCAAATATTGATAGTTGAATTTTTCTTTACTTCTATATGATTCATCTGTGCGGGGCTCTTTCATTTCATTAAAGTAATCATTAAATTCCTTAGAACTTAGCTAGTTTTTAAGATTCTCTGCAAAAAATATAATTATGTTATTACGAGTACATTTGTGGCTATTGCGTTCATATAGCTGTCATAGATTTTTTTCTGATTGTTTTTTCATAATTATGTTGTAGATTCAACTAATGTAAATAAATAATAAAATAATAAAAAATAAATTTTTATTTTATTTAATAACTACCTAATTAATTTTTGATAAAAAACTGACACCGAATTTAAAAACAATTTAAATGTAATAAGTTCACCGTAATATGTTTAAGGATTTAGATAAAATCAAAAATGTCATCATTATTTTTTTTGTCAGAAACTGAAGGTGATTTTTATGATTATTTTAAATAGGTACAATTATTCGAAGCAACTACTGTTTATGAATTAAATTCAAAGCGTTAAGAAAATCTTGCATAAATACATACTTAACATGAATAAGGAATTATCATGAGAAACATGGTTTTTTTTATATTGTTGGATAATCCATACTAATATTATAAGTGTGAAAGTGTGTTTGTTTTTTGTTTGTTTGTTTGTTTGTTTGTCCTTCTTTCACGTCGAAACGGGGTGACGGATTCTCGTAATTTTTTATGTGGGGACAGTTGGAGGGCTGGAGAGTGACATAGGCTACTTTATACCGTGGGATATTATCTCTTTCCTACGGGAAAACACGTTATAATACAATCCAAAAAAATATTTATGATCAGAATTACATAAAACTTGGTATTAATGCTGTTTAATAAAATTAAATAAATACGTGTTTTAGCATTTTTCGAAATTCATCCTATAAAGGGGTAAAATTTTTTTGCTGTTTTAGCGCGAGCGAAGCCGCGGGTTCTGCTAGTGTAATAATAAAAATAAACTTAAGATAACTAAAGTCCATATTAAACTAATTAAAAACATGATCTTTTTGCATCAAATGTTAACAACATATATTTTTTTATAAAAATTTATATTTTTTATAAAAATTGCTAAGTGTTTATCATCATCATCAATCGTTGCATCAAAATTTTATACACCTATGAATACTTACTATTAAGTTCCGTTTTAGATTTCTCTTTGCCACCGTATTCTAATGGCAAATCGTCTTTTGGAATTATATTCTGTAATTGTTCCATATTTTTCAAGACTGCTATTCGTTGGAAGATCTTTAAACTTACAGCTTGCTTTACAATTGAAACCAAAACATCGATTGCTTTTGAAGGTGTTATAAAATATAAGCCTTTCAATCTCATCCCATATCCTTCCTGAAAATAACTGTTATTTTAATTACAATGTTGAATTACAATATTTAATAAAAAATGTTTTACCTAGTGATAAGATAAACAATTTTCCTGTGTCTGGAATTCGCCAAGATCAGCCAACAACTTTTGATTTTTGGTCACGAGAGAGACTGTGAGTGAGAGTCTCTCCCGTGACCATGGATGCTGTAAAGCATTCGAAACGTCGGGAACCAAAAATCAAAATAAATCCGCGAAATAATCCGAAAAGATAGTTTTATTTAATAAGAGTATACTAATTACGTAAAACCTAAGAATTTGCTTTTTGGTCATCTGAACGCGGGCGGAGCCGCGGGCAATGCTAGTTTTACATAAATTAAATTTACAAAATAATATAAAAAATCGTTTCACAATTAAAACAACAAAACATTTATGAGAAATGTATTAGTAGTACTTCCTTTTTAAGTCAAATTGAAGCGACTACAAAGCGGTTAGTAATTTTTACATAGAACTTCGTTATTTTGTTATTGTAAAAAAACAACATAGAACTATGTAAAATTGAATATTTTGTAGTTAAAATGCCGCTATCTAGTGGTTTGTTTTTGCAAAACTGTAGCTAATGACATAAAGAACTTTGTAGCATTAATAACTAAATAAGTACTAACATTGTAACATAGAACCTTGTAATAGTGAGTGAAACGTGTACTTATATCTAAAACATTTGATTGTCATCGTGTTACACGCTGTGGTACACACGGTGTGATCATGATTCATGAATAGCTAATACAAATAGATTTTTATTTTATATGTCAGGACATTAACACACAGCACCATCTAGTTCCATGGTAAGCTACGAGGCCTGTGTTATGGATACCAGATAGTTGATACATTATACATATATGACTTTAAATACATACATATTATAAATATACTAGCGGACCCGACAGACGTTGTCCTGTCTACACGTCTTTAATTTGAAAATTTCAAACTTTTTTTAATAATTTTTTTGATGAAAATTATTATTCAAATTGTGAATCTAAACCATTCCCAGATCCCCTTGAACACACACAAAAAATTTCATCAAAATCGGTCCAGTCGTTTGAGAGAAGTTCAGTGACATACACACTCACAGAAGAATTATATATATAAAGATGATATTGGATTGGATGGCGCGTACTTCAGTTTGACTTTACCATATATTCATGTTTATAAATCAACTAACGACTTGCCCTCTCCTTGCTTGGGCACGTCCCTAGATACATTTTGATTTTTGTGTCCTAATTCTTTTTCTAAAATAAAAGTAGCCTAAGTTATATCTTATAACATCAGCTATCTGTCAGTGAAAATCCCGTCAAAATAAGTCCAGCCCTTTCGGAGATTAGCCAGAACAAACAAACACACAGACAGACATTTTTTAAAAAAAATTGTGGTTTCTTAAGTACCGTATATAATTTCATATGCATTTTGTAAAAAGCTGTTATTTTGACATTACAAACAGACACTTCAATTTTATTTATCTGTATAGATAGTTGAGATAATCTAAGAGACTAAAGATAAATTATTATTTTCTTATTTAAAGACTTGTACCAAATGTAATTGTGCATAATAGAATCTTCTATATAGATAAAACTGAATGTTTTTTTTTGTAATGAAACTCTGGTGTTTTTTTGTTGACGACCGCGTTACTGGCCCATTTTTAACCAATTTAAAAAAAAGAGGTTATTAATTCGACACCTACTCGTATGTATGTATGTAATATTATTGGACCTGCTAGTTATTCACATATGATAATCTGTTAGGGCTTTCAAGCAAATATACAAAATTTTATAGGTGTATGTATGTCTATTTGTATGTATATAAGTATGAATCAGTGGCGAAGGGTCCATACAAGACGATTCCCACCGTCTTACCTTTTACAGATCCAATAATCTATCATTCATTATAAATAAACATTACTTGAAATTCAATATTTGTGATACACAAAATTAGTAATTAATTATAAAAACTTAAAAAAAACCGACTTCCAGGCAGTAAAATGTAAAAAATAACTAAACGGGGGTTTTCGTATAGAATAGATACCTAATCAGATATTTTCGAAGTCGGTAATTTGTAAGAAGAAAGATTTTTAATAACATATTCCATTAAACAATTTATTTAAAAAATATATTTATTGTAGATTTTTTAAAAACCCGTTTAACCTGGGAAGGGACCCTTTGAAACCAAAAAAAAAATTTCCATATCGGTTCAGGCGTTTTCGAGTAATCGGTGAACATACATTAAAAAAAAATTCCGACGAATTGAGAACATCCTCCTTTTTGGAAGTCGGTTAAAATTCAACTTATTATTACAACGTCAATTTCTGAAAATAATATAACGCCTACGAAAAATCATAAGAATTAAAAAAAATCATAATCACGCGCAAAAATGTATTTGCGCTTTAAATTGCTCAGGCTTTTCTTCATAGAAATGCGACGATAAGACGTATTTTAGCTTACCGTGTTAATACTAAATTGTCTTCTATCTGTTGGCGAAACCAGTCAATGTATACAACCATATAATAAATGTTACACACCATAAATGATTTTTAATGGTTACGAATAATAGTCTTACACTGTAAAAAGACATAATAATAATGTCCTCGACCACGGCGGCGATTCTAAACGAGACTAGCCATGTGTGCAAAAAAAATTATATTACTAGCGTTCAGATGACCAAAAACCAAATTCTTAGGTTTTTCATATTAGTATACTCTTACATTGCAGTTTTTGTATTTTTTCTCAGAAATGAGACATTTTCCCGCGGTAAAAAGTATACGTTGACCCGGATAACCAGCTATCACCATACCAAATTTCATTAAAATCCCTCCAGTGGTTTTTCTGTGATGCGGTAACAGACAGACAAATATATATATATATATATATATATATATATATATATATATATATATATATATATAGATATTCTGTAACAGTGTACATAAACGAAGATATAAATACTATTCGTGTTTAATTTACAAAGCCTCTAAAAATATAGTTTCATGTATATATGACGTTTTAATTTACACGATAAGTATTACTACATTATACAATATGTACCTATACGTGAGTGTGACAGTGTCTCGAATCAACTTGTAACAGCACGTAGCGTACTTGAAATATTTCATAATGAATTTTGAATATTAATAGTGCTATAATAAAATTTTATATTATTTTATTATTTAATTATATCATTTTTGTTTATAATGTTTGTTAAAATCTTAGTTTTTTATATGGCAGGCTTAGTTCTTAGTGATGAATATTGTTACTTCAATTCTCCGTGCGTTTATGAATTATTTTCATCGAAAACTGCTTACGATAGTGTAAGGGGTGATATAAGGAATGCAAAAGTATTACCTGGTAAGTCTGTATTCTAATAATACGGTTAGATTTATTTATTTTTATATACTACTTTATAGTGGGTAGGCACTGTCTGTAACAATGTATAAAGCCTTTGAGACGTCTATAACCTTAGTCTCTCCCGTGACCATGATTGCTGTAAAGCATTCGAAACGTCGGGAACCAAAAAACAAAATAAATCCGCGAAATTATCGGAAAAGATAGTTTTATTTAAAATCAAGTTCTTTTTTAGGGATAGAAACCTTTGGAGGCGTACGTGATATAATTCACCAAAGTTTCGTCAAAATCGGATGTTTGGTTTGGAAATTCATAAAGGACAAACATACAAAGAAACATTCAGTTTTATTTGTATTGTTATAACTAGTAACTCAGTGAATAATATGTATATTTTATTATATAATCTTCCAATAATGCCCTTCACCACGTTCCCCTTTGTCTCGTGTTCGGTTCTGTGAACATATTTAGAGCATAGCAGTAATAATAATCGTTGGCTCACTATTACAAGGTTCTATGTTAATTTTAATGAAGTTTAGTAATTTTTACATAGAACTTCGTTATTTTGTTATCGTAAAAAACAACATAGAACTATGTAAAATTGAATATTTTGTAGTTAAAGTGCCGCTATCTAGTGGTTTATTTTTGCAAAACCGTAGCTAATGACACATAGAACCTTGTAGCATTAATAACTATATAAGTACTAAAATTGTAACATAGAACCTTGTAATAGTGAGCCAACGAATTATGTCGATGACCGACATACCATGAGTTAAAAGGTCGCAGATTCAGTCTATCTATATCAGATCTAATCCTGAACTAATACATATTATTTTTCCTATCTACCTTTTCTATTATTTGTTCGTACTTTTTTTATAATACAATTTACACAGCTCTACCCAATTTTTGCGTAAACCCTTCCTTTAACCAAAGCCTTTTTACGAAATTATTTTCTGATATTTTAAATTTTTATGTTTAGTTTTTAAGTTTTTCTACTCGATATTTCTTATAAATATTTCCGCTGCTTTAATTTTGAGGTTAAATGGGTTTTAATAACTGTATTCGATAAATATAAAGTAATTGAAAGTACAGAGTATTTAAGTTTACAATACCTTTTAAGGACGCATGGATATTATTTTAAACTTTCACAATATAACCGAGACCTGTTAAAACATTTTTGTGAATTCGCTAACTGGTAATAAAATAAATAAATAAATAATTTTTTAAAGCAAATTACTAGTTAAAATTTAGTTAATTTATTATATAGTACAGCGATTTACCGCTTTATCTATTTCCTTGGTAAGCTACGAGGCTTTTTTTTTAACGTTGGAAATGCATTTACGCACGAGGTGTGGAACTCACCGGCAAAGCCAGTACTACCCACTAAAACCCAACAAAACCTTCCCCCGTCTTAATGGGGCGTCGCAGGATCGCTTACGCATTCAACTACGACGCCCCGACGGCAGGTCTGCCGAAGCAGACCACAACAACCACGGGGTTGCTCCACAGTCCACTCTGCTATCAGAGAAGTACCAGGAGCAACCCGCATGGTACACTGCCGTACGAAGAGAGCCACCTCCCACCGCTCACCGAAGTGGGCCACCTCCCTGTGCGTTTCTTGACTTCGCGCCCGGTTGGGTTGCCGGGCACTACTGAGCCCCCCCACCACGACAAGGTAAACGCACGTTGGGGGGGGGGGGAAGCTACGAGGCTTGTGTTATATATATAAACACCCATGACTGGAGTACAAACATTCGTGCTCATCACACAAATAAATGCCCGCAGCGGGACTCGAACCTAAGACCGCTGGCACAGCAAGTACTACAAACTACTAACTACTAAGACAACTACAAACTGAGCCAAACGTGTTTCTTGTAGACCAGGTATCTGTAACATGTTAATTTTATATAATTTAAGGTTGTAAGCCAGTCGGAGTATGGTCGCTTATCAGGCATGGCAACCGCAACCCAGGTGACTCGGTAACTAAAAATATGAAGACGCTATATGAGAAGCTGGTTGTAGAAATTAGAAAACAATTTGAAGAAAAAACCAATGTTCATTGTATACAGGTATTGCTTTACTCCTTCTGTTCAGGCTGTAATTTTGAGGCAAGTTGACTCAGACTGTGACTTCAGAGATCAGTCAACTGGTATTATTTTAAAAACTCATATAATAGATTATTATACCTAGGAATCCATTTTATAGTTCGGATAAATGGTCTATACCTCCAACTCTAAGCATTATGGTTCCAAAAAAAGAAAACAATACAATTCTTTAAGCTTTCATGGTCACTGATAATATTTTTCTGGTGTAAAACGAGATAGTGACGTTGTTTTTTACTTATCTTAATGAATTCTTAATATTTCGGCATTGCTACAAGTGCCATGGTCACGGCCCACGTGTAAACTGTGCTGTCGAGGTACTAAATATCACGTTTTACATCAGAAGAAGAAAATCTAATTTTTTGCATTTACACTATTAAATTGACATCAACTGAAGGTTGATTAAACGTTAAAGCGGGTGTAGCCCAGTGGTAAATGGTAATGCGATAAAGCAGTGGTAGCCCAGTGGTAACGCGCTCGCTTGGGAAACCGAGTGAAGCGGGTTCAAATCCCGGATATCGCACCTCTGATATTTTCATGTGCGAATCATTTCTAACATGTTTACCACTTGTCTTACGGTGAAGGAAAACATCGTAGAAAATCTGCGTGTCTGAACCTAGCAAGTTTTCGAAAGACATGTGAAGTCTTTCGGAAGACTATAGCTGACTATGGCTCCCTCTCGTATTGAACGGATGTCTATGACCAGCAGTCGGACGTTAAAAAGGGAATACATACATACAAAATTAGACGTTAAACTACATAATAAATGAAGAACATTGATTATTGTACGTGAAGTAGAAATCTGTAAGAATAATTTGAAACGATACAAATGTAAACAGATATTTTCTAAATAATGGAGTGACATGATTTTAAATGTTTTTTCTATTACAGAAATTTCGATTTCAAACCTCATTTGATGAATTTTATGCTATATAATTATTAATTTTGTAGGATATCGAGAACTGTGCTACATCTGGCTGGAATTCCACTTTAGAAGTCGCCACTAAAGACCTCACAGGAATAGGTTACAAAGAGATTTTTGATATTGGAAAGCGGATCCGACAAACATTTACCGACGTTTTAAGTTTCTCAAACAACAGCTTTTACTTTAGATCTACAAATGAACAAAGAACTATTACTAGTACGATCGCTTTCGTTCATGGCCTTACTGATGAGAGTAGCCTAAATCTAGATAACAACATTGATAAACCTTGGGACCAGGATGATGTCATACGAGTAAGTAACTTTAATGTCTATACCAATATTATTATCTGTACAATATTAGTATAGATTAAAAAAGTATGAAGAGGCAGAGTCTGTTTGTTTGAACGCGCTTATCTCAGAAACTATTAATCCGATTTAAATAATATTTTTTGGATTAGATAGCCCGTTTATTGAGGAAGGCTATATATGATATAATGTATAGTCTGTCCATTCCATATTAACCGTTAAAACGTACCTAGGGATAAAATCGAGCGAAGCGAGGGTGAGTCGCTAGTAGAGTATAAATTAGTTCTAAATAGATAGTATATTTCTTAAGAAATTATTCTGTTTTTTTATAGTATTTTATAGAAACAAATATGTCTTTACAAAAGTTTAAGATAACTTGTTTAAATTAAAAATTATACTTACTTCGAAATCATTTTCTTATATTATGTCATCCTCAAAGGTGGATTTTTTCTTGAATTTTGCAATTTACTCTTGAGATATAACCTATTAATTTTAACATTAAAATAGATTCACAGTTGGCAAAAATATTAGATTCATTCACATAAAACAGCATGTTTCCAAATAGAAGAGTGCCATCTTTTTTTGAAGTCGGTTACACAATCATAATAGCTATAATGGAAAAATAGGAATATGGAGCTAGTGAAAAATAAGCAATAATAGAACGTAAAGTTCATTTTGTAAAGTGAAGCAATTTAAAATTAATTTTATATTTAAGCCATACGAAAATTGTACCATCTACCAAAAGGACGTGAAAACTGGTCAAGTACTCGACGATGAGATAGCCGCTTATTATTCAAGCGCTGAATTATTAGCAGTAAGTTATTTTTTGTATATTACCTTCATATTTAAAGCTTTTTGAGTTTCTGATTTTAAATCTAGAGATCCTTAGTAGGTGTGGAGAAGTCGACGGCAGAAATCCTTAATAACATCCCGGAGTAAGGATTTTGGTGGTATTTTACCTCCGTGCCTTAGAGAGCACGTAAGTCGTCGGTTCTGTGCGTAATCTCTCAACGATCGTATCAATAAATAAATAAATAAATATGTTGGGACATTAGCACACAGCACCATCTAGTTCCATGGTAAGCTACGAAGCTTATGTTATGGATACCCAATAGTTGATACACGACATATATATAACTTTAAATACATACATATTATAAATATAAACATCCATGACTGGAGTACAAACATTCGTGCTCATCACACAAATGAATGCCCCCAGCGGGATTCGAACCCGCAACCGCTGGCATAGCAAGTAAGGTTACTACACACTGAGCCAAACTCAAAATCAATTGTTATCTTACCGGAGTTTGACAGTTATAGGAATGGTGTTCACGCGCACAATAGTGAACTATAATATTCCATGCGTAGATGGCTAATTTCAATGAGATTAGCTGCCGTGGCCGAAATTAGTCAGGAAGACGTTGTTTAAACCTTCTTCTGCGATTGGTCAACACGGTAAACAGATATGGCGATATAAACTGCATGTCTGAGCGAACCTGCCTAATTTGTTTACTAGTCCCCAACATTCATATGGCCAATGTGGTGGACGAGGCTCACTTATCTATACATACATAATATATATTATAAAGAGGAAAGATTTGTTTGTTTGCACCGAATAGGCTCCGAAACTACTGAACCGATTTAGCTGAAAGGTAAGAAGATAGTTTGAGACCTTATTAAGGACATAGGATAGTTTTTATCTCGGAAATCATCCCTTAAGGGGATGAAAGTTTGTATAGGCAAGCAACCTAGGAACAAACCCGAACGAAGCGAGGGTGAGTCGCCTGTTCTTCATATTGAAAACACCGTGCCCTACAGTGGGACGTTATAAAGGCTAAATTGTTATTTTAGAATAAAACGTTTCCACACCACCTAACAGAACTAAAATATTGCGTCCGCTAACAAACAAATCATTTAATCGAATAAAATGGCTGACACGTATGTACGTATTTGAGGGACATGATGAATTTAAAAAAATATCATTTTTCCTTTGACTAATGAAAATTCTAAAATTGATTGTTTCAGCATATCTTAATATTTAAAAATATTTTTAGGTCAGGGATAGAGTCCAAAAACGTTTAAACATAAATTATCAAATAACTGCTGAGGAACTTTACTACTTATACGAATATTGTCGATTTCACCGAACTTGGTCCCCTAATCTCCGAGACCCGTGGTGTGCATTCTTCCTACAAGAGGACCTCGAAGTGCTGGAGTACCGAGATGACGTACGTCATTATTATAGAAATGGCTATGGATCAAAGGCGAGTTTAAATTAAAAAGTGCAAAAAACTTAATCTATACTAATTTTAAAAGAGTCCCTAGGTACGTTTTAATATTTTTTGAGCGGCACCCTAATTTTTTTTCTAAGATAAAATTAGTCCAGCCGTTTCCGAGATTAGCCAAAACAAACAAACAGACAGTCACACATATAAACATTTCAAAAATTGTGTTTTTCTTATATGTAGTGTATATAATTTCATATGCATTTTTTAAAAACCTGTTATTTTGACATTACAAACAGACTCTTCAATTTTACTGTACAGATTGACATACAAAATCAGCATGAGACACAATAATGTAAAATGCTATAAATTAATTAATGATTAAACATAAAAAAAAAGAAAACGAGCCTTAAAACTTAAGCCAACAATTTCATTAAAGCTATTAATAATAATAATATGCGTTTATTTTAGACAAGAAGTCCATTAAAATCATCAGTACACAGAAAACAGAAATAGAAATAATGAAAATAAATGATCACATATAATTTTTCAGATAAATATCAACTTAGGAAGTACGGTTTTAAAAGATTTGTTTGACAACTTTGAAGCTCTCACTTCTACTGGGGGAGAGAAGTTTATCGCCTATTTCACACATGACACGATGATTGAAATGACGATATGTGCTCTTGGACTATATAAAGATTCGAAACCACTACGAGGATCGTTTAGAGATGTGAACAGATTATGGCGCACCAGTCTTATGAGTTCTTTTTCTGCGAACATCATAGCTGTTTTGTATAGGTAAATATATATATTTTTATTATATCGTTAATACGAGAAGGATCAGCCCAGAGGCCATAGTCTACAACGCTGGCCAAATACGGGTTGGCGGACTTAACATGTCTTTCGAAAACTTGCTAGGCTGACAAGTGGTAATCACGTGGCAAATGAAAATGGTGCAAATTTTGTTATTTGAACCCGCTTCACCCAGTTTCCCAAGCGAGCCCGTTACCACTGGGATACCACTGCCTATTACAGTAATATAATGACAGTGCCTATATATCAAATATATGAATAAAAATGTTCGTTTCTGATACGTTACGTGTGACGTTAACAAAAAAAGGATTGATACTAATACTATAATATGTATGTAGAATATAGATATAACTTATTGACTTTAAGATAATCTTTCAATATTGAATTAAAAATCTTTTTCAGATGCAACGAATCAAACGAAACACATCGAGTTCAATTCTTTTTGAATGAGAAAAATTCTAATGTTTGTCCTGAAGAAGGCTGTACTTGGGAGCAATTCGTGAACAAGTTCCAGGTTTACTCAAACTCCAGCATTGAGATCTGCTCTGATAACGAGTACGCTTTTCACCAAATGAGCAGTGGTTACATACATTTTACAATGAAGCTATTAATATTATTGTCGATGTTAGTTAGTTTTAGATTTTAGTTATCTCTCTGTATTATTTAGTACTTGGGCGACCGAGCTTTGCTCGGAGTTCTTTTTTGTTATATCGTATTTTTTTGGATTAGAGACAAAAAAAGCTAAAAACTTGAGTAAATACAAAATAAACAAAAGTAAAAACTTTGTATCCGACCGGGAATCGAACCCTAACCTGTCATAGTCAATCTTGCGCCATGGCCGCTTGACCACGATATACATACATACTTTATATTTCTATAAATAATATATAATATATTTATGATTTATAATATATAATATATCAATAATGATAGGATATCAAAATAAGAAGATTTTATCAAAGAAAAAAATCAATTCAAAGCAAAAGAAGAGTTAGAAACATAGGAAAATATGTATATTATTATTTATCTAAAGACTCGTTTTCTTTCAGTCACTTTTGACTTTAAAAACAAGGAGATATTAAAACGTTTAGTAATGCGATATTTTCTTTTTTATAATAATGTTATATCTATAAATAAACCTTTCTAATACCATTTATTTATTAAAACTAAAAAGTAGAAAAAAATACCTAAGAATTACATTATTATTATTGGATTTATTACATAACGTTAAGTAATAAAATGATTATTTTAAATATGTTAAATATATGTTAGGACATTAACACACAGTGCCATCTAGTTCCATAGTAAGCTACGAGGCCTGTGCTATGGATACCAGATAGTTGATACACTACATATATATAATTTTAAATACATACATAATATAAATATAAACACCCATGACTGGAGTACAAACATTCGTGCTCATCACACAAATGAATGCCCCCAGCGGGACTCACACCCGCGACCGCTGGCGCAGCGAGTAGGGTCACTACAAACTGAGCCAAACGAGCTGTCATGGGTATGTACTATTTTATATTACATACATTTATATATCGAGGAATAAAATGTTGAAGTGTGAAGTGTTTTAGTATATGATACTCGTATTTGCTATATTATCCTAGTCCAGTGTAAGCTCTATATTTGACGACACGTTTAGCTCAGTTTGTAGTGACTCTAGTTGCTGTGCCAGCGGTCGCGGGTTCGAGTCCCGCTGGGAGATGAGGAGGGATTTGTGTGTTGATCACGAATGCTTGTACTCCAGTCATGGGTGTTTATATTTAAAATATGTATGTATTTAAAGTTATATATATATATGTAGTGTATCAACTATCTAGTATCCATAACACAACCTCGTAGCTTACCATGGAACTAGATTGTGCTGTGCGTTAATGTCCTAACATTTTCATTTTCATATAAAGCGCTCATGTATCTTTCCTAATATGATCGACCACCCATTAGTCTAAGCTTTTATTATTAGTGTACCTACTCAATACATTTAAATTATTAAATATTATGTCTCCAACCAAAGAAGACGTTATCTTTAAAACATCGCAAAACTTACCACATTTGATGGCAACCCTGCCAGGATGCATATGTTCTAGCCCCAATGAATTAATCAGATCCAATTTAATTAAAGCTAATAATTTTGCCTAATAAATGTGGAAATGTCACCTAAGACTCCATTTCACATTACTCACCTGTGTATAACCGCGACAAAATTAGCTGTGAACGGTGTCAAGAAAATAGTCCGCCACTTTCTATCTACGTCCCTTTCGAAACCATAAATTTCTGGGAGATCGTGATGAAGACCCATTGCTGAATATATCATTTCTATCATTATATCGTGGGTAAAATAGCCAGTGAGGATCTTAAAGCCATTTTTTATGGCTTTATCAAACTTTTCGTATAGATCCTTAAGGCCTGAAGCTTCTAGTTGTAAGTTCATGGGATGCCCATATCCGTTTCTAAGAATGGTGGATCAAAATTATACCAATTCTTGCTTTTTAAGTTAATCAAAGTTAGAAACGTTTATAGATCCTAACGCCTTAGTAATCTTAAAAACTTCAAATTTCATTATTTTTTTATAATAATGGTAATAACTAAATAACTAATTAAAATTTTACCTTAAGTAATGCCTGATATCTTCCACATATTCCAAAATCTGTAAGTCTTCATCACTGAAGAGGGCACACCAGGGACTTCTCTTCAAAACTGTAGAGGCTTTATAAAATCGGCATAGATCGTACATACCCATTACAATGCGAGGCTCTAAATAACTTAGTCCAGTAAGCTTTAGAACATTTACAAGCATCTAAAAGAATTAGGGCAAAAATTCAGGAAATGCGAAAGGGATTAAAACTGCTTTTAGTTTTCAGAAGCTGGCTCATTTTTTTAATTTATTATTAACCTACCTAGTTACGTTCAGAGATGAGATGAGATATTTTATTTTTCCTCAGTAAAAAGTATCCTATATACTGACACGGATAACCAGCTATCATCATACCAAATTTTATCAAAATCTGTCCAGTAGGTTTCTCGTGATGCGGTCACACACAGACAGACAGACATTATGTATCGATAATAATGTCTATTCCAATGAGATTTTCCAAAAAATATTTAATGTACGGATTCGGCTTAGTTAGAATTTTATTATAGATATGTATAGATTATATTTTTATGAAAAGTATTTATTTTATGATTGAAATATATTTTTATAACAATTTTTAGTATAACTAACCTCGTACTTATGACATTATTTTATCATGATAAAGCAAACTTGTAAGTTGAAACAAAAGTATGTTCGTAATTAGTCACAGATAATAAGAAAACTTTAAAAGAAAATCTAAAATAAGCTTTGAAAACGTACGAAGATTGATCAAGATAAATAAAGAAGTGACGAAATCTAGTGTGGATATTAACACTACCCACCTGTTGGAATTCTCGAGTTTCTTGGTATTTGCTTACTTCAGATATTATTTTAGTACTGCGAATAACTTCGAGCCTTGTCTTACAATATCTGTATGGCTAAAATATTAGCTTTAATCAACATATAAATTGATAAAAAATATGATTTTACGTTATGTCTTTGATACTAAGAACAGGGAGTAAGAATTTTTTAATAGACAATTGACAAGCATTTATTTTGATTCCCCATACAAACTTTCATCCCCATTTTCATCCCCTTAAGGGCTGATTTCCGGAATAAAAAATAGCTTATGTCTTTTCCAGGATCTCTAACTATCTAAACTATTACCTTTCATCTAAATCGGTCCAGTAATTTTTAGAGTTTATTCGTTACAAACATACAAAAATACAAATCTCTCCTCTTTATAATGGTGGTGTAGATAGTGTAGATGAAGATAAACAAAACTTTAAGTACTTTTTAAAAAGTAGGTCATTTTAAATAAAACTATGTATTCGGTTTTTTTTCGCAGATTTTCCCAACGTCTCTCTTGACCGTGATTGTTGTAAAGCATTCGAAAGGTCGGGAACTAAAAACATCTAAATAAATCCGCCAAAAAATCCAAATAAATAGTTATTTAAAATGTCAAATATTCACATAAATCTAAGAAAGTATTATTAGGAGTATATCTATCGAACCAATTGAGGGTGTAGGTTTTATTTACCTTATCTTACAAATGTTGCCAAACTTTTCTGTCATGCTCCAAGGAAAAGTATACAAATTCTATTTTTTTTTTTTTAAGAATAAATTATTAAAAATTTTTACTGAACGTCATGAGTCTACTATCAGTTCGGAAAGAAGAAGCCTCAGATCTCAGAAGAACTGGCGAGAGAAACTCTTAATGATTAGTAATTCTTCTCTATAATTTTTTCGACTATGTGGCTCAGTTTGTAGTGTGTTTGTACTTGCTGTGCCAGCGGTCGAGGGCTCGAGTCCCGCTGGGGGCCTTCATTTGTGTGATAAGCACAAATGTTTGTACTATAATATATTTAAAGTTATATATGTGTAGTGTATCAACTATCTGGTATCCATAACACAAGCCTCGTAGCTTACCATGGAACTAGATGGTGTTGTGTGTTAATGTCCCAACATATTTATTAGATTTATTTATTTATCTATTTTCCTTACGAATAAACTATTTTATTATCAATAATATGTTTTTGTGTTATAATACAGGCTTCAAAGAATGGCGTATTCATCGTGTAATCCAATAGTACATCGATGTACTTACTATCTATACTAATATTATAAAGAGATAAAGTTTGTGAGTTTGTGATGTTGTAGGGAGTAATCACTGGATCTACTGAACCGATTTAGATGAAATTTGGTGAGAAATTAGTTTGAGACCCTAGGAAGGATATAGAATACTTTTTATCCCGGAAATCATCCCTTAAGGGGGTGAAAATGGGGAAGGAAGTTTGTATATGCATGCAAGCAAACTCACAAACCGAATCTAGTATATACGAGTATAAAATTAGTATATCAGCTGAACTAATAAGAGTGAAATTTTATGAATATAATAAATAATAAGAATTATGAATTAAGATTACGCAACCTTCAATTGATAGAGTTCATGATCATGATATGAATTATTTTAAAACTGAGTTTGTTTATGATTCATTTTCGTGTTCATTTTTCTTTACTCTTTGAGTTAATATCTGAAAAGAAACCCATAAGAAGTAAATGGTGCAAACATTTTTTTAACGTCCCACTACTTGGCTGGGCCTCGCTATAATACGAGGGGATCAGGCCATAGTCCACCACGCTGGCCAAGTGCAGGTTGGCGGACTGCACATGTCTTTCGAAGCTTGCTACATTTTCTCAGACGTACAGGTTTCCTCACGACATTTATTCTTCACCATAAGACAATTTAATGGTAATTATGCTGGAAATGATTCGCACATATAAATATCGGAGGTGCAAGACCCTGGACTTAAACCCACTTCACTTAGTTTCCCAAGTGACCATGTTACCACTCAATATTAATACAGAAAAATAATTTCGTCATAATCGGGCAAAGCTTTAGAGAATTTTGAAATGTACACATATAATTAAAATTAAAGAGTCTGTCTGTGGTTTTAAATTACTTAGTTAATCAGTGTGGAGTTTTATACTGATACGTTTATTTAGATGAGATGAAACCTAAAAAAACCTTTGAAATTTTTTGTCTGCGAAATCGAACATAGTATAGCGAATCGATAGTATACTTTTATATACCCGGTAAACTTGAGAAAGCCAGAATCGATTTTATTAGGGTTTTTTTTTATAGAAAGTGATATAACCTACTTTTTTCCTGAGAAAATATAGGATGTGCAAGGAATATGGACTATACTTTTTATGATTTTTCAGTATAGAATTTATTGAGAAGTAAAACTGAGTGAAAAATCTTGTCGTTATTAAAGCACTAAAAATAAATAGCTACACCAACTCACTGTGGAACATGAGAAGTCAATTAATAAAAATTATGTGTTGAGTAATCTATTTATATATTGTTTCACGTTTTTGTAAGGTTAAAATACCTAATATTTAGTGAAAAACAAAAGCAAATCTATCCCACGGGAACTGTACATTTTTCCGGGACAAAGAGTAACCTACATATATTATGTGTTATTCCAGACTATAATCTATCTCTATGCCAAATTTCATCGAGATCCGTTCAGCCGTTCTGGCGTGTTTGAGTAACAAACATCCACCCAAACTTTCGTATTTATAATATTAAAGGGGGTTACAAAACATTCACTAGCACTCGGGCGAACTGTCTAAAATAGCATCCAAGATTTGATGATGTCAAATTTTGGCTCGTTGCCGAGTGCATGTAAAGTACGTGTACCTTTAGTAATAGTTTAATGTTTAGTTCCATTATATTTCAAAATCTCTATATATATAATAAAATTGTAACTAAGCCAAATCTGTACATTAAATATTTTTAGGAAAATCTTATTGAAATAAACAATATTATCGATACAGAGGCTGAATCTATAGTTTTTAGAATTTTTGTCTGTCTGTCTGTCTGCCTGTTACCGCATCACAGAAAAACCACTGGAGGGATTTTGATGAAATTTGGTATGGTGATGGCTGGTTATCCGGGTCAACATATAGGATACTTTGTACCGCGGGAAAATGTCTTATTTCTGAGAAAAAACACAAAAACTGCAATGTAAGAGTATATATACTAATATGTAAAACCTAAGAATTTGGGTTTTGGTCATCTGAACGCGGGCGGAGCCGCGGGCAATGCTAGTGTTATAATATGTATGCATATTGAATTTAAAAGTTATTTTTTATATTTCCCGTATAATTTATAATGGTATCTTATAATTATGTACATAATTTATATGTTTCATCAAATGACATTGTAAGACTTATCTAGTTTATTTTGTAAACTCAAAAAATATTCAATGTTAAACCAAAATTGAGGGTTATGAAATCTATTCAAAGTTAAACAAAAAATGTGGAGAATAAGAAATAAAACGTCAGTTTAATATTTTATGACAACGATATCGCTTTATTGGATGTCAAGAAGGCGAGCGATGGGTGCGTGCGATGCTGTGTAAAAGGTGAAAGTTGTGTCTCTGGGGATCAGACGCGCCCACCCATCCCCCCCCCCACGATACATATGGTAATAAATAATTATAAATAAATATCAACAAGATACAAAATATTCATTAAAAACATTATTAAATTTGTTTAATTTTGGGCGTAATGTTTAATACAGCTCTTTGGTTCACGCTGTTAACACTATAATATACGTATGTTGAAAACTGTACAGTCCGTTTTTAATTTCTGTAGTGGAACGTTTAGAAATCGTTTTCGGGCGCCAGATCGAACCTTGGTGGGAAAGTGCCGAAGCCGTCAAATGCGGGGCGCGAGCGTTGGGGCTGTAAAAAAAAACAATTAATTAATATTTTATATTACCAGAAATACACTTTATAGAGCTATATAATGTATGGAGCGGTCCCATACAATTTTTTGTCAGCATTATAATTTGGGTAATGAAAAATTGTCTTCAAAATTCGTCAAATTGAAAGAATCGAAAAAGTATTCGAATATTTTTATATCCGTAAATTTTTATATAATCCAAATTGTAATATACCTTTGTTGGTCACTTGAGCGAGAATCGAACCCGCTATATGAAATACTCTTCTTAATTAATAATTACTCTCAATAACATTTATTTCAAACTAAATAATTGGGACATAGAAAACTGCATGTTAGGGGACAGTATATAAAAATAGTTAAGGCATCGCGTACACTCCGCCTTTTTACATACATATACGTGCGGGAACCATGCTTTATTTTATATGTGAATAAATACACAGGCTTTAAAATCTATACAGCACCGTATTTGTACTGTTGTTGTGTTTTTGGGGATAACACAACTTACGTATATCCAATGATGATCTATGGACGCCCTTTAACGGACGCCTGAACAAAAAAAGAGCACCGTTTAGTTTACTTTGAAGAAGATATTTCGTACATGTTTGTTAGGTCAATTACTATCTTAATATATATAATTCTTCTGTACGTCTGTTTGTCATCTTACTCCTCCTAAAGGGCTGGACCGATTTGGATGGAATTTTGTATGTATATTTTAATGGGCTTCTGAATAGTTTGAAAATACAATGGGCCCGGTAGGTCGAGCTGCAGTCGGTGTGCTTTTTAGTAGTTTGAACGCGGGCAAAGCCGCGGGTACTGCTAGTTATTTGTAATAAATTAAAAGTATCATATATATGATACTTTTTATCATATATATATGATACTTTTAATCATGAAAAATCTGCCGTCTTTAATTTCCGTATTAATTTTCTATGTATAGTTATTTTTGTATTTAAAAACAGGTATATAATAATATAGTTAACTCACCGCCGGACTGACTCCTCTCGCGGCGGATCCCGCGCGTCCCTTGCCACGGAACTTGCTGATAGCCTGCTCAGCGAGGTCTGCCCTCTCCTCAGCTTCTTCCAACTCTTGCTGTGCTTTGCGGAACTTAGCCAAGTTGAGAGCGGCGATCTCTTCGGCTTCCTCGATCTGCCTCTTGTAGGTCTTGATCTTCTGTTGCAGTTTGTCGACCAGGTCTTGCATGCGCTCGTGGTTCTTGCGGTCCTCCTCAGCTTGGAAGGTGAGCTCCTTGATGCGTCTCTCAGCCTTGCGGAGGTTCTTTTGTGCGTCGGCGTGTCTCCTCTGTTCGCCGTCAAGCTCGTTCTCAAGCTCACGTACCCTTTGTTCGAGTTTCTGGATAGCCTTCTTGCCTCCCTTGAGCGCGTTAGCCTCAGCTTCGTCGAGCCTGACTTGCAGTTCCTTGATCTGTTGTTCAAGGGCCTTGCGGAGTTTCTCCTGTGTCTGAGCATGTTCTTGTTCAGCGCGAAGTTCATCGGCGAGCCTGGCGGCATCAACCATGGCCTTCTTGGCCTTTTCTTCGGAGTTCTTAGCCTCGTTAAGGAGCTCATCAAGGTCGGAGTGCAGGGTCTGGAGCTCAGATTCGAGTTTCCTCTTGGCAGCAGAGAGGGAAGCGCTCTGGGCGGACAGTTCGTTGAGTTGCTCATGAGCGTCACCAAGTTCCTGTTCGGCTTGGCGGCGGGCACGGTCGGCTTGTTCCAGGAGAGTACGAGATTCCTCGAGCTCGTTCTGGAGGGCGTTAGCACGGCGTTCAGAGATGCCAAGCTGTTCGCGGGCGTCGTCACGGGCGCGCTGTTCCTCTTCCAGAGCGGTCTGGAGGTCCTTGATTTGTTGCTGGTAGCGTTTAATGTTCTTCTGGGCCTCAGCGTTAGCCTTGTTGGCGTGGTCGAGGGCAATTTCAAGTTCATTGATGTCAGCCTCAAGCTTCTTCTTCATGCGCAGGGCCTCAGCCTTGCCCTTAGCCTCGGCTTCGAGGGAAGCCTGCATGGAGTCGAGGGCACGCTGGTGGTTTTTGCGGGTGTTTTCGAATTCCTCTTCCTTCTCCTGGATCCTCCTGTCGATCTCCTGTCTGACCTGAGACAATTCGAGTTGAGCGCGCAGGACCTTGTTCTCTTCTTGTTCAAGAGCGGCTTCGGCTTCCTCGAGGGCAGCCTGGAGCTCATCCTTCTCGGCTTCAAGACGCTTCCTGGCCTTCTCGATTTCATGAATGTTGCGGCCACCTTCACCGATTTGGTCAAGCAAGTCCTTGACTTCATCGGCGAGGTTCTTGTTCTCGCGGCGGACAGCCTCGAGTTGTTCCTGACCTTCTTCGTAGGCACCCTTAAGGCGGAATAATTCAGTAGAGTAGTTACGGCATTCCTTTTGGCTAGCGTCGAGTTCAGCAGCAAGGTCGTCAACCTTGAGTTTCCATTCACCAATGATCTTATCAAAGGCCTTCTGTTTCTTCTCGGCAGCGTTGGCAATGGCAGTGGCACGGTCAACCTCGAGCTGCAGGTCCTCGACTTCGGTAGCGAGACGCTGCTTGGTCTTTTCGAGGGCAACAACCTTCTGGTTGAGGGATTCAATGGTTTCCTCGGCTTCGGCGAGACGAGCCTGGAGCTTGCGCTTGGCCTCCTCGAGTTCCTCGGAGCGAGCGACACCCTCGGACTCGTACTTGGAGCGCCAGAGCTGAGCTTCAGCGTTGGCCTTGGACAGCTGGCGTTGTAAGTCAGCCTTGCCTTCAGCCTCCTCTTCGACTTGTTCGCGGATGTTGTCCAAGTCGTGTTCGAGGTTGCGGAACTTGCCAAGTAGAGTAGCGCGTTCCTATTAAAAAAAGTAATATTAGTATTAGAAATAATGATTTCCAAAACATTTTTTATTTTTACTTGATTTTTAAATAAAAGCTATAATAATTTATCAATGTATTGTGTGATGATCGATTGAATTTATAAGAAGACAAAATACTATCAATACTAACCCTGGCCTCTTCGTCAGCGAGCCTCTTGGTGTCCTCCAACTGGGTGGTAAGGGACACCTTGATCTTGGAAAGCTGAGATACTTGGGACTCAGCCTCCTCCAATTGGCGGAGCAGGTCAGAGTTCTCGATAGACAACTTCTTCTTGGCGGCATCCAGGTCGTTGAGGGTGCGGTTGGCCTCATCAGCCTTGCCTTGGACTTCGTTGAGCTGGTGTTGCAACTGCTTGACGATCTTCTCTTGGGCAGCCTAAGAAATGTTTTTTATAAGAAAATAAATATACTGATATGTTACAAATGATCGTAATGTCATTGTGTATGCTTGTTTTATAAATGATACGTGGTATTAAGGGTTATTATTCAAGAATATTTAACAACATATAAACAACTTAACAAGAAAATCGGGTAATTTTTTTGTCAATAAATGTGCACACGTCAAACGTTATTATTTACTTTTTTTTTATAATTTCATGCATTTGTATTTTTTTAGTTCCTTAAGATCAAAATTAGTAAACAATATCAATCAAATATGTTTAATTATTTAAAAGCAGTCCTAAAGCATTTTCTAAGGAAAATTTTCTTAGTATTTGTTATAAATTGGTTTTATTTGTAAGGTTGTTGTGTATGTGTTTAACTGCTAAATCTAATTTTGCTCGAAATTTGTACAAAGCTGCGAAGCATCCTGTAATTGCCAACACGATTATCTTTTCATCATTTGTGTACCTTTTCGTTGGACAAGTGGTCGAGACCGGCGCGAAGGTCATTGACTTCGCTAAAGTATTGAGAGCGCTCTTTCTCAGCCCTGGGTAGATAAAATATAACATAATATATATTAGAGTGATCCTAGTAAGTTTTTTGGCACCTGTGGAATTTGTTCCTATTGGAATAAATCATATAATAAATATATGTTATTATAAGTTGTCTGTAGTGTACATGTCTATTGGGAAAGGACATATCATGCAATTCACCCCAGGCGACACATGCCTTAAGGATGACATGTTACCTTTTCCCTTGCAACTTGGTCAATAGCAGCACGTGTGTTGTTAAGCTCGTTGTAGGAAGACGCACGATCATGTTCAGCCCTGTTTTTGTAGTTATATGAATATCTCTTTATAATATAATTGCTAAAACATTACCCATAATTCCGTCAGCTGCTTGCAAGAAAACTTAAACTATTTTATATATTTAAAAAAGAGCCCATTAAGATGACATTTGATTAATTTTATTATATAATCAAGATACTTACTTAGCCTTAAGCTTGTTGAGCTGGTCGAGCTGCTCGCCCATCTCAGCAACAGCGTCATTGTGCTTCTTGCGAAGATTGGCAAGAGTGGACTCGTGTTGGATGTTGGCTTCCTCCAAGTCACGACGAAGCTTGCTAAGCTCAGCCTCACGCTTCTTGTTAAGCTCAATTTGAGCGGAGGTGGCACCACCAGCCTCTTCGAGACGCTCACCGAGCTCCTCGAGTTCACGGGCGAGATCAGCGCGTTGCTTCTCAGCCTTAGCACGAGCCTGGCGTTCGGATTCGACTTCCTCTTCCAATTCCTCGATGCGTGCTTGCAGTTCCTTGATCTGTTTCTGTAGCTTACTGACAAGAGATTGTTCATCCTCGAGCTTGGCGGTAAGAGATGAGATTTCCTTGTCCTTGCGCTGGATGGTCTGTTCAAGTTCCTTTTTGTTGCGTTCGAGGTCGGAGACAGCTTCCTGGGTAAGTTTAAGGTCGCCCTCAACCTTCCTCCTCTGCTTCTCAACATCAGCGCGCAGTTTCTTCTCGCGCTCCAAAGAGTCCTCAAGCTCGTCGAGAGTCTGCTCGAGCTTCTGCTTAACTTTGTTAAGGTGGTTGACCTTGTCTTCAGCAGCTTGGAGCTCTTCAGAAGTCTTTTGGTTGGATTCACCTTGGAGTTTCTTCTCCTTGTTCAACTTGTTAATAAGCTCGTCCTGGTGAGCGATCTCATCGTTCAAGTTGCGGATTTGATGGTCCTTGGTAGCCTTGTCCTGTTCAGACTTTTGGACGGACAGTTCTAGGTCTTCAACATCCTTCTTGAGGCCAGAGATTTCCTGTTCCAACTTCTTCTTAGCCTGGAAGAGCTGGTTGCGAGCATCCTCTTCTTGGGTGAGACGGTCTTGGGTATCCTAAAATAAATTTAAGACAATGAGCAATAAGCAATGAAATAATTTAAGAGTTTTAACTCCTTTGTTTATACCACATCTGTTTTCTATCTATTGGTCTAATCGTATTATTTATTGTGTGGTTTGCAATAAAATCGCGTAGTCTGCAGACGTTTAATTTATTTTTAAACATCTTACCCTGTTCCTGTTGTAAACAAAATTTTGTTTATTTAAAGAACCGCAATGTTAACAAGCACTACATGATATTAGCAAGTTTGCAACTTACTTTATTAAAGGTTGGCTGAATTTAAAAATATCTACTTTGTATTTCAGCAACAGTAATTAAAGTAATACTCTAAATAATAATTCTATCTAATCTAAGTAATTAAAGTAAACCCAATCGTTTTTATGCAACTGTGCAATAATTATTAAATTTTAGCAAAAAATAAATTATTACTAAACTAAAAAGAATAATAATAACATCCATGGAGAAACTAAATTTAAAATCAAAATTGTTTGTCATTATATTAGATGAACTTACCCTAAGTTGACTCTCCAGGTCAGCCTTTTGGGCTGCCAATTTGTTGGCACGCTCCTGAGTCTCGGAGAGAGAACCCTTCTCTCCCTCAAGAGAAGAGAGCAGGGTCTGCTTCTCCTCAAGCAGCTTAGCGTTGAGGGCCTCAACTTCCTTGCGGAGTTTCTCTTCCTTCTCGAAAGCCTCCTGGGCCTTTTGTGCCTTCTCCTCCAATTTCTGTAAAACCACCTCACTTTTATCTACACCGTCCCATGTTGTCAAAAAATTTGCTGCCATCTTTATTTATTACACCATAAAATTAAACTAGGAATGCTATATTTCGGTTCGTTCGAATGTCGAGGAAGGGCGCGCGCACCGCCGACCACTTCGCAACTGAAACGCGCTGGAGTTTTCCAGCGGCGCGTAATCGCCCCCGCACATATTACATTGTATAAGTAAAAAGGAGCGTTGCTGGAGTGGGGAGAAATCCAGAAATGGCTGCGGCAGGTGCGATGGTGTCACGTAACCGCCAGGTGGGCGCGGTCGAATCTATTTATGTACACCTGAATCACGCGTTCTGAGTGGTATATTTAATAGGTCAATTCAATCATTGTACAACACAACAGGTACAACAAATGCTTACCGCGATCTCATCCTCGATGCGAGTGACGTTGAGAAGGGGCTTGACCCTCTGCCATAGTTTCCACCATGGCCAGGTGCGGAGCTGCAAGTATTTGCGCAAGTTGCGTTGGACAACTTGGAGGGCAACCCTATGAAAAGAAAATTAGTAAGATGCGGTCTAAGTACTTATGAATTATTTATAAATTGGTATTTATAAAGCGGTCGCAGTGCTTATAAAATATTTTCTCACCTCTGTTCCTGCAACTTCTTGTATTCTTTACGGGAGAGATAACCACGGATGTAGGCCTGGAGCCAAGATACAATCTTGGACAACCTGTCATCACGCAACTCTTCCATCTGACCCAGGACACCAGCACGGAAGAATACCTACTCACCCAGAAAGTAGTATTAGATAATAGAGACGACTACTTATACATAGTTATAGTAATAATATCTAAACTTCAGCAAAATGGGCTAAGAAATATATTATAAGAAAGATTAGGAAGAGTAGAAAGAAAATAATTTTAAAGTTACTAAATAATATAAAATATTATTAATAATACAAATCTAAATATTAACAGCTTTACAAGAATATTAAATATGAAATAAATTAATTTGCAAATACATAGATATGTATATTATTATTATACGACACACATAACTTATGACAACATTAGTATAAAAAAATAGATGTTGGGATATATTTTTAACATAACATTAAAAAGCGTTAGTAAGTACAGCGTGCAAATAAGAGAGTTCTCTAGCTTTTTCTAATAGTTCTACCTTAGTTTTTCCGAGCCTGAAAGACTCCGAATCCAAGCCGGTATGTTCGAGAATTTTCTCGGTGGCTTTTTCAGCGGTAATAGGTTCTTTGACCAGGTTCGGGCACAGAATTTTGTATCTGCGTTTGAGAAGCACACAAGAAATGATAATGCGTTGTTTGAGGATATGACATGGAAAAAACAAACGAGCCGATGTATCTTGGGCTCTAAAGGATAAGCACCCTTACTCTGTAAGGGTTGGGGGTTGTATAATAAATACCATTCCATATTACCAGTTCCTAAAGGTTCTACTCTGCAAAGCGTTTTCAAGCCCTGCGATTAACCAAGTACATATGGATCGCTCAATGCAAACTGCTATCTACTGAAATATCAAACATGCCTTGGTGTGACCGAGACGGTAAGATTCGACATCCAAGCCAGTGGCCTCCAAGATGACTTGAGCAACTTTCCTAGGGTCAGTTTCCTTGTCGGCAGCTTGAGGGGCCAGGATCTTGTAGCTACATTGTCAAAATATATGACAAACGATAAAGGAATAAATATCACACAATAACAAAAAGAGCTACGCTCTTTAATACTTAGGTAGAGGTAAAACTAAATACTTAATAAATACTAAATACGATCTACAGTTAATATGATTTCGTATTTTCATGTACCCGGTGCCTTAGCTTTAAGTACCGGTAAATTTCTATAATACCATAAAAATCTCTAAATACCAAAAAGTGTGTATGAAACTAAGAAAGGGAAAATTTTGAAAAACTCTATTCTTTAGAGTTTATTCTAATTTCAATAGTACTTTAACCATTCATCTACAGAAAACTCAACAATATTTCCTTGCCTTCGTGTGACCTATACGATAACTTTCAGGGTCAAGCTCGTTCAATTCGAGGCACTTCTTAGCAGCCTCCCTAGGATCTTTTTCTGCAGACATGGCGGCTGGTGCAAGTATCATGTAACTGTTTTGTTTTAAATACTTAAGTTTAATAACCGTTGACAAATTTGGCTAGATACAGTAGTTGACTCAACTATCTAAAGTGCGAATTTGAAAGTTCGATTCATCAAAATAAATTTAGAACGTGTTACTCAGTATGACTGAGCATGCTTCCTATGACGTCAGTGAGAGTCAGCTGCAAGAGTACAAGAATAAAACTGTTCCAGTTTTACGAATGCTCCAGAGCTAAAAGAATTTGTTTAGACTGCCAAAGAAAATAATCATTTATAATTTAGTTATAGCCTTTAAGTTTAAAAATATGAATATAAATTTTATATCCTGGCATCCTCATTATGATAAATATATCTCAATTTAGATAACATCAACTGATGGATTTTATGAGGTTGTAATCTTACCGGAGCTTGAAGTCAGGGTAGACCATCCTGTTGGGGAAACCTTTACGGCAAATACGGATGCCTTCAAGCACACCGTTACAGGTAAGCTGGTGCATCACAAGGTGAGAGTCGATGAGACCTGGTGGTTAAAGTCATCGGTTTAACGGATTTTCTTTTAAAAAATCTTACTTTAATCACGTTAAACATAAATTACAAATTCTTCTAACTTTTTCTAATATTTTTTTATAATATTAGAGTGTACATTGTAGTGTTTTGAAAAAATTTATAAGCGTGAGTTCTTTTAATCTACAAATTTCTTATTTACTAGGTCATTTTAGATCTTAAAATATGTGGCAGCTAGAACCGCTGCTTTTAATTATATTCGCATCACTCAACACCCACATGATGTTGTAGGTGTCGAGTGTTTCGTAGGCGTTGTATATGATTGAGCTATAAAATTCCAAATTTATTAGGTGATTTGAATTTTTGGATTATATAAATAAAAATTAATGTGAATCTGCGATGACCGCATTTCTACTTTAAAATGTTACACGAATATAAAACCAAGGATAACTTACCAGCCTGTTTCAATTCATTGGGAATGATACAACGTACGAAGTGAGGCTGGGTGGATCTCAGGGTTGTCATCAAGTTGTTAAGTTGTTCCTATACATACATTATAATGAGATTTTGTACTTTGATTCATCAACTATACATAAAAATGAAGCTCATTACTAAAACCAATTTAAAAAATATATTATTTAATATTTGAAATCACGAAATAAAGAAAGTTTAATAATTCTTAAAAATCACACATGATATGATATGACATTTTGAAGTATTTTAATGATAACATGAACAAATAATTAGAAAATGCACACATACAACTAGGGTTAAATAAACACACACCAAAAAGCTTAGTATTGTAATTAGCTTAACAATTGTCTTTTTCTAGACGATTTGAGCTTTAACGATATCGACACATTTGAGTATTTTGTGTCTAAAATGGATGGTGATATTTTTTTTTTTAAATAACAGTATAATGAATAACTCAGTATTATAATGATTGTGAAAAGAGGAACGTTCTTCGTTCTCTTATTAATTAAGGCTTCAAAACTATTTCGTTTAAAGAAACAGCTTCAGCGAGTGTACATTTAAGAAGTATATCTACACTCAATGAGGGTGATATAAAAATAAACAAATAATCCAAATAATCATAATTTTTCTGTACCCTGTAAGCGGAGGAGACAGTAGCAAAACCACCACCCTTCTTACCGCGACCTCCTATGGATATACATTAATAAGCAACGATTAATGCCAGGACAATCACAAGAACAGACATAGGATATATGAATATATATAAGATATCTCCGACGATGCGCCTGCTGGGCTTAAACAACTAAATTGCTATAAAACATAGACTGACATGGACAAACATATATTATTGTGAAGCATGAAGGATTGACACCTCGTTTGTACATTCATTATTAATAAAATCTTCAAAGGTGTCAGCCCTAAATATATAGATAGACGAGGACAAGAAGCCACGTGACAGAAGCAAGTTTCGGGCAGGCGAGTATCGTTTTACCCTGTAAAGTGATGATACGGTCTGGAAGGCAGAACCCTTGGCACGCTTGCCTCCAGCGCCTATTTTACGCAAAACAGAGTTGAGAATAGGAAAATAATGGTGCTCATGTTATTAAATGTGCAGCTTAATGTTAAGTAACAAATAATGAAATAGAAATCCGTTCAGTATTTAAATTAAACCAATATAGAAAGTTTAGTGAATACAACCACCAAGTATTGACAATAGACATAATTCTTAGTTGTTCTTCTTCCTCCAGCTAGGATATATTTATTCCATAAAATAACTATCCATGAGAGCTGTTTGTGAAAAAAAAAATTATTATGAACCAATTCATTTAATATAGAGGTCTATTAAAATAATACGAACCCTTGCCACCACCACCAGCGCCAGCATCTCCAGATTGACCAGGATGGTCAGCAAAGATCTCAACCAACAGTTTGTTCTGACCCTTCTTGAACTGGTCGACAACGGTGTCGTTAAGGGGGTCCTTGTTCTTTTCAAGCCATCCAGTGATGTTGTAGCCGACCTGTTTATCAATAAGTTAATTAGCTAGTTCTTTAATTCTGCTAAGGGATATTCATTTTTAAAAGGTCGTTTAAACTCTAATAATGTTAAGATCATACGAGGGATACTTACATTACCGGCGTAGTGACCAATGGCAAAGTGGGCTGCTTGGCAACCAGGCTTGGGGGGCTTGGGCTTCAGGTAGGGAGCAGATTTACCCAAGTGGTTGTTGTTCAACTTCTCAACGAAGGTTTGATCGGTGGCTTTCGGGAACATAGACTCTTCCTCAAGAATTGAGAGGATACCCATAGGCTGAAATTGGACCATTGCGATTAGGGTGTGAAGTTGTTAAGTGTCATGTGTTTCAATTTGCCAAAATGGTGTGTTTTAAAAAATCGAAATTTCTATATTTTATGTAATACATAAAAATGTTGTGTATTTAAAAAAAGTACTAGTTATTAAATTTATGTAAAATGTAATATAAGATAAAACATTAAGTTAATTCAAGGGGAAAAAAATATGTGGCCTTAAAAATAATTGTTATGCGTTATATTTAAAGCCTCATGCAATATAAAAAAATTAAAATATTTTTGTGTAAAAATATTTGTGTTATGTCGCGTGTATTTATGCTGGTTAATTTTATCGTATATAAAATAGCTGTTTATTAATATATATAGCAAATTAATTGTACCACAAATTTCTTAAATTATTATTAGCATATTTTAAATATTACGAGTATTATTATAATAAATATTTGCTCTACTGAATTTCTCTAAAGTGCTCCTAACGTGTCTCATTTATACAATTGTTGGGTCGCGATGGCTTAGTGCAAATTTTAGAGAGTATCTAGAATATAGCGAATGAAATAGCCTATTCGATTTTTGCGTGTATCAAGCTTTTATTTTTAATTGACCGCGGGGAGGGGATACAGCCAGTAAATACTTGCATTTGCAGGCGATGATAGGCATTGGCCTTAATTCTGACAGCCTGAAGCTTTTCTAAACGCGACCCTACAGCCTCAAGCTATATACGATATACCTCTCATACCTTCTCTATTAAATTAATGGTCGGTTGGAGGTCCATACCAAAATCTATAAAGGTCCACAAGATCCCTTCTCTTTCGTATTCCTCTTGTTCTAGGACGAACATGAAATGATTAAAATACTGTTGCAATTTTTCATTGGTAAAGTTAATACAGAGCTGATTAAACCCATTCATCTGCCGTGGGAACATGGAAAAGATTACGAAACAATCGTTAAGTAAACCTACGTGTAGTTAAGTTAATCTATGTACTGGCTTGAGTTTTGTATGTCGGTGTATGTGCGTGTTCCGTTAAGAGTAAAAGTTTGGTTTCATACAATCATCAACACATAATAGTTCACACAAAACATTTATTACATTGGCAGGTCCCCGAGAAAAGCATTTAAAAGCAAAACAAATCCACAATTTTATAATAATTTGACGACTTTTCTGGAGGACCATGGCGAGTGCAAGCGTTCTTGGTTGCGTTTCCGCCATATACCTTTTCAATAAGGTCAATGCAATTTTGGAGATCCATGCCAAAGTCAATGAAAGTCCATTCGATGCCTTCGCGTTGGTACTCTTCTTGCTCCAATACGAACATATGGTGGTTAAAGAACTGTTGAAGTTTCTCGTTGGTGAAATTAATGCAGAGTTGTTCAAAACCGTTGAACTGCAGGGAGATAATTATTGACAATGTTAAAGCTAGAGGTTAAAATTATTAATTAGGAGTAGAAAACGCCGCTACGGATCTCATTCCGTAGGTGGGTTTCCCTAACCAAGACCTGGGTGTGCAAGATATGAGCCACGTCTATCTCCATAGACTTGGCAGTTGTGCCAAAACCAAATTCTATCCCGTCTGTAGTTGTTCAGGCAACGACGAGCAAAACGATTCGATGGACTATTACCTTCTCGATTAAATCGATACAAGCAAGCAAGTCCATTCCAAAATCGATAAACGTCCAGTTGATGCCTTCCCTCTTATACTCCTCTTGTTCGAGTACGAACATGTGGTGGTTAAAGAATTGCTGGAGCTTCTCATTTGTGAAGTTAATGCAGAGTTGCTCGAAACCGTTGTACTTTTCAACAATATAAAAGCCCAGATGAATGGATGGGAAATAAAGAGTTAGATTGCTAAACTATAAAATCAATTAGTAGGCGGGTACGACGATAGCTAAACCAAAACACCGATAACACCAAAGGTAATGTCTCCCTAGGTGTGTTCCACCCAGTGTACCTTTTCGATAAGGTCAATGCAGGCCAGTAAGTCCATTCCGAAATCAATGAATTCCCAATGAATGCCTTCTTTGGTGTATTCTTCTTGTTCCAACACAAACATGTGATGGTTGAAGAATTGTTGGAGTTTCTCATTTGTGAAGTTAATGCAAAGTTGTTCGAACCCATTGAACTAAGGAAGTAAATCGCATTAATATCAAAGAAATAGTTATATTTTCTTTGTTTTACCTTCTACCTTTACCTTCTGCTACTATATACTAAACATAAAAACAATATTAATATTTAAATCCATAATACATTATAATGGTATTACATTATAAATAAGAATGGAGAAGTTTTATGATGTTGTTAATAATATATTGAACGCAATTGAATTATAATATTGATCAATACTTCTGAATCAATGAAAAAAAATTGAAATCCATCAATAAATAACTGAGAAATTAATATTTTCTATAATTAAAGTTATTCTTACAAGCGCATCTTTTAAAGTTTCATAACTTTTTCATTTGTTGAGATATTTTAATAATTATTTCATATTTTTGTTATATTTTACTTAAATTTTTATAATTAATATATAAAAAATTGAAACTTCTCCATTAACGTAATAACCAAATAAAAAACCGATTTCAAGAAACTTCATTGAGATTTAGTTGTCTACAAGTAAACAATCTATTTTACTCATATTCGATACTCACGTCGAAGATTTCGAAACCAGCAATATCCAGTACACCGATGAAGTGCTGTCTCTTCTGCTTGGTGTCTAGAGTCTCGTTACACTTCTTGACGAGCCACTTGAAGAGACGATCGAAGACACCCTTGCAGAGGGCACCCACAGAGTTGGTGACCTGGTCCTTGTTACGACCCTGGGTCACGAATTCGTTTCCGACCTTGATACGGGGCTTCAACAAGTTCTTGTACAAGTCTTGGCAGTCAACACCGAGGAGCTTAGCGACCTTCTCACCATCCTGTAAATGAATTTGTAATTATAAGTATTTGTTAAACTAATAAAACCAAAATAATGATAAATACCTCGTGTAATGTTGCCAGTTTTACACAAAAAGTTAAGTGCTATTTATTTTACAATTATTATTTTTACCATTTTTATAAAAATCACATTTTACAATGGTATATTATATTTATTAATGACATTTTTATTATTTTTATTTAAATATAAGGTAAATATAAGATATAAACTTGCCTCAGTGCCGTCGGCTTCAGCCTGTTCCTCACGACCCCTCTGTTTGAACTTCATACAACCCATGTGCATGACGGCGGCGGTGATCTTGTATACGTTGTCCTTCTCTTCTTGGGTGAAGCCCAGAATATCGAAGGCTTGCTATAATAACAAAAGTATATGAGAACATTGCAAAATATGAAGTATTGAACATGCGAATTTGCCAAAAACAATTTATGTTTTTTTGTATTAAAAATCTACTTATTATCTGAATTTATTGCTTGTTATTATCTATGAAATATACATTCTTGAAAATTAAAAAAAAATTAGTTTGGCCAAAAAATTTACAGTGAGTGCAAATTACTTACCACATTAATTAATAATAAACAATAACTTAATACTACATGTTAGTAATTGAAATATAGCGTTAGGGCTAAGTCGATACAGGCTTTTGTGATACGACTACGTTGAGGACAGGGTTCTATATTTCGTACGATGGTCATTTATACTAATATCTATCTACTTGATAATACTAAATCCAGTTAATTGGAATTTAAACTATTATAAAAACGGAATATTTAATCCGCTATTGTATACGTAATATATAGGTATATGCGGATTTTTGAGATATGCAGCGTCTTGTAGCATCTCCATAGGTTCACTCGAAATATCTATATCGCGATCATTTTTTTTAACACTTACATCAGTTAAAAGACATTCTTCACCGTCATCGACGTTGGGGATGGTAATCTTACCCTGAGAGACGTTATAGTAATCGTATATGTCGTTGGACAACATACACATGTCTGTTGAATAAACAATGTTACATAATTACTCATAAGTATAAATTTTGAACTCCCTAACAAACCCTATCCGAACCTGTCGCTGTCGTGTCTTTAACATATTAATATCGTGTGTATAGTGCCTGTGCCGGAGAAAGGATAGCAAACTCAGGTGAATCAAACTTGTGCACAGTGCTCTCTGTACCTTTTGCAGGGAGCGAGCATGCTATGCGCATGTCAGAAATTTTGTCGGAATAAAGTCTAATTCGGTGACGCGAATATTGGAATCAAGACGCACGCTCCTTGCGTAGGCTCACAACTTACGACCGTCAGATCGAATTGCTCAACGTCGTTGACTCCAGGTATCCGCGTCTTTCCTTGACTTATGAGAGGATAGTCCGAAATGCGGTTGCTTAACATCGTTAACTCTGTAAAGACCAAATTATCTGACATACACAAGCAGACTGCGTTGTAAACCAGTCTTAAGCAAAGCAAGCAATAGAAAAAAGGGAAGAGAGAAGAAAGAAATATTGATAGATGAGCCAGTCGTCATATTCTGGACTCACATCAGTAAGTTTCATTTCCTCGCCGTCGTCAACTCCTGGGATAATGGTCTTGCCTTGTGACACGATGTGGTAGTCATTCACGTCGTTAGATAATAAGCAGATGGCTACAAAATGACACCAAGAACTGTCATGTTTGGTATTTGGTGCATAAACACTAGGGGTAACAATACATGCTCTGGTACGGGTATAAAATCTAATCTAAAAGAATATCTCGATCCTATTCAGAGGTGAGATTCCCCGATCATCAGCCGGTTACATGCGGCAAAGTGATCAGGAGGATACAAAAACGGGATTCCCCTTAAAGCCTTCAGTTCTAAGAAGGCTAACTTACGTCAGTCAAAACACATTCCTCTCCATCATCTACATTGGGGATGGTAGTTTTTCCTTGCGATACGATGAAATAGTCATATACGTCGTTTGACAGCAGACACATGTCTAAATATTAAAATTAAAGTTAATAATTATTTAAATGTGTTTTATGCAGTAAAAAAAAATAACTGTGTCAAAGCTCAAAATGTGTAAAATATTTCTTGAGTGCCTTCTGAAGTTTACTGTTTATTTACTTGCTAATGTTGAGTATCTATTATAATCAATATATTATTTATGAGATGTAGGTTTTTTTAATTCGAAGTGCTATCATACTCGTAGATGGATAGAACATAAAATACAAATCCATTCAGTAATTTTTTTTTAAGAAAACTAAAATTTTTACCCACCTTTAAGTCCAGGAACGGATCCAGACATCATTTGGTAGAAGATGTGGTAAGAACGCTCAAGGGCTTGCTGTGAGATTACACGAGCCTTCTCAAGTAGATCTGGAGTAGAAAAAAATATATATTACTTTTTCGGAAGTCTGAAGTTTTGATAATTTTTCCTCGAAAAATCTAGTTGTCTTGAAACTTACAGGTCTCAATGTCAGCACCAGCCAGTTTTCCAGAAGGTCCGAAGTGGATACGGATGAATTTACCCTAAGTAAGGAAAAAAGTAGTGAATAACAAGTCAATCTAATCAAACGTAGACGTGTATAATTTTTTTAGTATATATTTGTCTATCATAGAATTATATTTAGTGATATTTTTATAATTATAAAAATTAATTGATATTTTACTTCTTGGTAAGAAATTATTTATTGAAAACTGTTGAACGTATGTTATAATAACTAATTTACGTTCTATAAAATGACAGTTATTAGTAGTATAATAATTAAAAAAACAATACTTACGAAACGGGAGGAGTTGTCGTTACGCACAGTCTTGGCGTTACCGAAGGCTTCTAGAACAGGGTTAGTTTGTACGACCTGGTCTTCCAAAGATCCCTTCTTCTCCTGAGTGGGGTCCTTCTTTTGGGAGGCACCAACGGTGGCGAAGTAAGCAATTACCTTCTTCGTGTTCTCAGTCTTTCCGGCACCAGACTCACCGCTATTGTAAAGAAGGGATGAATTTTAGTTTTGTATGAGTGAGTATATTTTACTAAGTTTCTTGCTCTGATCGATTTTTTGACTGTCATTCATGTCTATGTCGTATGTCGTATGTGATATAAAATTTTGCGGGGTTTTTTCCAATATTGTTTAATGGAACTCATATCTTTCTAGGTATTCGTAAACAGAATTCACTATTATTTCTTAAGCATGTTTTTTTTTTACCAAAAATGTGCAAGAACTTTTGTAGATTTACTTACGTAATCAACATAGATTGATTCTCGTGGTTGGTCAACATGTTGACGTACGCGCCGTCGGAAATGGCGAAAATGTGGGGTGGCACTTCCGAACGACGCTTGCCTCGGTAAAGCTTGGCGCATCGGGTCGTGTACACGGGGTATCTCTTGTAAGGGTTGATAGCCACACAGAAGAGACCCGAGTAAGTCTGGATGGATATAATAAGGCTTAATATATTGGTGATTTTTGTAAAAATATCTATGATAAATCTTGAGATATTTGTTAATTTTAATAGTTAAGGGAGAAAATAATTTCGTATCAAACGAAACATACGGATTGACTGTAATTAGGGTGTTTTTAACAATTTTAGATTTAAATTTTGTGGGTTTGTCAGTCACGTACGTCATAAATATTCTCAAGAAGGTAATACTTTACACAAACAGGGTTTTTTAAAAACAAGTATAATCGATTCTATTTTTGTAAGAAATTTCAAATAAGAGACATTTACACACGGCATTAAAAACACAGAAAACACACAGGCTAGAGATAGTACTGTATTGATACTTTATATCTCTATGCCTAATAATAATGAAATTCTCCACAATATTTGTAAAAAGAATCATTAAAATAATATAAGTAAATAAATACAATATTTATTCTAAAACAAAATTGTGGAGAGTTTCTGAAAAGATAAATCACTTTGCAAAATAAAACATGAAAGATAGAACTACACCTCTATAAAAGAAAATAGACGAGCCGGAAGTACATTTTATGATGCCTTTGTCCGACTCAAAAAAAAACAAGAAAAAAGTTTTTACTTCCAAATTTGTCGATTAAATTTTTCAAATTTATTTTTAGTAATATAACTTTAACATTCCATATTTATATTTAAGAAGTGAAAACTTTTTTATATAGAAGACTGAAAAAAAAACTATTCTAAAACCATAAAAACACATTTTCCTAGACAACATGGAGTCTGTTTCCACCGTCTTGTCCTGTGTAAGAGGTTTCAAGAACGGCACTGAAAAGAGTAAAACCAAAGAGGATATGGATAGAAGATACCAATATAGAAGAGTATCGCATTTTTAGGAAAAGGGACTAAAGTTTCTTATCATTTAGATACTAATTCTTCTAAAAATCGTCAATCAAATTTTGCAAAATTATTAATCCATATTTTTAATTTAATATATTTCATTAAATTATTCTTTCACAAATTAATCATTATAAAATAACAGCAAATATGTTTTACGTGCGTTTTTAATATAAATTCTATAAATTTCTTTCCACAGAAAGTGCTTCAATACACGATTGTGTATTTAAAACTGTTCGAGTTTAAAATATGGCTTCAAAAATAGCTTTATAAACAGAATCGAGCTCGAAGAGCTATTTATGTTGAAATGTAATTGAGCTGTCAATCTTTAATTTATTGCGATACATCTTGGTAATATTCCAATGGGTGTCTATTTAAATGGTCGAAAGTTGAAAAGCATGCAAACTCCAACGCTGCATCTCCTCACGTCTCCTGACTTACGTAAATGAGTTTATGGTAATATCTCTGCTTCAAATTATACAAAACCGAAGCGTCGTTGAGGTATGTCAAGTTAGACATATCCTCACATTTTTCGTACTTAGGCGGGTTGACTTGTGCTACTAGATCCTTCTTGAAGTCTTTGGTCTGTGGGAAAATTTTTAGCATCAGTATAATATACGTGGTTAAGGCGCCTTTTGCGCCTACTTACATAGATGAGTTTCGCATAGTATCGTTGTCGGAGATTGTGGAGTACGGCGGCCTCGTTTAGATACGTCAGGTCAGCCATGTCCTCGACTTTCTCGAATTTCGGCGGGTTTACTTGTGAGAGGAGTTCCTTTTTTAATGTCTTCTCCTGCTCATTTAATTAATGCATTAATGTATTTATTAAAGTTACTTTCTATTCATATGGATCAAATGCAAACTTATTCTCCTGTGAATGTACTATTATAATTTAAATTATTTAAAAGTCAATGAACTTTGATGACATAATAATTGTTTTGTTTAACTACTATTATAAAGTTATTAAATTATTTTATGAACTGAGTCAAAACATTATAGTATCCTTATTTATTTTAATTTAAATATATTTTTCAAATTGTATATAATTACTAATATTTGAATGTAAAATGAAATAAATTCCAAGCAGGATTTTATTCTATTTCTAATTGAATCATGAATGGCTATCCCCCTAAGGATGTATACTTTATAATATATCTTATTCCTTCTTCACTATGAATGTTTTACTACCTTTCACCAAGATACCATAATCCCATATTTAAAATAAATCACCATTTATGACTGATAATTACCTCGCCTCCGGGAAGGTTTACGGTCACCAGCTCGCCCTTGGTAGCCTTAATTTCACCCTGCACGAAGCCTTCTTTCTCGTCAGGAACCCAGCAAGCTTTCTTACCATCGTAGGGCTTGCTTTGGTCGATACGTTTCTGTTCGAGGGAGACGAACAGGTATGGGGTTGGATCAGGGTCCTCACCCTCTTGTACAATTGGCTTCGGCATTTCGGAGGGCTAACGAGACTTTTGGGCTAGTTGAGACACGAGAACACAGCCCTGAAGCCTTCCTGCAGATAACACTACACGTTAGACGGTTATTCTTCCCGATCGCGAAGCAGAGGCCCCCGTGCGTCTATTTGTGGCTGTAACCCGAGTAGTAGCCGGTTTGGGAACGGTGCCAGCCCGAACGCCGTTTGCGTAATACGAAGTTTTATGCACGCGTTTTTATTAGCTTATCCCGAACGGCCCTTCGCGGATGTTACGTCACAAGAATTCAGCTTTGGACCGACGCCAACGGATTTAGACCGATCATGGATTGTTGTTTATTGTCTTTTATGGCAATGGTTGCTGGTTCAAGAGTTCTGAATGACTTATGTTTATTGCTCTATCAATCAAGACTATTTTATTTACTATTAGAAATTACGTAACAGTTTTACGTATAAGTTATAACTATTAAAGTGACATATTACAGATACTATTTATATGCTATACAATTTTCAGTATTACTCTTCAATATTTATTTTTTATTTTTCAGTAATTAAAATCGAATATTTTAATAAATTTAAAACGATATCAAAACATTTTCAGAATTCCATCAACAATTCCACTGAACGTTCAACATCCACCACCAAGGCAATAAACAACTGGAACCTCACTTGGAGCCACTCGCACTTTGCAAAATCCAATCCGGTAAACCAGCTGGCGTCACTGATCACACGCGATGTTAGTTGCACTGCACTAGACGCACGGGGCACGTGCATGCGTACTTACGTTTGAAGCCGTTCTGACCGGCGGCGGGGAGCGCGATTCCTTTTTATACTGGCAATACGATACCACCGCGCTCGATCACCCCATTTTAGGCGGATGCGAGCCTGCCCAGCATCATTCGTACACTTTCAGACGAGCTTAGCTTTCACTTGAGCGGGAACGCTCGTAGCGCATCGATGGAAAATTGAAAAATACGGGATGCTGAACTGGACTATGTTTATGCATGGTGATCTGGATTTAGAGTAATATATAACAAATGTTACGGATTTTATTTTTATTGTGATAGTAACTATCAATTTTCTGAACGTTTCCGTGTTTATGAAATCGTTTATGTGAATTTAAAGAGGAAAATTAATAGAATGTAGTTACATGGAGAAGCAAGGCAGTGGTAGCCCAGTGGTAATACGCTCGCTTGGGACACCGAGTGAAGCGGGTTCAAATCCCGGGTCTCGCACCTCTGATATTTTCATGTGCGAATCATTTCTAACATGATTACCGCTTGCCTTACGGTGAAGGAAAACATCGTGAGGAAACCTGCATGTCTGAGAGAACCTAGCAAGTTTTCGAAAGACATGTGAAGTCCGCCAACCCGCACTTGGCCAGCGTGGTGGACTATGGCCTGATCCCCCCACGTATTGAAGGGAGGCCCGTGCCCAGCAGTGGGACGTTAAAAAGGGCTGAATACATACACATGGAGAACGAAAAATTGATGTACAATAAATAAGGACATCTCTAAATTGGCGGAAAATATGGAATAGCATTAGAGTATCGTACCAGTGACATTATGGGCCATTAATATTTGAATTAATTACATTTAACGTATCGGTACGGGTGACACACATCAATGTAAACATGCAAGAGGGTTGGCTGGCCACGAGATGTCACATAAACGTGTGTAAATGCACTTTATGTCACGCTGGATTACGAAAGTAATATTTCATCTTAGCTAGGGTTGTCTAGAAATTAGACTTATAAGTACCATGAGAAATATCCTGGAAATAATTTTTTTTTTATTTATTAAAAAATATTTTTTTTTATATTAAAAAACAGCGATTGTGTAATTAACAGAAATATTTTTGTAATAAAATTAATTTGAATTTGCATGTTACATATTTTATTTTAGCATTTTTGTATGTGAAGTCGCACTAATAGGTTTAGATAGCTAGGAAATACTAGAGCTTATAATGTAGAGTAGAAATAAAGGTTACTAAAATCCATATACAAACAATTTTTTTTTATTTAAATTTGAATATTACCAAAACGTTTTGAAGAGTTATCATATTATTTGTATAAAAAAATCTTATATTCCAATATGAAATAAAGATGAACAATGTTCATATATATAATTGGTAAAATATGAATAAAATTTAAGGACTTGATATGATCTATACTAATATTCGCTACTCTCCATGCCGCAGTCCAGGCATCGTTGAACCGAACTGACTGGAAAAAATCATAAGTGGTCACGATCCTCATCAGTGAGGGAACGAGGAAGAAGAAGAATACTAATATTATAAAGAGGCAGATTTTGTTTTTTGATCGCGCTTATCTCAGGAACTACTAATCGGATTTGAGAAATTCTTTTTGCATTAGATAGCCCGTTTATTGAGGAAGGGTGTAGGCTATATATCATATAATAAATATATATATATATATATATATATATATATATATATATATATATATATATATAGTCTATCTATCCCATACTAACTATTTAAACGTATCTTAGTTAACGAACCCAAGCGAAGTGAGGGTGAGTCGCTAGTACAATATATTATACAGATAGAGAACGGGACTAAAAGTTACTATTTTCATAATATTTCAGAAGTACTCAACTTTAGGCAACAGAAAAGCTTCAGTAGCTTCAGTACACGTATATAAAGCAATTACATATAAACAACAAGAAAATATACAGTAATCTATACATATAATAAAATTGTGACAAAAACGATCATTAAATATTTTTTGGAAAATCTAATAGAAATAGACATTATTATCGATACAGAGTCCGAATCTATAGTTTTTGGAATTTTTGTCTGTCTGTCTGTTTGTTACCGCATCACGAGAAAACCAATGGACAGATTTTGATTAAATTTGGTATGATGACAGCTGGTTATCCGGGTCAACATATGGATACTTTTTACCGCGGGAAAATATCTCATTTTTAAGAAAAAATACAAAAACTGCAAATTAAGAGTATTCTAATATGTAAAACCTAAGAATTTGGTGTTAGGTCATCTGAACGCGAGCGGAGCCTCGGGCAATGCTATTTTATAATATATTCGATATAGTTTTTGTGAAACATATTTGGTTTTTGTAAGAAATAACTTTTTGTACAAAACATGAACCGAAATCATTTTTCCCCCTATAGAGTTGATTGTTTCATCGTTGAAGAAAGATAATCGTGTCATGTTAATAATTATTGAGTGATAACTTTCGCAAATATAAATGACAATACTATGTTTATTGATCTATATTTTTTTTTAAATAATATCTAGTTACGTATTTTTGGTAACAAAAAAAAATAAAACCATATCTAAACTACAAAAAGAAGTTCTAACTCTGGCGTGAAAGAGTAACAAACATATACACTCACAAACTTTCACATTTATAATATTAATTAATACGGATAAATATATATATATATATATATATATATATATATATATATATATAGCATAACATATTAAGTGTTTAACAATTGCAAAAGTCCCTTATCTTGTTTAAAGAATTTGATCAGTTTTCAATATATTTTTTTGATAAATCTAAAATAAAATGGCATATTTCCAGTTCTCTTTTCATTCCACGATACACTTACGGTACAGACGAAACTCTTAGGTATAATCTCCTCATGTTTGTACCGTTGTGGAAAGTATTTCATTTTTTTTTTGTATAGAAAATTGATAGGTATGTCATTAGATGGATTGTTAGCGGTACGATAATAGTAGTCCAATTATTTACTGCCTCGGTGGTGAAGTGGCTAGCCTGTACGGCAGCACACTGAGGTCCTGGGTTCGAGTCCCGGGTCGGGCCAAGTTTAGTTATTGAGTCTCTCTGTATAGTAAGTCTCAGTAACAACCTGGAGTTGGGAAGTTGGCGGTGTTTCATCCCCGTGCCTCGGAGAGCACGTAAAGCCATCAGCCTTGCGCCTTAACTCTCACTGGTTGTGTCGAGCAGTCGTCCTACTGGAGTATGAGAGTGACAGGAATAGAGAGTGCACTTGTGTCTGCGCGCACACTTGTGTACTATAATATCTCCTGCGCAGTTGGCTAGTCTCAATGAGATTCGGCGCCGTAGCCGGAATCGGCTAGGAGAACATCATCATCATCAGTCCAATTATTATGATAATTAAAAAAAAATAGGGCTGGTATACATATAACTGAAAGATAATGAAAAATCTTGTGGTAGAGACTCTTCTTTGATCTTCATTGATTTCATTCGTTCTTTTAATAATTTGATGACTTTAAAAATGATATAGATGTTTGTATAATTCACTAGTTTCTAAAACATTGTAAAACTAAATTTTATAATATGGGATAAAAAATATCAAAGTAACGGTGGTAAAAAATGATAAAAAAAGTTTTTTAATATATATTTTTTTAAATTATATTTTAGTTTTGATTGAATTAAAACTTTATAGTAGCGTCTTATACTTATCATAAATATTTAAATGAGTTTATTTAAGGGACTTAGTGTTTAGGTTAGTTTCTTAGGCTTCCTGTTAAAATAAAATAGCATTTTAGAAAAAAAAAATTATTTTTACTATCGACAAAATAATTCCATTTTTTTGGCGTAAATATTTAACTTTACTCATCAGTAAGATTTTACCTAAGTAAAGATAAAAATGATGTCCTCCTAGCCGATTCCGGCCACGGCGGCCAATCTCAATGAGATTAGCCAACTGCGCAGGAGATATTATAGTGCTCAAGTGTACGCGCAGACACAAGTGCACTCTCTATTCCTATCACTCTCATACTCCGGTGGGACGACCACTCGACACGACCGGTGAGAGTTAAGGCGCAGGACCGACGGCTTTACGTGCTCTCCGAGGCACGGGGGTGAAACACCGCCAACTTCCCAACTCCGGGCTGTTACTGAAACTTACTATACAGAAAGACTCAATAACTAAACTTGGCCCGACCCGGGACTCGAACCCAGGACCTCCGGGTGTGCAGCCGTACATGCTAGCCACTACACCACCGAGGCAGATAAAAATATAAAATGTTTGGCGATATGAAATTCTCAGTATGCGAGTCGGACTCGAGCTTGGCTGATTTTTGGTTCATTTCCTTTCTTAAATAACAACGAACTATACTAATATTAGAAAGAGGAAAAGTTTGTTTGTTTGTTTGACTGCGATAATCTCAGAAACTACTACTACGTTTATGAAGGCTATAGGCTATATATCATTATGCTACTACCCATGGGAGCGGAGCAGTACTATAATATGTATGTATTTATAATATGTACCTTGGGACGAGCACGAGCGAAGAGATGGCGAGTCGCTAGCGATACTACCTATATGTTTTTAGTGCTATTATCGTATATCTCTAACATTGAGTGCCAACCCTAAACTTTAATTAAGCTACAAATTTCGGCATTACGTAATGTCATAACACATCCCGTCTCATTAAATTATCAGTTCAATCCAAAAACGATTTGTACATAAATTAAATAACATCTGCTTCTAATGTAATCAAATGGCGTATAAAATAAAAATTAATCGACTGTAACTGTCGTATTGATAGCCTACTCTTTTGCTGAATATTTATTATCGATAAAACTTAACTTTTATTGGTAATAATAGCAATTTATAAAGCACTAGCATTGCCCGCGGCTCCGCCCGCGTTCATATGACCAAAAACCAAATTCTAAGGTTTTACATATTAGTATACTCTTACAATGCTGTTTTTGTATTTTTTTCAGAAATGAGATATTTTCCCGCGGTAAAAAGTAATGTTCACCCGGATAACCAGCTATCATCATACCAAAACAAATTTCATTAAAATCTGTCCAGTAGTTTTCTCGTGACGCAGTAACAGACAGACAGACAAAAATTCTAAAAACTATAGATTCGGACTCTGTATCGATAATAATGTCTATTTCAATAAGATTTTCCAAAAAAATATCTAATGTACAGATTCGGCTTAGTTACAATTTTATTATATGTATAGATTACTTCCTTTGCTTCTAAATGAATCTTTAAATACCTGTTGTAATGTACATAAGTGCTATTGTCTGAAAGAACAGACAAAATAATATTTATAAAATTAAAAGCAAAAATAGTAAAAAATTGCAATTAAAATACATGGAAGTAGGAAGAAGGAAGGGTGTTGGAGAAATTGACTCGAATATCAAACTCAAAATTCTTCATTCAATATTGGTATTTCAGAAATAACCATTTGTTTTGTCAAAATGGCCTTCAGCATATAATAAGCGTGCTTTAATTTTTTTAACGTCGCAATAGAAATTTTTGATCGTTGTGTCTTATGCAAGATCTTATTTTATTTATTATGAAGAAAAAGAAATGTTGATATTTCTAAAAAATGATATGTCGAAAAAGATACCTAGGGACGCACCCGAAGTTAGTATATTCTATATTATAGTATAGCTATATAGTACTAGTATATTCACGTGTATCAAAAGATGAGAGGAAAGAAAAAGGTGTCATTTCCAAGTGCCACATAAACACAACACAATCTATACATATAATAAAATTCTAAGTCGAATCTGTACATTAAATATTTTTTGGAAATCTAATTGAAATAAACATTATTATCGATACAGAGTCCGAATCTATAGTTTTTAGAATTTTTATCTGTCTGTCTGTCTGTCTGTTACCGCATCACGAGAAAACCACTGGACAGATTTTGATGAAATTTGGTATGATGATAGCTGGTTATCCGGGTCAACATATAGGATACTTTTTACCGCGGGAAAATATCTCATTTCTATACTAATACATATGTAAAACCTAAGAATTTGGTTTTTGGTCATCTGAACGCGGGCGGAGCCGCGGGCAATGCTAATACTAAATATAAACATACATTCAATGTTAATGAATGATAATTATCAAAAAAAGTCCAAAAAAGAACTAATAATATGGAAACAAATTGAACAAGGAACCTATTATGTAGTATTATGCAGTCGAAGATATGTTGTCAATGCAGCAAGACTCGCAGCTAGCATAAATGTATGTCGATATGAAAATAAATGTAGTTAGGTAGTGAAGAAAGTAATGTTATGTTTATTGTATTTATGTTTTATTTTATTTTTATGGGGATGTTTTGAAAAAAATATGAAATCAAAGTTTGTACGATGCGCGAGCCCACCGACAGACAACATTGTTAACTGGGTTTAAATTATGCGCTCTTATGTTATTCTTCTCTTTTTATTAATCTGTTTGTTTATATAATTTCACTAGCATCCCTAGGTACGTTTTAATTTTTTTGAGCGTAACCCTAATTCTTTTTCTAAAATAAAAGTAGCCTATGTTACTCTCTATAACAGCAGCTATCTTACAGTGAAAGTTCTGTCAAAAATCAGTCCAGCCGTTTCAGAGATTATCCGGAACAAACAAACAGACAGACAGACAAAAATTTTAAAAATTGTGTTTTTCTAATAAGTACCGTATACAATATTTCATATGCATTTAGTAAAACGCTGTTATTTTGACATTACAAACAGACACTTCCATTTTATTTATCTGTATAGATGACAATTGAGATGTATAACACGACATTATGTTGTATTAGCAATAATGACAGAATCTTGCACGCCATCTCAGTTTATTTTTAAATTCGAACCGAGCATTAGGTACAATATTTTTATTTGATTACAAACGATTCAAGGATTTTTCTTTTATTTTTTTTTAATTTGTCAAGTCTTTGTTTTAGAAGTAATAGAACATCTATTTATACTGTTGATATCCATTGTCTTGTATGTTGGCTTTATCAGAGCAGGCAGAATTAAAAAAATACCCTCAACGTATATATATATATATATATATATATATATATATATATATATATATATATACTCTTTATTGCACATAAAAACAAAAATACAAATATTAAAAGAAAATTGAAGGTAAAGGTGGACTTAACTCTAAAAGAGATCTCTTCCAGTCAACCTAGGAGGTGAGAAAGATTGTCATTTAGCGGAGCAGAAAAGTGCACAGTAAATAATGGAAATAAAGAACAAAAAAAACACAGTATATAAGTATAAAAACAACATATTACTTGTAGTCTTAGTATAATAAATAACACAAACATATAAGTATATAAAATACATCGATAACAATAATATAATACCTATATTTTATACCATACATACATACAAAACATAACATATACTGAGAAATTAAAGTCCTCTGTCCAGCTGTTTGCGTTTGTTAGAGCTATACTTAGAAAACACTGTACAGATTTTTTTCATCGAGTTTAATCCCGAATTAAACGAAGGTGGGTCATTATTTTAATATAAAAAAAAACTACTTCAGTCAAGTTCGTACCTAAAGAGGTAATTAAGCCATTCTTAAGTGATACTTATGATGACACGTTTGGCTCAGTTTGTAGTGACCCTACTTGTGCCAGCGGTCACGGGTTCGAGTCCAGCTGGGGGCATTCATTTGTGTGATGACGAATGTTTGTACTCCAGTCATGGGTTTATATTTATAATATTATGTATATATTTAAAGTTATATATGTGTAGTGTATCAACTATCTGGTATCCATAACACAAGCCTCGTAGCTTACCATGAAACTAGATGGTGCTGTGCGTAAAAAAAAATTAAAAAAAAATGATTTTTAAGTTAAAGTGTACAGATATTCTAATATATGTATTATTATATTTTTATTTTCATGCGTATTAGATTAATACTGTTGTGATGCAAATTTTTCTCCGATCCACACAGAAATCTGTTGCTCCTATGACTAAAGGTCAAAGAATTGATTAAGGAAAGATATGATACACTCTATGAAGCTATAGGTATGAATTTGCAAACACCTTTCCCTACTACTCGGTACTAACTTGTAAAATTTATCTTAAAAAGTATAATAAAAAAGTTAATTCGTATTAAAACTGACGCACTGCTTCGGCAGACCTGCCATCGGAGCGTCGTGGTTGAGTGCGTAACCGATCCTGCGACGAGGGAGGTTCTGTTGGGTTTTAGTGGGTAGTAGAGGCTCTGCCGGTGAGTCCCACTCATATAACCACCTGTATGCAAGCAGGTGATACGCGTAAATGTATTTCCCAACGTTAAAAAAAGGAGTTGGTACCTTCTCACCTGTATGTATGTTTACAAGTGGTATGCGTAAATGCATTTTTCAACGTTAAAAAAAGCTCGATGTTTTAACTAATAACTGTCTTGACGACTTGACTGTCAGGTGGGTATACCTGTACCAGCTACGCTACTGCTTTGTAAATATTATTTTTTCAGCAGAACTAACTAGCGAGTCAAATTTCCTCGAGGCCTTACAAAACTGACGTTTTCTGACCTATAACTGACCTCAAATGTAAAAATCAACTGATGGAAAAAGTAAATTGTTACTACGAGTATCCACTATATAATTTATTTATTTTTTATTTATTTATTTTTTAAACAGTCTTTATTTAAACAACACAATGGTAACAAATACACACAGCCCTAACTCCTGAACTCGAAAACTGTGTTTCAGGAGCTAGTACCTTCCCATATCAGGCGTACATACTCATTGCATGAAATTACGTTATAATAAGGTAAGTTAATGTAAACAAAAAAGGAAAAAGAAAAAAAATATTAAAAATTAAATAAATTACTTCTAACTTACAAAACACACAGAGAAAAAAAAAGTGTGTATATGAGTGTGTGTGTGTGTATTCTAATAGTAGAATGAATTTTAATTTGTAATTGAATTTGTAAAAGGATCACTAGCGACTTGCTTTCGCTTTGCCTAACGCTAGCCTATATGTTACTTTATACTAAATTTCATGCAAATCCAAAAACCGTTCCAGCATGAATGAGTACATACGTTAGTACATACATACAAACTCTCTTATTTATAACATAAGTACAATTTTCAATAAGGATTTTCATAATCTTTGCCCATATGACACACCAAGTCTGCGTCGCCTGGCTCGCCGCCAGCTGGTCTCCGGTACACCCATTAAAGTTCAGAAGCTCAATCATACTTGTAGCCTTTTGATCAAATCGCAACCATTTCATACTTGGAATGCTTCTTGAACTTTCCGGAATGCAATTTAAATAGATTTGACTCGGGTATGTCTGCTCGGTATTATTAAGTAAAATCGATTGAAATACCTACACTTTGTCTTCATATAGATATTAGCTTTGTAACTTTTTGTATACCAGCGTTCGACCAAAATCATTATTTATAGGAAAAAATATATGTATCTTGATAGGATTACAGATAATCAAAAATTTATTTATCTATATAAAAAACTCACACTTTCTAATAAAAAAATGAGTGATAACACTAAAGCTTGTTAATAGATACTATACAAAAAAAACAGTTGAAAAACAGAGGGGAAAAAGGTCCTGAACTGTCTTTACCAATTGATCTAATATACTCGTATATATGTAAATACTTGGTAAGGTAACAGCAATTGGGCATCTTTTTAGGAAATCCTGCTCTTGTGACATCCTCTGGTCTTCTTTTAGATCGGACTACTTTTGCTTGTGTTAAAAACATACCAAATAGACAGACAGAGAGACAAAAGAACGAATTATATAAAGATTACGATAGAACGAAGATTAAATAAGGATATAATCTCACTATAACTTAGGAACGATGTTTTAGTTTGTCATCTATACATATAATAAAATTATAACTAAGCCGAATCTGTACATTAAAAATTGTTGGAAAATCTTATTGGAACAAACATTATTTTCGATACAGAGGCCGAATCTATAGTTTTTAGAATTTTTGTCTATCTGTCTGTCTGTTACCGCATCACAGAAAACCCACTGGAGGGATTTTGATGAAATTTGGTATGGTGATAGCTGGTTATCCGGGTCAACATATAGGATACTTTTTAATGCGGGAAAATATCTTATTTCTGAGAAAAAATACAAAAACTGCTTTGTAAGAGTATACTAATATGTAAAACCTAAGAATTTGGTTTTTAGTCATCTGAACGCGGGCAGAGCCGCGAGCAATGCTAGTATAAAATAAGTGCCTGAATTAGTCCCAATCAGCCTCGTGATCTCTCATTAAGTTTTTAACGTATTTTTAAGCAATAATACACATGTCCTTATATAAAATAAATTCAGTAACATTTACATGAGACACGGATAAACAAGTATATTATTTAACATTAAAATTTACTAGAATTATAATTTAGAAGTACCTACAAAACCTTAAAATCTTGTTATTCAAAATTAAATCAAGTTGGAAATTATAAAGTCTTTTGGTGACATATTTGGTAAAGAATCAAGTATAGATTCTATAAAATTGGTTTTTATTTTATTTCTGAAAATTTACAACTACGAGCAAAACACCTATTTTTTCTCAATTTTTTAAACTGATAACTTTCATCTCAAAGCCGAAATTATAATTATCAAACTGAATTCTCGTGAGCACAAGCTGCCTTTGACTATAATTAATACTATGTTAATGTTTACCACCAGTGATTGTTAATACCCACAGTCAAACCAATCCCAAAGTTTGGTAGGATTATATCTGGAAAGTTTACTAATATTTCTATTGATAATATATAGGTATAAATATAAATAAAATACGGTTGGTTGGTAAGCGCGTCATTTGAAAATGACTGGACTGATTTAGCTATTTTTTTTAAATTGTCATAATTTTCCGAATAAGGTTTTTACGGAAACAGTGATTAGAACAGTTGCCCGGAAGTCGATTGACATAAATCTTAGCATCAGATATTATCGCCCAACTTTCGAACTAAAAAACAACAGAGTTGACATTAAAGAATAGAAAAACAGTAAAGATAAAAACACAAATCAAAATACCGTAAAAGTCTCCATAGTAACGATGTTGCAGTAACTAGCGAACCCGATCCAAGACGTTCATTGGACAAAATGCAAAAATCCGTCGTTACAGGCCGCTGCCAAGAATGCCCAATTGTAAAGTTTGCCCGTTGCGTTTATTTTAGTTGCCAGATAAAATTGTTTGTTAACTTTGATGTGTTTTTGGAAGAGTGATTAAAATCGTTATTTATCACTTTGCTATAATTAAATTGCACAATAACATCTAAATTTGAAGGAAATAAATATATGTATTATAATAAATATGTGTTAATGTTGAGACAATTGTTTACCATAAATATATCTGTGTCTGATCCATAAGGTATCTTAATCTTATATAACGTTCCTTCTGATTAATATATAACAAACTATAAAGGTACAATAAGTGCAATTCAATACGATATCAAAAATTAAAATCACTAAAAAAATGTTTTTTCATTCATATGGGACCGATCTTTAGGTTGACATCGTATTCTCAGCCAAAACACGATCACTATTGAACTTAGTTGCCCTCAAATATTTCTACGACTGCCGGTCTATGACTATCAGTATCCACTGGGTTCCAGCGATTCAAAAACCAAATTTACCAGGTCATCAAGGTGGACCACCTTGTGAGAAACCTCTACGCTTTACCTTCCGGTACGTGCCTGCTACTTGAGAACGTCACCAACTTGAGTGGAGTTGGGGACGAGTTACAATTTTTTTTACAAGAAGCAAAGATATTGCGTAACATACAAATAAAAATTAAGACAAATGAATTAAATCCTTTAAAAGTCGGTCAAGAGAGACAGACCAATAAACCAATGAACATAGAGTGTGTTTGCAATATCAGTTAAGAATACCCCAGATTCATTTTTACATTTAAACAATCAGCAGTTACGCCTGGTAATGACTATATTATTGTCTATAGTTTTATGTGTTTAGTTTCAAATTCACAAATTGATATATTTTAGAATGACCAAAACAAATTAATCACAGAAGACAACTTATTTTTAATCATATTATGCTTTCAAAGCATTTGCAGGACAAGCAAAGGGTAAATTCTCAAAATAACTTAGAAGATGCATATAAATTGCAGTCTCTGACGTGAGACTACGTAACAATTTATTGTTTCTAAATCGCCGCAAGATTTACAGTGATTTAATTTTGTAACGTAATGGTCATTTAAACACATTTTTATGTCAAATAATCTCTTCATCTAGGTATTTACTTCAATCCCCCCATCGTGCGTTCACCTTGTCGTAATGGGAGGGCGGGAAGGAGGGGGGGGGGGGGGTCAATATTGCCCAATCCAGCTGGGCGCGATTCTAAGAAACGCACAGTGAGGTGGCCCACTTCGGTGGGCGGTGGGAGGTGGTCCACTTTGGTGAGCGATGTACCATGCGGGTTGCTCCTGGCACTTCTCTGATAGCAGAATGAACTGTGAACCCCATGTTTATTGTGGTTTGCTTCGATAGACCTACCGTCGGGGCGTCGTAGTTGAGCGCGTAAGCGATCCTGCGACGCCCCAATCAGATGGGGGAAGGTTTTGTTGGGTTTTAGTTCAAAGTAACGTAGTACTGGCTTTTCGAGCCGGTGAGTCCCACATAATTACCTGTATGTCTACAGGTAGTATGCGTGAATGCATTTCCCAACATTAAAAAAAAAACAAAAAAAAATGTATTTACTTCAATACGGACATAAGAAACATTTATGATTGTGGTAGGGCAAGATTAAGGCACTTTTTATCTATTTATATAAAATAAAGTCGGGCTTGTTTGTTACAACACATATAATTCGAGAACTGCCGGAACGATTTTCATGGTTTTTGATTTGTTGGATTTTTCTCCACACCGAATAAATAGCAGAATAACTATTAAAAAGTTGCAAAAATTCAGGAAAATTTTTTTAAAAAGCTTCTATTCCATACTAAGCGTCAAGACGTACCTAGGCATGAACCTGAGCGAAGCGAGGGTGAGTCGCTAGTAACATAATAAAAATTGTAAGCGCTGCAAATGGTGCTGATCGGATTTATGTCGTGGGTCCCCACATCAACTACTTATATGTATACAAGAACATTAAGAAAAGAGGTAAATTATATGTAACTACATTTTAGATTCTTATACGGCGTCTATTTCAGCTGGTCGAATAAATAACAGTATTAATCTGTCATTTAAAATACTTGTTGCAGATGACAACATTGACATAGTAAATAGCTTTGGTGTGTCAGAAGGTCGGCTGTGAGTAAAAGAGCTTAAATTTCAAGATGCTTTTAATTGTCTTTTAAGTGAACTTGGGTATCTTGGAAAAATATTTTGGTATTTTTTAGTTTTAAACTTATTATAACGTACGCTACATTTTAATTTTTTTGAGCGGGATCCTAATCCTTTTTCTAAAATAAAAATAGCCTAAGTTACTCTTTATAACATCAGTTATTTGCCAGTGAAAATCCCGTCAAAATTAGTCCAGCCGTTTCGGAGAATAGCCGGAACAAACAAGCATTATGCATTTAGTAAAGTAGTGTAGATGATCAGTCATTATCATACCCAATAAATATGTAACATTTAATTAAATAGTAAATTACAATATAATTTTTATTTACCAATCAATATTTGGTAGGTGCAAATTATCTATTACAATTATCAGATTTAGTTACAATTATTCTTTAAGTAGCTTAATATATAATTTCCATTACATTCAAAATTTCTTTCCAAATTTTCTATACTTTTTAAATAAAACTATCTTTTCGGATTTTGTCGCGGATTTATTTGTATTTTTGTTTCCCGACGTTTCGAATGCTTTACAGCATCCATGGTCACGGGAGAGACTGAGGTGTTACATGTCTTAAAGATATAGTTGTTACAGACAGCCTACCCACAATTAACAAAATGAAAATTGCACCAATTACATTACAATATTTTAACTTTAAATATTTTTTTATAATTTTAATTATAATTGAATATGGAAAATTATTTATTTAATTTTTGCTATTATTTTTATAATTATTACAATTTTAAAAATATATTAATTAGCAATCTATATTTAGTGTTGCCATTATTATATTTATAACCATAAGAAAAATATAAAATATAGTATTAATTATTTAAGCCACAATTGATCCATGTGTAATTTGAAAAAGTTAAGATTAATTAAAAAATAATAATTTTAATTTAAATTTGCTATTATTTAAAAACAAATTATTAAGCAACACATTACTACATACATTTACAAATGAAAAAGTGAAAAAATATTATTAATCAGAAATGCTATCTTTTTGATCTACACAGTAAGAACTTACTACATCTACCTGTCTGTTATGTTTAGATTTATTATTAGATTTTATTATATTAATAACAGGATCCCATGACGATGGTAGTACCCAGCCATCTTCCCTATTGAAATTAGGATGTTTTTTAATTTCTATGGCCTCTCGAATCATTCTAGGGCGATATCGGTTTTCTTTCGCCAGGATTTGAGGCCTATCGAAGCGAATATAATGGCTTGGGTGGTCCTGACTGTAGCAGATGTTGTATTGCGACGGTGCTTCACATCAGCTATGTGTAACGTCGGGAAACAAAAATACAAATAAATCCGCGACAAAATCCGAAAAGATAGTTTTATTTAAAATGTCAAATATTCGCGTAAATCTAAGAAAGTATTATGTGAACCAGTACGGACTGGAAATCGCAAACCAAATACGCCGGTTAGAAGATCTGAAGACAAAGCGCGCAAGATTATTAACATCTTTAACATTCTTGAAGAGATGTCGAGATCATCGTCTCATTCCTACGTGTGTGAAAATATCATCTAAAAAGAACATACGGGGAAGCGCCAAGATCGTTAACAAGGCAAGTTTTAAGTTGTTACGGACGGTGATTCGTCAAACCCGCCGTGATCTACGCAGTAACGACCGGTACGTAGAACAAACGTCCCTTAATATAAAGACAGTATTGACACCAAGTGATTTTAATGATTGCATTGAAACTTTAAATAAGCGCGAAACATCTAAATTTAACCAATGCAAATACAAACATATATTAAAATACCAAAAATTAGTCGAGAAATATAACATCAAAAAGAAAACCAAAAACAATAACGGAACGCGCCCATCTACCACAGTTTCAAATTCGTGCGTACGTCAAACAGTTGTCAATCTGTCAAAACAAACATTGGACGAATCTACTATTCAAGTACTAAGTAAAGGCTTAAATTTTGCTGTTGCGCCGACACGCATCCCTTATGAGAATATTATTTGTGCAGTTGAAGATGCTCTGGCCAAAAATACTATGAAATCTGAGGATATGGAGGCCATACGTCAAGATGTTTCATCTTTGTTACGTCGTAGCTCAAGGCCCAAACCTAATCTCAACAAACAACAGTATTTAGCGTTGAAGAACTTACGCAGCAGGTCAGACATTATCATACTACGCGCAGACAAGGGAAATGCCACCGTCGTGATGGATACATCAGATTACAATGAGAAAATTAAACAACTTTTGTCGGATGAAAGTACATATAAAAAGGTCAAAACAGACCCAACCACCACTGTGTTAAATAATACTAAAAAGCTTATTAAGAAACACTCCGATGCATTGAATCTTGATGTCAAAAATCTTGTTCCATCTTGTGCAAAGCCGCCTAAACTGTATGGACTTCCAAAGATACACAAATCTAACGCTCCGCTACGTCCAATTGTGAGTCAAATCGACACACCGACTTATAAATTGGCCCAACTAGTAGCGAAAGTACTCTCAACACTCAGAGGACAAACATCAGCGTTTACAAGGGACTCATACCATTTTGTCAATGAGATAAAACACCTACAACTCATGGACAATGAAACTATGGTCAGTTTTGATGTACAGTCTCTATTCACCAACCTACCAGTAGAGGACTGTGTCAAAATAGTATCAAGAAAGCTACGGGATAATAGTATGCAAGAAGAATACACTGAACTTTTGAAACACTGCCTTACATCTGGCTATCTATTGTGGAATGATGAATTCTACAAGCAAGTGGATGGAGTGGCCATGGGTTCGCCGGTCTCTCTCCCGTTGTAGCTGACATCTTCATGGAGGCCTTTGAGGAGACCGCCCTAAACACATCACCTGTGACCCCTCGTTTCTACAAGCGGTATGTAGATGACACTTTCACAATATTACCATCTGATAAAATATCTGTATTCTTAGAACATCTTAACTCCATAAACCCTAAAATACAATTTACAATGGAATTGGAGTCTAATAATTCTTTAGCTTTCTTAGATGTATTAGTCATACGTAACCCAGATAACACCTTGAGTCATACTGTGTATCGAAAGAAGACCCATACTGATAGGTACTTGAATGGTGAATCTCACCACCCCCCTTCACAGTTAGCTACCGTGGGAAAATCTTTGTTTCAGAGGGCACGCGGGATCTGTGACGAGCAACACCTGGCCGGAGAACTGCAACATGTCAAGCAAGTTCTGCGAGACAACAAGCTGCAAGTGCCGCGCCTACGTCACAGGGACCGAGTGAAACCAGCCACAGTCGAGCGCGTCCCTGCAGTCCTACCTTACATGAGAGGCGTCACTGACAAGATTGGCTACATTCTAAAGCGAGCTTCAATTAAAACTTACTTCAAGCCGCCAAAGAAAATTAGTCAGTTTCTACCACCTGTCAAGTGCCACATCCCTCTACAAGATGCAGGAGTTTACAAGCTTGATTGTGATTGTGGGCTCTCTTACATCGGACAAACAAAGAGATCCATTAGAACCCGGGTCAAAGAACACATAGCTGATGTGAAGCACCGTCGCAATACAACATCTGCTGTCTGCAAACACAGTCAGGACCGCCCAAGCCATTATATTCGCTTCGATAGGCCTCAAATCCTGGCGAAAGAAAACCGATATCGCCCTAGAATGATTCGAGAGGCCATAGAAATTAAAAAACATCCTAATTTCAATAGGGAAGATGGCTGGGTACTACCATCGTCATGGGATCCTGTTATTAATATAATAAAATCTAATAATAAATCTAAACATAACAGACAGGTAGATGTAGTAAGTTCTTACTGTGTAGATCAAAAAGATAGCATTTCTGATTAATAATATTTTTTCACTTTTTCATTTGTAAATGTATGTAGTAATGTGTTGCTTAATAATTTGTTTTTAAATAATAGCAAATTTAAATTAAAATTATTATTTTTAATTAATCTTAACTTTTTCAAATTACACATGGATCAATTGTGGCTTAAATAATTAATACTATATTTTATATTTTTCTTATGGTTATAAATATAATAATGGCAACACTAAATATAGATTGCTAATTAATATATTTTTAAAATTGTAATAATTATAAAAATAATAGCAAAAATTAAATAAATAATTTTCCATATTCAATTATAATTAAAATTATAAAAAAATATTTAAAGTTAAAATATTGTAATGTAATTGGTGCAATTTTCATTTTGTTAATTGTGGGTAGGCTGTCTGTAACAACTATATCTTTAAGACATGTAACACCTCAGTCTCTCCCGTGACCATGGATGCTGTAAAGCATTCGAAACGTCGGGAAACAAAAATACAAATAAATCCGCGACAAAATCCGAAAAGATAGTTTTATTTAAAATGTCAAATATTCGCGTTTTCTATACTTCTTAAAACTTTTTATTTAACACTTTTTGAATATATATATTTTTAAATATACATTTAATAAAAACCTACAACAACTTGTCAGTGCCCAGTTTTACTTTATAAAAAAAGATTCATTACAGATTACGCAAATGTCACTCCGTCCGCATCCGCCATTGTATCGAACAGGAATCCCGACCCACATGCAAAGCGATCTTTGTAATTATTTTTAGACCAGCTGAAATAGTCGGCAGGGCATGCGACCGAATTAGATCGCGCCAGTTTTGCTCGTTGTCGTCAACGATGGCGCTTCGTGATTTTTAATCTGATCTTATCAGCTTGTTGGCTGTGTTTTATTACTGTGGATGAATCATGGAGCAACCCCTTGTCATTTGTGAGAAACTTACTGTTCTCCACAAGCTAAATCTAAATGGACTTATCATATATATACTGTCTAGTATCAATTGCTACAACATCTATATATATTATAGTATTAATTATTTGACAATAATAACTAAAAATTTCTTATACCTTTTATAGAGTAGGGAGCGAGCAGAGTGATTCACCTTTCCATTTTTCACTTTGCGCCTAATTTAGGAACAAGTGCGTAACGGTGTCAGTTTCGTTAACCCAAAACTGAGACAAACATCTGTCTTTATTTAACAACATTAACTTGCCTGAACTGCGCTCAGTATACATTACTAACTAGATACACTAATACGCCAGGATAATGTCAATCAAAATGTTAGAACTTAAAGTTTTATATAAATTTCTATTAAAGAAACATTTTTAATGACAATCTTTTGTATCATATAAGTTGTGTAGAGTAATAAGTAGATAGTTAGGTTTGATTTAATCTAAAGATTATTTTTATTTTTTTTTAGTTTTTTATTCATATTCTCAGCAAATCCTTTCATTTGATATCCATATCATGGGAGTGCATAAAAAAATCATTTTCCGCTATCTTTGGGTGTCAGCCATATTGGATTTAGAATGACGTCAATTACCTAACCATGCATTGTCATCTATCCTAAACGTATATACGAAATTTCAGTTCAATCGATTGACGATAACTGCTTTAAAACGCAGTTGCAAGATTTGACTCGAACAAACGTACATACAAACATTGCAAGTTTAATAAAAGCCTGTAAAATATTGTACTTTAATGCGAATTTATCATATGAAATACTTTGTATACATTTTACATTTCCAACATGCATGTCTAAATAGTCTTAAAATAGAAATGAAAATGCATCTATTTGTCTTTCCACGAGTCAATTTAAACCTTCTATTTGCCAACTAAATAATGATTTCAAAACAAATTATTGTATGTCTTAATATATGTTCGCCGCCTAGTTAAGACTTAAAATAAATAATGTTCATTAATATCAAATAAATAAATATGTTGGAACATTAACACGCAGCACCATCTAGTTCCATGGTAAGCGACGAGGCTTGTGTTATGGATACTAGATACATATTATACAACAATTATATAACTTTAAATACATACATATCAAACATTCGTGCTTATCACACAAAGTGGGGCTCAAACCCACGACCGCTGGTACAGCAAGTGAGGTCACTACAAATTGAGCCAAAATTGTCATCAAAAGTATTACTTTTCAATTAATAAAAATGATAGGCGAAAGAAGGTAGCTAGATTTAATTCTGTTTGAAATTTTAAATTAACTGCACTATAGAATGTCTTGACCAATCGGTTTTTGGACTATAACATCACCAGGAGACATCCTCATGTGTTTTAAGATCAGGAGTTTGCCAAAATTCCTTCGAACTAATTCTACTAAAACAATTACCAGTTCATTAGCAGGACATCGTTCCACTTGGCAATGCTTTAGAAATATAATGTCCTATACAAAATTGAAAATCATTTTGACAGCCCTCGCAGATTGCCAGAAATGAATAATTAAGTTTATATATAAAGCTTCTACTAATTACAAAATCTTTTTACGTGTTTTCTAATTTATTTCAAATTTATCAAATCTTATATTATAATATAGCTTATCAAATAATTTTCAGTTACATTACAAGTATTTATCTAAGAGATCTTGAATCTGTAAGACAAATGACTCAGGCAGAACTGGCGATCGTACGAAACCTAATAGGCACCTCAGTTTTGCTGCCTGCCAAATCTATTCTTACAGGTTTTTCACAAATCACAATCAAAATCAAACTCTATTATGATAAGTTTAAAGTTGATTTCAATTTGCAGTGAAACTATAACAATAGTTATTGGAAAGTAAATTCTATGACATAGTAATTAATGATCAATTTTGAATAATTGAAATAGTGTTATTTTTGATCATGGTATTAGTAAAACGTCACCTTTTACTTGTTTATTCATATTAATTTTACGTCAATAAAATGTCTTATAATACGTTATGTGTAGATAATAGAATATTATGCATTTATAATTAACAAATTCTCTTTTAATGCGTTAAAATCATTCATATGAAACATACTTGACGACACATTTGGCTGTTTGTAGTGCAACCTACTTGCCGTGCCAGCGGTCGCGGGTTCGAGTCCCGCTGGGGGCAATCATTTGTGTGATGAGTACGAATGTTTGTAATGTAGCCATGGATGTTTATATTTATAATATGTATTTAAAGTTATATATGTGTAGTGTATCAACTATCTGGTATCCATAACACAAGCCTCGTAGCTTACCATGGAACTAGATGGTGATGTGTGGTAATGTACCAACAACCAACTAACATAGCTGAAAATAAAATTTGAATTAAGTAAACAACAAAAATAGAAGTTACTGATGCAAAATCCGTAAGATGCAAAAACCACATATAACAGACTATATTGTAACAAAATATTTTCTTGAAATCGGTTTTCGCTTGACATTGGCGGTAAAAAAAAGATATTTTCATTATAACTGTATACCTAAAAGGTATATTCGTCCGCAGGTGACTTCCACGATCAGATATAAATAGTTTTAGATTGAGATTGGCATGGCCAGCTGGAACATCTCCAGTGAGGAGTCATTCATGGTCCTCCGTGTCTGATGTCAGCAAAACATGCCTATTGCTCACATTAATCTTAATTACGTGGTTATTTGTAAATATTACAATAGAAATATGCTGTAATCAATTAAAAATTGATAAACATGTCTAAAATATCTGGCAACCTTATTCTGCACTTCCCTCGATGATCGAAAAATATCTTTTATTTTTCAGTTAAGCTCCAAACTTAAAGTATGCTAAACTTAAAGTAAGCTTTATAAAAAGTTTAGTTCGAATAATATTACAACTACTTCTGTGAAGGTCAGAACCACAAAATCTGGCATCATGCTATAGTAAAAAGCATATTTTATTCTTATTTATTAATTTTCACGACTTTTCAATAATTAGATATAATTTATACATAAGCAAAATAAAATCTGATCAAATAGAACTATTTTAAACGTCTTTATCAAAACAACTGTTCAATTTGTTTATACGTTATTTTGTTCATTGTATAATTTTTGAGGATAAAACCAATGTCTTCTATCCGTATAGAAAATCCAACATCGTTATGTACAATATACATAAATACTATATATTGTTAGTTTTACCGATCTCCAACAAACTATCTACAACGTAATTTCATTCTTGCTGCATTTGGGCAGGTTTCGCTGGATCGGCTCCAGGTTTGTGTCAGAGCAGTCATTCATGTTGAGTCTGATGTAAGCAACGTATGGCGTCAATGTGTCAATTATATGGAGATAATTTATGCACATTTTAGGATGGAAATAGATCGAGAAAGTACCAATCAATAGATCTATGACACTCCCTATTGTTGTGTATATAAGATACTAGCGGCTCAGCCCCGCTTGGCTCAGGTTCACCTCTAGATCAACAAAAACAAACCTATCCCACAGGAACCGTACATTTTTCCGGGACATGCCTTGTGCCTAAAGCTTATATGCTATTCCAGACTCGAATCTACCTCAATGCCAAATTTTACCTAGATCCGTTCAGCATTTCTGGCGTGATTGAGTAACAAACATCCAAACAACTAAACTTTCACAATTGTAATAATGTTATTAGTAAGAAGTAAGATTTTGGCGAGTATGAATAACATATACGTTGAACAAAAATACCAATAAAACTTAAAATTCTGCAGAACAGTCGCCGTAGACTTAGTTACCTCAACTTAAATTTTCACATTAAATACCTTAAAGTTACACTAACTTGCGAAGTCATGACAATGATCAAATAATAATTTCTTTGAATGTTTTAAATAAAACTATCTTTTCGGATTTTTTCGCGAATTTATTTTGATTTTTGGTTCCCGACGTTTCGAATGCTTTACAGCAATCATGGTCACGGGAGAGAATGAGGTGTTAGATGTCTCTAAGGTATTATATACTTGTTACAGACAGCCTACCCACAATTAACAAAATAAATTCAAAAATTGAAAATGGCAGTAAAGTACCTTACAATATTTGTGGGTAGGCTGTCTGTAACAAGTATATAATATCTTAGAGACATCTAACACCTCATTCTCTCCCGTGACCATGATTGCTGTAAAGCATTCGAAACGTCGGGAACCAAAAATCAAAATAAATCCGCGAAAAAATCCGAAAAGATAGTTTTATTTAAAAGGCCAAGTATTCGCGTAAATCTAAGAAAGTAATATTCTTTGAATGTCTTTTAAAGTGAAAAGTTTCGGTGCATTCTATATTTCTGCCAATATTCTCAATTTACATGTACGAGGCAAACGCAAGGTCAATGTTTGAATTGTAAATTCTTGGCGTTCGATCTTGAACAGCTCGTGTTAGATGGGTTTTAGTGTTTAATATTTTTAGAAGCACTATGAAAGGCTGATTGTGATACTAATATAATAAAGTCAGGCAAAACTTTATATTGTAATTTATCTACAAATTGATTTTTTTAACAATTTCTTCATGGATAATTCTTGTTTGTCTTACATATTATGGAAATGCTGTTATACTTTTGTTTTCGATCTGTTTTTAATAATTTTTTCAAACTCTCTTTACAAATTGCGTTGTAATATAGAGGGATCTACACTTATTAATACAAAATAATAATATTACATAATATGTAAGGTTAATTAATTGCACAATATCAGGACCATCATAACGATAATTTTGTCTGTCTTTCTGTCTGTTTATTTATTTATCTGGACTTAGGGAGCTTGGACCAAAATCATAGATCTATCATAGTAAAGCGTATAAAGTTCACACAACAACAGCTAGTAGCCAATTTGTCAACGAATACTTCAAATATTTCGTAGCATCCTTCTTTAAATATATGTGTCCTATGAATGAGAAAACTTTTTACATATGCTTGGGTGATTCTCTAAAATAACTTTTTTTATTTATGAACCGATTTAAATAAAACAAGTACTAAATATTAAACTAACTTATCATAATACATTAATCGGCACCCAAATCGGTTAAGCCGTTTCTGAGATTAGCGGGTACAGATTAACAGAGAAAAATTCTAAAAATCATTGTTTTGGGTTATATTGCGTTAATAAATAATAGTTTTTCTCAAATATCTTCCGTGTACAGACAGCGATCAGTTACATTTTTACTATACGAGTATGTGTCATGTTATACATATTCTACGAACATCAACTTTAGCGGGTACTAATTTTGTGGACGTTATCAGGGCTCAAATAATAAAGAATTCAATTTTCAGTACAATTTAATGAGGGAAATCACAATGTTATAAGCTTGAAACGGTAATTCTAATAGTTTAATTGAGTAGCGGGTTCTCGACACCGATCATTGAGTATCAACTACAATGTATTCAGCCCTTTTGACGTCCCACTGCTGGGCACGGGCCTCCCTTCAATACGAGAGGGATCAGGCCATAGTCCACCACGCTGGCCAAGTGCGGGTTGGCGGACTTCACATGTCTTTCGAAAACTTGCTAGGCTCTCTCAGACATGCAGGTTTCCTCACGATGTTTTCCTTCACCGTAAGGTAAGTGGTAATCATGTTAGAAATGATTCGCACATGAAAATATCAGAGGTGCAAGACCTGAGATTTGAACCCGCTTCACTCAGTTTCCCAAGCGAGCGCGTTACCACTGGGCTACCACTGCCTACAATATCAAAACATAGCTCTCTATGATCCACCATGATCAACCAACGTTACTACACGTATCTCCAATGAATGTCATGATGGCGTCTCGACCCCGCTCGAGATGTAGTCTCTGCTCGGAGTTCGAATTAATTCGGAATAAAAACTAAACTATTTACATAATATAGTGACTTAGCAAGCAATAATAATGTTTTATAGCAGAAAAAGGTAACTAAATCCTCCTCCGATATAGGTATAGATAATAGATGTATTTCTATGTTATGAGAATTTTAACTTAGACGAAAAAAAAACTATTACAAAATTTAATACTTTCTTATATTTACGCGAATATTTAACATTTAAAAAAATCTTATTTTTGGATATCGGAAAGACGAGTCCCTCCCATGACAATAATTGCTGTAAAGCATTCAAAACGTCGGGAACCAAAAATCAAAATGAATCCGCGAAAAACTTCCGTAAAGGTAGTTTTATTTAAAATTACAAAATTTGCTTACATACATATGATATAATTTTTTCTATGAAAATTTTCCTATGAATGACATAATTAATGGATGAAGATTTGAACACAAGTGTTTATGGTGAACGACCCTGGCTAGCCGGATGCTGCATGCAATGTAGAGTGTAGACAAGCGCGTACACTAATGCTACACATTTTAGTAGAGCGTTTTAAATATAAGTAATATTTTTTTAAATATACGCAAAACAAAAAATATTTAAAAAAATATCCAAAAAAATAGTTTTTATATAAAATGTCAAATATTCGCGTAAATCTAAGAAATTATTAAACTACGTAAAAGAAAACGAAGGCGGAGTCGCGGGTAATAAATTTTGTACGTAACAAGTCAAAACGCTCTCAGTTTAATTCACATTTCCATGACGACTAGAATTATTTTCTATTTTTGTAAGATTCAACACGAAATTCGTTGTATAGATATTTAATTTATAATTTTAGTAGCCACTCACCTTTGCACCACTCGGGTTCGTCCCTAGTTACGTTTTAACGTTTAGTATACATTCCTCATAGATGAGATATTTTCCCGCAGTAAAAAGCATCCTATATGTTGACCCGGATAACCAGCTATCATTTTACCAAATTTCATCAAAATCTGTCAGTGGTTTTCTCGTGATGCGTTCACAGACAGACGACAGACAAAAATTCTAAAAACTATAGATTCGGTCTCTGTATCGATAATAATGAGTATCTCAATAACATTTTCCAAAAAATATTTAATGTACAAATTCGACTCAGTTAGAATTTTATTGTATGTAAAGATATTTGTACCTATTATACTAATAAATAAAGCTGAAGAGTTTGTTTTGATATTGGTTTTAACACGTTAATCTCTGAAACTACTAGTCCGATTTGAAAAAAACTTTTTGTATTTTATAGCCTTTTTATTAAATAATATAAGAGGCTATCTAACAACATGCTATCACCTTCAGAAGCGAAGCAATTACAAACAGGTAAACTACGCAAGCAAAGCAACAGAGAACAACTAGCTTTGAAATATTTTCAATTAAACTTAATCCAAAATGAATTTAATTAGGTTTATATTAAGCTTTTAATATACATTTTAAAGAAATACTGAATAATCGGGTCGACATCAAAATAGCGAATTTGGCTCCAACGTTGGTGATTCATACTGTAAGATTGTAAACTAAAATATTATGTATAGGAAAATATTTGAAGCATAGCCCTTTGCTAATATTAGACAGGGCTCGCTACAATATTAGAATGTTTCGTAATCATGTGGTAGGTGATGTGTTGATTCCTACGTGACAATACATATTTAATGGATTTTTGCATATAAAATATATATAATTCTTCTGTGAGTGTGTATGTCACTGAACTTCTCTCAAACGACTGGACCGATTTTGATGAAATTTTTTGTGTGTGTTCAAGGGGATCTGGGAATGGTTTAGATTCACAATTTGAATAATAATTTTCATCAAAAAAATTATTAAAAAAAGTTTGAAATTTTCAAATTAAAGACGTGTAGACAGGACAACGTCTGTCGGGTCCGCTAGTATCTTAATATTTTTTCTGTTTTATAATCCAATTCAATTCAATTTTCTTGTTAATGGCTTCAAAAACAGCCAGTTCAGCACAGATTCGCTCCATTCAGTAGAATGGAAAAGACACGAAAGAGATCGGTCGCTGTTTATGATACTTGTCTAAATAAGTCTGATGGTAGTAACTTGGACATGATAGAAAGTCGAAGAGAATAGAAACGTTTTGACCAACTTCAAAAATTTGTTTTTGTCTTTCTAATGTGTGATACTTCTTTTTTTGCATATGCATTTACGTGTTAGATCGTAATTTGTTTCAAGTTTTTGATATATTTGTAGCTCTATAGTTCAAGAGTATTTATTATTTTTGAACCTACTAATAGTGTGAAAGTACAGAAAATAAAATAATATAAGGTAAATACGATGTCCTAGGATTTTTAAGGCAACAAGTAGTTATAAGAGGGAAGGAAGTATAAAGTAATTTTATCATTAGCTCACTTAACTCCGTATTTAATTTAAATGCATGGATATACATTATACTATAAGTGAAAAACAAAAACAAACCTATCCCACGGGAACAGTATATTTTTCCGGGATAAAAACTTATATGCTATTCCAGACTATAATCTATCTCTGTGCCAAATTTCATTCAGATCCGTTCAGCCGTTCTGGCGTGATTAAGTATCAAACATCCATCCAAACTTACGTAATTATATGGGATTACATTCTTTTTATCAATGGTTAAGCCACTGTTACATAAAGGCTTCTTAATTAAAGTACCAATTAAAGAAAGTTTATTTGACCTTTGCAATGCAAGAGAAGAATCTATTTTCGCCAAAATGAAATAATATAGCTATTTTGATAAAACTAGCACTATATTTAAAACAATTAGTATACACCATACAGGAACCCAGACACTTTGGATAAGTTATTTAAATAAACAACTGTACAGAATGAATATAGAATCGGTAGACACTAATTTAGGTTATCGACACAGCTTGCAGGTGACTAATGTAGGATAGAGGTTATATTGAGCAGTAAAAGCGGAGTAAGAGAGTACAAATATGTACATAAAGCCATATCATTGTTGCAAATCAAATTTCATTAGGAACGAAGAAATATCTATATCTATACATATAATAATCTAATAATCTGTACATTAAATATTTTTTGGAAAATCTTATTGAAATAATATTATTATATTATCAATACAGAGGCCGAATCTATAGTTTTTAGAATATTTGTCTGTCTGTTTGCCTGTCTGAGAACGCATCACAAGAAAACCACTGGGCAGATTTTGATGAAATTTAGTATGATGATAGCTGGTTAACCGGAACAACATATAGGATACTTTTTACCGCGGGAAAATAGCTCATCTCTGAGAAATCTATACCAACAGTTAAACGTAACCTAGTTAATAAAAACCAGTCAATTTTATCTATATGGATTTGATATTGGTGTTTGTATAAAATTATTACAAAAAATAGATCTCATAAATGTATATCTGTTAAACATTGTCTTAAAATGAATTGTTAAATATTATAATTTTCGTTATTTTACTGATTATTGGAATATAATTATTAGGTAACGATTTTGCATAACGTATTCATAGATGGCACTCTTTATATTTATATAATTAACAAAAGTTATTTTTTTTAATTAAAAAAGCGGTTAAAATCACAATCAACGCCATCTATCGTCTAGTCAAGAGATCCCGTGGGATGTTGTTATGTCGCCATGAATTAATGTAAAGAATTTCACATATCATGTTAAATAGTCTTAAGTTCCCGATCTATGTAGCGATCTTTTTGCAGGTGAATATAATATTTTTAAAGCCATATGTAAGCATAGTCATCATAATTTTACCTCATTTAATTTAAAATATCTGTATTTATTATAATGAATTAAAATAAATGAATTAAAGGGGCAATAATAATGTGTTTAATAATTATTATTTATTTATTAGACTTATATAAATACGATAGCATTGATGGCAACATTCTTTTTCAGTTCAGTTCTTTGCTTTAATGGAACATTCTTTTTGTTATTATTAAGAATGTATGTGACACAACTGTCATATTGACAGGTTGTGAGTGCGAGTAACGGTCCGGTGTGTATTTCATTATAGTAAATTTAAATATACATTAATAAACGAATGTAATAATTGGGTATTTCATTTAAAGTGCTATTCTAACACATAAAACATATTAACAAACACGAACTACAGGGGTTGTCACCAAAAAATTTGCTACAGGCTCCAGGGCCGGATGTACCTTTAGCGCCGCCCCTGGGCACAGTAAAAATGCCAGCCTATTATCGAAAAAATTTGAAAAATGTACCAACTAGTTAATCTTTCTTTTATTTTTCCTTTTTTGTAAAATAAAAAGAAGAATTTTCGATAACACGAAGAAATTTTAAATAAAACTGTGTTTTCGGATTTTTTCGCGGTTTTTTTATTTTTTTTCCCCGCGAATAAGTCCGAAAAGATAGTTTTATTTAAAATGTCAAATATTCGCGTAAATCTAAGAAAGTATAACGCGAAGAAATTTTTTTGCCCGCCCTCCGAATTTTGCCGCCCCTAAAAATTTGCCGCCCCGGGCACTAGCCCCGATTGCCCCTTGTTTAAATCCAGCGCTGTCAGGCTCCAAGAAATCAAAATATATCCGCGAAAAAATCCGAAAATATAGTTTTATTCATTTAAAGTTTATATATTTTTTGCACTTATATAATTAAGTAATAGAGATATATATTGTATGTTTTTATATGTAAATTTAGATCCCGCTTAACACTGACAAACCATTCAAACGCTGCTCTCCTCAATATAACGACGGTCATCGCAAAGCAACCAATATAATCGTTCGACATCTGCCAAGAGGTGCAACTCAGCGCAACGATCGTGGCATTCCAATAAACACTATTAGATTTTAGAAAGACTTACCAAGTTGGACTGAACTTATTTTGGATTCTGATAGTTTTTAGATCAAAAATATATCTTCTAACCAGACTATACTGTATATATGAGAGTTTATATGTGTGTATGTGTGTTGACTCCTTAAAAACGGCTGAACGGATTTGGATGAAGTTTAGTACACATTATGGATAAACAATGGAGCAACACATAGTCTACTGGTGAGGATTCCTAAGTTGTAAGTGAATTATAAAATGTTGGAAATGCACTATAAGCTACAATGGCATTCGTTAGATTTAGTGTTTGCCTATTTGTGTGTTAGCACGCAAATTACTCGAGAACAGCTCGACAGATTTCAATGAAGCTTTTTAATTAATATTATGTTAGTACATGTATATATATATATATATATATATATATATATATATGTGTACACAAATGCAGTAACTCAATATTGTACAAAGAAATTTAGTCCTACTTTTACACTTGTCTATACTAATATTATAAAGAGGTAAAGTTTGTGAGTTTGTGACGTTGTAGGGGATAACCTCTGGATCTACTGAACCTATTTACATGAAACTTGATAAGACGATAGTTTAAGACCCTTGGAAGGAGATAGAATTTTTATCTCGGAAATCATCCCTCAAGGGGGTGAAAATGGGGATGAAAGTTTGTATGGGGAATCAACTGGGAGGGTAAGTCGCTAGCTACTAATAAAATTTGCCAAAAGATAAATACATACATATTATATCATATGTATAAATTATATAAATATAATGATGTCCAAAAAGGCACCTAGGGATGCACCTAGTTATGCTGTTATTATATTGCTGCTGCTATTAAACTGTTATGTATACTGAATGTATATTTTTCAACATACCGTTAAATGCTTATCACAATGCTTACGATGCGGAAGACATAACTCTGAACAAGCTTACAACTCGGATCAACATCATATCTACTTTATTATAAAACTTTAACAATTTGTCTGTACATCAAACACATTTCCAAATAAAATCGGTCAAATGCAACTTACATAGGCTTTTACAATGACTTTTCCATACTATTACATTATTATCATTCGTGCTTCGCTTTTACTAATAAAATAAGACTTAAGATTTGATTTTTCTCTTGAATTTTAATTGATCTTTAAGTATATCTAGGTTTTAATCGTGGCTCAAATCTCGTTACTATCCATACTAATATTGTAAATGTGAAAGTGTGTTTGTTTGTTTTTGTTTGTTTGTCCTTTTTACACGTCGAAGCGGAGAGACGGATTGGCGTGATTTTTTGTGTTGATTTAGTTGGCGTGCTGGAGAGTGACATAGGCTACTTTTTACTGCGGGAGATTATCTCATTCCCACGGGAAAACACGTTATAATACAACCCAAAAAAATATTTGTGATCAGAATTACTTGAAACTTGGTATTAATGCTCTTCAATACAATTAAATACGTGTTTAAGCATTTTTCAAAATTCATCCCTGCTAGTTTGTATATAAATAGCGTTTTCACGCGTAGTTCAATTACATCTTACTATTTCTTTATATACGAGTAGATCACTATAACCTACGTATTTCTCCATCTGAGTAACTATATTATGCTATCTTAGTGTATAAAATTCAAAGTCCTGCCTGACTGATATATCAACGAAAAGCCCCAACCGCTGGTCCTAGAGACATGAAATTTGGAAGGTGTGTTCTTTGTGAAGTGTAGGTTTCCACTAAGAAAGGGCTTTTTTAAATTCCACCCCTAAGAGGGTAAAATAGGGGGTTGAATTTTCTATGAAACTTTTTATTCTCTGGATCGATTGACTTGAAAATTGTACACGTACTGCTGAATTAAAATTATAAAACACGTGTATCACAGTTTTTCCAATATCATATCCCTAACAGAGTCAAATAGGGCTTCGAAAATCCTACACATGATAGACGGGGGCATGACGCGAGGGTGGTGCAGGGCGTGCGGGGGAACGGGGGTGTTTCTGTATTAATTACCTGGGTGATCGAACTTCGCTCGGAGTTCTTTTTTGTTATATCATATATTTTAGATCAAAAAAAAAACCTAAACACTTGAATAAATACAAAAAATAAAAACAAAAGTAAAAACTTTGTATCCGACCGGGACATTCGACCTCGGACACCTGTGATTGTCAACCTCGCGCTTTGGTCGCTTGACCACGATGCTTATGCCCGATTAGCGATCATATTTTGCGTGGAATAATGCGAAAGAAAATCACTTGAAAACTTGAAAACACGCGTTTTCCCAAACATAAGTCTAATCTAGAGCGAGTTTCGGAAAAACGCCACATACCAAATCTCAGCGAAATCGTTAGAGCCGTTTCCGAGATCGCCGGTATAAATAAATAAACAAATATACAAGAATTGCTCGTTTAAAGGTATTAGATTAGATAACATAAATCCAAGAAAAAATGGTTTTTAGTAGTTTTAAAAATGTGGGTTCTGCTAGTTTTAATGTAAAGCTTCATCAAAATGAAAAAAATACACGCTATCACGCTACATCTTTTACGGTACTTACGACATTTAAATCAAACTAAAAACACACAATTTTCTTAAGTGTCCGATATTATAATACTAATATAACTTATCTGGATAAACTCTGTCAAAGATATGCACAGACGGAACCACAGTAAAGTGCATTCATATGAAGTCAGTTCTGATGCAATATCATAAATCTAAATCGCCTAAGTAGAAACATCCGATCTAAAGCAAACAAACCAGTGCCAATATAAAGCCAGAATAATATTTCGATAGCTTAATTTGTTCCCTCCTTAATTTTTAACGAGAGTTCATGCTTATAAAGGATTTTATAAAGTTGAATGAGTTTTGGTGACTTCAATAGTAACAAAACATGGTCAAACGTCATGGTCAGCACCATACACTAGGATGGGTGACCGTTGTAAGGCCGAAATTGTTTGCAAAACGTATATCAACTTTTAGTTATCTATAATTAGACAGAGTATGTTTGTTTTTTTTTTATTTGAACGCGCTAATGTTAGAAACAACTAATCCGATCTGAAAAATTCTTTTTGCAGTATCGAACCCAGAACCTTCGGACGTGCAGCCGTACATGCTAGCCACTACACCACCGAGGCAGTTAAACCATCTCATTCTCGTATGGAAAACATATAAAGAAATATATTTTATATTGTATTACAAATATTATTAAATATTTATTTAAACATTTTAACTTTAAAGGATCATAATCGTTCATCAAAAATACAAATAACGTTATTTAAATAGTATATTCATGAAATTAAAAAATTAAGTATATTGTAAGAAAAATTATTAATCACAAAGTCAAATAAAGATTTTTTGTAAACAATAATTTACATCTTATATACACACATATAACAAATTATCATCATTTAAAAAAGCATTAAGCCAAAATATCTATACATATAATAAAATTGTAACTAAGCCGAATCTGTACATTAAATTTTTTTTGGAAAATCCTATTGAAATAGACATTATTATCGATACAGAGGCCGAATCTATAGTTTTTAGAATTATTGTCTGTCTGTCTGTCTGTTTATTACCGCATCACAGAAAAGCCACTGAAGGGGTTTTGATGAAATTTGGTATGATGATAGCTGGTTATTCGGGTCAACATATAAGATACTTTTTACCGCGGGAAAACGTCTCATTTCTGAGAAAAAATACAAAAACTGCAATGTAGCAGTATACTAACATGTAAAACACAATTTAGTATTTGGTCACCTGAACGCGTGCGGACAACTCCAGAACGGATGGACTGATTTGTATGGTCTTTGATTTGTTGAATTTGTCTCCGTCCCGGCCTCCGAATAGCAAAATAACTATTGGAACATCGGGAAAATTCACGAAATCACTGGCTAATTCTATATAACGCTGGCTAATAATATATCTATTTAAAACGTACCTAGGGATGCACCCGAGCAAAGCGAGGGTGAGGCGCTAGTAGGAAAATGAATAAAAGATATTAGATAATATATTTTTCCCCTTGAGTATAAATAAGATGATTTAGATATTACAAAAAGACAAATGGCTGTTATAAAAGTTACTATTTATTTTATTAGATATTTACTTATAAAGTGACTTTGAAGTCAGTAGTTGTTTTAAATCGGTTATCAATAGCATTTATGCAACACGACTTCCATTCCGCTGATCTGTCCTAGTGTCTTCAGGTTTGGAAATAATATCAACATCTGCTGTGTTACTGGTGTTGTTGGCGCCGTCCTTTTGAATTTTCTTAGAGATCATAGGTATTATAATCTTAATCCAAATTTTTTCAATAATATTTATCAGGCCTATAACTGATAAGCCAAGTAAAAACCCCTGAAAATATTGAAATATTAAGTTTCCAAAAGATAGAAGGATGATTTGGTGAGAGTCACAGGAATCCACTAGAAGGGAATGTCACAAGTGTGATTTTTGCGGATGGATATCTTTGAACGAGACAGCAGTACAAATCCTTTCGAATAAGTTAGGCGATGATAGTGATAATGCTGTGAGTGGTGATGATGCTGTGAGTGGTGATGATGATAACGACGACAATGATAATTATGATGATAGTGGCAAAGATGAATACGACAATGATGTGATGTAATTAAAAATTATAATTATTTAACATCTCTTTCTAGCCTATATATTATACAGTCCAATAAAAACTGTCAATCTCTATGAACTGATACATGCTTATACAGATAGATAGTAATAGTTATCCAGAAACTGATGATATAGATTCTATTAATACTGTCACTCCATGACGTATTTCGTTTTTAACCCCCGACGCAAAAAGGGGGGTATTATAAGTTTTACGTGTATTTGTGTCTGTCTGTGGCATCGTAGCTTCTAAACGAATGGACCGATTTTGATGCGGTTTTGTTATGATTATGTAGGTAGATGAAAGAACTTTTAAAACGCTAAAATATGTAAGTCATCTAAACCTAAAATTATAACTTGGTCACTTTGATTTTTTTTGTCCCATATTCTAATATTTAAATATTATCAATATAGTATATGTTATGTATTCAAATTATTCTACTAGTACACCTGTATATTAGGAGAATCAAAACTGAGGAAACACAAGTGTAACAACAGCTTGTCCAAATATGTATACAAACGAGATTTATTCACAAATACAAGCGAGGAAGATAAAAAGCGTATATTACGCGATAGAAATAACGTCTGCTTCTTTTCAATACATAATTTCAAATAATGATACCAATTTATGTGTTTTTCTGCGTAGTTGTGATTTTTCCTAACACCTTATTTATCAAATATTATTTATGACATTCTTGAATTTTTATGTTATTATTATTGGATAATTGGTAAACTCCATATTGTAACTTGCTCCGCTTTACAAATAGCTACATATTTTAAAAGTTTAGACAGCCAGTGGAGATTTAGAGCAGAGTCTCTAACATTCATAAATGTGTATTTCGAACGTATACTCGTAGACGTGTCAGTCTAAGTATTGATATCTACAAGAAGAAACATTGTTGTAGCAATTTTGAATTTGGACTTAAAATATTATCATCATCGCTCTATGGCCATCCACAGCTGAATATAGGCTCCCTCAAAAAGTGAAAACCATCCCAGTCCTTGTCAGCCCGCATCTATCCGCTACCTGCGACCATCTTATACTGTCTATCCATCGTGATGCACTACGCGTACCTAATCGCATTCTCCACTAGAAGAAGTGTCGCCAAATCCATCGATCATCTGTATATCTGGTGACATGTCTACTTGCATTTCAGTGATCTATATCTGCGTGCGATGGAACTTAAAGTTACTTAAAATATATAAGAATTTAATTTCTAGTTTTAAACTAATTAATGCTAAGGAACAATACTGTTTCTTGCTGATATTTTTTCTCAGTATAATATCGATTTTGAAATTGACTACTTTTACAAGGCGAATAATTCCAGTTTTATATATTTTATTTCATTCCGCCCTTCTTCACGTCCCACAGCTAGAAATGGGCTTCCCTTCGATACGAGAAGGAGTCAAGCCCTAGTCCACCACGGTGTTGTTTCGAAAATTTGGTAAGTTTTTCAAATAACATGCTGATTTCCTAACGATATTTTCCTTCGCCATTAGATAAGTAATAATCATGTTGAAAGTGATTCGTCATCGAAAATATAATAGATGCCGAGACCCAATATTTGAACTTGCTTCAGTTCCCCAAAACGGGTGCGTTACATCTGGGATAGACAGACTTTTATATGCCAACCAAGCTAACAGATTATAAAGATTTTTTTAAGATTATACTCGTAGCAATATGCGCACTCGCAAAATAATATCATATAATATCTATTAATATAATTATCACAAATAAAACTCTGAAATAACTTACAACACTGCCGCCGAGATCTGACAGAAATAGATTCCAATCGTAGTTGTATCTCTCTTCGTAGACGGAAACCATCATATTGTTGAAGTGAATGTAAATCTGTAACAATTCTATGTATAGAATATGAAACCAATGCAAGAATTATGAATGCGGAAGTATAAGTTGATGTCTGCGCGCTTTAATATTGTAGCGATTTTGATGAAAAGTAGCTAATAATACTTTCTTAGATTTACGCGTATACTTGACATTTTAAATAAAACTATCTTTTCGGATTTTTTCGCGAGTCTCCCGTGACCCTGATTGCTGTAAAGCATTTGAAACGTCGGGAACCAAAAATCAAAATAAATTCACGAAAAAATCCGAAAAGATAGTTTTATTTAAAACTAGCTAATAAATAAATAAATATTAAAAAAACATTTTCAAAAATAAACTCTAAAAAACAAATTCAATTTAACGTTTATGTTTTTATTTTTAGGTATTTATTCATATTGTTATCAATAAACCCTTTCTTTGATATCCATATCAAAATTGCATGCAGTGCATTAAAACATAGTCCGCCATTGTTGGGAGTCCGCCATGTTGGATTTAGAATGACAAATAAAAATATCCTATACAAACTGCACCATCTCTATCCCCATAGGAGTTGAATTTTTAAAATGCTTTCCTTGCAGCTACCTATTTTACATGCTGTCCTCTTAGCTTAACTCTTATATATGGTTTTCCATTCTGGTTCGTAAGACACTAAAAAGTCTCGAAATTAAAGACACTTATACGGCCAAATATTTGTACTGAGCGGACCTCGAACCCGCGATTTTCGACGTAAAGTATGTCAGAGCAGTCATTTTTACCTGTGTCTGTAATCTAGCCTCTTCAGAAGTATCTGGATCCCAAATATAATACTTCTGTCTGTCCGTCACAAAGCAGTTATATAGATATGAGCGGCAAAATCGTGGACACTCGTCACATTCATGGTTTTGATAGAAACTATAAATCAGAGTAATTACTAATTGTAATTAGTCAATGTCATGTGCTATAATCTGTATATAATAATCAAAAATGTGAAAAATTGTGAGTATGGATGTTTGTTACTTTTTCACGCCAGAACGGCTGAACGGATCTTGATGAAATTTGGCACAAAAGATAGATATGCTGGATAACACATAGGTTACTTTTTATCCCTGAAAAATGTGCGGTTCCCGTGGGATAGGTTTATTTTGCTTTGAGCCGCTAATATCACATACTTTATTTCACATTATAATATGACATAGTAAGATAAGTAAAATAGGACTTTTTTAGAAAAAATGAATCTGTAATGCTATTCTGTAATAGATTTGATGGAACTCGTTAGCGGTTTCCGCTAACATACTATGAGTAATTGAATCTCGCGGATTCGACTGTCGAGTTAATCATTTGAATCGAAAAGATTTTACAGATAACAGATATACAAATAACAGATAATAAATAAAAAAATGGCCTAATAACCGATTCCGGTCATGACGGTCCATCCCATTTAGACTATTACATTGATTGAACCCAGGGCTCAAACCCGAAAGGAGGTAGCTATATAATAAGTACAGGAGGGCAAGAAAAAGGGGAGTGTTTTGTCACTAGTTTCTTTCTCATATTTACTTATATTCAGCCCTTTCTTTTCATTTTAACATCCCACCGCTGGGCACGGGCCTCCCTTTAGTACGGGGGGATCAGGCCATAGTCCACCACGCTGGCCAAGTGCGGGTTGGCGGACTTCACATGTCTTTCGAAAACTTGCAGGGGTCTCTCAGACATGCAGGTTTCCTCACGATGTTTTTCTTCACCGTAAGGCAAGTGGTAATCATGTTAGAAATGATTCGCACATGAAAATATCAGAGGTGCGAGACCCGGGATTTGAACCCGCTTCACTCGGTTTCCTAAGAGCGCGTTACCACTGGGCTACTACTGCCTTATTACTAGCAAAAAAAATGTTAATGAAAAACTGCTATCTCACTTAATATAAGAAGATATAAGCTTTGTCATATCTTCAAAATTATTACAATAAGGCAAATCACTTTCCATCCACGGTCCAGAGCAACCAACGGTTCGAGACACCATGTCTGATACGTATTTCGTAGTACACTGAAAGAGAAAACAGTATTTTTAGAGCTTCATTTTTAAACCGACTTCAAAAAAAAGGACTATGTCATTTTGGTGTATATTTATCTAATATCTTTTACGAGTAAATGCGTATCATATGATGCCTTCACCTCCAAAGTGGCTTTATATAAATTTGAATAAATACTTAGCCTGTTTTGATAAAATAAATATAATAAATAGGCAGGTCCATATATTATATTTCAAATCAAAATACGTATTTTACGATACAAGCAATAGCAATGGCAACATGTTTTTCTCGCAGTACTTTCATTCGCATAAGAATTTTATGGAAAAATTTCATATTATTTTCCTTGGGCTCATAATCTGATTAGAGAAGCATTACTAAACGTAAAACCAGTACAGCATGAGCTTTCCGCATTTAGCAATTTTATACAAAGAGGAGTCACAATTATCTGGTGCAGTAGAAAATAGTATGATGTCACCATAGACATAGTGAGTGGACTGAGTGTTTCTTTGCCAGCCGTCGGCTAAAAATGGCAGACAGGCGCGACAGAGACAAAACGAATGTGCGGCCAGAAGTCTTCTGTATTGATTGAAATACGATTAATGAAAATAAATATTTTACATTCCCTTACAATATTATAATTTTTAATAAATTATAATATTATATTTTTTTTATTTATTAATTATAAATTTAAATTGGAATTAAAGTATTAATTAAAAAATATTGGCCGCACGTTCGCTTTCTGTCTTTCTCATGAGAGTATTGCTCAGTATATTTTATAGGTATATGGGTGTAACTTACAGCATTTGCACTGTAGTTTAGTCGGTTGGTGCAAGGATCGTCGTTTCCACTTATCATCAAGTACTCATCAACTTTCAACTTGACACTGACAGTCTCTCCCGTGTTTATATATAAGTAATCCACAAGCCCACCATTGTATACTTCCACTTCTATAACCAAAAGTAACCAGTACGAGATAAACTAGAGAGATAAGTGCTATATTAATTTTTTACCTGTTAAAAAAAAGTTTTTTTGTTCTGTTACGGGATAATATAAATATATGACGACACGTTGGCTCAGTTTCTAGTGATCCTACTTGCTGTGCCAGCGGTCGCGGGTTCGAGTCCCGCTGGGGGCATTCATGTGTGTAGCACGAATGTTTGTACTCCAGTCATGGGTGTTTATATTTATAATATGTATGTACCTATTTAAAGTTATTTATGTGTAGTGTATCAACTACCTGGTATCCATAACACAAGCCTCGTAGCTTACCATAGAACTAGATGGTGCTGTGTGAAATGTCCCAACATATTTATTTCTTTATTTATTTATTTTCACCAAATTTGAGCTGGTTTTCATAATTTTTTGGAATGGTTTATACCTCTAAGTAGGTACTTTTAAGGTGCCTGATGCAAAAAGTTTAGTCGCTGTTTTATAATATTACTAATTTTAAATGCCATGTTATAAAGAAATAGCTCCCAGAAACATGTAAAACAAAAACCTTTTTTAGCTGATCCCTAAATATTTAAAATTAATTTGTTTATGAGTGTAGAGTCAATTAAGAAGATCTTTGATTATCGATTTGATGCACTATTTATTTCATAACTAGCGACTTACTCTCGCTTCACTCGGGTTCATTCCTTGATACATTTTAATTTTTTGAGCGGAACCCTTACTCTTTGTCTAAAATAAAAGTAGCCTATATTACTGCCTATAACATCAGCTATCTACCAGTGAAAGTCCCGTGAAAATCAGTCCAGTCATTTCAGAGATTATCCAGGACAAACAGACAAATCGTAAAAAAATTTAAAAGCAGTTGTTCTTATAATTTCATATGCATTTATTAAAAAGTTGTTATTTTGACATTATAAACAGACACTTAAATTTTATTTATATTACATATAGATAATCACCGATGCGTACATACCAGTATAGGGCTCCCTCACATAGTGTACATGGACATGATATCCTGGAGGCAGTATACTAATAGGGTTCACCATATCTGCAGCCGCATGCCTTAGAGTCACTGAGTAGCCGCTGTTCTGAGTGGCTCTTGCTATCGTTCCCATCACTTTTGGGGACATCGTATAACATCGTCCCATGACAAACCCCGTAACTGGAGTTAGAATTACATCTAGAATAAAAATATTGCGAGTGTCAGTAATATCGGATAATTTAAATCAGATCGTTCTACGTACAAGTGTCAAAAGCCAGAAGAAGATGCTAGTTTCTTATAAACTTATACTAACTATCTCTCAAATGGTCTAATCCATATTGCACGAAAAATTCGGTGTCATTATAAGTTATATCCTCCCAGAGCTCGTCTAAGGAGATGCTGGAGAAGTTAAAGTTTCGCCACATTGAAGTAAATCGGGGATGAGCGTAGAGTCCGTAATCCTAAAATATCAAGTATAGCATGTAAATATAATTGAATATACTAGTGTTGGCCTTGAGGACTAAATTCCAGTGTTGTAGTGAATAAGCATGCGGTCCTGCAACGCCCCGTTGCACTGCGGCGACGGGTTCCGCTGTGGGTTTTAGTGAGTAGGAGTCTCACAGTACCCTGCCCATTGATGGCAGGGCTCCCATGATGGGTTTCCCCAGCGAAAACAAAAAAAAGAGGTTTAAATTCGGCTATAATTATGATTAAATAAATATATACATATATATATATATATATATATATATATATATATATATATATATATATATATATGTATATGTAATAAATTTTTGGGAACAGTTCTTTTATATAGATATGTCTTTACATTCATTCAATTTTTTTTTATTAATGACTTTGAATTTTTTAATGATGAGGTACTAAAAAAAGGCAAATGGAAAGCAGAGGAGAAGAAGGCAGTGAACTGTTTTGTCTTTGTCTATTTATATATAAATAATAAAGATAGATATATATACCTGTAATTTATCCTGTTTATAAGGTGGCTCCCTGCAGAAGGTAATACTGGGATAGGCGATAGTTTTATTAAAATCGAAATGCGTGTACGTCGTTATCGGACGATCCACAAGCTTCTGTATACATGATACAATCTTAAAGAGAAATATTATTTTAAATAAAACTGTTTTGAGTTTATTTTAATTTTTATCACAATTTTTATTTCGATATGTTCCCACACAAAATACATATAATAAAATTTTGTAACTAAGCAGAATATGTACATTAAATATTTTTTGGAAAATCTTATTGAAATAGACATTTGTTGTTATTGTGTTGAATCTATAGTTTTTAGAATTTTTGTCTGTCTTAGAACGCATCACCGGAAAACCACTAGACAGATTTTGATGAAATTTAGTATGACGATAGCTGGTTATCCGGGTCAAATATAAAGGATACTTTTTACTGCGGAAAAATATTTCATCTGTGAGAAATCTATACTAAACGTTAAAACGTACCTAGGGATAAACCCGAGCGGAGCTTTTGATAGATAAAAATTAAATTCAAAATAAAGAACTAGATATCTAAAGAGAAATTTCTCAGATTTCTTTGATATTTATTTGATTTTATTTTACCTGTTCCACAACGAGCCCCACGCATATTATAATGACAACCGTTTTGAAAGAGCAAGAGCTTTTCAAACAATTTTCACCCTTTTCACTCTTATTCGCTGGCTTGTCTTCAGATTTCTGGTGGAAATAAATTTAATTAACGTCACGACAATCTATACATATAATAAAATTCTAACCAAGCCAAATCTGTACATTGAACATTTTTTGGAAAATATTATTAAAATAGACATTATTTTCAATACAGAGGCCGAATCTACAGTTTTTAGAATTGTTGTCTGTCTGTCTGTCTTCTGTTACCGCATCACGGGAAAACCACTTGATAGATTTTGATGAAATTTGGTATGGTGATAGCTGGTTATCCGGGTCAACATATAGGATACTTTTTACCGCGGGAAAATGTCTAATTTTTGAGAAAAAATACAAAAAAACCTATGATGATAAATGCTAGTAATCTATATTTATAATTATAATAATTTAAAAAAGACTGGCTGCTAAATATCAAAGCCAAAGAAAAAAAAAAGTATTTAACGCAAATGTAATACTTTTTTTATTTACGCGAATATTTGATATTTAAAAAAAAGTATTTAAGGCAGTGTAAGAGATTGAATTTTGAATCAGACTTTTAATATATACGAAACAATTGTTTCTCAATTTAGTTTTATTTTTAGTGATGTTCTTTAGTATCGATATGTGAAGAGAAAAACAATATCAAGACTAAGCGCAAGTGAATTAAATTTACTTTTTTAATTATGGATCAAGATCCGGCTGCAAGATTGTTACGTTCATAGCAGCCAGGTGCGCAACGGCAGCTATCACTTTTCAAGTTCTCTGCGTATATTTCATAATAACAAGTGCATCGATTTTATTTCAAAAAGTCAATTATTATTTACTTAATTAAACATACTAGCGGGCACATTTTAATAGGCACTCCTTTCAAAACATATTGTCCCTTTTATTATTGTATATAAAAAATGATTTTGATTAAATACACTATGAACGTAGCTATCTTGCAGCCGGATCTTAATCCATTAGTATTTTCAAACTACAAAGTTAAAAAAATAAATATAAATAACGTACCAACTCTTCTACTTTTACTGACATTTTTCAAATTAATTATATTTAAAAGCTAAGGAACATTTCCGATCGACAGATCAATATGAAATACGGTTCCTCGATACATTCATTATCAAAATTTATGGGTTTCATTTGGTAATAATACCATAAAGATAAATAGTACATATTTATTGTCAGTAAGCCCTAAAGTACTTCGGTCCTTGTTAACATATTACGCCAAAGTGTTTTACTATTGCATATATATTATACATACATATACCTAATACATAATGTACCTGCCTCGGTGGTGGCTAGCATGTACGGCTGTACACCCGGAGGTCCTGGGTTCGAGTCTGTACAGTTGTGTGGGTTTCTGTACAGTAAGCCTAAGTAATAGCCCGGAGTTGGGAAGTTGGCGGTGTTTCACCCCCGTGCCTCGGAGAGCACGTAAAGCCGTCGGTCCTGCGCCTTAACTCTCACCAGTCGTGTCAAGCAGTCGTCCCACCGGAGTATGAGAGTGACAGGAACAGAGAGTGCACGTTGTGTCTGCGCGTACACTTGCGCACTATAATATCTCCTGCGCAGTTGGCTAGTCTCAATGAGATTGGCCGCCGTGGCCGGAATCGGTCGAGAGAACATCACATAATGTAGGTACCTTAATTAAACTTACTAATTCTTTATCATAAAATAAAAAATGTAAACTTTTTCATTTTAATATGATAGAACAAAAAAATGACAAAAATGTAGGTAACTGTTCAATTCTTCTGTCTGTATTTTTGCGATATTTTCATTAATTGTAAATCGATTTTGGTAAATTATAAACTCAATATTCTGTACATATAATGGCATTATGTCTGAGGATACTTAAATATCAGAAGAATATTTCCTTTTTAACTAAATGTTCCTTAGGTACACTGATTTGACGACACGTTTGGCTCAGTTTGTAGCGACCCTACTTGCTGTGCCAGCGGTCGCGGGTTCGAGTCCCGCTGGCTGCATTCATTTGTGTGAAGAGAACGAATGTTTGTACTCCAGTCATGGGTGTTTATATTTATAATATGTATGTATTTAAAATTATATATGTATAGTGTACCAACTATCTGGTATCCATAACACAAGCCTCGTAGCTTACAATGGAACTAGATGGTGATGTGTGTTAATGTCCCAACAACATATTTATTTATATTTTTAAGTACATTATTCCTATTTAGAAGCAGATTACTTTGGATACAAATTGATAATTGGGACCGACTTTCTTAAAAAATTATATGAAAATGGGCTCATAACATATACAATGTAGTGTGTAACTGCATATCGTTAACAAATACTAATATGTATACTAATATTACCTATAAAGAGGAAAAATTTGATTTTTATTTGTTTGTTTGTACTGAATAGGCTCCGAAACTACTGAACAGATTTAAATGAAATTTGGTAAGAAGATAGTTTGAGACCCTGGATAGGACATAGGATAGTTTTTATCCCGGAAATCATCCCTTAAGAGAGTGAAAATGGGGATAAAAGTTTGTTGAGGAATCAAACAAATTCATTAAAAAATTATTTAAGAACACATTTCTAGAACAAGCTTTTATAAGGTTATTTTATTCTTTTTAGCGCATTAAAATAAAATATTTTCAAAATTAAATAAATATTTTTTATAATTTCGCATCTGAACTGTTAACCGTAGAGAAGTTGCTTTGTCTGGAGCCAACCTTAGATAGATACTAGTATAGTATTATATGATCTGTGATAGAGATATAGACAAAATAGACATACATAACTCATAATATTTTTGTTATAAAACTTTATTGCAATATTTAAAATTTCAGCTGTATAAGAGAAATTGGTTTTAATTGAGCTTGCAAAATTTGACAATTCAACAATTGAAAAACATTGCAAGCTAATTAAAAGCTTTAAAACTTTTAAATGAAACAATCTCCGCCTTTTTGACATCAGTCAAAAATTTTATTTAAAATACTTTTAATTTAGTTTCTATTAAGTTCTCGCATTATTATTATATAATTACGTATCATTTTTTCAAATTTTAATCATTTTTATTTTATTATTAGGCCTAAAAAATAACATATTTGTATCATTATTTTACACCGCCATCTCTTGATACACGTTTGAACTATTTCAAGACAATTTAAGTTTTAGCTAGTTTTAATAGATGGCGTTATCTCTTATAGTAATTTCCATAATTTCATGGATTTATTTTCTTCATGTAATATAGTTTAATATATTAATTTTACATTAGCTATTTTAGTTTCATAAATAGGTTTTATTTAATTATTTCAGCAATTCGCATTGACTACTGACATACTGGCAACTACTCAACAACAGATGGCGCTAATACTTAAAAATGTTAAACAGGTGTATTCCCAAATTAAATTATACAGTGCAATATGCGTAAAATTTATTTATTATACTCATAATTAATTTATATAATAAATTTTTAATTATTTTTAATATTTTCATGACAAAATCAATAAAAACTTTTCTCATTAAATAAAGTTAACGAATAGGTCTATCCACTTGACGCTAGAGGGCACTGTTGGTAAGTACATATTTTTGCGCGTTTTAGGTTTTTCTAAAAATGGAACTAACTTTTATGATAAATATTTTTTTGTTCAACTAAAAATTGGATGAAAAAATCGTACTTTTAGGGTTATATTGTTAGTTGTTTTTGATAGCGAATTTATTGATATATTGACTTATATATATACAAAATATGTATAGATTTTTAATTATTGTTGTTTTAAATTCAAAATATATCAAATAATAAATAGATTCCAAAACGTCTTAAAAATTCTGATTTAAAAATCTGAAAACTGAAAAAAAATGCAATAATTCGTCCTCGCATTTTATAAGTGCCGCGGTAACGACTTACTGGATAAAGTCACTGTCAATCCCTTTTCTTATAATTACGTAATAAAATAGTTCGATAGTTTTCGGATCAGCGCCATCTATCGTCTATCCATTTGAACTATAATTTTATTACTATTCCTAACTACTCACCTCGCCACGGTAATCAAAACCGTGCCCTCGCATCGCTCGAGTCCAACCCTAGGTGATTCTTTAAATTCACATAACTTTTTTATTTATGAACCGATTGAAATAAAACAAATACTAAATGTTAAGTGAAGCTTACCACAATACATTAATGTAAATACAATAAACCGCACCCAAATCGGGTAAGCCATTTCTGAGATTATCGCGCACAAACGCACAGACAAACAGACAAAAATTTTAAAAATCATTGTTTTGGATTTTGCGTTAATAAAGACCCCCAACAATAGTTTTTCTCAAATATCTTCCATGTACAGACAGCGATCAGTTACAATTTTATTACATGTAAAGATATAGATGTCACCTCTTGGCTACGTATTACACGTAACATAAATATAATATAACTAGCATTGGCGGCGGCTCCGCCCGCGTTCAGATGACCAAAAACCAAATTCTTAGGTTTTACATATTAATATACTCTTACAATGCCGTTTTTGTATTTTTTCTCAGAAATGAGATATTTTCCCGCGGTAAAAAGTATCCTATATGTTGACCCGGATAACCAGCTATCATCATACCAAATTTCATCAAAATCTGGACGGACGGACGGACAAACAGACAGACAGACAAAAATTCTAAAAACTATAGATTCGGAGTCTGTATCAATAATAACGTCTATTTTAATTAGATTTTCCAAAAAATATTTAATGTAGGTACTGATTCGACTTAGTTACAATTTTATTATATGTAGGTATATATAGATACTGCATGGCTGTACGGAAACTTCGTTGAGAGTCGAGTCTAATTTTATATAGTAGGTAATGGAATAAAATTGCTTTACAGCTTAACTACTGAGTGATACTTCCACTAGTTGGTCTCGTTTTTAATAGCTTTGTTTAGGCCAATTACCTCTCAAAATAAATCTGTTATATAAAAAATTTATATACAAATAAAAAACCCGACGGCATAAAAACTTTAACTATCTATAACTTAATTTTCACTATACCTATGTCTTAATTAACAAACAAATCTAAATCTATTAGATTTGTTTGTTTGTGAATATTAGCGGTTGCTCACGTATTCTATTTACTAAGTGGTCTAGAGTCCTTATCAATTGAATTTCAAACTCTACATTTATTTGAACGATATTTTAAAATTTCAAAGTTTGAACTTGATCAGGCCGAGTAATCACGTTTTCCTAAATAAATTTTGTCACCTCTTAGAGCGGTAATACCTCCAAGAGAGTAACCTCTTTGGGATGGAGTTTTCAGAAATCCTCGGACGCCTAGAACATACAAGGAATACGGCCTCCAAATTTCACGTTGCTACGACCAGCGGCTTAGGCTGTGCGTTGATCCATCAGTCAGAAAAAATATATAGGTAGGTACATATAAGAAGAATTAATTAATCCAATCTTTTTAAATAGATTTTGTAATTTATTCAATGTAAATTTTAAACATAAAACAATATAATATGAAACAAATTGAACTATACGCTCTAACTCTAATAAGACATTAAACTTAATTAATGAAACCCATTGTATATTCGTAATAATTTAAATATATATGGGAACAAAAACACAGGCATTCGTCTTCCCCATATAAAATCTATGTGATTAAATAGCAGTCGAGGATTTACGAGGTAGTACACAACGTTACCTAATTGCTGTTTTAAAAGATCAACATCAGGAAGAGTAGATAAGTAGTCGTTTCGAGCAGCTAACAAAGCAGTTGGAAAAGTTACGTTGTTCAAAGCATATGGAGGTGGAACTGAGGAGTTGTAAATCACTTGATTTCTTTCATCTCCATAATCGAAAGGAGCAAAAGTTTTTCTATATCCAACCTGAAGATAATGAACGAGGCTTTTAGCGGAAGTACCAGCAGGAAAATGTGCATTACCTATTCGGTAAAACGATGGTCCTATTTCCAATGGATCGTAACCGGTAAAAGGCCCATACAACCCAAGTAGGCAGACTTCGTATCCCAAGACTGGTATACCGCAAACTTTTCTTAAAATTTTCGTAGGTGCTAAGGTGTCGCCTAAAAACTCATGAATATTAAATACATCAAAGATTTTTTCTACACCAGATTTTAGTTCTATGAATGTTGCTATGGGCGGGGGAGAGTGATGGAGATAGCATATCGGAGAGAGAGCTATCATTACATTCATTTTTACATTATATTCTGGCTTAGTCGATCCCAATACGAAGAACGCTGTGGTGCCTTGTGAATGTGCGATAGCAGATATATTTGTAGCACCCGTTTCATTTAATATTTTATCTATAAAAGCCGGCAGATCATAATATCCTATCTCGTTAAAACTGAAATCCCAAAACTTTGCATCTACATCTGGATTCAAAGAAACGTGACGTCTAGAATATCTATTGCCTCTTGAATTTCCCATCCATACGTCATAGCCGTTATTTGCTAATGTTATTCCAAGAGAATTTGGGCCTCTCAGTAACCAGGTATCTGATGAATCCAAAATACCGTGCTGTAGGAATACCGGAGATGGGCTTCGACCTCGTAGACGGAAAAGTGCTAGTATATAGCCGTCTTCGGTGATTACTTCGTATTGTTGCGGTGTGTGCCCATATTTTACAGACAGTTGCGTGAAGTTTAATTTTGCATCTTCAGGTGGCAACAAATCGAGTAAATCAATATGTTCTAAGCCTTCATTGCTCAGTGCACAAGCTTCAAGTATTAGTGCAAAATAAATTATTATAGCCTTCATCGTTTCTAAGAACAATAAGTTTTATAATGTCTATAGATTTTATTAAGAGCAAGCACTATTCCCATAAGAATATCCTGTGTTCACTTAAACGACTCGATCGCAATAGTAATATGAGACAGTTTTGTGATAAATAAGTGAACTCACATAAAAGTACTTTGTACTGGACTAATTTATTTTTTGCATTACATTCTTTAGATAAATGGTTTTTTTTTAATTCCTCATTTCAATTGTATTTGAAACCTATTTTAATATGTAATTAATTTTATCAAAGTTCGTTAGAAACCTTTGTATGTGTGGTGAGAGTTTTACATATTTGATGTACTGTAGGACTTTTAATCGTAAGGTCGAGTCTTGGGACTTTTTTGATACGAAATACGCAATAGTCATGTGCCTAGGAGAGCTGTCGGTCATGCGCATTGTACTTGCGCAAATTAGCGCACTGTAATATGCACCAAACGTGCGTTCACCTTGTCGTGGTGGGGGGGCTCAGTAGTGCCCGGCAATCCACCGGGCGCGAAGCCAAGAAACGCACAGGGAGGTGGCCTACTACGGTGGGCGGTGGAAGGTGGCCCTCTTCGGTGGGCGGCGTACCATGCGGGTTGCTCCTGGTACTTCTCTGATAGCAGAGTGGACTTTGGAGTAACCCCATGGTTGTTGTGGTCTGCTTTGGCTGACCAGCCGTCGGGGCGTCGTAGTTGAATGCGTAAGCGATCCTGCGACGCCCCATTAAGACGGGGGAAGGTTTTGTTGGGTTTTAGTGGGTAGTACTGGCTTTGCCGGTGAGTCCCACACCTCGTGCGTAAATGCATTTCCCAACTCTAAAAAAAAAAAGGTGACTTGTCTCAGTAATAATCGTCGTTGATTTAAATTTAGGACGATATAAGGTCGGACTTATTCTAGGCCATGTATAAAAAATACAGTATTTGTCTACTATCTATACATTTTATAAAATTGAAACTAAACCGAATCTGTAAATTAAATATTTTTTGGAAAATCTTATTGAACCTATACTTTTTTAAAAATTTGTCTGTCTGTTTGTGGCCGCATCACAGAAAAACCACTGGAGAGATTTTGATGAAATTTGGTATGGTGATAGCTGGTTATCCGGATCAACATATAAGGGAAAATACAAAAACTACGAAGATACTATAAATATTTTAAACAAGGTAACTTACTAAATATGGCAAAAACTATTAAAGATAGCTTATCTTAAAAAAAATTTATCAATAGCGTTATTTCATTCATTAAAAAATATTTATTTACGTTATTTAGATATTCGTCAATAGATGTCGCCATGTGTTTTAGAATACGTAGTTTTAATTGCAATACATTGAATGTACAGATATGACCATTCTATGATTTTATTAGAATTAATTAATACTAAATCATTAAAACAAACTTTTTGGCCTTATAAATTAGTAGCATATATGTAATATTTTGTTGGTAGAAACAATTTTCAAATGAAAATATTAGTAGATTTTTATTATTCAGTAAATAATTTTAATGTTTGTAAATCTTTTAATGTAAAAATCGGGCAAATGCAAGTATATATAATATATAATAATTAATAGTATAAGTATAGGTAAATCGGCCATTTTCTCTCAGGTTTAAGTGCAATCTTATTCGGATATCTTTCTATTAGCTCTCAAACAATTCTACGCTACAGTAAAACTAGTATCAGTAATGTAAATAAATAAAACAATGTCGAAAGCTTATAGCATTTAATTTTAAATTTTGACTATTTACATTAAACATTGAAAGCCACTTGCACCAAAATTCTTAATTTTAATAAAATATCTTAAATATGTTAAGTAAATCTATTGTAACTCATAATTTATTTTATAATTTTATTCAGCCATTTTTTATGCCCACAGCTGGGCATAGGCCATAGTCCACCACGCTGGTCAAGTGCGGGTTGGCGGACTTCACATGTCTTTTGAAGACTTGCTAAGTTCTCTCAGACATGCAGGTTTCTTCGCGATGTTTTCCTTCAAGGGAAAGTGGTATTGAGTATAGTTTAACATTTACTTAACATAATCAAATTAAGAATTTTAATAAAAGTGGACCTAAGGATTCTTAAATAGTTAATTATCACTCGAATAAGGCACAAACATAAGTACGCAATAAAATTATCACTAACATTTGTATAATAAATAGGGTAACATATTTTGTACCGCGATCTCAAGACGGTATGAAGGCAAAATGTACAAAATGAAATTTGACAGTAAAATGGTTTATTTATTCTATTTCTGAAATAAATTAAACACTGTATGGGGTCACCGTTTATAGCTTATTTTAGGAATATTTTTTTTTTGTGTTTACAAAATACGTCAATACAAAAATTAAAGTTTTGAGATAAAACATATTCGAACGAGTTCCAATGCACAAAAAGATTAAAAAAAAAACAATAGAACTGTAATTCATTGAAAAAAATTATAACTATTTAGTACCTAAACAGCTTGGATATTTTAAAATCTGTCATATTTTGAGTTCAAAAATGTTCATTTGTTTGTATAAAATTAAATTATAATTTTTCTAGTCCAATTTTTTTTCCATTTTAGTTTATTTAATGTGGCTATTCCTACTATTACGTCAAAAACTTACCACAAAAAACATTGTTATTGTCAATAGTTTTTACCCGACTGCCAAGGATGGTATATGTATTTCGTGCGTATCTTGAATGTATGTATATTTCTATGTGTGTGTTTATAAAAAGTCATAATGGCGGATTTTTGGCGCTCTTGTCTTAAAAATTTTTTTCCTCCGAATCAATTGAATAGCGTATCAAAATACAGGGTTTTAAGAGACGATTACAAAAATATATACAACTTATATGTTTAAAAGTAATTTAGGATGAAAAATTGTTAAATAAAACTAAAAATGTCTAACTGACCAAAACTAAAAAGTTGTAAATAAAAAAATAATTTACAAAAATAAAAAACCCGACTGCGTAAAACGCGAACTAAAAGATGAGAACAAGTTGACGAAGAAATATATAGTATTGTGCAATCGAAGACAGACATATCAACATGTTTTCTAATAGCTACGTGTGTATGTATGTATATTTCTCTGACTGCATAGTAAATATGTCAGGACATTAACACACAACACCATCTAGTTCCATAGTAAGCTACGAGGCTTGTGTTATGGATACCAGATAGTTGATACATTATACATATATAACTTTAAATACATACATATTATAAATATAAACATCCATGACTGGAGTACAAACATTCGTGCTCATCACACAAATAAATGCCCCCAGCAGGACTCGAAACCGCGACCGCTGGCGCAGCAAGTAGGGTCATTACAAACTGAGCCAAACGTGTCGTCGAATACTACATGGTACTATGTTCCTTCGGCAACTTGTTCTCATCTTTTAGTTCGCCTTTTAAGCAGTCGGGTTTTTGAATTTTCTAAATTAATTATTTAAGTTCAGTAGTGCTGTTCTGTAACAATTAAGTTTTATGTATCTCGATAGCTGAATCTGTCATACTACGATTTACTACGACTACATAAAAGTTCTTATAAAATCACTGCACAGCACAAGCACTGCAGAAATAAAAGCGCAGACTGCTATATATATAAATGAATTAACCTTTAAACTGACTCAAGTTTCTCAAGTAAAGAAAACACCTTAAATATTATACTTCGACTACAAGCTAAAGCTTTCTATACAATCGCTTAAATTAAATAATTTGTACAAAAAATCACGCGCTGAATAATAAAATAGAACTAAATACAATCATGGATATAAGCGATAATGCTGACGTAGATTCAGCAGAATTGGGACTTATCTTGTTACTTATTTTGTTTGTAATATTTTTAATTTTGTTCGCGAACTTCTCCAAAATGTCAGATCTTGGTGTCACATCACACGCCGTATGGCTTATGGCTTTCAAAACTGGTGCTGAAAATACTCTGAAGTTAAAATCATTTTGGTCCAACTTGCTGTACATCCATATTGGCATTCTATTTGACAGAACCCATAAGTTCTCGTTGTAATCCACTTTAATATCAGTTGGGTAGATCATTTTTACATCATCCATGTATATTCTTCCTTGATTTTTCATCAGATAATCTTTATTTGTGGTCCGCCAGCAGGCGACTGCGTTTAAATTCACGAGGGAGTAAAATAAGACACCTGTTCTTGGGTCCACAAATGATGCACTCGATTGGGCATTAGGTCCTCTACTTCCAAGCAATTTAAATGCTTCAAAATTAGCTTCAGCAACCGATTGATTTCTCAAATATTCGGTAGACACAGCAAATTCGTTGTAACTTGCCATCGGGTGGAAATATAGAGTACTGAAGTTGTTAGCATTTGGAGCAGATATGCCTAAACCGAATATAGCATCTGTCCAGCTAAAATTATGTCCTTTGACACTAAAATCACAAGCTAATGGATCGGGATGGAAGAAATGATGGGTAATTCTCCATGATTCATTCTTCGCCCAAGAATAAACAACGATAGCTGGCTTGCCCAAATCACCCGCATATACATAGGTGTTATCACAGTCAGTATCTTCAACAGCAATGTTGGCAAAACCCGATTCTTCTTTTATTTGATCTTCGGGAAAGACGTAGGTTCTTAGAAGAGTGTCTGTTTTTAAGTCATAAATTATGAGCGCTGGTAGAAATTTCACTGTATCGTTTTCAAGGTTACCAACTTTTCCATTGTCCAAAACCCACAGACGGTCACACTTGTCTGCTCGGATCCTAAATGGCGACACAATTTCTGGTCTTCCATCAGTATTCAAGGAATGGGCGGCCCAATTCGGATATGGTGTTAACTTAGGTGATTTGGTAGAATTATCTGAAAAAAAATTATTCTATTAATTATATTTGTAGGAATCATTTTCTTGGCCTCAAATAACAAACTAAAATTTATAATATTATTAAAATATAGCGGTTGGGGAAAGATGAAACCATCTTATATCATATAAACGAATATTAAACAAATGAAATAAAATTAGCTTGTCTACATTTTAAACTTTTTGTAGAAAAATTCATCATCCAAAGGAATTTTTAAATTATTGCATAGCTGTCTAAAAAAAGGCTCAAATGTTCACTTTACATTATATTTCTACCCTTTTTATCAATTAAGATAATGATCGGCGAATTTATAAAGAGAATAAGTTTAGAGGTGACCCTGTTCCAATTTGTTTAAAACGCTCTTTTTAAAGGCGCCATATTTATGCAGGTATTCGGACTGGTCTTGAATGCAGTGTAAAGACTAATTTAAAATGGATTTCAGACGTCTAAAGATTACTACAGACTAAAAAGCAGGGTACTCTTGTTTGTTCATAGATTTTAGAAACAGTGCACCAGCTCCAATCGCGTTGATCGATTATATATTTTTAAAGTATTACCTTTTAAATTAATGTAATTCAAACTAGCAGGCACGCCATATTTCCATCTTGGCACCGTGATGAATAGTCGATCTCCAAATATCTCCAAGCCCATTGGAATATTATTTTCTGGTATGAAATTTCGACTCTCAATAGCTTCTTGTCTTGCTTCAGGACTTGGGAACTCGAAATCTAACTCCTTCCATTCGTAGATGATGTCCAGCTGTTCCATACAAGTGCTGATGTACACCAACTGCAGAAAAACGAGGGTCTTTATCCCCCCCATGTTGCTCCTGAAAAAAATTAAACAGATGCTATATATTACAAAATTCTAAGATTTTTTGGATTCATCCAGATCAAGTCATTAAAATAAATATCTAAATGAATATAGCCAATGTGTAAATCAAGTGTAGCAAACTCAATGAACTAAAATAAAAGACTAATTAATCATAAATATACACTTGTCTACTGAATTACTACATATATGAATTCTTACGACGATCTATAAAACTTTCGACCAATTTTGTATCTAAGCCTTGATAGTGTATCGATTCATTATTAACGAATTATGCACATTAATAACATTTTTATAACAATTATTCAAATGTCTATGATGTCATTTGGAACGAACTTTATGAATATCTAACCTAATTAAAATATTAAAAGCAGGACGAGAAAAATGTGGTACTACAACACAACATTCTTTCTATGCATTATATAAAAAAATATCGCTTTTCATAATTCTCAGAACACGCTTCGCTATCTCCACCACACCTTGCCCTCGAGCCATGTTATTTTGCATAAATAATTGACCTCCCTGTTATTATGTATTGGTATGATTAAAATTTAAAATTATTTTTTCCAGCCTTAGGGTGTTCTTTTTATGTTGGGATATTAACACACAGCACCATCTAGTTCCATGGTAAGCTACGAGGCCTGTGTTATGGAATATGGATATCAAATAGTTGATACACTACACATATATAACATTAAATACATACATATTATAAGTATACACACCCATGACTGGAGTACAAATATTCATGCTCATCACACAAATGAATGCCCCCACCGTGACTCGAACTCGCGACCGCTGGCACAGCAAGTAGGGTCAAACTGAGTCAAACGTGTCGTCATTTATTTTGATATTTAGATAGAACAACTCTTGATCAATGATCAATGACGAAAATATCGAGCAACATATCCACAAAAAAGGCAGAGAAGAATTCAGTATGTACCTCCTCCTATTGGACAAACTGTGTCCAAAATATAATTTAATAACAAAATGTTCCATTAAAAACACAGACTGACGACAATATTTATTTTGATTACTATCAAGTAATACTAGTTTAGTAATAAATCCTGTTTATGTAAAATTTCATATTATATGAAATACCAGTATTGCCTGCGGCTCCGCTCGCGTGGATACGTCTATAAAATAGCCCATCTATATCTATATAATAAAATTGTAACTTAGCCGAATCTGTACATTAAATATTTTTTGGAAAATCTTATTGAATTAAACATTATTATCGATACAAAGGCCGAGTCTATCGTTTTTAGAATTTTTGTCTGTCTGTCTGTCTGTTACCGCATCACAGAAAAACCACTGGAGGGATTTTGATGAAATTTGGTATGGTGATAGCTTGCTATCCGGGTCAACATATAGGATACTTTTTATCGCGGGAAAATATCTCATTTTTGATAAAAAATACAAAAACTGCAATGTGAGAGTATACTAATAATATGTAAAACCTAAGAATTTGGTCATATGAACGCGGGCGGCGCAATGCTAGTTTGGCATATAAAAAGATAAAAATTACGTTCTTGAGCATCTAATTGAAATTTAAATATGTCGAGTATTGCAAGTCTTTTGCACAATGTAATGGCTTAATTGGTTTCTAATGCCCATTACATGATTTAACTTAGACAAGCTATGAATAACGATTTTGGAGTCGAGGTTTCTATGCCATTTATATATACTGGTATAAAAAACTACCTGAGCGATTGAGCTTTGCTCGGCGTTTATTGGAAAAGATATAAAAATTGCGCTTTTTTCAGAAAAGTTTGATAGTTTAATTTAAAAAGCAAAACCTAATCTAAATACAAAATTTGATATAAATCGTTTAAGCCGTTTCGGAGGTACACGAAATAAATTTATATATGTAGACTAGCATTGCCGCGGCTCCGCTCGCGTTCAGATGACCAAAAACCAAATTCTTAGGTTTTACATATTAGTATAGTCTCACATTACAGTTTTTGTATTTTTTCTCAGAAATGAGATATTTTCCCGCGGTAAAAAGTATCCTATATGTTGACCCCAATAACCAGCTATCACCATACCAAATTTCATCAAAATCCCTCCAGTGGTTTTTCCGTGATGCGGTAACAGACATACAGACAAAAAATCTAAAAACTATTGATTCGGTATCTGTATCGAAAATAATGTCTACTTTAATAAGATTTTCCAAAAAATATTTAATGTATAGATTCGGCTTAGTTAGAATGTTATTATATGTATATATAAGAATTGCTTATTTAATTATTAGAAGATACTAGCACTTGCCGCCGGCTTCGCTCGTGTTTAAGGCAAGGTACTGAACTGTTTTGTCTTTACCTGTTTAGATAAAAAAGATAACTGTTTCCAAAAAAAATCATTTCTAAACACTTAAGTCCAATAATAGCTGCTTAAACATAAAAAAAGAAAATCAGTTAACCTGTTATGTCTTTGACAATATATACATACTAGCTTGCTTCCCAATATAAACTATCATCCCCATTTTCACCCTTTTAAAGGATAATTTCCAGGATAAAAAGTATCCTATGTCCTTCCCAGGGTCTCAAACTATCTTCATACCAAATTTCATCTAAATCAGTTCGGTAGATCCAGAGATTACCCCCTACACCGTATATATACTTAGATAATAAAATTCTGAGTCGAATCTGTACATTAAATATTTTTATTGGAAAATATTATTGAAATAATCATTATTAACGATACAGAGTCCGAATCTATAGTTTTTAAATTTTTTGTCTGTCTGTCTGTCTGTGAACGTGTCACGAGAAAACCTCTGGACGGATTTTTATGGGTATTATTCGGGTTAACATATAGGATAATTTTTATTGCCGGAACATATGTAATCTCTTAGAAATCTATACTAATTTTAAAACGTAAGGATGAACCTAAGCGGAGCGAGGGTGAATCCCTAGTTTATATATAAATTAATATTTGAATTCTTGTAACTAATTAACACTTTAATTATTGATAAAGCAGGCTTATTATTGACTCTTACATAATATTCTCATATTCCAACGCCAAGCTACAGGGCTTCCGCGTTGTCAGCCCGCGAGCAACTGCCTTTATTATAGTAGAAACATATCTTCGTTGGTATGCAAAATGAATTCGTTTGTCTTACGGATATTGTTAGTATGGATATACTAATATTATAAATGCGATAGTAACTGTGTCTGTCTGTCTGTTACGTTAGGACGCCTAAACCGCTAAACCAATTTTGATGAATTTTGGTATAGAGATGAATGGGACCTTGGAGAAACAACACAGGCTACTTTTTGTCGAAAAATGAAACTTGAAATGAATGAAATAAGGGTTGAAAGTTTGTATTCGGAACCAATAATTTCTCAAGTTGAGGATATAAATATTCGTTACTTCCTCTAATTTTGGTAAAAAATAAAGAATATTTCAAGATTTTTGAAAAAAATCTATGTAAATTAGAGGTTGATTTTAAGTATTTTTTTAAAGTATTTTAAATAAAACTATCTTTTCGGACTTTTTCGAGGATTTATTTTGATTTATATTTGAACCAAAAATCAAAATAAATATCGAGCTTTAGGTATTATATTATACCTAATGCTTGATATTTATTATGTATTTATTTAATATATAAAATATTGGTAGAAAATAAGTGGTTTCCGGTGGTTTTTTTCATCATAAACACAAGTTTTTACCCGCGAGTTCGCTCGCGTGGTAGGTCAATAAAAAGTAGAAATGTTATTTCTTCTAACGTACTTTCTACTTGTGTCAATAGCTGTTGTTTGATTTAAGCGTATGACTCCACATATTCCAGTTAAAATTCAATTACAAAATTATAATTAACTAGCGGCTCGCCCTAGCTTAGCTCGGGTTCGTCTCTAGAAAAACAAAAACAAATCTATCCCACGGGAACCGTACAATTTTTCCGGGATAGAAAGTAGGCTGTGTGTTATTCTGACGTATGAGCTATATTATTGTAAAGTTTTATTAAAATCCATTCAGTAGTTTTTGCATTAAAGAGTAACAAACATCCTTACATTTATACATCCAGACATCCATATATCCTCACAAACTTTTGCATTTATAATATTAGTAGGACCATTTTTTATTCCATAAAAATACCACCACTATTTGAAAATTATTTTACTTGAGTTCTTATAGAGTGAAGATGTATCAAGCACACTCTTAAACTTTCGCGTTTTGATACTAGTGAGATTTCTTATTAGCATTCAAATGACTATTTAGTATTTAACATACTAATACACCATAATATTACAACACCATAATGTATAGCTAAATAAGCTCTAGCCTACTAACAGATAGAAGTTTAATATGTTGCCATTACTATCTTATAATAAAAACTTTTTAACAAAAAAATAAGAACCGACTTCAAAAAAAGCACTAAAAAGTAAAAAATAATTGATTAGTAGTTTTAATTTACTGTACATACCTAATAAAATATTTTCGAAATCGATGTGCTTTGCTTTGTATCGACTTTTTGAAATTTAAATAGGACCAATCTGGAAGTATACACTTTTAAACAAAACAAAACTTATCTAAATCGGTTAATAAATGACGGAGTTCTGAGGTAACAAACATAAAAAAACATACAGCCGAATTGAGAACCTCCTCCTTTTTGAGGAAGTCGGTTGAAAAATTAAGAAAAACATATACGACCGTATTAGGCTGTTTACCGATTGGACGACATTTGACATGTCCAGTACCTATTTTGCAAGAGAATTTAAATAAAATCTAAATTAAAAATATAAAAAACACATTTCAATGAGCCAAACAGTACAAAATAACAATTTAGGTTCTCTACTTATACTACTCTCTACAATACTACTCTCTAGAAAATGCCATGTTTGGTGAATCCTCACAATATAGGAATACAAGTAAATCCGTGGATATTAGCTAGTTTTAAATTATAGGAAAAGCTACTCTTATATATCGTTCAATTTACTTTACAACGTCACTTCTAACAAGGAAAATGGCGTCGTCGGAAGGCGGTATACAAATCTAATGAAGCAGTTGATAGACAGTGCGCCTTAAACGGTCGTATTGATCCTTTCTAACTATATTATTAGACTGTAATTGGATTAAATATCTATATATAGTGAAAAATTGATGTGTGTATGTGTGTTCTCTATGGAGTCCAAAACGGCTGGACCAATAGTGATGAAATTTTGAGGTAATCTTCAAGTTAGCCCAGTGGGTGTGAGAAGTTTGGTAGTGATCGGAAGTTTAAACGCGGGCGAAGCCGCGGGTACTGCTGGTACTGTATATAAAGCTTATATGAATAGCGTATTAAATAAAACTATCTTTTCGAATTTTTTTACTTACATAAAATTTTGGTTTCTAAACCAAAAATCAAAATAAGTATGTAATAAAAAAAATACTTAAGTGATAGTAGGAAACCCAAGATCAAGATATATCCGCAAAAAAAACCGAAAAGATAATTTTATTTAAAATTTTAAATAAAACTATCTTTTCGGATTTTTTCGCGGAGTTATTTTGGATTTTTGGTTCCCGACGTTTCGAATGCTTTACGGCATTCATGGTTTTATTAAAAGTTTTATTTAAAATGTCAAAAATTCGCGCAAATCTAAGATTTATTTAAAATGTCAAAAATTCGCGTAAATCTAAGAAAGTATTATATGAATAGCGTATTCCATGATATTCTATGTCATGGAGATAGAGTTTCGTAGTTCAGAGTGTATGTAGTCTTTACATCTAAATAGCACGCCGCGTCCACGCTTAAAATTAGATGACATTGACAAGATAGTTGTCAAATTATGACAACCCACGACAAGAATAGTAAATTGCCGTGTGGGTTTGATTTCCGATTCCAGAACCCTAGCTCGTAACAATACATTTTTAGCTGGTAATAGCTTTATCTTGGTTTGCAACTTTAAAATTGACAAAATTCCATACAAACTTTCCCCTATTTGGCTTTCTTGATGATGAATTTTCAAAAAATCTTCTTTAGAGCTTAGGTTGAATCTGGATTAACGTATAAGCTACCTTTATTGACATACTTAGGTACTATCGTGCGGATAAAGTGAAAACAAAAACTAGTTTATTGTAATATTTTCTTATATTTACGCGAATATTTGACATCTAAATACATATGTAACATAGTATTATGATAAAATTGTAACTGAGACGAATCTGTACCTACATTAAATATTTTTTGGAAATCTTATTGAAATAATCATTATTATCGATAGAGGCCGAATATATAGTTTTTAGAATTTTTGTCTGTCTGTTAGAGAACACATCACGAGAAAACCACTGGACAGATTTTGATGAAATATAGTATGATGATAGCTAGTTATCCGGGTCAGCATATAGGATACTTTTTACTGCGAGAAAATATCTCATCCCTGAGAAATCTATACTAACCTTAAAACGCAGGAACGAACCCGAGCGGAGCGAGGGCGAGTCGCTAGTTTTAAACAAAACTATCTTTTAAATAGACTCTCGCCCGTGACCATGTTTGCTGTAATGCATTCAAAGCGTCGCGTCGGGAACAAATATAAAATAAACCGCAATAAAATCCGAAAAGATAGCTTCATTTAGTTTATTGTAATACTGTAATTATGTACAATAGTTTCGCCATTTTTATACATGATGATGATGTTCTCCTAGCCGATTCCGGCCACGGCGGCCAATCTCATTGAGACTAGCCAACTACGCAGGAGATATTATAGTGCACAAGTGTACGCGCAGAAACAAGTGCACTCTCTATTCCTGTCACTCTCATACTCTGGTTGGACGAACACTCGACACGACCAGTGAGAGTTAAGGCGCAGGACCGACACACCGAAACACCGCCAACATCCCAACTCCGGGGTGTTACTGAGGCTTTCTATACAGAAAGACTCGATAACTAAACTTGGCCCGACCCGGGACTCGAACCCAGGACCTCCGAGTGTGCAGCCGTACATGCTATCCACTACACCACCGAGGCAGTTAAAAAAATTTTATACTTACATAAGTAATAACATAAAGTCATAAACTCAAGATTAAACAACAGCTATTGACACAGCTAGAAATGTACGTGGAATGAGAAATAAGATTTCTACTTTCGCACAAGAACTCATATAATGAACTAAGAAATCTGAAACTAACCAGCTTATTTGTTTTTTTAATAATATTTATTGCTTTAATTCTATATATATATATATATATATTGAATTAATTCTATATTAATATTTTTTAATATAATTTCTTTTGGATTAAAAAATTAATTATTAAAAAGTACAATTATAGGTGGGAAATTCAAAGTAGTTGAAACGCACGCCATTGGTCAGACCGAATATGACGTCAGAGTATATCATAACACAGCGATTAGCGATTTTGTCGATACAAATTGCGTCGTCATTTTTCTATGTTCTATATCATACTGTGACATCACACCAAGCGCGCGAAATGGCGGGCGTTTAAAGTATCCGTATCGGTATGAATAAAAAAAAGAAAATTATTTATATATTTTATATATTTATTAATTTATGTAGTAAAAAAAATATATTTTTTTACTAAATTTTAGTTTTTTGCAGCTGGATATTTTTTACAATTATATAACGTTATATGCTATTGTATAAAAAAAATAAAAAAAACACGCATATTCCTATTACGGGGTACTTTCTGAAAATCCATCTTCCACTTCAAACGTCAGCATCGAAGTGCTTGCTATACCTATCACATGTTTTTGGATTTTGAAAACCCTCAACTTACGGAAATATTAAAAAAATGATTATCTTTTAAGGAAGATAAAGAATAATAATAGAATGCATGTAAAGTGTTCAAATGTTATTTGGTAATGCTATTATTATTTATTTTATAACCATATAACCTAATCGAAGATTAAAAGGAGGCTCATGCTCAGCAGTGGGACGTTAAAAAGAGCTGAAGTGAATAGATTTTGAAATCACAGAAAGAACCATCTATTTTAAGTATAAGTAGGCATAATTTAGTAAGAAGTAGATTCTACGGAAAAAATATGTAGTCTGGGAGGCCTTTACGAAAAAATATATACGAGTAGTCTGGGAGGCCTTATTTAGTACGTAATAGGGGATACTTGGAAATAAATTTTTTTTTTCTATAATTTTCCCGAAAAATCAAAAAAAAAAAATTTACGTCATTAATTCATAATTGGATTGCACTATTAAGTGCAAGGAAAAATGGTCGTGGCAGACAAACGTGAACGATCAAGGCTCAGCTATCCATCAAATATGGTAATATAAAGACATTAAGGCAACTCAGCGTGCAAAAAATAGTTTATTGCACGCTTCTTCACGTGGCCAAATATAAGGTGAATGACCATATGCGAATAGTTTCAAGGCTATCTCGTGAGTAGGATACATTAGTATGAGATTTAAAACCGTGTGATCCTTTTATTAAATAGTTTCTAAGAGTTATGAATATAAAAAAAAACTTAAAGTATAAATGGATTTTTCATGTTACAAATAGACAAAAAAATCGTTTTAAAGACTAGTTTTTGACCATGACTCTGTTCGCGTTGTTAACTTATGTATATACTAGTACTACTTCCTAATACAAACTTTCATCCCCATTTTCACACCCTTAAGGGATGATTTCTGGGATAAAAAGTATCCTATGTCTTTCCTAGGGTCTCAAACTATCTTTTTAACAAATTGTGAAATTGTGTGTTTAGGTAATTATTCTAGTAAAAATAAATAATTAAAGTTGTTTTCACAAAAAAATAATTAAATTAAAAGCGCGCTCAAATGTTCAAGTGAGCACTCATTCGGTGAGGACGTTTATTGTCGCTGATTTTGTATCTAGTACTTTTTTGATCGATGTAATTGTACAAAAAATTGTGTTGTTTGCTATATACCGCTAATCTTGTTAGTAGAGCTCTTAAGGTATTCATCGTTGACTCGTTGACGTTATCCTCGTATTGTTAAATAGCCTTCGTTGGTAGATTCTTAAAGGAAATATTTTTTTCCTGACCTAGTGATAATTTCAATGTAAGTAGTCTGATGACTGTCTAGCATTGTGTTAGAGGTTAACAGTTTTAGTTGGGGGTCAGTTTTATGAGGAACTAGCATTGCCCGCGGCTCCGACCGCGTTCAGATGACCAAATACCAAATTCTTAGGTTTTACATATTAATATACTCTTATAATTCAGTTTTTGTATTTTTTCTCAGAAATGAGATATTTTCCCGCGGTCAAAAGTATCCTATATGTTGACCCGGATAACCAGCTATTATCATACCAAGTTTCATCAAAATCTGTCCAGTGGTTTTTTCGTGATGCGGTAACAGACAGACAGACTAAAATTCTAAAATCTATAGATTCGGACTCTGTATCGATAATAATGTCTATTTTAATTAAGTTTTCCAAAAAATATTTAATGTACAGATTCGACTTAGTTACATTTTTTTATATTATTGACTACAGTTCTTGTCTGGGTATCTTATAATATTAAATGAGCAATTCTTATATATTCTTTGTTTACCTCAGAAGTGGTTCTAACGATTTAGATCAAACGTATTTAGATAAGGTATTTTCTGCAAAAAAAAACGCAATTTTTAACCCCTTTCCAAAAAAACACAATTTCACAAAAAAAGACCTCGAACAAAGCTCCGTCGTTCAGTCACTTCTGCTTTTAATTTATCAATTATACAAAACACTGTAAAAACTAAGAAATTGATTACAATCTTATTTTCGCACATACAAAGTTTAAAAAATTCGCCAACCCATAATCATTTCTCGAAATTTTAAAGATAAAGCGTTAAGATATGAGCTCGTTTCGCCTACCTCTTACTATACATATAAAACGAAAAAACTGAATTTCAAATAGTATATTTAAATTATAAATAAATATTATAATAAATAAATATGTTATAATAACACACAGAACCATCTAGTTCCAAGGTAAGCTATGAGGCTTGTGTTATGGATACCAGATAGTTGATACACTACATATAAGTATATAACTTTAAACATAACATATAGGATACTCTTTACTGCGGGAAGACATCTCATCTCTGAGAAATATGTGTATACTAAACGTTAATACCTAGCTAGGGATCAACTTAGAGAGCGAGGGTGATTCGCAAACCTTGATAATATGGAGCATTTATATAGTATTTTAGGCATAAATAGGTAGTGAATATTTATAAATCGTGTTTAAAATAATACGCGTTAGTCATTCAAGTTGAGTTTTGATATAAATTCTTACCGATGTAACGAGTTAATATGGTTATAAAAATATGATCTCTATTTCGGTTTAGTAAAGGTGTTAATCGTGTGTAACCAGCCACAATGGCACTCGAGCTGTGTAGAATTATAATGTTTAAGAATGTTATAACGCATTATATCATCAGTCTGCTGTTATGTTTTAGTATGCAGTTTAACATTCTTAAAATAATCATTTAAACAGCTAAATTAAAATTATATACGTATACGACTTCCTATTAAAAGTTAAGTGTTATTGTAACTACATCTATATATATATACTAGCATTGCCCGCGGCTCTGCCCGCGTTCAGATTACCAAAAACCAAATTCTTAGGTTTTACATATTAGTATATTCTTACATTGCTGTTTTTGTATTATTTCTCAAAAATGAGATATTTTTCCGCGCTAAAAAGTATCCATATGTTGACCCGAATAACCAGCTCACACCAAATCAAATTTCATCAAAATCCCTCCAGTGATTTTTCCGTGATGCGGTAACAGACAGACAGACAAAAATTCTAAAAACTATAGATTCGGCCTCTGTATCGATAATAATGTCTATTTCAATAAGATTTTCCAATAAATATTTAATATACAGATTCGGCTTAGTTACAATTTTATTATATGTAGGTATAGATATTCGCTTTGTTATAAGTTATTGATACAAATACGTGAGTCCTTTGTTAAAATATATTTTTAACTCTATTATCTATCATATCTATAGGTAGAATGCATTTCCTATTATATTACAGTGGTAGCCAGGTTAAGGCTTGAGCGAAGTGAGGAGTGATAACTTATAACACTAATAATGTCCTAGACAGATTTTTAGTGCCTTGGTTTGCATTAAAATAAATAAATACGGCCTATTCCATAGAGCTACCTTGTTTATAGCCCGAAGAGTCGGCATTGCCATTCAAAAGGGAACGCGGCTAGCATTCTTGCCACTATTCCACGCGGACATGATTTGTACAGTAATTGTTAAGTGTACTTTACTAACGGGACCCTATCACTAAGACTCCGCTGTCCGTCCGTCCGTCCGTCCGTCCGTCTGTCACCAGGCTGTATATCATGAACCGTGATAGTTAGACAATTGAAATTTTAACACATGATGTATTTCTGTTGCCGCTATAACAACAAATACTAAAAATCAGGATAAAATAAATATTTAAGGGGGTTCCCATAGATCAAATGTGATTTTTTTGCTCGTTTTTGCTCGATATTGATAATGGTAACAGGTAGATGCTTGAAATATTCACACAATATTTAGTTATATATTCTCTATTTAAAAATAAATAATTAAATTAAAACAGAACAAATATTTGAGGGGGGCTCCCATACAACAAACGTGATTTTTTTGCCGTTTTGTAGATAATGCTACGGAACCCTTCGTGCGCGAGTGCGACTCGCACTTGGCCAATTTTTTTGCTAACATATTTAATACTTTTTTAAGATTTACGCGAATATTTGACATTTAAAAAAAACTATTTTTCCGGATTTTTCGCGGATTTATTTTCATTTTTGGTTCCCGACGTTTCGAATGCTTTACAGCAATCATGGTCACGGGAGAAACTAAGGGTTTAGATGTCTCAAATGCATTATATACCTAGTTGTTACAGACAGCCTACCTATACATATTAAGTTTTATTTTATTTTCCTTCTATTAATTAATATCGTAATTACCGGTGTTGCACATATAAATAATCTTGATAGTACATATAATTTTAAATTAAAATCGACTTCATAGAGTCAGTTATAATAGTAAAGCTCATAAAAACGTGTTCATACAACTATAATAATAATTAATAACTAATATAACACGCTAAATACTTAGGATTCTGATTAATTATTTTTCCGAGGTTAGTTAAAATTGTTCCGGTAGCCGGACGCAAGGTCAAGTGCCTTTCTATTCGCACTCAGTAGAGATACCAAATCTATACTATAATAAAACTGTAGAAGTCGAATGTCTGTACATAGAAAAAAAATGCTAAAATCCAAGTCAGGGGGATGTAAGAAGACAAAAAGAACAAATTTAGATTTTTTTCAAATTTTTTGTTTCTCTGTCTGTTTGTCCGTTTGTACGGGCTAATCTCCGAATCTAATTGGATCGATTTAGATGAAATTTTGCATGGTAGTACCTTATATCCCCGGGCAACATCTGAGATACTTTTCATCCCGAAAAATTAAAGCGTTCCCGTGGGATAGTTAAAAAACTATAGTAACTTATACAATTTAGTATACAACAACTTATGCACCTAATTTAGTAAAATTTGGCATGCTGATGCCTCCTTATATTGCCGATCAAACAACAGGTTACTTTTCATCCCAGAAAAATAACGGTTCCCGTGGGATAGATCTATTTGTGCTTTTCTAGAGGTGAACCCGATCGAAGCGAGGGTGAGCCGCTAGTGAAATAATATAATTGAAAACAGGTGTTATGTTTAGGTGTAGTTTATATTTAGTTTTAACGTTTTTATTGCCTTTATTTGAAACGGATTCAAGTCTTTGTACTTTGTAGTCGATTTTAATCGATAGTTCGTTTTTATTTATAGTATCGATTTGAAAACCTTTATCGTGAAATTTGGATGGTCGTATAATACTTAAATGGGATCGAGCTGATCTGATGATGAAGTTAGTGCCTATGTGGTTAGGAATTAATATGATAAAAAGCTTTCCGCGAGATTTACTTGTGTAGATAAACAAGAATATAATAAATTTAATGTAATATAATAAAATTTTATTGAAATAGTCATTATATCGATACAGAGGCCGAATCTATAGTTTTTACTATTTTTAACTGTCTGTCTATGAACGTGTCACGAGAAAACCACTGGATAGATTTTGATGAAATTTGGTATGATGATAGCTGGTTAACCAAGTCAACATATAGGGTACTTTTTTCTGCGGGAAAATATCTCATCTATGAGAAATCTATACTAACCCTTAAAACGTAACTAGGGACGAACCCGAGCGGAGCGAGGGCGCATCGCTAGTATCATATAAATTGTGTAATGTAAGAAATGGTTAGGTTTGATTTAATTTAAAGTTCTTCTTTTTAGTGCATTTAAATAAAAGCTTGTTTTAAAAAATGATTTTTTACTATTTATTTATTGAAATTGTCTTTAAAGTCTAAAATCTTTTTTTTTTTTAATTTAAACCTTTACATTGCTAGTATACTACGAAGAAAATAAATGAAACTGTGTAGAGAACGCTATATATGTATTTATTATTCCGGTATTAAAGTACAGGGCACTCTGATAAGTAAAGTCGGTCAGTACTTAATGCAAATGTGAAGCAAAATATATCCATATCGCTTCAATCAGTAACGTACCCGAGTTTGTTTCTTTAATTTTTTATAACTAGTGCTTGCTCAGAGGTCGAAATTCGGCAAAAAAAAATTTTTTATCTACATAAATTATTAATATTATGAAGACGTAAAGTTTGTAAGTTTGTAAGATAATTGTTTGTAGGAAGTAGGTAATCTCTGGAACTACGGATAGTTTAAGGTCCTGGGAAGGGTATAGGGGTAGTTTTTATCCCGGAAACTACTACTCACCCTTGCTCCACTCGGGTTCATCCCTAGTTACGTTTTAACGTTTAGTATAGATTTCTTAGAGATAAGATATTATTCCGCACTAAAAAGTATCTTATATGTTGACCCGGATAATCAGCTATCATCATATCATATTTCATCAAAATCTATCCAGTGGTTTTCTCCTGATGCATTCCCAGATAGACAGACAGACAGACTGACAAAAAATCTAAAAACCATAGATTCGGCCTCTGTATCTTGTATTTTCAAAAAAAATAATTAATGTACAGATTCGACTCAGAAATTTACTATACGAGTATGTAGAGAAAAGGTTATATAATACATAGTGTGGCTGCGAGTAGATATGACATGTCACGTTAAGACAAGAAGCAATTTATGTAGAGGCTATTACCACAGAGAGGTCGTACAGTTAGTTTTTTTGACCTACATCAAACATTTGTCCTCGTTGTAGTTGACAAACGTAATTATATATAAAACTAGCATTGCCCGCGGCTCTGCCCGCGTTCAGATGACCAAAAACCAAATCCTTAGGTTTTACATATTAGTATACTCTTACATTGTAGTTTTTGTATTTTTTCTCAGTAACGAGACATTTTCCCGCAGTCAAAAGTATTTTATATGTTGATCCGGATAACCAGCTATCACCATACCAAATTTCATCAAAATGACTCCAGTGGTTTTTCTGTGATGCGGTAACAGACAGACAGACAGACAGATAAAAATTCTAAAAACTATATATTCGGCCTCTGTATCGATAATAATGTCTATTTCAATAAGATTTTCCAAAAAATATTTAATGTACAGATTCTGCTAATATGTATTAGGCTGAAACTTCACAAGTAGCTTCGTTTTGACGAGACGCGCTACTATTTTCCTCTACGAAAATTTTCGATGGTTGTAGAAAAAATTATGAGATGATAAGGTAAAAGTATGGGGCGATATGGTGTCTAAATTTTATTACTAACCACTGATTTCGCAATTTAATCTTTGGATAATACTTGCTTAGATTTACGCGAATATTTGACATCTATACTAATATTATAAATGTGAAAGTGTGTTTGTTTGTTTGTCCTTCTTTCACGTCGAGACGGAATGACGGATTGGCGTGACTTTTTGTGTGAAGATAGTTGAAGGGCTAGAGAGTAGCATAAGCTACTTTTTACCGCGAAAGATTATCTCATTCTCACGGGAAAACACGTTATAATACAACCCAAAAAATATTTGTGATCAGAATTACTTGAAACTTAGTATTAATGTCCTTCAATACATTCCATAAGGGGGTAAAATAGGGGATGAAAGTTTGTATGAAACCTAGTTACCTGTTAATAGAACAACGTCTTAAATTAATATTTATTAATAACCGGCTGGTTTTCATGGTATTCATTATTAAATATTATTATATAATATAAAATTAGAATAATTTCATGGCCATATAGTCCTACAAATAATATGACAGGATTTCTGTTTCCTGAGCTCGGATACTGTCCCCGAAACCTTAGCCTCTCCCGTGACCATGATTGCTGTAAAGCATTCGAAACGTCGGGAACCAAAAATCAAAATAAATATGCGAAAAAATGCAAAAAATTGTTTTATTTGAAATATCACGGGAGAAATTTAATTTGAGGTTTTAGTCGTCTCAAAAGTTATTATATAGTTATTTAACGTTGAAAACCAAAAATCTAAATTTTGCGAAAAAATCCGAAGATAAATTTTACTTAAGTACCTCCTCCTTTTTAAAATCGGTCAAAAGAGGTTTCTAGTATGTAAAGTAACTTAAGGTTCGATTTCTCTACTAATTAGTCCAATTAGATTTATATATACAATATATGTACATACATTTAATTACGTCTAAATTGTTGTATGAAAAGCACCTATAAATCAAATATTCATTAATTAACAAAGAAATTATGTTTCTTTTTTAACGTGGACCAAATAGCATATCTATAATTAATATTATAAAAGGTTAAAGTTTGTGAGTTTGTGACGTTTTAGGGGGTAATTTCTGGATCTACTGAACCGATTTAGATGAAATTTGGTAAGAAGATAGTTCGAGACCCTGGGACGGCCATAGGATACTTTTTATCCCGGAAATCATCTCTTAAGGGAGTGAAAATGGGGATGAAAGTTTGTATGGGGAATTGAGCGGTGGACGAACCCGAGCGAAGCTAGGGTGAGTCACTAGTCTATATATATAATAAAATAGTAACTAAGCCGAATCTGTACATTAAATATTTTTTGGAAAATCTTATTGAAATAGACATTATTTTCGATGCAGAGGCCGAATATATAGTTTCTAGAATTTTTGTCTGTCTGTCTGTTACCGCATCACAGAAAAACCACTGGAGGGATTTTGATGAAATTTGGTATGGTGATAGCTGGTTCTCCGGGTCAACATATAGGATACTTATTACTGCGGGAAAATATCTCATTTCAGAGAAAAAAATGCAAAAACTGCAATGTAAGAGTATACTAATATGTAAAACCTAAGAATTTGGTTTTTGGTCATCTGAACACGGGCGGAGCCGCGGGCAATGCTAGTGTACTTATAAATTCATTTTTTCATAACCTGGCATATTACACAACAGTACCTAATTTTCCACTTTGTTGCAATTCCTACCGCGCATGCCAATCCAAACCAAAAACTAAACAAATTTAAACATCTAAAGCTAAAATAAAGAACAAATAAAAAATGTTGGTATGTATTTTTGTTTGTAAATTCATTACCCAATGATATTTTTTCTTTCATACATTTTTATTTCATTTCATCTTCCATCCTAACTAGTAAAGAAATTCTACACCAATTATCTTACACCAATTTATTTTGTACTAGCGGCTTACCCTCGCTTCGCTCGGGTTCGCCTAGGAAAACCAAAACAAATCTATACCACGGGAACCATACATTTTTCCGGGGTAAAAAGTAACCTATGTGCTATTTCAGACTATAATCTATCTTTGTGCCAAATTTCATCTAGATCCCCGTTCAGCCGTTCGAGCCTGAAAGAGTAAGAAACATCCAAACATCTAAATTTTCACATTAGATAATATTATAGTAGGCTGGTCTATGACTACGCATCCGATAAGTCGCAATGCTAATAGCCAAGACGTTGTTTACGATACGCGGCTATCTTCAGTATTATATTGAAGTGTAAGTTAGCGAGAAATGGTGTGCGAAAAAAAAAGAAAAACCTATACAAAAACATAGAAATGACGTAAGTGTAAGCACTTGTCTTTTTGTCTATTTTCTTAAATAATTTTAGCATTTTGGAAGTATATTTACGATAAAACTACAAATATTTTTAAAAATACGATTATGCGGCTTTATCACCTAGAAATTCACCCAGATGTCACAGTAAGTCAAAATCACACAAAGAGGTTACATAAAGAGAGTCAAAGTATTTTGAGAGAAAGAGCGCGTAGAATACCACTTGCTTCCATTAAAATTAAAGGATCAATTAATTCAGTCGCCTCATGTACCACTTGAAGATGTAGCCCCACTACCACGAGCTGAAGTAATCTCAAGATTTAGCCTCAAAACAAACCCCAAAAAAGGCATTCAAAAAGAAAATGTGTAAGTGCCCACCATAAGATGAAGTATGAGTGAACGGACATTTTTCGTAATTTATCTCATATAGGAGTAAAATAGGGCATGAAAGTTTGTATCAAGCCTACCTTTTTAGAGTTTTTTTGTAGTTTTAGCGCGAGCGAAGCCGCTGGTTCTGCTAGTAATATTATTAGTGTGAAAGTTTATATAATACTAGCGGCTCACCCTCGCTTCGCTCGGGTTCGTCGCTAGGTACGTTTTAAATAGATATAAAAAGAAAAAATCTTTCTTTCTCACATTTTAATTATATGTTTTAATACTTACCTATTCCGGACTAAGAGAAATCCAAAAATTAAAATATCATAAAAATTGGAACGCGGTCGAACGGGATAAAAAGTATCCTATGTCCTTCTCCTGGCTCTAAACTACCTCCCTGCCAATTTTCAGCTAAATCGGTTCAGCCGTTCTTGAGTTATAAGCGAAGTAACTAACACGACTTTCTTTTATATATATAGATTTTTCTTCATACTCTCACTTTATGGTGTTTTAAAATAACAACAAATAACACCATATATACAGTAATCGATTATTCATTGTCATTGTACTTAAGTATGTATGTAAATAACTTCCATTCGCCCTTGCTTCGAAGTAGAGGTCGAAAGCCAATGGCAAGTAAGTTTAAGGCAAAGGAGGGCCTATTTGAATATAGTATAATTTTTCAGTGAAGGTGACATTTCTGATAACAACTATCAATTTTATTTTTAACTAGCGACTCACCCTTGCTTTGCTCGGGTTCGTCCCTATGTACGTTTTAAGGGTTAGTATAGATTTCTCAGAGATGAGATATTTTCCCGCAGTAAAAAGTATATTTTATGTTGACTCGGACAACCAGCTATCATCATACAAAATTTCATCAAAATCTGTCCAGTGTTTTCTCGTGATGCGTAACCAGATAGACAGACAGACAAAAATTGTAAAACCTATAGATTCGGCATCTGTATTGATAATAATAATGACTATTTCAATAAGATTTTCCAAAAAATATTTAATATACAGATTCGACTCAGAATTTTATTATATGTACAGATTTCAATCAAGAGTGTAATTTATTTCGTCAATGTTACATAGACTGAAAAAGACGTGATCAAGATTGTATAGTAAAATGAATATTTAAAAAAAGAGAGGTAATCTAAATTTTTAATAAATGTCTTATTAAAGAGTAATACTATTTCATGTTAACAGAAAGTTAAATTAAATCAGTCTCATAAATATTACAAATGCGAAAGTTTGTATGGATGGATGTTTGTTACTCAATCACGCCAGAACGTCTGAACGAATCTGGATGAAATTTGGCACAGAGATAGATAATAGTCTGGAATAGCATATAGCTTACTTTTGTCCCGGAAAAATGTACGGTTCCCGTGGGATATCTTAATCTATACTAAGCGCTAAAACGTACCTAGGGACGACTCGAGGGAAGGTAAATCGCTAGTAATAAATAATTTGGTAGATAAATTGCCAGAATCTTCGATAGATTTTAAACTTCTAAACGTAAACTGAGACTGGAAAGATTCGACTATCAAATAACTCTCAACTAGGTAGTTATTAACCATAATGGTATACTAAACGGTCTTATTTCGAAAACTATACTTATTAAGTTATTACCTACGCAATGTCCCGACGAAATTAGTGGTTTCGAGTCCGTCCCGCTCAACCCGGCTTACTGAAAGATTTTTTGGAAACTGTTCAGTAGTCCCGAGATTCCAAGAAAAAAACACTAAAAAATAAATAAATAACTGATTAGTAGTTTTCATTTACTATAGATACCTAATCAGATATTTTCGAAGTCAGTGTGCTTTGTGTATCGGCTGGCACCGACTTCAAAAATATTTTTAATTTTTTAGAGTTTTTTTTTTTAAGTTTTTATTGAAGAATTCGGTTGAAAAAGCAGACTTCTGCATTAGTTTTGCTTATTAGTTTTTTGATGCGGTTTTTACTATTTTAGGTATACCCTTAATTTTAGATATACCCTTAACTTGACTTTAACCTCTTTGTCTCTTTAATAGTGTAAAATAACAATATCCATTTAATAAAATTCGCATAAGCGACTGTGCCGTTAAAATAATTAAATAATATTGCATTCTTAAAAGGAGTCTTAATAAAAACCTGTGTAAATGTTTAAAAAAAAACTTGGCTTTTCCTTGAATTTCAAGTTTTTTTTCAATATAAATATTACATACATACCCGTATTTTATTTATAAAAATGTCTTTACGATTTTTGCAAGAAATTAATCACCCTTCTTATATTTTATTCTTATAAATCATACTTTTATTCAATGAATTTAGTGTTATTATAATACTAGCGACTCACCCTCGCTTCGCTCGGGTTCGTCTATAGGTACGTTTTAACGGTTAGTAAGTATTCCTAGATTTCTCAGAGATGAGATATTTTCCCACATTAAAAAGTATAATAAATGTTGACCCGGATAACCATCTATCATCAAAATTCGTCCAGTGGTTTTCTCGTGATGGGTTCTTAGACAGACAGACAGACAAAAATTGTAAAACCTATAGATTTGACCTCTGTATCAATAATAATGACTACTTCAGTAAGATTTTCCAAAGAAAATAGTTAATGTACAGATTCGACTCAGAATTTTATTATATGTATAGTATAGACTACGCGTATTTGCGTATGTTTGTTGCTTAAAATAAAAATTCGGTGTACATTTGGCTCAGTTTGTAGTAACCCTACTTGCTGTGCCAGTCGCGGGTTCATTTATTTGTGTGATGAGCACTTATGTTTGTACTCCAGTCATGGGTGTTTATATTTATAATACGTATGTATTGAAAGTTATATATGTGTAGTGTATCAACTATCTGGTATCCATAACACAAGCCTCGTAGCTTACCATGGAACTAGATGGTGTTGTGTACTAATATCCCAACATTTTTAAACGGCTGAACAGATTTAGATTTTTAGTACTTGACTATGACCTGGTACCTATAGGCTACCGTTAGGCACATCGGGAAGTACTTGAGCGAAGCGAGGGTGAGTCGCTGAGTGAGTTTACGGACTGAATGTGTGTCTGTTGCTTCTTCATGATGTAACACATCAAATTTTGGTAAAATTTGGAACTGAGTTAGTTTGAATTCTGGATAAACACATTTTTATCGACAATATTGTCTCGCGAGCGGTACCGCGGGCAAAATCTAGTTGCATTATATAAGGTTATTTACATGCGAATACATACGTAGGCGTGGCTATACAATTCCGGAGTGCCGTGACCTACAAAATCAGAACACTTACTCAATCTTGGGGCCATACTTTATTTTCAATAGTTTTAAAAGCCTAATTTCAACAAAGGCTAAATACTTGAGTAATATATAATAACATATGAGTTTTATTTTGATAGGAATTCAGTAAAGTAAATGCTTTTTATATCACTTTAGCTTTAGTAGTAAACCTGCTTCTGAAATACCCCGGAAATAATTGTATCCCACCGGACCTTACGTAAGTTACGTAAGTTTTAATAAAGTTCTAACTAGGAATCGTACATTAAATATTTTTCGGAAAATCTTATTGAAATAGTCATTATTATTGATACAGAGGCTAAATTTATAGTTTTTAGGATGTTTGTCTGTCTGTCTGATAAATCTATAACGTAACTAGGTACAAACACGAGCGGAGCGAGGGTGAGTCGCTAGTACACAAATATAAATTTGAAATCCTTATCCGTATGCTTATATTAAAATAATAATATTTCAAATTATAATATAGGTACATATAATATGTTGTTACATTTATCCTTTTTGTTTTAATGTTGGGAAATGCATTTACGCATACCACCTGTAGACATACAGGTGGTTATGCGGAACTCACCGACTAGAAAAGCCAGTATTACCCACTAAAACCAAACAAAACCTTCCCCCGTCTTAATGGGGCGTCGCTCACGCACTCAACAACGACGCCCCGACGATAGGTCTGCCGAAGCAGACCACAATAACCATGGGGTAGCTCCACAGTCCACTCTGCTATCAGAGAAGTACCAGGAGCAACCCGCATGGTACACCGCCCACCGAAGTGGGCCACCTCCCTCTTCTTAGCTTCGCGCCCGGCTGGATTGCCGGGCACTACTACTCTGACTGGAATCGGTCAAGAGGACATTCATCCAATTCTAAAACAACTGCTCTAAAAATACTTCATTTTAGTCCTAAAACCCGATTTTTTTCTATTAACTGTAATTTTTTTTGTTGTCTTGGAGTCAATAATAATTGATTTGGCATATGAGTGACGTCACAGGTTACTATTGAAATGAAATTATCTCAATTAGTGATGTCACCTACCCTAATTAAAATACAGGTGATAGATTAAGCCAATTTTGAGAACAAGTTAAATTAAACTCAGATTAATAAATAGAAAATGTGTCATCGTCCATAAATTATTTATTTTAAATATCTTTTAAAAATTTCCAGACAATAAATAAGTTTAAAGCGTAAACAGTAATGCGATATTGAATAAATATTTGCATAACATAAGTAATAAATTTAATTACACACGTGTTATTTAACAGATAGTGAGTGAATAAAAATATGGTTTTTGATATGACATGACTAAAAATTTTGACTTGGCGACACACTCTTTCTGCACTTTCTTATCCCGTCTGGGGATTATAAGATATTCCATGGGAACTGTGTACTATTAAAATGAGATAAAAATTACATATAAATATAGTCCAATAATTTTCATAATATTCTTATGTATATATATATATATATATATATATATATATATATATATATATATATATATATATATATATGCTTTTTGCTTAATAATTTAGCCTAATACTTTCTACTCTATTTATTTGTGTTTCTTATTTGTGGAAACTTAATTAGTAAATATGTGTATTTTTTATTGTAAATTGTATGTTCTTTAATACTGTATGTTTCTCTATAATAAATAAAAATAAAATAAAATAGTAGAATAAAAAAAAAGCTAGTAATATCCTTAGAATTTCTTTGCAACTTAAATGTTATGACTGATAGAGAAATTAAAACTTCAAATAATGCATTATATAAGGTAAATAAGATTCTACATATGTACTATGAAGCATATAAACAATTATATACTACTAGCGACTTACGCTCGCCTCGCTCGTGTTTGAGCCTATGTGATTCTTTAAATTGACATAACTCTTTTATTTATGAATCGATTGAAATAAAACAAATACTAAATGTTAAGTGAAGCTTACAACAATACAACCGCACACAAATCGATTAGCCCGTTTCTGAGAGTACACACGCGCACACAAACGTACAGACAAACAAACAAAAATTCTAATAAAAATCATTACGTTAATAAAGACTCTCAATAATAGTTTTTTCTCAAATATCTTCCATGTATAGACAGCGATCAGCTACACTTTTATTATATGTATGTATGTATAGAATATACACCACGTAATTAATATTAAATAAATAATTAAATATTTAATAAATAATTAATTAAAATAAATAATAACCATGTAATTTTTTTTAGTGTATTTTCCCCATGTTTTAATAGTTTTCCGGGACGGAGATAAATGAAACAAACCAAAGATCATAAACATCGGTTCAGTCGTTCTTGAGTTATCAATTGTGCAACTAACCCGATTTTGTTTTATATAAATATACCTATAGATATTTTAATAATTGAAAAAAAAAAGATATTACCAATATTATCTTTTTAGGTAGGTACTTACATTGAACGCTGTACAATATCTATGTATGTAGTTTATATTTTTATTTCATTCATTCATTCATTCATTCTTCAATTTAATTATTCAATTTTCTTGTTAATGGAGGGTTTTCTTTTATTTCGTTTATTAACTCACTCATATTTTGATAACTAGCTTTTGTCATAAAAATTAAAAATAGAATACCAATCTTTTTTTGTGTTTAGAAAAAACAGTTCTTTATAGTACTTACATATATTTTTTTCATAATTTTTATTCAACTTATGTAAATTAAATCACAAGTCGCTCGTAAAATATAAATAGACTCGATTGAGCATTTGTATGAGTCAAGGTATTAAGTTAATTTGATTGGGTATTCCCAGCTCGCTCGATGTCGATATTCTCTTAGAATTTACTTACTTCATAATGTGTAAATAAGTGCGGCGTAAATAATTCAAGGAAGTTCATCAGGTTTTTAATAATAACAAAACTATAAGTTTCCTATAACGTATACACTTTACTTTGTCAAAATGTGTGTTTATTTTAATAATACGAAGGAAATACCTAACTTCGCACGCGTTTTGTCCAACCTAGCCAACACACTCCCCCTCCCCCTCCCCCTCCCCCGCCCTCGCCCCTCCCCCTCTCTCCTCTCCCCTCCCCAATTTACCTGGAGGTGTTAAGCGAGTAAGAGGTAAAATCTTTCTTACTAGAAAAATAAATGTTTATAAAAAACATCTAATCATCTATTTGTGCACTCTTTGTAACAGAAATATCGCAACACGATATTCCTCGTCGTGACTTACTATTTTGCATTATCAATATGATTTTATTTAGTCACATGCAAGACATTATTTATGTTTACTTTTATTATTATATAGTAATTTGCATAACGTTTGTCTGTCACGCGAAAACGACATTGGAGGTCCAACATACTTCAATACATATTATTTACATATATGAAAGAACATGAACATATTTACATATATAAATGTTATGTATGTCCGTAAAAATATACACGAATTTCCCAAGAAGTGTGACATGCATAACATAAATACTAGGCGCAAACACAAACTTGTAATGCCTGTGACTCGGTCAGTAATTCTTTTTATGGACAATGTATACGCTTGTACAACAGGATCCCAGAAAATGTTCAAAAGGCTTCTATCGCCAAATTCAAAAAATACTTAAAGAACGTTTGTGTGCTAAAGGCTATTATACAATAAATGATTTTATAGAAGATGGCACACCTTGGGAATGAAATGATCGCCTCCAGGCTACTTCAACTTTATAGAAATACTAGCGGACCCGACAGACGTTGTCCTGTCTACACGTCTTTAATTTGAAAATTTCAAACTTTTTTTAATATATTATTTTCTATTAAAAAAATTGTGAATCTAAACCATTCTCAGATCCCCTTGAACACACACAAAAAATTTCATCAAAATCGGTCCAGTCGTTTGAGAGAAGTTCAGTGACATACACACTCACAGAAGAATTATATATATAAAGATTGTAATTTATAATCTTACTTTAAAAAAAAAGATAATTTAATACTGGTCCCGCTGAATTTCTTTCGCCAGTTCTTCTCAGGTCTGAGGCTCTCCGAACTGGTAGTAAACTCATGATGTTCAGTAAAAAATTGTAATAATTTAATGCTGAGTAAAATATTTTGATTTGATTTGACATAAGCGTTTTCCTGCGACTCTGCCCGCATAGTAAATTAATTACCAATATGTCATATATTAAAACCTTCTCCGAAACACGCTGCATCTTATGGTACGAGTATTATTCCGATCAGTAGTTATCGCAGTATAACCGAACAAAAAAATCGGCTCTCCATTTATTAGTATATATTATGGCTACGTTAGATTTTTATGAGGATGCATTTACGTCATAGGCAAAAATCAGCTTACGAGTAAAGAATATTTAATTTTTAATTTTTATATAGCTGAAGACCCTACAGGATAGTCTGGAAGAAATTATATGAGTAATTCTGATTTCATTAAACTTACGGCCGACGAGATTGAACTGCGTGGAACATTTAATTTTGGGCAAAAAATCGGGACATCCCGCTAAAATCGGGACGTCTGGCAACGCTGATTCCGAACGTCACTTAAATCTATCACCCGCTCGCAAACTTACGTATGACTGACTAATAAGTATTTTCGATATATTAAAAAATAAAAATCTTTTCTTCTCAAATTGCTATATAAATTATATAATCATAATTAATTATTTTTACTAGGTATTTCTATTATGCATATATTATAACGAAAAGATATTTATTACATTTTTTTTACATTAAAAGAGAAGATAGGGTGACCACATTATTATGCTAAATAAATAAAAAAAAGTCCGTATATTTTTTTATGAAAAAAAATCTTTTTTCTACATAGGTACTTTTTATTTGTCTATGGTTTTAGATATACTTTTTTTCAATTAGACTACTGAATACATAGAAATACTTTATTTATCTATTATTATTTGTAGAGACGCTCAAATAAGCATCATGTGATAATATAAAGCTAAACGAATCATATTATCTACGGGGTCAGAGTTGTACGTTGTTTATTTCATTTATATTTGGCTTATTATGTCAAATGCCAAATATTTTTTTTCCTAAATACATATATTTTAAACGTTCAATTAAAAGGATAAGATATATTTTCATCGGCCAATTAATAATAAATGGAAACATACAATATTACATAATATGCAGTTACTAATTATTTAATTTCATCATATTTTAACTAAATTTAAATCTTGTGAATGTACAAAATTATTTTTTAATATTAATTAGCTACTAAGCGCAATAAATATGGCTATGACTCATAGCTCATGGATACATATTATGGTCAGTTCATTACAGCGTGTTAAGTAGGATAATTGCAAGGTTAATGTATTTATAATTTTTTATTGCTAAGAACTTTATCTTTTATGCAGGTTTTACAAATGTACATATTTTTTTATAATTTTATTAAAGAAGTAAAATGCCAAGTAAATAAATTAAAATCATCCACATTCTTCCTTTTCTAAAAGAAGATAAAATTAAAAAAAAGAACAATAAAATAATATTATAGGTGAGAGAAAGTAAACATCTAAACTCTCAATAATCAGAAAATATTAAGGATTCCGCAAAAGAATATGTGACGCGGAACTTCAATAATTGTTATCAATTCTTCGTAGATTGTTATATCGATACAAATAAAAGGTAATAAACAAACAAATAATGTAAATATCAACAGCCATTACTAATTGAAACGCTACCAATTATGAATACATTTGCGTTTTATAAAGCGTAACAATATGAAAGTGCAGGTCATATGGCAACACTGAATATAAATAAAATAAATCATAAATATCAATAATTCAGTTAAAATTGAAATTGGAACTGAAAATATAATTAAAAATTTACCAAATATGCTCTCATGCGCATCAAAGCGTGTTTTGAGACACCAATTCTGATAGGCAACAATTAATAGTACAACTTTGTAAAGTAACTACAATATAGTCACGTATTTTACATTCATCAATAAAATATCTTTATTATACTTTAAAGAAATAACAAGTAGTAAAAAACTAATAAAAAAATATCACTAGTCACTACATAAAACAGAGTGGAGGTCCAAAAATGTGGAAGTTACCTATTCAATATTACGTATGCATATTAAAGTTACAGTTGGCATTTAACTTTCATAATATTTAATTAGCAATACTCACAGTATCCTAAATGAAGAGAAAGAAATTATTATGTTGTTCACAGAATAACACACCACACTAGCAAACGTTTGGAAGCGTCGACGTGAACTAAACCGGCTTCTTGATTGCTGATCAGTTGTTTTTGTGGGGCGACAACGGCTTGCTTATTCTGTTATGGATATTCTCATTCATGATTTTTAAATAAATAACTATATTTATGGAAAAGAAAACAATGCTCAGTCACATTGGCATTTGAATTGAAATATTTAATATAGTGTTATTGATATTATTGAAATGAATCGAAAATGTTATTTGATATTGCTGTTTTACGTAAGAAGATATTTTTTTCATTGAAATAAGCGTGTTAAAGTATAAAAAAAACATTTTCGTATCAAAGTTTAAGATCGTTAGCTATGGATCTTATGGCTATATCGGTCTACAACGTTAGATACTTGTTCAGTTGGATAGTTATGCAAATCTTTCTTCAGAAACTGATAAAGACACAGAATATTTTATTACTTAGAACGTATTTTTAAATTGTTAAAATCAGAATTTCCTACCTTAAATCTGTTTTAATTTTCCAAAAATTATTTTATTACTGAATCAAATTAAAATATGTATACTTAATTTATAATTTAACATTTGTGATTTATTCAAGTTAAGAGAACTAAATACTCAGCTAGTATTTTTTTTATTATAATGGTATTCTCTCAGAATTAGTATTAGAATAAAATATCATTTAGATTCGTTGTCTATGTGAAAATGAAATAAATGAATAAAACCACTTTCACGCTTATGAGTAAATGACCAGTTTGAGAGATTGTCATCCTACACCTTTCATTGTTTCGTTTATCAACGCACCGAACTAGTGATAGTACAAAACAATGTCTTTGTTGTTAACCGTTTAATAAAGAGAAAAGCTTATCACTTATGATCATAATAAAATATTGTTTTCTTTCAATCAATGGTGTCATTAACTAAAAACACAGACGTTGTTTTGTTCTCACATAAAGTAAGTATATATCATTGATTAGAGTCTCACCGTCGCTTCGCTCGGGTTCGTCCCTGGGTTGATTCCTCGTACAAACTTTCATTCCCATTTTCACCGCTTTAAGGAATGATTTCCGTAATAAAAAGTATCCTATATCCACCCCAGGGTCTCAAAATATCTTCTTCCTAAATTTCATCTAAATCGATTCAGTAAATTTGAAGATAGAAGTTTTAGGTCATTTTAGATCTGTGATATCTTCTTAAATATTAATTAATATAATGATTTGGCGTAAAGAGAAATTATTATCTACATTAAGTGCGAAACGTAACCAACTTATTTAATTAGATAAGGATTAATATTATATTGGTCAAAATAACTTCGAAAGTATAACAACAGAGGCATCCAATTAATATTATGTAAAACTAAAGTAAGATAAAAGTGTTAATTTATAAGTGTAAAATTTTTTCGAGATTTAATTTATTTCTCAAAAATTGTTTACACTTATTTTAATATAATAATAATACTTTATTTCAAATAAAGTATTATTATTATATAAAAAAACACACAAAAAGTTTAAATTTGAATCATATAAAAATAGGTACTGTGGGTAATCCGTAATAAATAGACATAAGCCACTGCGGACTTTTCTTGTAGATAGTTTTAAGTTACACAATTTCGTAGTATTCGGAATAAATATTCTGAATAAAAGTGAAAACTGCATTAAAATCCGTTGCGTAGTTTAGAAGCATACATTTCTTTCACTCTCTTTGTGCCTAAAGTATACCTACATATTATAAATCTATTATCTAATTTTATAACTATTTAATGAACCATAACTACAAATTTAAAAGGAAATTATAGCAATTTCCAGCGGAAAACTAATATGATTACTAAATTCAACAAATTATACAGAGTTTAGAAACATTTTTGCGATAGTAAAAAATATTTTAATAATTAGAATAGGACTGTCTCAGATGTTTAAGTACAATTGTTACCGCACTCTCCTTCCGTCATCATCAATGACGGCAATGACTCAAGGTGGACTCGCCGTCCTGTCCTCATACCTATAGCTACTACAATTATGGGAAAATCAAATTAATCATAATAATTAGTTTTTTTGCAATCTGGCATTAAGAATGTATTATTTCGCCATTGAAACATCCATACTAATATTAAAAATGTGAAAGTGTGTCTGTTTGTTTGTTTGTCCTTCTTTGACGTCGAAACAGAGAAACAGATTGGCGTGATTTTTTATGTCGAGATAGTTGGAGGGCTAGAGAGTGTCATAGGTTACTTTCTACCGCCGGGGATTATCTCATACCTAGGGAAAAACACGTTATAACTTATAATACAACCCAAAAATATATTTTTGATCAGAATTACTTGAAACTTGGTATTAATGCTATGTAACAATTGAATAAATACGTGTTTTGGCATTTTTCGAAATTTATCCCATAAGGGGTTTACTTATGGGATGAATAGGGGATAAAAGTTTGTATGAAACCTACCTACTTATTTAGATTTGTTTTGTAGTTTTAGTGCGAGCGAAGCCGTGGGTTGTGCATGTCACTTATAAAATGCAAAATAATTGGACGTGATCGGTATGTTTACATACAAATTAAATTCACCTATATTTTTAAATAATAAACATTGTACTTATTTTAATTAGGTATAATAAATTCAAATATACTGTAATTTAAAAAAAAAATTACCCTCGTTATATCTGGCAGTGGAGTGAAGCCCATGCACTAAATCTCATACAATGTCAAAATATATACTCTCAATTTACGCGAGAAATCTTTACTTATCCCACAATGAAAAGTAGCTAGTGTAAAAAGTAGTTTTGCATTATAGCAGTACACCTATGGCTGTTTACAATTCAATGGATGTTAAAATTCAAATAGTATTTCAATTTTCTTGATGAGTATAAAAGTATAAATGTTTCCTTCAAATGCAGTGCAGTGGTGTGAACCAAATCGCTTTGGACACAAGATCAATCGCCGAAAAATCTTAGAAGTAAATATTTTGAAAATGGACAAAATCTGAACAATGCATTCAGAATAGGAACACCGAACAGGTAATTTAAGTATGGATGCATATATAACACAATATTTAAAATTCACTTTACTCAATTATTTCAAATTGAAAATGCTACATACTTAAATCTTTCATTAACATACGAAATAATTATTTATTAAAACTTACCCGTTCTTGTTTTAATTGAAATAGCTAATTGTTGAATATCGAACAACTACAGACTAATTGAAAATCTTATTGAAATAGTCATTATTATCGATGCAGAGGCCGAATTTATAGTTTTTAGAATTTTTGTCAGTCTGTCTGTCTGAGATCGCATTACGATTTACGAGATAACCGCTGGGCAGATTTTGATGAAATTTGTTATGATAGCTGGTAATCCGAATCAACATATAGAATACTTTTATGTGGGACAATATCTCACCTCTGGGAAATCTATTACTAACCGTTAAAACGATCAGGACGAACCCGAGCGAAGCGAGAGTGAGTCGTTAGTAATTAGTATTATATATTTTTTATACATGTCTCTTCTTTTTTTTAGTTTTTCCTCTACTCTAAGGTTGCCTAGAGCAAGGATTTAATATGCCGACTGTTTTATACTTGGTGCTAGACTTGCTACATTTATATCTGCGACTTCTTATTATTATGTAGGTACTATAAAAATTTACTGCCTCGGTGGTGTAGTGGCTAGTATATACGGCTGCACACCCGGAGGTCCTGGGTTCGAGTCCCGGGTCGGGCCAAGTTTAGTTATTGAGTCTTCCTGTATAGTAAGTCTCAGTAACAGCCCGGAGTTGGGAAGTTGGCGGTGTTTCACCCCCGTGCCTCGGAGAGCACGTAAAGCCGTCGGTCCTGCGCCTTAACTCTCACCGGTCGTGTCGAGTGGTCGTCCCACCGGAGTATGAGAGTGATAGGAATAGAGAGTGCACTTGTGTCTGCGCGTACACTTGAGCACTATAATATCTCCTGCGCAGTTGGCTAATCTCATTGAGATTGGCCGCCGTGGCCGGAATCGGCTAGGAGAACATCATCATCACTATAAAAAATAAAATATGTTAATTCGTTTCCATCTTTTTATTTCACTTTTTATGGCATCTGCATCATGTATTTTTATTTCTGTAATTTAATTTTTGTATGTGTCTTTTTATTTTGTTTTTATATATTTTGTTTTATACCTGGGTAATGGTGTACAATAATAATTACTTATGTTTTTTAATTTATTTACCGATACTTTTTAAATGTCGCACAGAGACAGACTACTTTTTATAGATAAAGAGTAATGTATGTTATAGTTGGTCCTTTGTTATTTTAGGTACCGTAAAAAGAAACATAATAGTCATAGTTATATGTACGTATGAATTAAGGCTTAAGTATAATATTATAAATCATTACTAATGGCGTAATGTACAATTGAAATAAATGTTATTAAGTAATAATCAATTATATGTAACTAAAAATGTTTAAAAAGAATTATTATTATGAATATTTTAACAAAAAACGTATAATCTCAAAATGAAACGCACCACTTGGTCGATTGTCAGTGTCAATGTCAAAACTCAAAACATTGTAATTTGTAAAACAGTGAACCTAAACCGATAAATAAAAAGTTATCAGTTCTTTTCTTCATTATATTACGTGATAAGTCAAATAAAAGAATAAAAATGCTTACCAGACTTACTCTAAAATATCTTAAAATCGTGATTTGTGTTTAAATTTTATTATTATATATAAATAAATTAATACTTAAGTATTTTTTTAACGAAATTTGAAAATGATCTACCAAATTTTATTCTATTCAATGATCTTGTATGGAGTACATGGTCAAACCTGTAATTTTAACGTTAAAATTGGACAAAAACTTCGTAATGAAGGATTTCACAGGTAAGTTTATATTCTTTTGTAATCAAAAGGGTTTCACATAGAAAACCTTTAAATACGAGAAATTTATCGATATAATTTACTCTTTATTTAGTTAAATATTTTTTATGGCTCATAAATAGATAAATCTTATAACTTTGTACTGAATGTTCTGCCTTCAATTATTAAAAATATTAAAGAAAAGAAAATATATATTATATAAATAAATTGTATAAACAGATTAAATACATTTTTTTCCTTTTAAACCAAGAAATGCTACATATTAAGTTTTATTTTTACTTGACATTTAACATTATTACAATTATTAAATTACAGGAACCTAAGTTATTACATAGACTTTGCAAGTGATGATGAAGAAGAAAATTGGTTATACAGAGACTGTTCAGTTGGTCTGGAACAGACTTTACCTTCGGGAGTATATGCTAGTGAAGATGAAATGAGAGACCATGGTTGTAGAAATTTAGTAAGTAGTTTGATATAAAATTAGTTAATTTAAAAGCATGTAAACAAAATGAATGTCTTTAATTTAATCTCTTTTTTTTTAAAGAAGATACAAGATTAGTTAATATACTGCTCTATAATCTATATTAATAGTTCTAATTTTTGGTTTTCTACCAATCTCATACATCCATAGTAATAATATTACAAATGTGAAAGTTTGTTTGTTTGGTTGTCCTTTTACATACATACAAAACTGAGAGTGGATTGGTGTGATTTTTTGTGTGGAGATAGTTGGACTGGACAGCGACATAGGCTACTCCTTAGCATGGGAGATTATCTCATTTGTATGGGAAAACACATTATAATAAAACCTACAACAACTCATCATACCTATGTATATAAATATATATAATAAAGTCTATTCCATACTAACCGTTAAAATATATATACACTAATACCTTTTTTCAAACATTATAGGTTGAAACAGTCTTCATAACGCCAGTCAACATAGAATTGCCAGCCAAAGATGCTAGTCCAATTGTGATGCAAATGTTTAGTAAAGTCAAAAATAGTAAAACACAATTCCATATACCAGTTCATGCCAGATATCATCAAGCTAGCAGAGGTGGCGGGTGAGTACTTTATTTATTTATTTCTTTTATGGACACAGTTGTTAATACATCATTTGTTATCTAAAAATTTAATACTGTATATATAATATAAGTAATATGTTTAACATTTTAAGGTGCCACAACATACATACTAATATTATAAATGTAAAAGTTTGTGAGGACGGGTGGATGTTTGTTACTCTTCACGCCAGGACGGCTGAACGGATTTGGATGAAATTTGACACAGTGATAGATTATAGTCTGGAATAGCACATAGGTATTTTATCCCGGATAAATATATGGTTCCCGTGGGATAGGTTTGTTTTTGTCTAGGGACGAACCTGAACCGAAGGGAGAGTGAGTTGCTAGTTCTTTTTATTGTAACACAGACTTACAAACTATTATGAAATAATTATATTTAGTAACAACAATAACAATCAAAAGCAAAAAGGAATAAACTCGTACAAAAAGTCCAAAAAAAAGAAACAAAAAAGGTTTTTAACTCATATGGACATACATAATTGCAGTGTACATTTTTCATGTAAAGTATAAGTCCTAGTTGTTTTGGAGATAATGTCAGCTAAATGCTCGATTCTTGCTCATATATTTATTTTATGACCTATAACTTTTCTAAAAAACAAAAATATAAGTACATTCTTTGTTACAATCACTTTTGTTTGTTAATTTGTGTAATCTTATAAAGCTTTTAAATTTATTTTTCTCTGTGACATGATAAGTAGATATATAAGTGACTACGAGGTTTTTATTTTTTCTTCTTATGAAGACTTATAGACTTGTTTTTCTAGAGGCGAACCCGAGCCAAGCAAGGGTAAGCTGCTAGTTTATAATATTAGTACTATAATGACAATATGAAAATTATGATTGAGATTTTTCTAAATTATATGGATTAGTGTGAACAATTTGCAATATTTTAATATTTTTTAAAATTTTTACTTATTTTATATAACACTTACACTTTGTTAATTTAAAATATAATACTTATAGGCATTTTTAAATGTATTTTTTTATTATTTCAGAACAGCTAAAAATGAAATACCTCCGCCGAAGTTATATCTTAAATGTCCAGACAACAAGCTGAATGTATGCAATAAATATTTGCCTCCACAAACCTCAGTAAATACTTTTTGTAAAAAACATGTTCCAAAAGAACTCTGTGATTGGAAACTCATACCTGCTATAATGGTAATTCCTTTTATACTAGCTTTTGCATGTGGGTTCTTCTGTATATTTACTACAAAGAAAGTAAGGATATGAAAAATAAATGTGAAGTCGCTTCCAGTGGCAGACCACGAATGTCTCTTTTATTTTTCATACTAGCAACATACCCTCGTTTCGCACGGGTTCGACCCTAGGTACGTTTTAACGGTTAGTATGGAATAGATAGACTGTATATTATATGATATATAGCCTAATAAAAAGAGTTTTTAAATCGAATTATTAGTTCCTGCAATTAGCACGTTCAAACAAACAAACAATTTCTGCCTTTTAATAATATTAGTATAGATTAGCTTACTAATTTATTGTTATTATGTAACAATTTTTACATGAAAATGATAAATTTCATATTTTATAAGTAATTTTTTTGTTCTACTCGATGTAAATCATTGTGTAGATAAAAGCAAGCTTGCTTATATCCACTTGACACAATCCATGTTTTTATGGAATTTTCTTTTCAGGTAACCGATACAATAATCTGGGAAGTCCCAATCGGTAATACAGATCACTATTACCTAGTGGCTTGGGGCACATCTGTAGTCATTGTAGTCGGCTCCTTGTACCTGTTGAAGAATTTACATAAGTACAATTTCAAAGTTGAAAGAAGAATTATAAAGAAACATATGTAATAATGTTTATTTTATAAATAGAAATATTTAATTATTATAAATTATAATAAAATTAGTAACTAGATATGTGATGGATTCGGATGCTTGATCTTGTGAAATGATGGGTTCTTCATACAATTATATACCCTATTTTGTCACCTTTAAATTTTATTTTTCGACAAAAGCTTGCCCTTGCCCATCTCTAATGACCAATCTATCTTTATACCAAAATTCATCCAAATTGGTTCAGTCATTTAGATGTGCAACAAACAGATAGACAAAGTTTCTTGCTCTTTTTTATATTAGTATGGATTACTCTGCATTTAAATGTCAGAGTGATTTTAAATAAAATTATCTTTTCGAATTTTTTCGCGGATTTAATTAGATTTTTTGTTTCCGACGTTTCGAATTTTTTACATCAATAATGGTCATAGAAGAGACGAAATTCGAAACGTCGGAAGCCAAAAATCAAAATAAACCCGCGAAAAAAACCGAAAAGATAGTTTTATCTCTATATCTGTGTCTGAGATGGCGCTGTCTTTTATTGAAAATGTGAAATTTTCGCGTAAATCTAACAAAGTATTATGTCAGAGTCAGATATAATAGCTTATACTTAGTTAATATTCACAATGTAAAAAGAATTTCTTAAAACGGACTTATTGTTCTTAAAATTATGCCCAAACACACAAACTTTTCTGCTGTATATATTTGCTTAGAATTTTATTATGATGAAGAAAAAAAATTTAATAATATATTAATATCTCTTTCAAATGGACGAGATTAATGTTTTAAATACAAAAGTATATGGTATTATTTGAATTGTAAATTAACAACTAATATGTATATAAAATTTCCCTTATTCTTTAAAGAAAGTAAACAATATGTATGGCAACATCGAGAATAGTAGCTTAAACAGCAAATCACGCTACTATTTTTGACTTTGACATTTTTTTTGGCGGGCTGCTATATAATTCTTTAGTCTAGTAATTACTATAGATGATTAAATATATAATATTTATATTATATAACAGTTAAATATGATCTATGCAAAATAAAAAGTGATTCGGTGTTTCGTGGGAGAAGGTAGTCCCTTCTAAATAAATATTATTTCGCATTTAACAATAAAATAAGGATAACATTCCCAATTTAATTTATAAAATTAATTTTATTGATATTATTAAATATAATAATAATATATTAACGTTTAGTATAGATTTCTCAGATATAAGATATTTTCCCGCAGTAAAAAGTATCCTATATATTGACCTGGTTAACCAGCTATCATAATACCAAATTTCATCAAAATCTGTCCAGTGGTTTTCTTGTGATGCGTTCCCATATAGACATACAGACAGACAAATATTCTAAAAACTATAGATTTGGCCTCTGTGTTGATAATAATGACTATTTCAATAAGATTTTCCAAAGAATATTTAATATATAGATTCAAAGCAGAATTTTATTATATGTATGTTAGATTGTAAAATAATATGTGACGTCAGTAAATGTTGAAGGAGAATAAAGTGTTGAAATGTGATAAAATGTCTTTTATTTAAAGCCTTGATGAATATGTCGGACATTTACTTTTCAAGAAGAAATAGCATAAAAATGAAAAAAATGTTACAAGTGCAATTTTTATTTGGGAAATTTTATTTAAAAAAAAGTAGAGTCATCTAGATTTTTTCCTTTAATAAATTATGTTTGCACAATTGGCGCAATACATTCTGCCAGCGAGTTTTTTATTTAGCAGTTTTTTTATTTAGAGAGCGGTAATTTTATTTAGCAGTTTTAACACGTACAAGAGTAATCTAGAACAATAAAAAGAATAGAAAATTATTTATATGTATATACTAGCGGCTTACCCTCGCTCGTTCGAGAGTCTTCCTCAATAAACGGGCTATCTAATGCAAAAAGAATTTTTCAAATCGGATTGGTAATTCCTGAGATTAGCACGTTCAAACAAACACACAAATTCTGCCTCTTTATAATATGAGTATAGATTAGTGTAATATTGTCATTTATATTTGTTCAGTATAAGTTATCAATGCCACCTATGAATGAGTAGTCGAACTATCTTGTACTTATAATGAAAATAGTTTGTGTAGTGTTTTTAATGCCATCTATGATTTACATAACGAACTAAAATAATTATTTTTAAAAAGTTCATTCATGATTTTCCTGTATTTTGAACTTACTTTCAATTTCATTTCAGTATTGCTTGCTCACTATTTAAAAGTATGGCTTTAAATGAAACATATTATTATATATACTCGTAGTTGTTTAGCTATATAATATTGTGTATATATTTCCTATGTGATAACATTCATAGTTTAATACAAAATTAAGCCTGTCAGCAGGCATTGTCATACGCCTTGAGTTAAATTGTCGTTTGACCGCAAAGCGCAGACTGAGGTCCGATGCCCCCGGATTAGAGATCGTTACCGGAGCCAATTACCCTCTGCCTTGCGGTTCCGGCAGACGGAACACCGCAACTCGAGTGTGCGACTGACGCGCGGTAACGATCTAAGATACGCTCCATTGTTACGGTTTATTGAATGCCGAGAAATGTTTTGTAAAGAAATCATTTAGGTTTCGCCATGGAACTAATTGTATTCATTTAGAAATACGACCCTTTAATATGCATGCAAATAAGATAAAAAAATATATAGCTACGTCCGGTGAAAGGACTCAGAGGTCCGTCCGGGTCGGGTCGCTGCGACCGGCGCCGCGGCGCACAGATATGGATTTAAGATTAACGAGGGCACGCAGCGCAGCGGGGCGCGGGCGGCGCGGGGCGGGCGGCGTGTTTACGTGCGGGTGCAGGGCGTGCAGGCGGCGCGGATCGATGCTGGGCGGGGCGGGGCGGGGCGGCGCGCGGGGCGCGGGGCGGGGCGCGCCGGCCGCCAGTCCGCCTCGGGGCCGCGTCCGCGCGGTCGTCGCCTGAGAGTGTCGTGCGGCGCCCGGAGTGTCTCCGCGGGCTCCCGGCGGCGGCGGCGAGCCTCGCGCCGCCCGCCTCGATGCCGCGCGCGGCCACAGCGCTCCCCCGTCCCGCGCCTCCCTCGAACCGCCCCGGCGCCGTGCGCGCAGCGCCGCGCCCGCGCTGTCGCCCTCCTCCCCGCTCCCGCGACTGCGACCTGTGTTCCTCTGGGCGCGCCAGCTCGAAGGCACCGTGCAGGAGGTCCGTTGCGAGGACTACGACGCGCGGAATCGTATTCGTATAGCGCGCACCCCATCCGGCTGGCGTGTCATCCCGCGCACCGAGATCTACAACTCGATTCGCGTGCCACCGCCCCCGGCACCCGCTCGCCGTCGTCCGCGCGACCGTCGCCGGCGCAGACGCTGCAACCGCTCACGCCGCGCCCGCTCTGCCGCGTCTCCCGCTATTGCTCCTGAGCGCCCTACGCCATCAGCTCCCGCTCTACCCCCTGTGTGGCTGCAGCCCGACCTGGAGTCCCATATACCATCGCACACCATCGCGGTACCGCGGCCTCTGCAGCCGTCGGAACCGACGCCGCTCGATAATCTTCTCGCGGTAGCAGAACTGGAGTTCAATCAGCAACGCGGTGAACGTCTTCTAGATCTGGAGAGTCCAGCTTCCTATCCCTTCTTACCAGCGGAAGAAGTTGCTCGCGACGTTATGTCGTTCGAACTTGGTGATACAAAACAGGCCGAGGAGTCTATGTACTTCGAACGGAAAGCGCCATCCGATCGCCCTGAGGAGTACACAGGTGAGATGGGGTCGCACAAGGATCTCTTTGAGACTATAAGTGAAGCACATTACCTTCCGGAACTAGGAGGACCCCATGACGAAGCGTTACTAGAGTCCTTAGTGGAAAAGGGCTGCGAAGATAATCAAATATTGGGCCAAGCGCTTGACAAACTCGCGCACCTGGTTCATGGATCTGGCGAGTATACGGAAGAAGACGAGCATATGCTCTTAAGTAATGAACCTGTCTCTGACATCATAAATCGACTTGAACAAACACTCGAATCGCCAGGGCAAAGCAGTATTACGGCTGCACAAGGTCTGCTACATTTACATCACATAGGAGATCATCTTACTCAAGCAGACCACGGGCAAGATGTGGAGCAGACCTACATGTCTGATGAAGTATTTGTGCCACAGGATACACAGCAATGTGCTATGGAAACTTTGACGGCGGCTACTGGATTGCAAGAAGTAAATGAAATTAATCACGTGGAGTATGAAGAAAATGTCGAAAAGAGGCTAGAGAATGATGTTGGTGTTTCTGATGAACTGTATACGGAACCAGTACCTGATTCAATTGAGCATTTTACTCCAAGTAAGGCGTTCATTGAGTCACAAGCCCAGCTGCCTGATCAGAGTGAAATCAATACATTGACTGAAAGACCTAATGAAGACTCGTCATTAAATGTTTGCGCACAAAATTGTGAAAATATTGACGATAAAACAGAAGATGCGCTTAATGATAACATAAAGGAGGAAGAAGTTGATCAAGAAATGCCAGAGCCTATGCAAAACAGTCATGATGAGTTTATTAAAGATCCCGATGAATTAATAGCTAATGAAGAACTAATTCCAACTGATTTGAGTATAAAGAATGTCGAAAATCCTCCTATAGTGCATGCGAATGACATTGATACATCTAATCTTGAAGATAATTCATCTGATAGAAGCGACGAACAACCTAGAGACTTAACAGTTCATAGACGTCAACCTACACCTCATGCGTCGCCGAGAAGGACTGACGTGCCGCGAGCACCATCACGAGAGTCGGATGCAATGCAATCTCCACAACCTAGTGGAATTCCTGCTGTACCATCATCGCCTGAAATATTCACTATGCCTTTAACAAAAAGTAAACAAACCCTCTTTTTGGAGACTTTACTTTCTTCACCTTCTCCGAAAATGTATACATCTGAAGTAACAATAACTAAACAGCAATGTGAACCGTTAAATTTGGGCAAACATAGAAAATCAGCAAGTCCAACTGTGTCTAGTTGTTCCGATGAAATCAGGAAATTAAACAAAGAATTTGGTGAACCTCAAGAGAAGAGACTACGACGTGAATCAACGGAGGAATTAGCAAAAATAAGTAAAGTTTTTAATAAGTATAGTGAAGAACAGTTATCGAAAAAATCAGACAAACATGTCAGTAAACCTTGTGAGGAAATGAATCCTGTAAAACAATTTCATATTTTAAAATCAAATCCAGACTTTAACATTCCAGATCCATTATTAATTCCTAAGGACAAAATAAAAGAAATCTTAGCTAACCCCGGTACTAAAATACCGGCCTTACTTATACAAAGGCCCGAACTCAGACTTCCAGAAGCTTTTGCGTTTCCAGCTATATTACAAGATCCAGATATTATTCTGATATCCTTGGCGCAGCTCGAAAGAATCTTAATAGACGAGGAGCTACAGCAACCGTTTTTGACGCCACCGCCAAGTTCTTCAAATCAAAAAGAAAAAGAAACAAAGCCTTCCTCGTCTTCTAAGCCGACAAACTCCACAAGCAAAGAGCAAGCAAATACCTCACATCCTGATCAAACTAGTCAGCCTAAGCCGATTCCTTCAATGGACGCTCTAGCCGGGGATATTGACGCAGCTACGTCAGCAGCTTTGAATCAAATGCTATGGTTACCATACCTAAATCAGTTGGAAGCGATGGCCGCTTGTTCACAAAATATGGACTTCTTAAAAGCTTTAAATTCGTCAGGTTATTCAGGCCAAAATTATCCTGATCTCACTCAAATGTTCAATCCTTCTTCTCGTTTTATGGGCCCTGGAGGATTTCCTATGATGCAGCCGATGGATTACGATACTAGATTACAGTTTGCAATGTGGCAAGAAGCCATGTCGCATGCGAATGCTTCTTCGTCGTCACAGCGATCTAAATCAGTCTCGGAGCAAATGAAAGAGCTCTCTAAATCAAGCGACGTTCAAAACCCTTATGTACATTCCACCAAAAACCATCAGAACAAGCCTCATTCCGCAGCAAGAACGAGTCCGATCACCCACAACTACAACAATCAGCGGCCCATGGCGCACAACCCGTTCTTACAGGGCATGTATCCCGGGATGAACACAAATATGAGGCCAAATATGCCGTTACCTGGTTTACAAATACCTTATTTCAACCCGCAAATGATGGGCAATCAGCGATCGCCACGAACTCCTCAACAAAAGAGCCCCAGCTCGCCGTACTATCAAAATAACAACTATCTACAATCTGTGAAGCAGTCTGAAAATCATCAAAGGACGCAAGAATCTCCGAGACCGAGGATTAGTGTGAAATCTTTGCACAACTTACTCGAGCCATCTGCTGCGGCTGCTTCGGGGGTGTCTTCGAGGCGTACTTCATCGACTCCGACTTCAGCGATGGGAAGAAGACGAGAAGAACCGGAGGTCGGGAGTACCACGCCGTTGGGGGAGCCCACACCTCACATGCCCCCACACCCTCACGACCCATCATCATTCCATTTATGGCATCCATTATTTGGCAAGTAAGTCTATTTATATTACTTGTATAGGTATATGTATATACGATTCGATAATTTTTCAAACATTATTTAGTGAGTGTTTCATTCATAAGCATATTTTTTTAAATATTTCCTTGAAAATGAGATGTCTTATTAGCATAACAATGGCGTCCATACATTACAGGATAGAAATAATGAATGCAGATAGATATCTGCGCAAAGATTTTTACGTGATGTGAATATTAATAACATTTATTTTAAAACTAACTCTAAGTCTCGGCTTTCTGTGATTATTTTTATAGTCAATTTTATATGGTCTTTCATCTATGAGAAGCTCTGCGGTCTTACTTGAAGAAACCTATCTAATTCCGCGATATGTTTAAAATTACCAAATAAACCAATAAACACTCACAAAAGCTTAAAGCGAATAATGATAATATTATGAGTATACCGGACTCTTCTTTTGTATTTGATAGAAAAATACTTAAAAAAACAATATATGACATGGAAGTAAAACAGGCTAAATGAAAATATAATTAACTAGCGGCTCAACCTCGCTTCGCTCGGGTTCGTCTCTAGGAAAACAAAAACAAATCAATCCCATGGGAACCGTATACTTTGCCGGGATAAAAAGTAGCCTATGTGTTATTCTGATGTAAGAGCTATATTATTATAAAGTTTAGTTAAAATTCATTCAGTAGTTTTTGCGTGAAAGAGTAACAAACATCCATACATCTATACATCCAGATATCCATACATCCTCACAAACTTTTTAATTTCGATTTTATTAATGTTGCTAGATAAAATCACGCTTTAATTAGAAGCTTATCTTGTTAATGATAATAACATAGTAAAACTATAATTAAAATACTTTTTATGTAAAAATAACTATGTTTAGACTAATTATATTACATTTTTTTTTTAATTTGCTATGTTAATGTATGTAGGTTTAAACTATAAAACCTTCTTCAACAGTATTTTTGAATCTTTGAAATAATAATAATGTTAATGAAAAACAACGCTTTCATTATTTATTAATTATAATATGCTACGATATAGACAGAATATTTTCTTAAATTGACGCGAATATTTGAAATTTTAATTAAATAGAACTATCTATCTAACTAATTTTTTTATTGGTTATTTTTGTGAGAGTAAAGTCTACTACCATTAATGGTGTAAAGCATTCGAACGCCAGGAACCAAAAATCAAAATAAATCCGCTTAAAAAAGCGAAAAGATAGTTTTATTTAAATTTTGTTGCCAGTAGACCTTACTCTCACAAAAAATAATAATAATAATAATAATTCGAAAATTTAAGCGCTTTCAGTCGAAGAAAAGTGTGGAATAAACCAATTAAAATGAAGTGCAGAACCAATATTTGCTGTTAATTCTTTACAAAGTGAATGCTTATTATTATATTTGTTATACTAGCTATTCGCCATTGTTTTTCTCGCACATCAACTACAATTTCAGTAACCATCCCAAAAATCCAATCGACATGGATTTCATTTATCCCGTGGGATTTAATATGTTTTTTTAATTCAGAATTCAATTATTGCAATAGCTTACTTAACGTCATAAGTCCGTGATAAAGCAAAAGCGTCAGTCGTGAGAAGAAATGGGAAAGAAATGTCCTTACTGTATACATATAATTAAACTACGAAGTTGTCAAATTTCATCACTATTGGTTTAGACATTCAGGTGTTAAAAGGTAACAAACAAGTTAACTCTATATTGGTTTGATATGTTTATAATACACATAAGAAAATGCTAATTTTCAACTGTTTTACATACAGCTTACATCTCATTCAGTCTTTTTTAACTGTTGCGCACCGGCCTCCCTTCAATGCGAAGTCTGTAGACCACCACGCTGGCCAAGCGCGGGTTAGTGGACTTCACATATTGAAAACTGATTAGGTTCTCTCAGACATACAGGTTTCGTCATAATTCCTTCGGTGTAGACTAATTGGTATCAGGTTGAAAACACATGAAAATATCAGAATTACGGGATCCATTTGACTTTCAACCCGCTTCACTTGGTCTTCCGAGCGAGCGCGTTATCACTGAGTTAAAGCTGTCATATATTATAACAGCAAATTTTTTTAAGTTGCAGAAAAGATCAAACGTAAATATAAAACAGCCATAACAAAGTAGGCATTTGTTCATAAATTACATTACATTATTATTGTATCCGGTTAGCGATTGCATCGTAAATATCTTATACTATCAATTCATTCCAGCACGATTAATGTATATAATTATATATATTCATAGTGGAGTAGTTGGTTAGTTCACTATTTCAAAGTGTCAATTTAAAGTGGCGGTTTTATTGAACTAGAGCATATGGTGTAGTGATAGTCATATTACTTGGTAAGAGAGTGGTCGCGGGTTATATTGAATCTCAATTTGCGTAAACATCCCTAACAAATTGGTATCTGGCTGAACGGATCTGGATGAAATTTGGCACAGAGATAGATTATAGGCAGGAGTAGAATATAGGCTAATTTTTATGCCGGAAAAATGCAGGGTTCCCGTGGGATTGGGATAGAGAAGAGAAAAACCCGAAGCGGAGCGAGTTGAGTCGCTAGTATTAATTAAAATAAGAATTATAAATATCGATACACAATTGGCATTATATTGAAGCATACTCTCAAAAATACAGACTTATTAAGTATCTCTTCCTTTTTTAAGTCGGTCAAGAAATTTAAGTTATTGCTACATAGAAAGATAAATAAACAAACAGTTTCACATTTAAAATATTAGTCAAAAATACACACACGCAGCTATTCTAAAAATGTACATTTGTATGTCTCAGACTTCATAATACTATGTTTATTCGTCGACGTTGTTGATGTTACGATTGAACATATTATCGATATTCATACATACATACATACATACAGGTCAAACACAACCCACCTTTGGGATTCGCCGCAGTCGGGTAATTAGGGCAGAAATTGTATGTTTATATGTGTAAGTTTTTCTTCTTTACACTGAAACAGCTGGGAAGGTATAGATAAAATTTAATACACTGATAGACTGCCCTGGAGTACTATCAGGGACAAGGGACATAGGGTACTATTAGGCACCAACGGACACACAGCCCATAGGGTACTATTAGGCACCAACGGACACACAGCCCATAGGGTACTATTAGGTACCAAAGGAAGAACCCTAGGGAATCTAGGGTAAGTATCTAGCTAATATATCATACATTCATTTTATAGTCAAACTTGTTTTAATACTTTAAAGTAGACTTGATACTAGTAAATACTTCGCTCATTGGAAAATTAATCCTTTATCCACTTGAAGTAGGTAATTCTAATTGAATGTTCTAACCTACATTTTATTTCACGTAACGTTAAAGAGCTTTTGAACGATAATTTCATTTATGTTAGATTACTTGAGAATATTCTGTTTTTTTTTTAAATTAGTACAAATTGTTGCTATAACAAATAAATAATAAGTATATGGAAATAAATAGTATTATGCCTACATAATATTAGTAAATGGTGAAATTATTTTTTGGAAATACATCACTGTATTTTTTTTCGAATTATGTCTTTTCGTTTAATTGTTCTTGCCGAAGTAACAGTTGGAAGATGTTCAATGAGATTTTTTTTAATGTGTTGTATGTCTATGAATTAAAATTAAATAGGTTTTATTTGATCAAGTAGATCCAAAGGTTAAAAAATATGGATCTCCGCAATCTTTTTGTTAGAAAAAAAAACTAGCCCTCTAAGATAAGTGACTTTCTACTATCTATATCGCTAATAGAAAACAAAAAGTATGGCAACTAAACATACTGATCGCGTGATACTTAAATATATAATTTTATAGAATATTATCTTATTTAAGCCGTTCTGAGTTCATACAAGAAAATTAAAAAAATCACTTTCGGTTTGTCCCGAATTATTCAATTTCCAATGCCTTTCCGGGTCGGAAACTTTTAAATATTTTTCCCTAAAAGCCTTTTTCGAACTTTGAACATAAAAAAATAGCAATATTGGTCCAGCCGGTCTCAAGTGATGTACCTGCTTACTAACGAACAGTGTTTCAATTTTATTTGTATAAAATACATACATATATACATCTTCTATAATATAAAAATGAATCGCTGAATGTTGCTAAGCGCAAATCTCGAGAGCGGCTGAACCGATTTTGCTAATTCTTTTTTTAGAATATTCCTTGAAGTACAGAAAAAGTCTAAAAACAACACTTTTTTATACTCCCATACAAAATATTCGTAATAATACTTAAAAGTCAATTTGAACTTTAATACCATACCAAAAAATTTAAGTGTTAGTGGAGAGGTTCCGGGAAGGCAAAACAATTGAGTGACGTTAGTATCGTACAAATATTAATGTCAATATTTGTCATTATTATTAACAAAAAAAATTTATATGGCTAACGCTGGCTAGTAACTATTTATATCTATTTAAAACGTACCTAGCGATGAACCCGAGCGAAGCGAGGGTGAGTCGCTAGTTAGTTATACATACATTATTTCTGATCTAGTCAGAGCAATTCACAAGCCAATGCGCATTTACACCTATCATCTACCACGTTTTACAAATATGCAAATAACAAAAAAAACCATTGTAAATAATGTTTAACGAACTGACAGATATAGCCTAAGGGGCATACAGTTACATGGTACGTATAACTTATTTTGTACTACCGGACCGATTTAGATGAAATTTTGTAAGAAGATAGTTTGAGACCCTGGGAAGGACATAAGATAGTTTTTATTCCGGAAATCATCCCTTAAAGGAATAAAAATGGGGATGAAACTTTGTATGAGGAATCAATGAGTGAGTCGCTAGTATGAAATAAAATTGAAGAGTTATCCAGAAAATATGGAAAAAGCTGTGAAATGTAATGTGAAAAAAACAATTTCATTGAAATTTGTACAGGACTACGTCTATCTCTTTAACTAGTTTTATAATAAACTAGCGTATATACTCGTTTTACTCGTGTGGATCCCTAGGGATGAATGATTTAGGAATGCATAGACAAAAGAAAGGCCAGAAACCATCGCGGTCGTGACCAGAACAGTTGACCCTTTGGTCAATCCAATTTCGTTATAATTGTATGATTTATTTAGGAACGCATAGTGTCACATTTGTGAACTAAGAAACATCAATTTTTATTTATATAGCTTACTAGAAACTCACCCTCGCTCCGCTCGGGTTCGTCCCTAGGCACGTATTGACGGTTAGTATAGATTTCTCAGAGATGAGATATTTTTTCGCAGTAAAAAATATCCTGTACGTTGACCCGGATAACCAACTATCATCATACCAAATTTAATCAAAATCTGTCCAGAGGTTTTCTTGTGATGCGTTCCCAGACAGATAGACAGACAAAAATTCTAAAAACTATAGATTCAGCCTCTCCATCGATAATAATGTTTATTACAATAAGATTTTCCAAAAAATATTTAATGTACAGATTCGAATCAGTTAGAATTTTATTATGTATACAGATTACAAAGGCTTTATAATGCAAATTTATCTATGACAAACGAATTGTCTAAATTAAATATCGATATGGTGTAGAATTCATGTAACCTAGTAACATTTTTGTTAACGCCCTTTGATATTTCATGTGACTTTACATTTTATTAATGGGTAAGAATGGCAAATCTATATAACTTATCAGATCATTGTTTATTGTTTGTTCAATAATAAATACATTGTAGATTTGTAACAAATTTTCGCAAACAACTAAAAGACTAATTTAAAGTTAAACTGACACGTCTTAATGGTGTTTTTTAAATTAATTGAAATTTTTAACCTAAGGAATACGAATTTCTTTTAAATTTTGGTTTCTTAAATTTCTATTTATATCATTTATGATTTTTTGTTATTTTTTTATATAGATAAAAAAAATTGAACTAGTGTTCGTCCAGCGGTCTAAAATTCGGGGAAAATACGAGTATATAAATACATAGAATTTACATAACACCTCCAAGTAAATTTAAAAAAAAATAATTAAATTTCTAAGAAATCTATTGTTAACTGACACACCGGCGTGTCCGCGGTCGTGGAGGGAATATTTTATTAAAAAAAACAACTGTTTCCAAATTCTTTGTATTGATAACACTGACGTTTATAGATTCTAAATAAAAAAAAAAAGAAAATTCGTTCACAAACCGAAGAGAAAATGATATTGTTACTGTTGATAAGGTTGTGTAATGTTTTTTGTGTGTTTATAGTTATCATATATATGTAGATAGTTTTATGCCATAGAAGAGGCATATGTCCAGCAGTGGATGAAAACAGGCTAATTATGATGATGATGATGATGATAATGTAGATACCATACTCATACTCGTACGTCGAGACAAACAAAAATTGACCTAATTCACGAAAACACCAAAAACATACATAGTGAATTTTCTCAAAAAAAAAAAACATTATTAATAATACTTTCTTAGAATTACGCGAATATTTGACATTTTAAATAAAACTATCTCTTTTCGGATTTTTTCGCGAATTTATTTTGATTTTTGGTTCCCGACTACCACCACACAGTTGGAGAACCAAAAATCTAAATAAATTCGCGAAATCCGAAAAGACAGTTTTATTTTAAACATTATTAATATTACTGTATTTTAATCATTTTTAACTTTAAGTCTTAGCTTAACCAGTGGCAGTAGTGGACAAAATAATACCAACTGACAGGCCCCTGCCTCAGGCAGCTTATGATCTGAAAACTTTAAAACCAATCTCCATCGTGGTGTCATTCGCAGAAATAAATTAATATATTAAGCTAAACTGTCGTGCCTTAATGTCATGAAATCGGACTATATGATGTATATAAATAAAAATGAATGTTCGTAAGTTTGTCCTCTATGCATTCCTGAACTGATGAAACTCGTGTGGGTTATTCTGTATACGCCTGCTAAGGTTCCTGGCTCAAAAACAATCTTTGGAAGTTTGTCGTACGTTCCTAAACCGCTCAAGTTTAGGGACGCACCCGAGCGAAGCGTGGGTAAGTTGCTAGTAATATATATATATATATATATATATATATATATATATATATATATATATATATATAATTTGGACTTGATAATATAGCGTTTTCCCGCGGTTCCGCACGCGTCTGTCAATTATGTATTACTATATCTTTAAAAATTATAGCCTACATGTTTATTTAATGTATAAGCTATACTATTGTAAACTTTCATATCTATAGTAAATGAAAACCCCCTTTGAGTTATTTTTTACTTTTTAGTGTCTAAAATTTGTTTTTTTTTATGTCTGTAAGTCTGTTCTTTTAAGTTGAAATTAAAAACTTTTATTATATTACTACTAGATGAAGTATTTCTTTGAATGTATTGTATGTGTATTGCAAATAATTGTTTATATACAAGCCTGGTCTTTAGCGAGGGCGGTTTCTACGTGTAATATTAAATAAGGCACATTTGTACTCAATTTAGAGCTCCTAGACAGTAGCTCGCTGTTATAACAGTAAGTTTCCTTATTGTTCATGCCTTTACATTTTTCCATTAGAGTAACTGGAATAGGCTACATACAAAATATTATTATGAAGAGTGAAATAATATTTATTATGCAGAGCGGCTTCGTGTGGGATTACAACAAGGAAAAATTTCATTAAAGCAACCCCTTTTAACGTGGACAAAGTTTTCCGACCCTACACCCGCTCGCTCCCTCTTTTGCATAAAGATAAAAAAATCAAATGTTTCACATTGGGGACTGTACGTTTTTAAACCAAAATCCAAAGTCTGAATTTTTACATTACTCAGTAGAATTTGTTTAGTTGCTTCTATTAAGATAAAATACAAGCTGTTGCCCCTTGCTTTACGCGTGTTTTATATATGTTTATTTTATTGTCCCTCTCTATTTAGCTCTTAGTATTTAAATTATGCTACAAAAAAGAGGTTATAATATGGAAAAGCCTTTCAAATGCAATATTGAAATTTTTAGAAAACTGTTCTTTAGGTATTACGTTCATGAGAAGAATGCCAGGAAACTACACAAAATGTCATAAATTCGAATTCTAAATCTCGTCTTATTGAAGTAGGTCAAAAATTTATTCTGAAGAAATACTATACACAATTATACATATATTTATATCTTCGCGCTATTTCTAAAAGCCGATAGCGCACATCATTTATCACTCCGCTTTTCACAGATATCATCGATCTAAGACGTTTAGTTAAAATAAGCAAATAACAGTATGCTCAATAAAAAAAATGCTTCACGTAGACCTCGAACCCGTACCTGTTATATAATGTTGCAACCATGTAATTAAAAAGTATTTTCACAGTATTTTATTTTATATGCATGCAAGATTTGAATTTGTCGCCATTTGCGCGGTAAGTTTTGGCAATCAAAAAAAAAAAAGAGTTTGACAGCTTGTTCGTCAAGACATTTCCTGGTCGTGCACTCCCCATTTTGGTGATCAGAATAGCCCCCCTAGATCATGTGACTTAACAAAATTGGATTCTTTCTATCGGGTTTTTGAATTCAAAAGGTTTGTTAACAAGCCCACATCTTTCTGTGCATTGATGGAAAAGATTCAACGCCGCATCAGCGAAATTTATGACAAAATCACTGTCGAAATCATAAGAAATTTCGTTTAAAGAGTGCTTATATCCCTGCAATGTCGAGGAGACCATTTGCCTGGTATGTTATTCCATAGCATGGAGTTAGAATAAATGTATTACATAACTCTAGCCTATATATTCAATTAAAATTTAGTGCATTTGTTCTCTTTATATACAGAACAGAGTATATTTTCGTAATTTTTATATAGCTTATGATGCTTAAAATGATTTACTTTTTTAACTCTTTTATTAGTTTCATTTGTAAATAGCTAATTTGAGCTTTGGCAGGTTTGATTAATTTTAATGCCCATATTACGGTTGGTAAGAGCGTGTTTTTTAGTTTTTAGCTATAATTATTTTTCCAGTGCATTATGTCGAGGTTTATGGGTCATTAATTATTGCAAAAAGTCACGTGGCGCAATTAGTTTTTAAATAATATAAGATTGTTTGCTCATTTATAAAAAAATTATTCATACATAATATATTTATAATGTAAATGACGTCATGAAAGGCATATAAGTATATCTTATTCATGTCGCTGAGAATAAAAAAAAAGTATTTAATGACATAGATTACCTAATATTTTAAATATTAGATAATGTATGTAATTATTTTTTTTTTATTTTCGCGGATTTATTCGGCGGATGTAAAAATTCGAAAAAATAGTTTTATTTAAAACTAGCATTGCCTACGGCTCCGCCCGCGTTCAGATGTCCAAAAACCAAATTCTTAGGTTGTACATATTAGTATACTCTTACATTGCAGTTTTTGTATTTTTTTTCTCAGAAATTAGATATTTTCCCGCGATAAAAATATCCTATATGTTGACCCAGATAACCTCTGTCTGTCTGTCTGTGACCGCATCACGAGAAAACCACTGGAGGGACTTTTATGTTTGATATGATAATCATCAGCTGGTTATCGTAAATATATAGGATACTTTTTACTGCGGGAAAATATCTCATCTGTGAGAAACCTATACGTAATATCAACGTACGTATATCGTATACAACTCTAAGTGTAACTTTATATCATATAGCGCTAGAACAAAGAACTGTAATGAGATTGCTATGCGCTGTGCACTAATAAGCCTGAGATAAGCAAAAAGGTTTCACCCTGTTGCATTTAAAGGGAAATGGAATAAATAACTTTTTATGTAGTATTAAAATATTTTATACTAGTTTTTGAACGCCGCTCTGTTTCTGTAACAATAGAAATAGCATATAGTTTCGATTGGTAAAAGACACATACATACGAGTATGTTGTAGTACCTACGAGAGATTATTCTCTACATAAATAAACTTAATTATATCCTGAAGTATACTTTTATTTACTTTATAAGTAAACTAGCGACTCAACCTCGCTTCGCTCGGGTTCATCCGTGGGTTGATTCCCCATACAAACTTTCATCCCTATTTTCACCCCCTTAAGGGATGATTTCCGGGATAAAAAGTGTTTCCTTCCCAGGGTCTCAAACTATCTTCTTACCAAATTTCATCTAAATTGGTTCAGTAGAGCCAGAGATTACCCCTTACAATATCACAAACTCACAATTCACAAACGTTACCTCTTTATAATATTAGTATAGATAAATATTACTTTAACACTTTCGAGTAGCTCTGATGATGTAGGAAGTAGTAAAGTAGAAAAATCTTTAAATTTGGGCTTATTTAAAGCAATTTGCGTAATGCGTTGTGATCGGCTTTTTTTCTATGTATATATATTTTATGATAGCATAAGATATATATATATATATATATATATATATATATATATATATATATATATATATATATATGTAGAGAAGATAGTATTTATTTTTTATAAATATTAATAGTGATAAATAATTGTACAAGTATGTACAAAAGCCCAAATGTATTTATAGATATTTAAAGTAACTAGTGTTGTCCTAGTGGTCGAAATTCGATCATAATCATTATTAACAATTTTGAATTTTATCTGTATAAAAAATAACGGTTTCCAAAATATTTTCATAGCCTAAGCTTAGCAAAAAAAAAAAGAAAATCGATTGACATACAAGAGAAAGAGGTACTGAACTGCTTTGTCTTTGGCAATTTATATATAGACTTAAACAATTATATAATAAACAATATTAGTACAAACAAACAAATACCTGTGGGTCTAACTTCGACACAATTCATCTCAACCTAATTTCCATATATAACAGCGCTATTCTCTATTTAGTTCGCTCGTTCGATTTTAATCTATCCGTTGTCTGACCCAATTTTTCATTTTGATCTAAACCCCGAAACTATACCAAATATATGCTAAACTACTAATTAAAATAGAATACGAATTTAGTTCCCATCCATTTATGTTTAGCTTTGAAATATACTTAGAATAGAATAAAATTCACAATTCTGTGATTTAAAAATTGATGCCCCATTTAACTTATTATTATACTAGCAGAATCTGCAGCTTTACAAAAAAAAGCCCTAAAAGTATAATTTCATATAAATATTTTTTGGGATTGTATTATAACGCGTTTTCCCGTGGGAATAAGATAATCTCCCACGGTAAAAAGTAGCCTATGTCACTCTCCAACTCTCCAATTATCTCCACACAAAAAATCACGTCACTCCGTCTCTCCATTTCGACGTGAAAGAAAGACAAACAAACAAGCAAACAAACACACTTTCACGCATATAATATTAGTATGAATTACTGTAGTGACTTACACTCGCTTGCTTAGATACGTCCCTAGGTACATAACAGAGGCATTTTTTTCGTAAATTTTTCCGATGCTTCAATAATTACTCTGCTATTCAGGGTGAAGACATATCCAACAAAATAAGGATCATAAAAATCGGTCCAGCAGTTCTCGAGTTATAAGTGTTGTAACAAACCCAACTTTATTATATATATATAATAAAGTCGGGTAAGGGGTAAGAGTCGACTTTATTACATATATATATACTGTGCTAAATTTCATCCAAACCCATCTACCCTTTTCAGCGTGAAGCATAAACAAACGCCTTTCAGGTACTATTAAATTCCAAACAAACGTACGTATCTAATATCTATATAAAAATGTTTTTCGGTCTACTTGTTTACGCCCATTATAGTCTGGAACAAGACTTTCACTATCGGGACAATTCAGATACGAGGAACAACGGTTATTTTTATCGTCAAAAAATACGAGCGGGGTCGCGGTGAATGGTAGTATGTAAAATAACAGGCTTAGCTATATTCGATGGGGGTACTAGGTTTATTCGTGGTGATAGGTTTACATAGGCAGTGGTAGCCCAGTGGTAACGCGCTCGCTTGGGAAACCGAGTGAAGCGTGTTCAAATCCCGGGTCTCGCACCTCTAATATTTTCATGTGCGAATCATTTTCCAACATGATTACCACTTGTCTTAACGGTGAAGAAAAACATCGTGAGGAAACATGCATGTCTGAGAAAACCTAGCAAGTTTTCAAAAGACTTGAAGTACGCCAACCCGCACTTGGCCAGCGTGGTGGACTATGGCCTGATCCCCCTCGTACTGAAGGGAGGCCCGCGCCCAGCAGTGGGACGTTAAAAAGGGCTGAATACGATAGGTTTACAATATGGCATCTACAATGCGTAGTGAAGTGATTAGTTATTCTCTATACTTAATCCTAAAAGGATATGGCGACGGCGACTTATTTGAACTAGTGGATCTTTATAAGTTTTCCTATAGTAGCCTATATTTAATTTAGACTTTTTAAAGTACGTATTATTATTATTTAGTTTTTATTAGAAAATGTTTTTTTTTTATTTTTTAATATAATAAGGTTCGAAGTATTAAGTTCGATTCTCGTGCATCACAAAATAGTATAATTTTTTGCTATATTTTTTAATTAAAAATAAATTATAACATTTATATGACAAAAAAGGTTAGAATTAAGTTATTTTCCAAATAAGTTAAAATATTTGTTAATAAAAAGTTATATTAAACTATTAAAATCTTGATATATGCACGTTTATATTATTTTATATAAAGCCTACTTCAAAGTTAATCCAAGTGTTAAATTTAAGGTCGAATTAAATTTAGGTTGATCCCAATCAATTGAATTATAAACTGTTTGGTTTCCCTGTTTTATATTTAATATTTTTTCATATTCACCATTATAGTGACTGCCTTCGCTTCGTCAAGCATAATATGATAAACATACGTACGTCGTACATGTATATATATATATACATACATACCTATATATATATATATATATATATATATATATATATATATTAATTTTATGCTTAAGTAGGGGTAGTCCATTGCTAACGATCTCGCTTAAAGAAACAATTGAAGCGAGTTCAAATCTGTGTGTTACATCTCTTACGTTTTCATATTGTAGTTTTTTTTCAATCCTAGGAACATCTTGAGGAGATCCATATGTCTGCAATTTTACTGGTTTTGAATTATTGAAAGACTACAGCCCACCAATCCGCACTTAATCAGCGTGGTGGACCTTTTTTTTATTGTGCGATAGGATTGCGCTTGACTACAATCAGCGCTGGGAAGCACTGATGAGGTCTAGGTTGGAGCGCGTTTGCCTAGACAATCTCTAACTCTCTTCCCTCCCCTTAAATCCCTTGAATTCCCTCATATTATATAGGCCAGTATCCAATAGTGAGACACTGGTCATACATATGGTTGGACAAGTTTGAGAAATTGATGGTCATAATGGAAATCATCAGACCCTTAGAATACGAGAGAATCATAAGTCTTACACATACTCTTCAGATAGCATTTTGTATCGCATTCCTCTGGATAGCATCTCTCCAGTAATCCAAAGTTCCTCACTAAATAGTTGCAATAGTGTTGCAAATACTTACTCAATTCGAAATCGAACCTGTGAACTGTGAGAAACATCAGTCAGATTATTACAACACACAACAACTGGCAGTGACATGGAAAAATAGTAATAATTTAAAACAAACAACTGAAATATAGGGCACAAAAGAAACTTTATATAAAATTCATAGCGTAACTACCATATTAATTGGTACTGTAAATATACGCCTTGTGTAGAATCGTTCGTGTAAGAGAATATTTTAACAGGTGGATAACATTAACGATTGCACCTTTATAACACAAATCGATTTAAATATTATTTCAAAATGTATATTACTTTAACTGTTTATTATAAAAATATGGCTTTGACCTTATTATTTTATAATTCAATTTTATTATTCTTCAAAAAATTATCTATCTTTCAAGAAACATCACATCATTAGTCCTCTGTGTTTGTTGTTTGCCCTTCTTTCACGTCGAAACGGAGTGAGTGAGTATTGGAGATAGTGGAAGAGCTGGCGAGTGACAAAGGCTATTTTTTATCGCGGGAGATCATCTCATTCCCACAGAAAAACACGTTATAATAAAACCCAAAAAAATATTTATGATCAGAATTCTTACTTGAAACTTGGTATTAATGCTCTTCAATAAAATTATATCTTCTTCTCCCTGCCTATTTCCCAATCACTTGGGGTCGGCGCAGTACATCTTCTGTACTGCTGATAGGATTTGGCAAAAGTTTTACGACCGGCCGCCTCACGCCTGCCTGACGTCAACCCTCCTTGGGAGGGTCCCTCCTCCTCCAATAAAATTATATATAGTGTTTTAAAAAATTTAACTAATTTAACTTAAACTTATGCATGACGTACTTGTATATAAGAAACGAAATTTAAAACTGTCCAATTATGTATTTAAAAAAATTATCCTCAATCATAAAGCTATAATTTTGCAAGGCAAAATGCAATAAAAAATTCAAATTTTCATCTAATATGCCACCCCAAGGTTCTTGATGACGTACACAAATAAGTATTGCTACTGATATTAGTTATTCAGGTCACCTAAATGACCTATAAGCATGGGAAATCGCCAGCTTTTCTTTGTTTTAATATTACTATGAGTGACCTACTGTCTTACTAATACTATGTACTTACTCGATGCCATAAATACAACGTGTGTTCAAAGGGTTTTTACTTCTGACAAGCAATTTACAGAGTTACGATTCGATGTGATCATATCTTTGATTTTTAACCGACTTCCAAAAAGGAGGAGGTTCTCAATACGTCGGAATCTTTTTAAAACTTAAGCATTCTCACACTTTACTTTCTGATTAACTATTTAATTTATTTAGGGCATGAATATTCAAAATAACTCTAAATTCAAAATTAACTGCCTCGGTTGTGTAGTGGCTAGCATGTACGGCTGCACACCCGGAGGTCCTGGGCTCGAGTCCCGGGTCAGGCCAAGTTTAGTTATTGAGTCTTTCTGTATACTCGTAGTAAGCCCGTGCCTCGGAGAGCACGTAAAGCCGTCGGTCCTGCGCCTTAACTCTCACCGGTCGTGTCGAGCAGTCGTCCCACCGGAGTATGAGAGTGACAGGAATAGAGAGTGCACGTTATGTCTGCGCGTACACTTGTGCACTATAATATCTCCTGCGCAGTTGGCTAGTCTCAATGAGACTGGCCGCCGTGGCCGGAATCGGTCAGGAGAACATCATTCAAAATAACTTGTTTTAGGCTCACTTTCGTTACAAAAAAACTTACTGTGCATACAGCTCATGCTCATTTCATGTCATTCTAGAAAGACGCAGCGGTTCGATTTGTTTTGTCTGTCTGTCAGTCGGTGTAAGAATTTTATTTGATAGTTTATAGTAGTTTACGATCCTTAAAGTGGTATAAAATACCAACACGGATTTAGCCAAGCTTGATGATTCAGCCAAGATTACTTTTACAGTCCTTATCGCTAGTCGAAAACAAAACAAATGTGTGAAAACGACGTATATATATTACGTAATCAGAATATGCCATACCCATATTAGGTTGTGTTGTTTAGTTTTCTATCAGCGATTAGCGATATCGATTATAGAATTTCTGTTTCCGTTCCTCGATTTCGTTTGTATGGACTGAAAATAGCTAATTATGAAGGAAAAAATTTAAAACAAACTTTAACCACTTCTTTTTAGGTCCCTTTGTATCCCAAATCCTTCTGTATCCTTACTTTTGTAATGTTTGTAACTAATCAGTAAGTTAGTTAGTCAGTTGTAGGTATATAGCGTTTAGGTCACATACATATGTATGTATGTTGTATGTATGTATATTTGTATAGACTAGTGGCTCACCGCTCACCCTCGCTTTGCTGGGGTTCGCTTGTAGAAAAACAAAAACAAATCTATCCCACGGGAACCGAACATTTATTCGGGATAAAAAGTAACCTGTGTGTTATTCTGTTAACTATATTATTGTAAAGGTTCATTAAAATCAATTCAATAGTTATTGCATGAAAGCGTAACAAACATCCATCTATAAATCCGGACATCCTTACAAACTTTCGCATTTATAACATTAGTAGAAAGTAAGATTAAAAGAACCAAGCCCAAACGAACCAAGGGCTTTTTAAATAAAACTATCTTTTCGGTTTTTTTCGCGAATTTATTTGGATTTTTGGTTCCCGACGTTTCGAATGCTTTACAGCATTTATGGTCACGGGAGAGAGTGTAAAGCATTCGAAAGGTCAGGAACCAAAAATCCAAATAAATCCACGAAAAAATCCGAAAAGATAGTTTTATTTAAAACTAGCGGCTCACCCTCGCGTCGCTCGGGTTCGTCGCTAGGTACGTTTTAAATAGATATAAAAAGAAAAAATCTTTCTTTCTCACATTTTAATTATATGTTTAATACTTACCTATTCCGGACTAAGAGAAATCCAAAAATTAAAATATCATAAAAATTGGAACGCGGTCGAACGGGATAAAAAGTATCCTATGTCCTTCTCCTGGCTCTAAACTACCTCCCTGCCAATTTTCAGCTAAATCGGTTCAGCCGTTCTTGAGTTATAAGCGAAGTAACTAACACGACTTTCTTTTATATATATAGACTAGCGGCTCACCCTCGCTTCGCTCGGGTTCGTCGCTAGGTACGTTTTAAATAGATATAAAAAGAAAAAATCTTTCTTTCTCACATTTTAATTATATGTTTTAATACTTACCTATTCCGGACTAAGAGAAATCCAAAAATTAAAATATCATAAAAATTGGAACGCGGTCGAACGGGATAAAAAGTATCCTATGTCCTTCTCCTGGCTCTAAACTACCTCCCTGCCAATTTTCAGCTAAATCGGTTCAGCCGTTCTTGAGTTATAAGCGAAGTAACTAACACGACTTTCTTTTATATATATAGATGACAAATATTCGCGTAAATCTAAGAAAGTATTATGTGAACCAAGGGCTTGTGACTCTATATATTTCAAACTTTTATAATATAGCAAATAGCTACTACAAATCGCTAATGAGCGTAACGACTCTACACAATAGAAAAAAAATGCTAGAAAATATAAAATATATCCTTGTAATTTAATGTATAAAAGGTTAAAGGCATGCGACTATTGAATGGCACATACATTGTATCCATACAAAAACAGTTTACCCCATACCATGTGACATTTATATTGGAATATCGGTGCTGACCTTTATTCCTAGTAGCTATTACAGCTCTACATAGCTTAAAATTGCAAACGAAATTTTTCCTTCTGTGCAAAAAAACTAAAGATTATAATTTTTTTTATTTGAATAAGTATAATTTATTAATTATATTTGACGACACGTTTAGCTCAGTGTGTAGTGACCCTACTTGCTGTGCCAGCGGTCGCGGGTTCGAGTCCCGCTGGGGTCATTCAATTGTGTGATGAGCACGAATGTTTGTACTCCAGTCATGGGTGTTTAATTGTTTATATTTATGTATCAACTATCTGGTATCCATAACACAAGCCTCGTAGCTTACCATGGAACTAGATGGTGCTGTGTGTTAATGTCCCAATATATTAATTTATTTATTTTATTATATATCAACAATATTTATACAGACTTTTTACAAAGAAAAAATCTTTTAAAAAACTCCTTTTAAACTTTTGTAAGTTCAGACACCTCCTAAGTTTCAAAGTTTTGTAAGCTTAACAAATGCCTTTACATAACAAATTGTTCTGTGATTATATAAATCTTTGTTTAAGTAAATATTGTGTAGTTTTACATCCTGGAGTTCTTTCTTTTTGTCGATCGACTTCAAAAAGAAAGTTTTTGTGTCTAATTAACAAGATATTTTCGCTAATTGCCAATAAGTTAATTATTTATAATACGACCTATACTTTATTCAAATAGATTTTGCAAGTGCTTTTTAATAGTCAATTTATTTATTTTTAAATTTAAACTAAAGATTAGTATTTTAAATCCGCTACGAAGCTACAGCTCGGAAGACAGTTAGTTCTGCCGAGACAAGCCTACGAGAAACAGTTGCTTTATTAAAAATAATATTGTTAAAATTGTGACGCAAACCACCATTTGTGGTCACGATATTTTCATTTAACGTATCAGCAAGTTATTGTCGTGCTAAAAATGAAATTCGCACAGGAAGTTTCCAAGGTACCAGGTCCGGTGTTTGAATCCATTTCACTTGGCTTTCCAAGCGAGCGCTTTGCTAATGGGCAAGCGTCTTGATATAACTATAGCTGTAGTTTATCAAAAAATACATAATATACTGCTTTAAAACAGTTCCAATATAATGGATGAAAAGAAATTGTGAAAAAAATAAGCTGTACGGACTTTAAAATCACTTAAAAAGTTTTCAATTATTCCTTCTTCGGCGCACAGTTTTCTTTGAAATTGTTTTTTTTTTCATTTTCATTTAACACACAACGCCACCTAGTTCTATGATTATGAGGCTTGTATTATGGATACCAGATAGTTGATAACTCTACATATATAACTTTAAATACACACATATTATAAATATAAACACCCATGACTGGAGTACACACATTCGTGCTCATCACACAAATGAATGCCCCCAGCGGGACTCGAACCCGCGACCGCTGGCACAGCAAGTAGGTTCACTACAAACAGACCCAAATATGTATAATATATAAATTAAGCATTTTAAATATAAACTATCTTTTGGGATTTTTCGATTTTTAGTTCCCGACATTTTAAATACTATGAGTACCTCCTCCATTTTAAAGTGTAATCCGTTCTTGAGTTTTGCGCTTAGCAACATTCATTTATATATATATAAATTCTAAATGCAGATTAAAAATACTCATAACCATCAGTACTGTACGGCCATACTAGGAATCATCTCAATAATTCATATATACCAAACTGTCTACATACTTTGGCAAGTTAGTACTATAAACAAGCGAACGTTTAAAATGTCAGTCGAAACAATCGAATGGCCATTATATTAAATGTCAAGCGTTTCATGCTAAGTAAATGACGGATAAAGTATCCACTAATTATGCTACAATACAATCTAAAAGTCATCTTAGATTATAGTGGGTAGGTATTCAAAGAACGAGGTCACTCTTTCGATTCCTGACATATGTATTATGTCCATTCTACTTTAAACTTCCTTATGACTGGTGGTCTGCCCACGTTTGATACCAAGGCTTGCTACATGAACTATTCAGTAAATATTTTACAGATACCATTTGGTGTATTGGGACAGTAATTATACAAAAATTAATTCTACAAAACTAATAAAAATAGCACTTAAAGTGACCAAACTCGATATTTTGTAATAGCCTAGAAGGAGTTTCATTTTCACCTCCTGACTCTATCATTAGATTAGCTTAATTGATATCAAATTATTGTATTTTTAACCCCCGACGCAAAAAAAGGGCTGTAATAAGTTTGACGTCGATTTCTGTCTGTGTGTGTATCTGTCTGTGGCATCGTAACTCTCAAATGGATGGACCGATTTCGATGCGGTTTTTTTCATTTGAAAACCATTTTCCATGCGGTGGTTCTTAGCTATGTTTGGTTAATATCAGTCTAACAGTGTAAGACTATCAGCTCTTTTCCGAAATGATGTAAGGCATTTTGTCGTATGATAACTCGATTACGTGTCAGTGTAATCGTTAAATGACGATTAATTTGCGTCTGGGGTTTTTTAATTTTTTAATTATAAAACATTATTATCTGGATTTCACATACTAACAGGTTTCAAAGGGACACGACAATTGTAAATAGGCTAAAATCGACTTCCGAGATGAGATTACTAATTAAGTTAGCTTATTAGTTACTAGTAAAGCTAAGGCAGTGGTAGCCCAGTGGTAATGTACTTGCGAAACCGACAGAACTGAGTTCAAATCCCGGGTCTCGCACCTCTGATATTTTCATGTGCGAATCATTTCCAACAAGGTTACCACTTGTCTTACGGTGAAGGAAAACATCGTGAGGAAACCTTCATATCTGTGAGCAAGTTTTCTAAAGATATGTGAAGTCCGCCAAGCCGTACTTGGCCCGCGTGGTGGATAACGGCCCCCTCGTATTAAAAAGAGGGCCTCTTTTAATAAAAAGGGACCTCTTTTAAGGGAAAGGGGCTGAATACGATGCTAACTAAAGCGTTAAGCTGTCCACCCGATATCATATTGATATCTCATATCTTTTACAATATATACAAATTATTATGTATTATTTATAGAGTTTTTTGCTATATCAGGAAAATCATTTGGAATTATTTAGCTTCATAATGAATAATACTAATGAATTTACCCCCTACACAAAACTCAAAGACTTATCTACTTTATAATATGAGTGTAGATGAGTTTTTGTTTTAATTTTAGCCGGAAAACGTGCTTTTTTGATAAACCTATGGCTTATATGTATATTTTATTTTAGTTACCACTATACAAGAGCCTCGCTTTGTATGGAAGTACACGGAATACGGAGCTCAAGATAATGGAGTCGAACGGTTGATATTAAATAACTATATTTTATAAAGGCATTTAGGTGAATATTTATGACGATCTGAGAAGTGTATAGTTGTTATTATAACTGGTAGTAAAAAATATATTTAAATCAAATTAAGAACTTTGCTACAAGTACCTGCACAAAAAGCTTTAAAAGCCAAATAAATGATTGATAAACAAACCAACGTACAAAATTGTTCGTTTATTTATATTTTGGTAGTTTATTCATATAATTTTCTTCAAAACTAATTTTATTACAACATCCATTATTCTTATTAAAATTATTTAAGTGGTAATGGGAAAAGACAATTTATGGTTCTTATAATTTTACAAACAGATGGACAGACGTGTGATGGAAATACGCATTTTTCGAAATTCATCCCATAGGGGGGTAAAATAGGGGTTGAAAGTTTGTATGAAATCTACCTTTTTAGTTTTTTTTATAGTTTTAGCACGAGCGAAGCCGCGGGTTCTGCTAGTATCCTATAAATATTATAAATGCGAATGTTACTCAATCACGCCAGAACGACTGAACGGATTTGGATGAAATTTGGCACAGCGATAGATTATGGTCTGGAATAGCACATAGGTTACTTTTTATCCCAGAAGAAACGGTTCCCGTGGGATATCCATACTAACTGTTAAAACGTACCTAGGGATGAATCCAAGCAAAGCGAGGATGAGTCGCTAGTATATTATATAGTGATATCGTAGATGACGTCAAACGACGCCGCCTTCTGATTGGCTGATGTCGCATCTCAATATTTATAGGTAGATAACGCTTCGATCTTTTCTTCCAATGGTGAAAGGAATTAGTCAGCAGTTGAATTTATAACATTAGGTATTTATATTACAACCTATTTTTTTTCTAAGTTTCGTTGGCTCACAATTACAAGGTTCTATGTTACAATTTTAGTACTTATTTAGTTATTAATGCTACAAGGTTCTATGTGTCATTGGCTACAGTTTTGCAAAAACAAACCACTAGATGGCGGCACTTTAGCTACAAAATATTCAATTTTACATAGTTCTATGTTGTTTTTTTTACGATAACAAAATAACGAAGTTCTATGTAAAAAATACTAAACTTTATTAAAATTAACATAGAACCTTGTAATAGTGAGCCAACGAATTATGTCAATATTTATAAAATTGAAAGGTCATTAACTGACAGACCAATAAATATCGATAACTATTTGACCTATACACCTTTTAGTTTGTGACCTATAGAATTTTGATGGAATTTTTACTGGCATATAGTTGATGTTATAAGTAGTAACTTAGGCTACTTTAATTGTCCCCCCCAACGTGCGTTCACCTTATGTCGTGGTGGGGGGGCTCAGTAGTGCCCGGCAACCCGACCGGGCGCGAAGCCAAGCAACGCACAGGGAGGTGGCCCACTTCGGTGGGCGGTGGGAGGCGGTCTTCTTCGGAGGGCGGTGTACCATGTGGGTTACTCCTGGTACTTTTCTGATAGCAGAGTGGACCTTGGAGCAACCCCATGGTTGTGGTGGTCTGTACGGCAGATCTGCCGTCGGGGCGTCGTAGTTGAATGCGTAAGCGATCCTGCGACGCCCCATTAACGAGGGAAGGTTTTGTTGGGTTTTAGTGGGTAGTACTGGCTTTATTACGCCGGTGAGTCCCACACCTCGTGCGTAAATGCATTTCCCAACGTTAAAAAAAGGCTACTTTATTAATTGTAGAAAAATATTTTGCGATTTAAAAAAAATAAAGCGTACCTGACCCGGGATGTACACGAGTGAGGGTAATTCTATTAAACGAAAAGCTCAAGCTCAAGTCAAGATTTTTTGCAGTCGATAAAAATTACCTTATTCATTAAGAGCTGGAGATGCTTTGTATCTATGAGATAAATGTTTATTATAAGCTCTTTTGTTCTAGAAATCACCATCCACATAATAACCCATACATATAAACCCCATGTTGTTAGTATATTTTAAAGTAAAATATATACTCATGACATCAAATCTGTGTTGTCCCTTTTAAAGTTATGAAATAACAACTAGGTGTTAGAAAAGATGAAATTTTACAATCGCTTACGAATATATACATTTTAAATTGTATTGAAGTAACTTTATTCTTTATGTCATAGAATCATGTCATTCCCATACATTTTTTGTCAAGCATTGTAAAATGGCATCTTGTGTAAGCCTTCTTCTAACAGTGTCCATGTCGGTGGAAAATGTTCCCTTAAAAAGTGCATCCCTTAAAAAGTACATTCCCAAAAAAACTAATAGGTTTACTGATCGTTGATTTTCACATGTCTTAGAGACATGAAATTTAACATAAGAACATCTCGATCTCGTCAGCTTTCAAACAAAAAACCGCATCAAAATCGATCCATTCGTTTAGGAGCTACGATGCCACAGACAGACACACAGATACACAGGCCGACACGTCAAACTTATACACCCCTCTTTTTGCGTCGGAGGTTAAAAATAACATATTACATATTATATATTATTAATATTTATTTAGATATCTGTATAATATTCAATATTTACTCTCATATAAATTATATATACAAAACTTCAATCAAAGTATATTAATTAAACATTGCAGGCTGCAGTAAAATCCGGGCCGATAAATTGGCAGCGCTCCATCCTTTTCGCACTCACATTAAACACATATGTCTATCTCTCTCGGACCCTTGTCGCTACATTGATTCGTCCGGGACGTGTGTCTTGTCCATTGATTTTCCTTTGAGATTTGATTGATTAGTAGAAAAGGGACTTTATTTATATGGTATGAAAGTTTAGTTTTGTTCGTAGTTCTTATTACGGTTTTCTTACATTTTTTTTGTTAATTTAATATAGCGTAGGTTCTTATCACGTCGTATTGTAATATAAGATGAAATTTGGCTTCACGCTGTTCTCTAGAAAGGGAGAGATGGGACCGACCACGCACTTACGATTTTTGGAAGACTTTCCTTTTGGAAGCTTCTTCTTTTTGATACATAAGTAAATATGACAATTGCCATCTACACTAATATTATAAAGAAAAAAAATTTGTATTTTTGTAGGTATGTTTGTAACGAATTAACTCAAAAACTACTGGACTGATTTAGATGAAATTTGGTTAGAAGATAGGTTGGGACCCTGGGATGGACATAGGATATTTTTAACTCCAGAAATCATCGCTTAAGAGGATGAAAATGGGGATGAAATTTTATATGGGGAATCAATCTAAGACGAACTCAAACGAAGCGAGGGTGAGTCGCTAGTTATCGTATGAAAGTAAAATGTATATAAATAATATATCTAAAAATAAGACACGTGGTCAGAATATATTGTTGCTAAATGATATTTTCTTTTCTGTTATAATAATAACAGAAGGCGTAAAAACTTTCCAAACAAGAGTATAGATAGGTACGACTACAATAAATACATGCGGCTAATAAAATTTCGTCAATAGAATTGATGATAATTGAGTATTCTATATATTTTTTGTTTCTGCAACAGTTTTATAGAAAAAATTCTGCAAAAGATTATAGAAGAATATAAATAAATATGTTTTGACATTAACACACAGTACCATCTAGTTCCATAGTAAGCTACGAGGCTTGTGTTATGGATACCAGATAGTTGATACACTACACAAATATAACTTTAAATACATACATATTATAAATATAAACACCCATGACTTGAGTACAAACATTCGTGCTCATGAAGCAAATGAATGCCCCCAGCGGGGCTCAAACCCGCGACCGCTGGCGCACAAAGTAGGGCCACTTTGTAGTGGGCTTTGTACTGAGCCAAACGTGTCGTCGTCAACAAAGAAATAGTTTATGTACGAGATTTAATATATTATATAAATTTTGCGTATGAAATACTTGATATATTTTAACCCGTTGAACCTAGGGGTAAACCTGCAACGGTGATGCTAACCACTACACCATTTTTTTTTATTGGAAAATAAGTTTATGCATACCACGCAGGTATACAGGTGGTTATGTGAGACTCACCAGCTAGTAAAGCCAGTATTACCCACTAAAACCCAAGAAAACCTTCCCCATCTTAATGGAACGTCGCAGGATCACTTATGCATTCAAACACGAAACTCCGACGGCAGGTCTGCCGGAGCAGACCACAGCCATGGGGTTACTCCATGGTCCACTCTGCTATCAGAGCAGTACCAGGAGCAACCATGAATTCCAGCCACTAGACTAACTGTAAGGCAGATTGCCTAAATTTGTGTAAACTAATAAAAAATAATAAAACCATTTTGTTACATTATCGAATCAAGAGCGATTATAATCTTCACGAATTAAATTCATTTGTTTCTGCCAAATAAATGAGATGTTAGCACGTGATATTATATTTCAGTAATAATTATCATGTTATGGCAATGTTGTGTAAATTATTGCGAGTTTTATTTTTATTATGACTGAACAAGAAAATTTACCAGTTTTTAATATGTTGAATCGAGTATTTTTACCAAAAGTACAAAATCAATAGTTTAATTTAAAGTAATTAATTTAAAGTTTTTAATAATAGGCATAGATTATTTCAGATGTGTCATAGAGTCCATAATATATCATTACCATATATTATTTACATTCCGTTTTTTATTCGTCAAAGATTGTAGAACGACATTATGTCGACGACGAGATTGATAGGTCGCACTGATATGTTACTTTGTGGCAAAGTTCTACTCTTAGCAAAAGGTATCTTAGTACTATTAAATGATTAAATGGGAAAGTTCGGATGGATGGATGTTTGTTACTTAATCACGCCAGAACGGCTGAACGGATCTGGATGAAATTTGGCACAGAGATAGATTATAGTCTGGAATAGCACATGGCTTACTCCGAAATCAAAGTAGACTTCGAATCAACTATCCAATTAAATTACGTACTAGCATAAATCAATATAAAACTATAACAGAAAAAGTCTTTTGAATTTATTCAGGTTATACCTATAAGCTTAGAAATATGTTATACGGAAATATCAATAATACTGACTGAGAAATCAAAACTAAACTATGGAATGTTAAGTTTACCTTGCAAAGATTAGTCTGACATAAAGTTACGATTATAAATCTCAAGCTAAGGCCTCTGATTAGTATTCTTTCATATCTCTGTTTTAACTAAACTAACAACCAGGAAACCGAGTGAAGCCGGTTCAATTCCCGGGTCTCGCACCTTTGATGTTTCACATGCGAATCATTTCCAACATGATTAACACTTGCCTTACGATGAAGGTAAACATCGTGAAAAAACCTGCAAGTCTGAGAGAACCTAGCAAGTTTTCAAAAGACATGTGAAGTCCGCCAACCCGCACTTGGCCAGCGTGGTAGGCTACGGTCTGATCCCCTCGTATTCAAGACAGACCTCTGCCAAGCAGTGGGACGTTAAGAAAATGGCTGAAAAATAACAATTAAATAGTATCAAATTTTAATAAATATTTTAACTTTAAAGATAGAAGATTTTTATTTAGAAGATCTGTAACAACTATATCTTTAAGACATGTAACACCTCAGTCTCTCCCGTGACCATGGATGCTGTAAAGCATTCGAAACGTCGGGAAACAAAAAAATACAAATAAATCCGCGACAAAATCCGAAAAGATAGTTTTATTTAAAATGTCAAATATTCGCGTAAATCTAAGAAAGTATTATTTAAAGATAAATGTAAAATTAAATCGCAGTAGATTATATCTCAAGACTATTTCAAAATATGGTTCAATTAAAACATTTTTATATTACTTAAGATTCCTTAAGCCTTCAGTATCATTAAAATTCCCTCAACAGCTATACATCGTACATTGCCGCAATCGAGTGAATACGTAAATTGCTTCCTGCGCTTTAAACCCAGACGTGTCTACTCGTCTAATTATTTTTTGCCTTTTACTTTTAAAGCTTAGTTCATAGCTTTTTCAAGCACTTACCTAATTTTGTTTTAAGTGTCTGTACTTTATGGTATCTGATTTTCTATGATGAATTTATATAGCTTGATATATGTATTTATATCTTCATATCACTACATAGTATAAAACATAGTCGCTTTCTCTGTCCCTATATCCCTATGTATGCTTAAATCTTTAAAACTACGCATCGGATTTTGATGCGGGTTTTTTTAATAGATAGAGTGATTCAAGAGGAAGGTTATAGTATGTAATTTGTTAAGTTTTTGTATACATTGGCTAAAATATAACGATATTTGTTGGAGGTGTCGGAAAAAATAAAACGTCTGGGAGCTTTCAACGAAAACGCTGCCTAAACCCTTTGAGATATAACAAAATAATGTATGGTGGAATTGTGTATCTTATATCGGTCTACAGAAAAATCCGCGATGGCATATGTCTATCTCTTAAGGATAACATACTATAACTTACTATGGATATGGAGAAGGAAAATGTATTATATATATATACCTATATGTATGTACAAAGAAAATATAATTAAGTTTTTTATAACACCATTTTCCACTTATGTTAGCAGTGTTTAAGGCTCGTTATTGAGAGCATACGTACATATAACTAACGACATACCATCGCTTCGCTCGGGTGCTTCCCTAGGTAAGTTTTAGTTTTTTTTCTGAGCGGAACCCTCATTCTTCTTCTAAAATAAAATTAGCCTAAACTACTCCTTATAAGATCAACTATCTGCCAGTAAAATTCCCGTCAAAATCAGTCTAGCCGTTTCGGAGATTAGTCTTAACAAAAAGACAGACAGACAGAAAATAATAGTACCTAACATATATAATTCCATATCCATTTAGTAAATGGCTGTTATTTTGTTATTACAAACAGACACTTCAATTTTATTTATCTATATAGACAGAATAGTAATTATGCTATACAGCTTTGTAACATCATTTTAATCATCTTCTGTATCTATACATCTTTACGTATAATAAAATTTTGAGTCGAATCTATACATTAAATATTTTTTTTAGAAAATCTTATTGAAATAGTCATTATTAACGATACAGAGGCCGAATCTATAGTTTTTAGAATTTTTGTTTGTCTGTCTGGGAACGCATCAGGAGAAAACCACTGGACAGATTTTGATGAAATTTGGTATGATGATAGCTGGTTATCTGGGTCAACATATAGGATACTTTTTACTACGGGAAAGTATCTCATCTCTGAGAAATCTATACTAACAGTTAAAACGTATCTTATTTTTGTTAAAAAATATATTATATTATTTTTGTTGAAAAATTCGTAGGGGCAAACCCGAGCGGAGCGAGGGTGAGTCGCTAGTATAATAAAACATAGTATCAGATTGACATATTTCCTCTTAGATAATGAGTTCGTTTGGTTATTGTTGTACACTCCATCTACCATTTTCTTTTAGTCTGCAATCTCCATCTGCTTAAGACGTGGCCTTTCCAGTTTTGAAACAAAGTATACTATCTCAGTGCCAATGAAAAAACAAAGTAAAGAGACTACTTTGCAACTGGGTTTTCAATTAGGACAGACTTTATAAATGTACATTACTAGAACAGGCTTAAACAAGGTTTTTTTTAATTCATGGTGGTCGTATAATGGTGGTCATAATCATTTTTTTTTATTTATTTAAGTACAGAAACAGAAAACGAATAAAAAAATATTACGTCTACGTATTAAAAACTAAAAATATCATGTCGAATTATATCTGTACACAACATTCAAAGAAAAACATATAATTATATAAACAAAATTAACCAGAAAGTGAATATTACAGTACGTGTATGTGCATTTAAAGTTACATAAAAATATTAAAAAACAAAAAAAAATTACATGTCATCTAAAAAAAAGAACACAAATAAAAAAAAGAGAAAGGAGAAGAAACAGAGAGAAAGCATATCCTTATTATCGAAAATGGAACAAAATTAATCATTAATCAATGGTTATTCTATAATCGCTATCGCTAACTGAAAATTTCAGAATTAAATAAAACATTCCCAATAAGATTACATGATTTTTCATTTGTGTATAATTTTTGACCGACTTTAAAAAGGATGTATACTATACGCAATATATGCACAGAGTTACATTTTTTGTTCAATATGAAGGTTTGTTGAAAAATACCTATATCTATACGTATAATAAAATTGTAACTAAGCCGAATCTGCACATTAAATATTTTTTGGGAAATCTTATTGAAATAAACATTATTATCGATACAGAGGCCTAATCTATAGTTTTTAGAATTTTTGTCTGTCTGACTGTTACCGCATCACAGAAAAACCGCTCGAGGAATTTTGATGAAATTTGGTATGGTGATAGCTTTTTACCGCGGGAAAATAACTCATCTCTGAGAAAAAATACAAAAACTGCAATGTAAGAGTATACTACTATGTAAAACCTAAGAATTTGGTTTTGGTCATCTGAACGCGGGCGGAGCCGCGAGCAATGCTAGTGTATAAATAAAGTTAGGAGCGAACTGTTTCGTTTTAATTACGACAATTAACGACCTGCCATTAATTTATTTAGTACCGGCGATAAACCAACATAATGGAAGCTATGCATGTATACCAAGGTTATTTGTTATATATAAGTGTAAATATGAGGAATATGGCTCTATTGTGAAAAATATATATTATGCTAGCAGAACCCGCGGCTTCGCTCGCGCTAAAACTATAAAAAATATCTAAAAAGATAGTTTCATACAAACTTTCATCCCCTATTTTACCCTTATGGGATGAATTTCGAAAAATGCTAAAATACGTATTTATTTAATTTTATTCAAGAGCATTAATACTAAGTTTCGAGTAATTTTGATCATAAATATTTTTTTAAATTGTATTATAACGTGTTTTCCCGTGGGAATGAGATAATATCCCGCAGTAAAAAGTAGCCTATGTCACTCTCCAGCCTTCCAACTATCTCCACACATATAATCACGTCAATCCGTCTCACCGTTTCGACGTGAAAGAAGGACAAACAGACAAACACACTTTCACATTTATAATATTAGTATGGGTGTTTATTATTCATATACCTCCAGTATGATCTCGTATCTTTTTGCAATAAATCTAAGAGTTACTTAAAAACTACAGAATATACTGAAATAAAAAATAGTATACATACATACATCTGTTACTTCGTTTCTGCGTGAAAGAAAGACAAATCATAAACACACGCTCGAATCCGACTATTCCAATGATACCTACAAACTTTGATACTTGCTTATTAAGATTTTCTTATTATTAGAATGAATAGAGCCCAATGAACACTTCAAATTCTTTCAAATCGCACATCATTGAAAAAAACTCATAATAAGATTCCACAAAATGTCCTAGATTTACCTTTTCAAAAGTTTAAAGATAATATAAAATATGTTTTATTGAGCAAAGTGTATTATACTGTTCAAGAGTTTGTTGTTGATGAAAATGTGTGCAATTGAGTGATATTGACTCATATGCAGGCTATGTATAAATTTATGTTAATAAAATAAGTGTAACCTTTATATTTAAAAGAGCACCTGTAGAGTTCCTCGCCGGCTCTTCTCAGCAGAACTGCTTTCCGAGCCGGTGGTAGCTTCCTCACGGGCTGACTACACTGACGCTTTCATTAATTTGATGAATCAAAATTTCGTTTCATATTTATATATATATATATATATATATATATATATATATATATATATATATATATATATGTATATATATATATATATTCTTTATTGCATAGTAACAGAGTAACACAGATAATACAGAGACCAATGTGGGCAAAGGTGGACTTAGCTCTAGAAGAGATCTCTTCCAGCCAACCTATCAAAGTGGGAAAGTGTTATATGAAAAATAAAAGAGTGCAATTGATTTAAAATAATTATAAATAATTATACAATTAAATAAGATAAAAAGACACATATAATGATAAATATACAATAACTTACATATTATACATACTATATACACATATACATACATATATACATATATACATATATATTAAAGTATAAATATAATCGTATGCATTTGGAATACATAAAAATAGTGTATCTGATAGTAAAATTAAGGACCAATTTGTGTGTTATTTAGTCTTCCAATAATTAAAATTGGAGAAAACACGGAATGAAAACAGACGAATCCAAAATCAGTAGCTGATATTGAGTGAAATAGTATACTAAAGGAATTATTGCTATAAAAACAATAGCTATAAAGCAATTTTTAACTGTAGAGCATGGGATCACAAAAACACGAACCGACTTCCGAAATAGTAGCGTATCGGTGAAGCCGTTTCGGTTACGGTTATAAAAAGTCTGGTTACATAACCTATCCAGTTCGTCTACCTCTGACCTTAGCCAAGTGACCTTTTAGTTCGTCCTTCCTGTAATTATGTATGTAATTTGAACGATTCCATACTAATATTATAAATGTGAAGTCTGTTACTTTTTTATGCTTAAACCGCTGAGCAGATTTTGATAAAATTTGTTAAGGATATAGATTGCATCCTGCAAACGGACATACGTGACCTTTGATCCCCGCTACAGTTACGAGAGGAGCTATAGGCAAAAACTAGTTTTAATTTTTGTGCACATTTGTGTATAATATCCCCGGTACAGTTGACTAATCTCACTGAGATTGGCCGCCGTGGAAGTCGGTCAGGAGGACACCATCGATATTCTCTACTCTCTCTTAGACCTATATATGTACCTCAAACTAACTGTGTAAAAAGTCACATCTAATCGCTAAATTATTAATAAACGACAGGCAAAATACAGTTCAACAAAAAATAGATCACATGGTCATATAAAGAATCTGAAATTTAGTATTTTTAATCTACATTTGTATATACATATAATAAAAATCTGAGTCGTAATCTGTACATTAAATATTTTTTGGAAAATCTTATTGAAATAGTCATTATTTTCGATACAGAGGATTTATATTTTTAAGAATTTTTGTCTGTCTGTCTGGGAGTGCTTCATAAGAAAACCGCTGGATCAATTTTGATGAAATTTGGTAGGATGATAGCTGGTTGGTTATACGGGTCAACATAAAGGATAATTTTTACTGCGGGAAAACAGCTCATCTCTGAGAAATCTATACTAAACGTTAAACGTAACTAGGAGCTAACTCGAGCGGAGCGAGTGCGAGTCGCTTGTAACATCTAAAAAAAGAAACTCGTTTTAAATCCTCATCGGCTTTTCGTATTACCATAATAATACATAGACACAATATGTTATTGTATAAGATACTTAGACCATTGTGGCGTCTTTATCCGCTTAGTGCTTTTTGTTTTAATAATTTGCATGCAGTTGTTACTATATTAAAATATGGACTTTTAATAAGAGAGAAATAAATTTAAAGCTCCAAAGATAATGAGATTGGACTCTGACCCTCATTTGCTATCATTTAAACTTTATAATTTTAACATTTTTCATTCAAATAGATACGTAACTCAATTGAGCATTTTAGCAAATTATTTTCTGTAAATACGTCTGAATCGGTGATGTCGCATTAATATTATTATTCCGGTACTTTGCAAGTGAGAATGTGAGTGTATATGGATATAACTTCTTCACGCTGTATCGTTTTAACGTATTTGATTGAAATTCAAAATCTAGACAGCTTATGTCCTGATTCCTGCAAAAACACAAAGACTTACCATGTAGGTAATATAGGATACTTTTTACCGCGGAAAAATGTCTTATTTCTGAGAAAAATACAAAAAGTGCAATGTAAGAGTATACTAATATGTAAAACCTAAGAATTAGGTTTTTGGTCATCTGAATGCGGGTGAAACCGCAATGCTAGTAGGTATACATATATAGACATATAGATACATCACTTTTTGACGACACGTTTGACTCAGTTTGTAGTGACCCTATTTGCTGCGCCAGCGGTCGCGGGTTTGAGTCCCGCTGGGGTCATCATTCAATTGTGTGATGAGCATGAATGTTTGTACTCCAGTCATGGGTGTTTAAAGTTATATATGTATAATGTATCAACTATCTGGTATCCATAACACAAGCCTCGTAGCTTACCATGGAACTAGATGTTGTTGTGTGTTAATGTCCTGACATATTTACTCTTCCTCTTTGATCTTTTTGAAAGTAACCAAGTGACAGAGATCAAGTTGTAGCATTTTTAGAATTGTGTTTAAATATAGGCCGGTTACTTTTTTTGTTTAAAAAGAGACAAATCACTTACTCTATAAGAATATCTTATATAAAAATATTTTTTCAGATTTTTTCGTGGATTTATTTTGGTTTTTGGTTCCCGACGTTTCGAATGCTTTACAGCAATCATGGTCACGGGAAAGAAAAATCCCGAAAAGATAGTTTTATTTAAAATATTATATACTCGCGTAAATCAAAGACAGTATTTATTTAATATACAATAATATTTGCAATTTTACGAAAAAAAACAGTTTTAATGTTGCTGTAACTTTTTAGCTAGAAATTAAATAATATTTACTCCTAAGGCCAAAAAGTTTTTTTTTTAATTTTGCAATTTTTAACAAAAATAAAAAAATAAAATTCTTGGAGCCTATTAAATTATCATTGAAGCGTAGTCAGATTAATCATGAACAGCCTTGATAAGTCAATTTTAATTTTTTTTATTACATCTGTCATAACGCTATCTTTAATCGACATAAATTTTATTTTTAATGAGATTAATAGCTTATATAAAGTACTTGGTGTAAGAACATCGTCATACATTTTACACCTGCTCTGATCAAGTGCCCAATCAGATACTAGTGCATCTGTCGAAGTTTGAATTCAATGGCTACGTATCCTTGTACCGTGTCCTTTCTAAAGTAGGTTAAAATATTTACTAACATTGTGCCAAAAATTATACGCCTTTTCTAACGTTTGCAAAGTCTCATAATATTGAAATTCAAATAAGTAAATATATTCTACTAGCGACTCAGCTTCGCTTCGCTCGGGTTCATCCCTAGATTGATCCCTATACAAATTTCATCCCCATTTTCACCCTCTTAAGGGACGATTTCCGGGATAAAAACTATCACATGTCCTTTTCATGGTCTCAAATTATCTTCTTACCAAATTTTATCTCGATCGGTTCAGTAGTTTCGGAGCTAATTCAGTATAAACAAGCAAGCAAACAAAAAAATCCTAAAAATATTGTATAGATTATCAAAAAATACTTAACTGTTTTTGGCCTACAGCTCCGTCTGAATAAGCGGGATGGGAAAAATGTAGCCATGCCATGCAGGTCTTACTAGATTTCATCGAAATCGGTTGTGCAGTTTAAACATGAAAAAGTAACAAAAAAACACACAGTGTTACTTTCTAATTTATGATCGTATAATATTTTCTATGGCATCTCCATATAAAATTAAAAAAAATCGATAAATCACATAAATATCTGAAAATATATGCAACTGTATATATAAAACCTCATGATATCACTTAGAATTCAGATAAAGCCAGGGCGTTAGTGAAGTACACGATAAACAAACTGCGACCGAGATGTGAAAGCGTAATTTCTCGACATAGCGCACGACGCCTCATGTTGGAAATCAATACAGCACATTTATTGCTACGTACCTACATATAGTGATCTAACGTCGATTTTCGACTCTATCTCCTATGTTATTCGTCCAAGAAGCGAGAGGAAATTGGCAAGAACCAACATTTTCATCGTAATAGTTCAGAAACCTGGCATTTGCTATTCAATTTATTAGAAAATTAACCTAAATACATACTAGCTTTTCCCTGTAATAAACTATCATCTAAAAACTACATTTTCGAACTCTATATTTTCAAGTAATTTAAAAATTCAGAATTTCAATGACGTGTGATGTTAGTATTAGCTTAACCCAGTTAGACTCTATGTTATAAGGCCTTTTTAAACACCCAGTAGCCTAAAAGCCTAATAGGCAGTTTAAAAATAAACTCGGATTATTGATAGAGATATAGTACTAATAAAATATAGAGAAACTGTAATGAATATACGGTAATATGTTAGAGATTTTTGGTTTCTACAAAGTATATGGTTTTTCTGTAAAGTACATACATACATATATAGTAGGTACAAATAGTAGAAATTCTGAAAAGTTAGGTATAAAGGGCCGAGTATTTCAGAGCGTTGAGTAATAGAATGTGCCTAGCGGGACGGCGGGGGGTCGGTCGATCGCCTTTGAGCTCGGAACGGCAACGCCGCGTGAACGATCAGCTGTTGCTTATAAATTCAAAACAGACTACCAGATATGTAGGACGCATCTTCATCATTTAGGTGATTTTTTTGATTGGTCCTTAACAGTAAATTGTATTGAATAATATTTTGTATGGTAGAGTCATTTATTAAGCCACATAGAGCCATTTTTTTTATTATTTATGATAGGAAAATATGTGTATAGATTACTGTTGTAATTGAGAGATGATATGGAATTATGTTTCTAAGGAAGCCGTATTCTTCTAGCTTCAAAGTTTAGTTTTCTAGTATTTTCTTTGCACTAAGTAGAATTAAAAGTAATCTATACATATAATAAAATTCTGAGTTAAGCTCGTACATTAAATATTTTTTGGGAAATCTTATTGAAATAGTCATTATTATCGATACAGAGGCCGAATCTATTGTTTTTAGAATTAATAATGTCTATTTCAATAAGAGTTTCCAAAAAATACTTAATGTACAGATTCGGTTTAGTTACAATTTTATTATATGTATAGAAGACAGTAAAATAACAAGTGAAAATTTACTATTAAATATAATAAAATACTTTAATTTATTATTAGATGCCTTATAAACTTTATGGGTTGTCAGGCTATCAACAATAATAAATAACAGGAATTACACACAAATTGCATGGAATTAAACATAAGAACCATTCCATATCAAGCTTTGTTGAATTTAGAGTAATCAACGGATGCTGTGGTGAAATCTATAAAATTATAAAAGTGCCATTTTCCACGAAGCAATATCCGTTAGAAGATAAGTTTTTATCGCGCTGATAGAGCAGTCGATATTAAATTTGTTGTTTCAAACGATTTCTCGTGATTTCTGATTTAGAAACAAACTAAATAAATAAAACCTACAACTCAATAGAGCTAGAAACTATAAGGTCACCTGCCCTTATATAAAATGTTATAAGCTTTTCCATATAACTTCTTAATATGGTCTCAAATATGCATTTTTTACATTCCTTTACTTGGTTATAATAAGTTGTATAACTAAAAGATTACTTAATCGATAACAACTATACATAAAACGCCTTATAAGAAAGAAATTTTATATTTTTTCAACTTATTTCATAGAAATAAATAAATATGTTGGGACATTAACACACAGCACCATCTAGTTCCATGGTAAGGTACGACGCTTGTGTTATGGATACCAGGTAGTTGATACACTATATATAACTTTAAATACATACATATAACAAATATAAATACCCATGACTGGAGTACAAACATATATGCTCATCACAAATGAATGCCCCCGGCGGGACTCGAACCCACGACCGTTGTTACAGCAAATAGGGTCATTACAAACTGAACCAAACGTGTCGTCAATCAGATCAGGATCAAAGAAAATAAAATAATTTAAAAAATCATTTTTAAGAACCAGCTTATATTTAAATGCTCTAAAAAGAATAAAATAAACTTTAAATTAAATCAAACCCATCAATATAATACATTACACAGTTTATAAGATATTTCAACTAAGTATTTTACTTATAAAAAAAACATATTATTTTTTTACATTTTATTTCTTGTTTATCTACACAGGTAAATTTTTATAATCAATTATTATTAATTTTTTATCATTTTTTAGTTTTTCGTATTCTTTTATTTTATATCCATATCATGGGAGTGCATAAAAAAACATACCCGTCATCGTTGAAAGTCCGCCATATTGGATTTAGAATGACGTCACTAAGCTAACCATGCATTGTCATCCAAACTAAACGTGTATGCAAAATTTCAGCTCCATCGGTTGAGGATAATTGCTTTCAAATTTAGTTGCGAGATTTGACCCGAACAAACATACATACAAACATTACAAGTTAAATAAAATCTTGTAAAATGGTAAGAATTCATAGATATAGAATAGAAGACATGAAAATACAAAAACATATTTATTTCTAATTTGGCCCTAGATTCTTTCTTACACGTTTTTCCACTTACGAAAACTGAATGCGAGACAAGATTTTTCACTTCAAACTGTTGCACTAAATGCCTTACAAATACAGCTCGATGGAATAATTTCCCTACAATGGGTCATTTTAAGAAACAATAATAGTATAGCAAGCGATACCATCGCATATCTTTATCGAAATCAGTACCAAATGTGGTTGAGCAGAACGACTGAAGCACTATATATCTACTAGAAAATTATATTATATAGTATATAATATGTAATCTACATATATGTACATTTTACATGTACAGATATATATATATATATATATATATATATATATATATATCCATTATTTAGCCATGTTAGCCCAGTAGTAACGCGTTTGCTTTGAAAACCAAGTAAAGCGGGTTTGAATCACGGATCTCAGAAATCTGGTATTGTCAGGTTGGAAAAATTTCCAATATGATTATCACTTGCTAATAATTTGAAGGAAATTATTTTGAGGAAACTGCATGTCTGGGAAAAACTCGCAAATTTTCGAAAGATATGTGAAGTCCGCCTCGGACTTGGCCAGCGTAGTGGGCTATCACCTGCCCGCTCTCACCTCGAAAAAAGGCCTCTGCCCAGCAGTGGGACATATTTTTTTTGGCATCAGTACTCTTAAATATACACAACACTACTGTTGATGTCACATTGTCAGAGGAAAATACATATAATAATTTAAGGAGCCCATTTTTGGAAACCGCTATGGCTCGTCCATATTTTATAACGGTTCTTTTATTACTATTGCAATTTAAATTTTCATTTTTTCTTAATTAACAAGCTATTTTATTTCCAAAATGGCGGTAAACGGCGGTGTTACCCTTTAGTAAGCGAGTTTAATGTGTAAGTAAACTAACAAAAAAAAAGAATTTGATATAAAACTAGCAACTCACTTTCGCTACACTCGAGTTCGTTCCTACGTTACGTTTTAACGTTTAGTGTACATTTCTCAGAGATGAGATATTTTCCCGCAATAAAAAGTATCCTATATGTTGACCCGGATAACCAGCTATCACCATACCAAGTTTCATCAAAATCCCTCCAGTAGTTTTTCTGTGATGCGGTAACAGACAGACAGACAAAAATTTTAAAAACTATATCTTCGGCTTCTGTATCGATAATAATGTCTATTTCAATAAGATTTTCCAAAAAATATTTAATATACAGATTCGGCTTAGTTACAATTTTATTATATGTATAGATAAGAACTAAATAACTCTTATATCAGTACAATCAAAATCTCATCCCAATTCTTGAATCTCAGGGCTTTTAAATTCTTATTTATTCTGGAGTCTACATTAAATATAAAAAAAGATAATTATAAGTCACTGTAGAGCGCTAATTACTATACCTGTGAAGGAAATAGCAATAGTAAAAAATGCGCTAGACGTCTCGTCGCCTTCATTGATCCGAGTTCTTATAATATGAACCTATAATACCGCTCAAGTATGTATTCCATTAACGTACAGTATATATAGAACAGAAATATACGCTTTCTAACTTTATATGTAGCACCTGGGCGACCGAGCTTTGTTTGGTGTTTTGCAAAATCGTGTTTTTTCGGTAAATCTTTACCGTTTTTTCGGTAATCGGTAAAAATTTGCGTTTTTTCAGTGAACATACCTATATGGATAGACTTAAAAAGAAAATTCTAAATATAAAGTTTGATCCAAATCGTTAGAGCCGTTTCCGAGATACCCGAAATAAATTCATATACATGTATAAATAGTAGTATAAGCATTGCTCATTTAATATTATAAGATGTGTTTACTATATGTAAAGCGAATAAAATATAATTTCAATTAGTTTGGATATTGACTACGAAGTTTTAAATCAGTTAAGTAGATTTTTCTCTACATATAAACAAACAAAGAAACAGAACATACCTCTTTATAGTGTAATTTAAAAAAAAAAAATTAGATTCTTCGTTCTAGTTCATACTGCAGTGAACCTAAACTTAAGCTAATCAAGCGTCCCTACATATCGCTGTATGTATTCATTTTGCTAAAAAAATCGTCACAGATCGGCTAAAACACTCAATACAAATGCAATATAAAGCCTAAAGCATTGAGAGAACGACTGGGATAAAGTACCTATCTATAAGTGGAAATGTTATTAAAATCGGTTCAGTAGTATATTAGTATATATATATATATATATATATATATACTCGTTAAAAATAAATACTACAAGTCCATTTCTCCCCCTTATACGGAAAATAAATTATTTAACGCGACCATTTTCCTACGCAGCTAAAATGCTATTTATGATATCTTATATATCTATGATACAAAACGTACATACAGACGTTCCAACTTGAAACTTTCAAGCATTCTCTTTCATACATAGAGGCTATTGTTAGATACTTACTGTCAAAGAGAGCTATCTGATCTTAGAAAACTGCATATCTTTTAGACGTGTACATTTTGTATTAAAAAGAGAAACTGAGCTGTGGAAAAGGAATAATAATTTATAATCTATTATACGTTAAATAATATTTTGTATTATCTATACATATAATAAAATTCTAACTGAGCCGAATCTGTACATTAAATATTTTTTGGAAAATCTTATTGAAATAGTCATTATTCTCGATACAGAAGCAGAATCTACAGTTTTTAGAATTTTTGTTTGTCTGCCTGTCAAGAAAACTACTGGACAGGTTTTGATAAAATTTGGTATGATGATAGCTAGTTATCCGGGTCAATATATAGGATACTTTTTACCGTGGGAAAATATTTCATCTCTGAGAAATCTGTACTATGTATCGATGATGATGACTATGTTAATAAGATTTTCCAACAAATATTAATTGTACAGATTCGACGCAGAATTTTATTATATGTATAGATATATGTATATCTGTTAGGCCATTAGGGCCTGAATACTGAATACTTAATTATCAGTAGCAGCAGTTAGTAAATACGTAGGAGAATATTATAGAAATACTAAAAGCACATTATAAGCAAATGTGGTTCATAAAATTTTAGCGCTAATGTAGCTAAGCAATGCTTAAGTGATTACTTAAGTAATTTATGACTTAAGTTAATTTATTTTAATGTGAAGCATGCCATTTATGTACTCTTCAAAGCTGGTGAGCCTATTTTATTACTTTTGTCTCGTGTAAGTTATGACAGATCAATATAATTATAAATATATGTTATTTCACTCATGTATAAAAAGAAAAGTTGTGTAAACACACAGCACCATCTAGTTCCATGGTAAACTACGAAGCTTGTGTTATGGATACCAGATTGTTGATACACTACACATATATAACTTTAAATACATGCATATTATAAATATAAACACCCATGACTAGAGTACAAACATTCGTGCTCATCACACAAATGAATGCCCCCAGCGGGACTTGAACCCGCGACCGCTGGCACAGCAAGTAGGGTTACTACAAACTGAGCCAAACGTGTCGTCTAAAATAATTCAGTTTCGAATATTAGGTATCCTTATTTTCAACCGACTTCCAAAAAAAGGAAGTTGGAATTTCATCGAAAATCATGAAATATAAAAATGGAAATATTCAAAATTTTTGGATGTTTTTAAATCACTCTATGCATCTGCATGTGCTGAGTATACCCTATAAATTTTAAGTGACGAGTAAAACTATAAAAATCTGACCTTACCATCAATCTGTGAATCTGTGAAATTACAAACACTATCACTTTACCAGCATATTATACACATGTTAAGAAATCAATTTATACAAAAAAAAAAACAATCTTTTAAACCCATCAAAAGAAGAAACTCCACCATAAGTACACAAAGAGAAAATACAATTTTGAAAGATTTTTCTTTTATCTAAGACCAATAAATATTGCCTAAATTCCTTTTTTTTTCGAGATAGCGCTTTAGCATATTAGGTCATCTATACACATAATAAAATTCAAATTAAATCAAATCTGTACATTAAATATTTTTTGGAAAATCTTTTTGAAATAGTCGTTGTTATCGATACAGAGGCCGAATATATAGTGTTTTGAATTTTTGTCTATCTCTGGGAACGCGTTACGAGAAAACCGCTGGACAGATTTTGATGAAATTTGCTATGATCGTAACTGGTTATCCGGATCAACATATAGGATACTTTTTATTGCGGGAAAATATCTCATCTCTGAGACATCTATACTAAACGTTAAAACGTAATTTGGGACGAAAATGATCGGAGCGAGGGTGAGTCGCTAGTACAATAATTAATTGGATTCATTTAATTCACGATCTTTGGATAAACATGTCTGGTAATAATCAAGAAGCTAAATAAATAAATAAGTATATTCATATTACCTTCTAAAATTGGTAACATTAATCCATAAATACATTATTAGCGTAATTCAATCTGCCTGCCAGATTACTGCGTAACACTAAATTTAATTCGATTTTCTCTTAATACGAGTACCGCTTAAAGGCGTTGAGTTTGACCTACATTTGATTAGTAATTTAATTTTAGGATTAATGTTAACCTGGCTCATTTATTTAGGTATTTTAATTAAATTTTTATTAAAGGTATATAATTTTTAGTCAGTAGACTCACTTTTTTCAGTAATTCTCTACTTTTTTTATTTAAAACTCTACTTCTGTAGAGTTTTATATTAAACAAAAATATAGAGATGAGTTATAAGGATATATATTATTATAAAAATATATAACAGAGTCTAATACTTAAAAGAGCATTTGAATGTGCAAAGAACAGTATTTCCGTCCTAATTCAATAATACATAAAAAATAGGAGGGAAAAATGAAAAAAAAAATATAGAAAAAAATTAAAAACTAATGTAAACTAAAAACTGAAATGTAAAAGCCTTTTCTTTTTTATTCATGATATATTTTAAAAAAATATTAAAAAAAAACAGATATAAATACTCCAAGCTGTTATCACTATATCATAATACATATGTGTATGTATGTAGAAAAGTTTCCGTTAAAATTTAAGCGAATTCTAAAATACAGATTTATCAGTTTTCCCTCGACAAGCATGAATGATTAAAAGAGTTTCTTCGGATCTCTGCACCGATAGAGCGCGGTGTTCCCAGAAGCATTGAAAGTAACAATAAAATGAGTACTTCAATGAACGTAACTATAATAATGAGAGGATTTCATATTGTAAATATACACTAATCACAAATTATCTCAATATTAGTTTCTATATTATTATAATGACTCACTCGCTTCACTCGGATACGTAGTTTAATATTTTTTTTTTTTATTGTAAGATAGGCTTGCGCTTGACTACAATCAGCGCTGGGAAGCACTGATGAGGTCTAGGTTGAAGCGCGCTTGCCTAGAAAAATGCCTGTTCACTCTAGCCTTGAAGGTACTTGGATTGTAGGTGGCAGGAAACACGGATGCTGGAAGGGTGTTCCACTCCTTAGCAGTTCGATTCAGAAACGTAGAACTGAAGCGTTTCGTGCAAGTTGGTTGGATTTCTACCACATAAGGATGCCAGTGCTCACGATTTCTCGTATGTATTCAGCCCTTTTTAACGTCCCACTGCTGGGTGTGGGCCTCCCATCAATACGAGGGGGATCAGGCCACAGTCCACCACGCTGGCCAAGTGCGGGTTGGTGGACTTCACAATATGTCTTTCGAAAACTTGCTAGGTTCTCTCAGACATGCAGGTTTCCTCACGATGTTTTCCTTCACCGTAAGGCAAGTGGTAATCATGTTAGAAATGATAATTAAATATGTGCCTTTTGGGAACTTCATACAAAAACATCGACTTTTTATGTATATAACTTAATATATACGTGATTATTTTTATGTCAAACGATCAACGCCTTATGGCACATTTAATTGCTTATAATGAGCTATGTGTTACTGCACGGTATAGTCTATCTGTATACTATAATTCATCTAAATTCGTTCAGCCGATATAGCATGATAGAGTAACAAACATACACACATACACAAAAAGAGACTTGGAACAACACAGGTTATTGTTATGCACCCAGAGGCACACCCAAGTGAAGCAAGGCTCAGTCGCTTCTATAACATAAAAATTAAGTATACGCGAACAGTTTGTATAAATAAGAACGCTATAAAGAAACCAAAAAGATAATAAAAACGTAAATGACTGCTAGTCATCTCAAATTACCTGTAGAATACCATTTTAGTCATTTCTTAGGTATCTACTTACATAATTAATGAATACTCAATATAAACGGGTCGTTTCTACGTGCATCCAGTAAAATCTTGTTGAGAATTTTGGTCTGGTACTGTGGATTTATGTATATATTTACCTTCAATTAATAATTACTAAGCAAGTTTTTCATCCTTGATTTAAATTAGATAATGATAAATATAGATAAATATAATATGTTACGTTTTAACGTTTAGTCTAAATTTTTAATAGATGAGATACTTTCCTGCAGAAAATAGTATACTATGTGTTGTTTCGGATAACCAGCTATCATCATACCACATTTGGTAGACAAATTTTGATGACATTTAATCAAAATTTGTCTAGTGGTTTTCTCGTGATGCGTTTCCAGACAGACAGACAAAATTCTAAAAACTATAGATACGATGTATCGATAATAATGAATGACTGTTTCAATAAGATTTTACAAAAAATATTTAATGTACAGTTACGACTCAGTTAGAATTTTATTATATGTGCAGACAAATTTTTAAAAAATATACTTGTTCTACCTTCTCATTTGCATATTTTTTGGTCAGCAATGACTAAGTATTACTTTTTATAAAGGTCGATTTGCAACTTTAAAAACAGTTTAAAAGTCACCTTTAGTTTATATATTTTTATAAAAATTAAAATCTATTTATATTGTATGTCACGGCGGCTAATTTCAATGAGACTAGACCCTGTGCACTCTCTCTCTCTATTCCTTTGACTCTATCTTCAAGCGCTGAAAGCATCCCCGGACTTTACTTGTCGACTGAACGTCAATAATTGTAAGAGATCAGAAGCAAAGAGAACAGATTTTACATCCTTTTCAAGAGAAAGAAGTGTTAAAATGTCAATTTTAGGAAATTTTTATAATTCTCAGGTTATAGTATTGGATATCATGACAGGAAAACCCAATCAGTCCCGAAAAATCGAATCTGCAGCCGTACATGCTAGACCAAAGAGGTATATTTATATGAATAGTATTAAAAAGCATATGCCATAAAAATTGAAATGGTGTGAGATTCGATTTCTCGATTCGATAAGTTAAATAAAAAATAATTTATTTTAAACTTGGAAAATATATAAGTCTTAATACATTTATAAGTGTTTCAAATTAAATTGTAACTCTTGAGAGGTAGAGTAAGGGAGCGTATAAGTACGTACAACCCCGACGTGGCTCTACTTAAAAATCATTTTAATGCCTACTCGACAGAGAGTCCTCAAATTTTAACCTGACCTTTTGAGTGTCAGACTCACTTACTTTTTTAGAATTAACTTTTAGTACTAAATTTTGTGTACTAAAAGCTATTAAATTATTAATTATTATATGAAAAATATATATTAAGGTCGTTCGGTAGACTTTTAAACGATTTTATAGAAAAGTTAATATTTCATACTTTCCATTCAAATCTTTGCAAATTTAAATAAATTAAACAAAAATGAATTTATAAAACTTTCTGGTTCACATTTAAATACTAACTAAGTAGTACTTGTATGTTCGAAACTTATAAGATTATTACAATAAGTTCACAATTTTCGGAGATAACATATAACATACACAAGGAGGAACATACATATAAATTAAATAACTCCTTGTGAAGTCGGTCAAAAAAGTCAATTTTCACCGTTGACCAGTGTACTTTAAACTGTCAGTACTAATGCTCGCTTACTGGTCAAAATTTGACCTCTGGACGAATCATTACTGATTTACTAAGTGTAAAAATATGTATCCATATTTTTTTATCGATAACACTACTAAGCAAAAAAAAAGAAAATCGGTTGACAAACAGACAACAAGAAGGGGAAAATGGTATAATAATATACGGTTTTGTCTTTGCCTATTTATATATTATAGATAACTAGCATTGCCCGCGGCTCCGCCCGCGTTCAGATGATCAAAATCAAATTCTTAGGTTTAACATATTATTTATACTCTTACATTGTAGTTTTTGTATTTTTTTTCAAAAATGAGACATTTTTCCGCAGTAAAAAGTATCCTATATGTTGACCCGGATACCCAGCTATCACCATACCAAATTTCATCAAAATCCCTCCAGTGGTTTTTCAGTGATACGGTAACAGACAGACAGACAAAAATTCTAAAAACTATAGATTCGGCCTCTGTATCGATAATAATTAATAATGTTTATTTCAATAAGATTTTCCAAAAAATATTTAATGTACTGATTCGGCTTAGTTACAATTTTATTATATGTATATAATTTTAAAGGCATTTAGTTGCTACAGTGTTAAATCAGAAATTTCAAAATGGCAAAAGGTGCGGCGCGGAAGTGCATGGCCGTTCGATAATTTGCGTGCGGGACCGGGGGGCGGCGCAAGGTCACTGTCGCCACGTCGTTGCACGCGATTCATTCATGCCCGAGTGTTTTTCGTTATTTGGTATCAGTTTCTCTTATTATTTAACACTTCATGTAATTTTACTAATATAAATGGCAATGTTTGTTAGTTTGTCACATTTGACCGATTTCAAAAACGAGGTATTCTATTTCTGTCTATGTTCTTTTAAATTGTGTGCTACGCAATATCTTTGCTAGTCTATATATAAATAGGTAAAGACAAAACAGATCAGTACCTTTTGTTCTTCAGTTTGACAAGCGATATTTTTTTGTTTAGTAGCTTTGGTGTTCAATAAAAATGCCTATGGTTGATTTCCAACCACTGAGCGAATACTTTTGATAAATAGGTAATTGGATAAATATATTAGGTTATATATTTTATTTGTGGTTATAAAACGGTGTACCTTTAAGTTATAATTGGACCCAGTTATGCAAAAAACAGCCATGTGCGTAAAAGTACCAACAGAGTTATAAGCATTTTATTATAAAAAATAAAATAATTATAAAAAATAAACAATACTTATATAAATATTGTTCAATTTTAAAATAACCAGAAAAACAAAACATAACCCAAGTGCAAGTATCGTCAGAAAAATGCTTATAACTCAGTTGGTACTTTTACGCACATGGCTGTTTTTTGCATAACTGGGTCCAATTTGGCTTCGTAGATAGAGTACTGAGTAGATTAGTACAACAGTTTATCCTCGTCTTATTTAGACCAGTGAAACGTACATATGCGAGACTCAAGTTGTATTTTACTCAAGCCGACGATGCGTAGAGAACAGTCACTAAATGCAGGGGTCTACCTCGCAAGAGTTAACTTGAATAAATGTATAGGTAGAATTTCTCTTACGAGTTTATACTAAACTAGAATATATATATATATATATATATATATATATATATATATATATATATATATAGATATAGATATATATATAGATATAGATATAGATATAGATATAGAGATTCCAGTACTCGTTAAATATTATCATGATCTCGTAAATGCAGTAAATTTCATTTGACGACCTACATACAATATACATAGATATTTTATTGTACACTTTAATCATTTTATCACTTTTATTATCATAACTAATCATAAGTTGCTCATATATTTTTGCAACTCATGTTTCTTTAAATTAAAATAAAATAGGTACATATCGTCAGTACAAACGATATTCTAAATACGTTAATTTGATATATTATGACATGAATAAAAAATCGGTTAAGTGCGAGTCGAATTGGTACACGATAGGTAGACTACTCTATGTATGTAGTATATTTATTAATTTCGATGATCGATTACGAAAGGTTAAAATTTTTTTCTTGTATTTTTATTATTTGTTGTTACAGCGGCAATAGATATACACACACTCTGTGAAAACTATAACTCTCTATCTATTACGGTTCATGAGATACAGCCCTTTGACAGACGAACTGACGGACAGCGGAGGCATAGTAATAGGGTTCCGTTGGCACCCTTCGGGCACGGAACCCTAAAATTAACTACACTTCGCTGTTTGAACGTTGCTTTGATATCACTAAATATTATAAAACAAAGTCCCTCCGCCGCGTCTGTCTGTTTGGAAGCAATAAACTCAAAAACAACCAAACAATTTTTTTATTCAGTTTCCACCAATAGACAAAGTGATTCATGAGTAAAGTTTAAGTGTATGATTATTCATTAAGGTTATAAGTAAATTGACTAAAATATGACGATGATTGTTAAAGATGTGGAAAAAATCATGCTGACTGGGATCTCAGTCGCTAGCTCTATATGAATCTGTTTTCAATATTTACATATAATATGTTACGAGAGACATTCTTAAATGTTTTAAAGGTTTTTTTTTAAATTAATATCATACTAATATTATAAAACTTCTAAATGAATTTGCATAATTTTTATAACTTCTTCAGGTAATAAAGATAGCTTATACTGTACTCTTTATCGACGTATCAAACACACAAGTAGATTATAATATCACAAACTTAACACTAATAGCTTTAACTAAGCTTTTAAACGTAGCTTTTTTATTATAAATATTTAAAAGCTCAAAATAGATCTTTGTTGCAGAGCAAATTTCCCAAGATCATGAGTCTAGTACAGCAAGTATGCACATAAGGAATACGTATGTAGCGCATGTCGCAGTCAAGGTTAGCAATACGAGTTCGAATACCGGTTAGGCGACGTTACCCGGTACCCTAGCATATTTAATATACGGGATAGCTTTGGTTTGTGGAGAAAATCTAAAAAAATATTCATAGTTTGATATTATAGTTGAAATTGTAATAAATATTTAATTGAAATATTTAAAAAGAATTAATAAAACGACTTTTTTCATTTATTTACACTAGGTAATTAAAAAAAAATAATTTATAAAATTAAATCTTACAATTTTTACTGAACGTAACCATACATATTATAAAATTCTGAGCCGAATTTGTACATTAAATATTTCTTTGGAAAATCTTTTTAAAATAGTCATTATTATCGATACAGAGGCAGTTTTTTTTGAATTTTTGTCTGTCTGTCTTCACGAGAAAACCACTGGACAGATTTTGATGAAATTTAGTATGATGATGGCTAGTTATCCGGGTCAACATATAGGATACTTTTTACTGCGGAAAAATATCTCATCTCTGAGAAATCTATACTAAACGTTAAAACGTAACTATAGGGACGACAGACTCGATAGTGTACCTATGTATATACCAATAGTTTGAAAAGAAAATGCATCAGTCCTGAGAACTGGCGAAAGAAACTCAACGGGACTACAAATATTTTCCTTAGCATTTTTAATAAAATATCTGTATATAAACTACAATATTTCTCTAACATTGAAATAGCTTAGAATGTAATGTTATGATTTTAGAAATTATTCGATGCACATAACACCTCGTGGTAGATTTCGAAGAAATTAATTAAAATTCTAAGAAATCTACTGTTAACTGACACGCCGGCGTGTCCGCGGTCGTGGAGGGATTAATATGTACATACCTACATACAAATATTGATGTACATATAAATAATATTTGCTTTAAAAAGACACCGGAAGCTAGCCCTATATGAGCAAATAAAAAGAACATTTAACTCGCCGAACCCTTAAACAAAAAACACCTAACACTTCGCGGTAACGTGAAAACTGACAGCTCTTTCGTCAATAAAGTTATTTGAATGATCCCTCATCGAGCTAACAAGTGTATTTATAGCAAAACGAGCTCACCCCTGTTTTTATCAATTAAAATGTGGGTTTGGGGCCGTTAAGAATGCTTCTGTAAAGGAATGCATCCGAAAAATATAAATAATAACACAAAATAAACCTTATTACCAAAGAATTAGGTACATCCGGACTGTAAAAAGAATTGTATGCATTTACCAAATTATACAGTTGCAATTTTGTAGGATTTTAAACTATAAGTGGTAGGTGTTAGAGTTGAAATTGCCTGTAAATAGTTTAAGCGCATAGGGTATGCAACAATCAGACACGGCAATTGAACAGGCGAGGGGTTCACTCACTTGTATTGTCAAAATTGTTTAGAAATGATGACTCTGTTGTCGCTATGTTTTGATGCGGCGGAGTGAAAGAGAAATGCATAACAGATGTCTATTTCTGCTTAATCCTGTGGAAATTTGATGTAATATATTATATGTATATCTACACTTTTATATTTTTAGTGTTTGTGTATGTAAATATATGTCTGTAAATAAATAAATATATGCATGTAAATACTTAATAGAATCAAATTATTGGCATGGAAATTATAAAAAAAATTCTTATCTGTCTTTATCTTTATAACCTAACAGTGCTAACGGCTGAACTGTAACATACAAAAAAGTCGCGAATGCAGGCTAGTTTTGTATTAATCATCCAGTTATTGCTGCATTAACTGGCATTGACTTTTCAGGCTAAAATCATCAGGCTAAAATTTGAAATAAAACCATTTTCTTCAAATATAACAATTTCTGCACATACCGAAAATCTTTAACACTTACATATACCTATGTATTTTAATGTGGAAAGAAATAATCATTTATGTGCTACTTGTTGCCACGGTTCCAATTTCGTGGTAAAACAAAAAAGGCTATAAGGAATAACTTTACAAAGTTCCAGATATAACCACACAACAAATAAACACATTTTAACTATAATACCTAACAAGTAAAATAAATCATAAAGACTAGCGGCTTATTATATGCATAGGTATGACGAGTTTAAATCCCTGACTTGAGAAATTATTAATTACCCATACAAAATTACACCCCCCCCCCTTCCTCGCCCTCCCCCTTTTCATTCCCTTAAGGGATGATATCCAGGGTAAAAATTATCCTATGTCCTTCACAGGCTCTTAAACTATCTCCATATCAATTTTTATCTATATGCGTTCAGCCGTTTAGACGTCAAAAGGTAACAAACAAACAAATAAACAAACAAACAGACTCTCGCATTTATAATATTAGTATAGTAAGCATAATATAGTATAAATATAAAATGTTGCTTCTGCCATTTGAATATTATTTAAAAAACAAAATATAGTCACGTGATGCAAATTAATTCAATTTATCTCTATATTAGTCGCAGATTTTCTTAAAATACTGAAAATACTGCGGAAATATATTACAAAATCTATTAAACTTTCGAAGCGTTGCCGACGATGGCAACCACTAATTATATACAGTTATCGGCCATTTCGCATTAACCCAGTTTTTAAATGCACCTTACTACAAGTTATCTCTACTCGCTAGCGAATACGTATATTATAAGAGAAATTAGAACCACTATAATTGTGATATCACGTTAATACATCAGCAACTATAGTAAAGTAACGTAACATTAGTGAGCAGAGTTATTTTGCTTAGGCCTTGTTTAAGACCTGAGTACACTTAATGCTAGGCATTAAAGTGATGAAATTATATACTAAAATATGAAATTACAAAAATGAACGCTAAGCATGGTAGCAAATGTTACATGTATTTTTGTAATATATGATTATTATTAAACTTCTCTAACTGTAAAGTTTTCGTTGACGATACTATTTTACTAATATTATAAATGTGAAAGTTTAGATGTTTGGATGTTTGTTACTCAATTACGCCAGAACGGCAGGACGGATCTGGATGAAATTTGCAACATACATAGACTGTAGTCTGAGATAGCACATAGGTTATTTCTTATCCCGGAAAAATGTACGGTTCCCGTGGGATATATTTGTTTTTGTTTTTCTAGAGCGAGGGTGAGCCGTTCGCTCGGGTTCGCCGCTAGTACCTACTTTCATAAATCAAAATATACTTTACTTACAAAATTCATTATGACACTAAAGTTTACATTGTAAATGGGAAATATGAAAATAAATTTCATATTTGATAAAAACTGTTTATTCCATCTTTCTTGCTGCTTCATCCCGCCATTTTGAATGTTTTACACCAATCATTGTCACGGGAGAGACTAAAGTTTGAGATATAACAAAAGTTATAAGTTCTAAATTCTGATAGACACCGTCTGTAATTTCATTTAAAACATCCAATATTAGCTTAAATCTCAGAAAATATTGCATTGGAAGAATCCTGTATGTAACATTGTGTATGGGATATCCCGTGGGATAGATTATACTAGAAGTATACTTTATACGATAAGACAATATTTCTCAAACATCTTTACTAATATTTTAGCCAACAATACACAAATTGCGATTCCCAACACTAATCAAAGCTGTGATCTTTTTGAAACGCTCTATCTGACAATCTTTTCCTCGTCCCGCGTATTAATACATTATCTTCATCTTGTATCGCAAGTCATATCTCTGCTTAGTAATGGGCTCCATCTTTAACTACAGTTATAGTAACTCAAGTTTACAGTTACTGTAAAATCTCATTTCTTAGTTAATTTAACTTGTATTTTGTTAATGTTAAACCGATTAATTACATCTAATACAGAAGTATTGATAATCCACTACGATCTTTAAGTTAAGTATAACGTTGTAAAAGACCATATAAATAACTAGCGATAAAAACAAATCTATCCCACGGGAACCGTACATTTTTCCGGGATAACAAGTGCTATTTCAGACTATAATCTATCTCTGTGCCAAATTTCATCTAAATCCATCCAACCGTTCTGGCGTGACAGAGTAACAAATATTCAACCATCCATCCTCACACTTTCACATTTCACATTTATAATATTAGTAAAATGTATGTTTGTACTCTATATTCCTAAACCATCCATCCGATTTTGATTAAACTTCGGTGAGTTGTCCTCCATCGCCCGCGAAATTTTCTGACCTAATAAAACCTATTTTATGTATATCCTCTATACGTCTCCAAACGATTCATCCCTAGGGACGCCGAACGAAACGAGTGTAAGCCGCTCATATTCTATAAATAAAAGGCCGTATTTTCCAATAGCTTATACAATATACTAAGCTAAATATAACTAGGTTAAATTTAAAAATTTACATATATCTACTATAATAATTTTAAAATATCTATCTGTACATTCGTCACAATAATTTAGTATAGAACTCAGTAATAACATCTTTAGCAATATGAAATGTTTGAACTTTTCAAGCATAGGATTGCGATGCAGCGGGGGAGGGGTCGACGACCGCTCAGACCGCGCGGCTCCATCGAATAACAATCACAAAAATGGCATCGACGAATTTAAGATATTTACTGGAATTTTTCAATATTTTGTATGTTATTGGGAAAACAGATGTAGGTTGCTGTTATATTAAACTGTTATTTTGTAACTAAGTTAGAAAAAACTTTTAAATATTGCTTTATACTTTAATAAATTCTGTAATTTATAGATAAATTAGATTAATAAAATAAAATTAAAAATCGGTAATTTCAGAGAGTATTATAAAGCCATACCAACATATTTTTATAATAATTACTTATTAGAATATAGACGCAATATTAGTTATAATTAATTATTATTTAAAAAATATCTTTTTACTAAAATATAATTACAATACCGACGATACCATGACAATTGCAGAAAATTGAACAAAAACTGTTTTAAAAAATATATACTCAATACACATAGATTCTCCATGGATTCATCAGTCCGTCGTTTCTGCTACTACAGTCCGTTAGAAACTGAGTACCTATCTATATATATAAAAGAAAGTCGTGTTAGTTACTTCGCTTATAACTCAAGAACGGCTGAACCGATTTAGCTGAAAATTGGCAGGGAGGTAGTTTAGAGCCAGGAGAAGGACATAGGATACTTTTTATCCCGTTCGACCGCGTTCCAATTTTTATGATATTTTAATTTTTGGATTTCTCTTAGTCCGGAATAGGTAAGTATTAAAACATATAATTAAAATGTGAGAAAGAAAGATTTTTTCTTTTTATATCTATTTAAAACGTACCTAGCGACGAACCCGAGCGAAGCGAGGGTGAGCCGCTAGTACTTTATTATTTTATAAATATGAATTCAAGATTAGGGCTGTTAAACAAGTTTCATTGGTCTACAATCTTGATATGCTGCGACTTGCAACACTGTCATGATTAAAGATATGGTTACTTAGGTACAATCTTACTTTATACATACATACATACATACATACATAATGAATTAACATTAATAAAATAAAACATAAAAGATAGTGGTAGCACAGTGGTAGCATGCTCGCTTGGGAATCACTTGGTCTGATATTTTCAGAAAACTATATTTTCAGATTTTTTCGCGGATTTTGATTTTTGGTCCAGACGTTTCGAATGCTTTACAGCAATCATGGTCACGGGAGAGACTAAGGTTTTAGACGTCTCAAAGGCATTATATTGTAGTTGTTCATATTAGGTGATTTTTTTTCATATAGTCCCTGTAGTATATTAGTGTCTTACCAAATGTTAGTGGTAAAAATTGTTGCTATGAAACTTGTTATACAAGGCCTATAATAACACTATTTTAGACAATATATTTTCGTTTCACTTAGATCCCTAAACATTTTGAGCTCTCTAAACAAAAATTCACATCAATCCGTTGTTCGATTCGTTTAAAATTAACTTGTCTGAGAAGCAAAAAGACAGAGTAACGCCTTTTTTATATTATTAAGGTTAGCAAATAAGCTTCTATATAACATTATGCTAAATAATCTAGTAAAAGGCTGTTTTATTTATCAATTATATTCATATACTAGCGTTGCCCTCGGCTCCGCCCGCGTTCAGATGACCAAAAACCAAATTCTTAGGTTTTACATATTAGTATACTCTTACAATGCAGTTTTTATGTTTTTTCTCAGAAATGAGACATTTTCCCGCGGTAAAAAGTATCCTATATGTTGACCTGGATAACCAGCTATCACCATACCGAATTTCATCAAAATCCTTCCAGTGCTTTTTCTGTGATGCGGTAACAGACAGACAGACAGACAGACAAAAGTTCTAAAAACTATAGATTCGGCCTCTGTATCTATAATAATGTCTATTTCAATAAGATTTTCTATTCCAAAATATATTTAATGTACAGATTCGGCTCAGTTACAATTTTAATATATGTATAGATAAAGCACAAAAAAAATCTTTTTAAAATGGATTGACGTCATTTTACTATATCATCTATTCCCATACTGGGTAACGAAGAAGATATTCTGCATTTTGTATATAGCTAATTTATCAAATTTATTTAAGACCAGCCAACAGCCTCTTTTTAGTTTTAGACGTGTAAAAGTAAATCCCTTGCTCAAAGTTTGAAAATGTTCATTTATTATGCCAGTTAATCGGTCACCCATCCAATTGTACGCCACTGGGGACGTTGTTTGACTTAGCAATGAATTAAGCGCCTCCAATCAACACATATGTATGGCGAGAAAACTTGTATTATTTTTTAGTATTTAAATTACATAAACTTGGGAAAATTAATGTTATTTCTAAAATTACAGGAATATCTTTCATATTACTTTTTTATTTATTTAACTTACTATCTAGCAAGTTATACTTAAGTAAATGCAGGCATTACATTGAAACACTAATGATTTCTATACACTCAGCCTGTTTTTTGGGTCACTCAAAAGGCAAAGGCTTATGTGGAGATTCCTGATACCCTTTCATATATTATATTAGATCTATAATCGACTTATAAAAAGTCTATAGCTGAAAATCAAACCTGCTACCAATCACTATGCTGAAGAAGTAAATCAACTCTAATGCATACATTTTCTTCACAATTTAATCCAGTAAAAAATTGAATGGGGAAAATATTGAATGTGAAAAATATGAACTAACACTCGTTGCAGTCGTATTGGCGACAAATGACACTTTGAAGGGTTCATTGTTTGTAAGAGTTGACGCCGATATTCACGTCGATAATGACCCGCCTTCTTTGTTTTGAGTTATATAGAAAGTTCAAAGAACTTTTAGGAAAATATCATATTTAAACATGGCAACACTATGTGTAGTAGTGCAACAACGTATCTATACATATAATGAAATTGTATCTAAGCCGAATCTGTACATTAAATATTTTTTGGAAAATCTTATTGAGATAGACATTATTTTCGATCGAGGCCGAATCTATAGTTTTTAGAATTTTTGTCTGTCTGTCTGTCTGTTACCGCATCATGAGAAAACCACTGGACAGATTTTGATGAAATTTGGTATGATGATAGCTTTTATGATGATGATGATTTTATCCATCCCACGGGAATCGTAATTTTTTCCGGGATAAAAATTAACATACGTGCTATTCCAGATTATAATCTATCTCTGTGCCAAATTTCTTCCAGATCTGTTCCGCCATTCTGGCGTGATTAAGTAACAAACATCCATCCATCAAAATTTGAGCTTAAAATATTTATCCCGTATTTATAAAATAACAAATTTTTCTTTACAAATATTTATGTAGATACTATTTTAAGCATATTATATGTATATTGGACTTATTAAAATGGCATTGCCACTGAAGTTAAATTTTTTAGTTGTAAATTTTTACGACCTTCTTTCTGTTTCTAGGTAGGGCGCTGGAGAAGTATGACGATATGGTAAATAAAAATAAATAATTTTTATTTGGATACGTTCATATCTACCTAGAATAGTTCTTATTAAGATAATAATATTATAAATATGAAAAATGTTTGTAAGTTTGTCTTTTCGTACGCAACAGAGGAGATCGACATGGATTTTTGCATAGAGATACTTTATTGGTATGGCGCCTGGCAACTTTTATTTTGGGGCACTTTTGGTAACTCCCGTGCGATATTTGTATGTGGCAATAACATAATTAAATTAAGATATAGGTAATGCTTAAGAAAAGCCATTCGCTGTTATTTTTTTAAACGTTCATACGAAATATCCGAAAAAGCAATATTACATACTTACTCAAAAACGAAAATTAAATAAAATATCAACAAAGTAAAAATTACTGAACGACGTGTTATATACAGTTATACATAACAGTTAATAAATGAAGAAATAATGCAGAAATAATCATAAGTGATAAATTATCTCCATAAATAGAACTTTCGATCTCCATTTTAAAAGCTGGTAACACCTGGTCGTTCCTCTAAATTTGTTAATAGTAGCCATTTTGAATTTCACTAAAACTTCGTTCGGAGACCACAGACCGCTACGTTGGAGAGTTGCGTTAAAACCACAACGCATGCGATCAAGTAACATTTACAATCGCTTTTATCTTTTGTAGTAAAATATAGTATGATATATACAATCGGTATTAAGAAATACTAATAAGTATAGATATACTACACGTAGTACGTAGATCGTCCTGAGATCAGAAAGAAAAAAGAAAATTCCATGCCAAGAAAATGCCAAGAAAATTCCAACGTCCATTACTAATGGACGTTGGAATTTTCTTGGCATTTCCCATTATCATTCTTCTCCTTTTGGTGGAAACGGGAGAGGATAAATAACTCTATAAAGAATAAACAAATCTTTTAAATAAACAATATGTAAACTAGCGAAATGCCCTTGCATCGCTCAAGTACATGTTTATGTGCCTTTTGCATTATAATATTTGGTTTTTATTACTAACATTACTTGCTACGTATTATTCAAAATTATAATCTACTAGCAGAACCCGAGGCTTCGCTCGCACTACAAAAAACTTTAAAAATGTAGGTTTCATATTAAGTTTTATCCCCTCTTTTAAACTTTTATGGGATGAATATAGAAAAATGCTAAAACACGTGTTTATTTAATTGTATTGAAGAGCATTAATGCCATTATATTGAAATAGTCATTATTATCGATACACAGGCCGAATCTATAGTTTTTAGAAATTTTGTCTGTCTGTCTGTGACCGCATCACGAGAAAAACAGATTTTGATGAAATTTGGTATGGTGGTAGCTGATTATCCGGGTCAACATATAGGATACTTTTTACTGCGGGAATATATCTCATTTCTGAAATCTATACTAAACGATAAAACGGAGCGAGAGTGAGTCACTAGTGTTTAATACTATTAAAAATACCCCACACGCTTGTATGGACTCTTAACATTCTTTTTCCAACCCTTCAGTTACATGTACGGAGTACCACCCCATTTCTTTATTTTTCATAATTTAAGTTTAAATTTAAGTCTAGCGGTTCACTTAAGATACGATTACCTACAAAATTTCGGAATTTACTGTCCATAAATAAATGTTAATAAATAAAAATAGCTTTCGAATTTTATAATATGGTAGTATAAAAATGCTGGGAGGAGAACTAATGTTAAAAAATATTTTTTTATTATTATTATTCATATTTTCTTCTCAAAATTTGTTAATATTTAATTATAAAATTTCCCATATTCTTAGAACAAATCTCTCGTCTATATAATTTTTCAATCAGAGCCTCTAATTAAAATGCCTGAGGTATACAGACGGGCAAAATGCAAAAGACAACTAATATATAAATAATATATATAATAAAGGCAACTATAAGAATTCCGTTTTCGCCTTTTGCCTACGGAACCCCAAAACATCCATTTCAGACATAAACAACAATAATTAATTTCATTATTACCACATAAATCGATTCGATGTTCCATGACGACACGGTTGGTATTTTTATTGCGACCTGACGCTCTATATATGTAAATTATGGCAGGAAAAAGTTTTATTCTTGTTTATTGCTTTATTAATTACTTGTTATTGCCTGCGTCTTCACCTGCTTTTGTATATAGTTTACAACCATTAAATATACACCTCGCTGTATATAATAGTGAATAGGGGAGAGAAATGAAGCTTATTTTTACCCGACTGCAAGGAAAGGGTTTGTTTTTCGCGCTTATCTTTGTATGTTTGTTTGTAATATTCTTTTCATATTTTCCAAACCACTTGATGGATATCTTTAATTAAGGTATCGTTAGATTTAAAAGTAGTGTACACCTAGTGGTCGAAATTCTATCATAGCCATAACATTGAAATTTAAGGAAAACATATAGATTAACAGAATTTACATCTATACTAATATTATAAAGAGGTAAAGTTTGTGTGTTTGTGTTGTAGGCGGTAGTCTCTGGATTTACTGAACTGATTTAGATGAAATATGGCAAGAAGATAGTTTGAGACCCTGGGAAGGATATAGGATACTCTCTATCCCGGAAATCATTCCTTAAAGGGGTGAAAATCGGGATGAAAGATTGTATTGTGAATCAACCTAGGGACGAACGAATCTTTTTTATTGATACCACTAAAGCTCTTCAAAGCTACTGAACAAAAAAAGAAAATCGGTTGACAAACAGAGGAGAAAAAGTTACTGAACCGTTTTGTCTTTGCCTAATTATTATAATATATACTCGTAGATACCATTATTATCTTTTTTTTCGAAGATAAAATTGTTTATGTTAAATGTTTTACATAATTTAGCTGTAAAATTCATGTTTTTCTTTGAACAGTAACAAGATAATAAACTGCACTTATCTAACTGCATACATTGAAACAAATTATGTTAATGTATGAATTATTATAATTAAATGTAACGTTACCAAATAAAGTAAAACAGGCTGATTCGCTGTCACTATTTAAAAAATTAATAAATGAATATTATCTTAACTTATAAGTGCTAAATGGTGTCATATTTTATTTTATATGTATAATGTTTATATGTATGTATGTATGTATGTATGTATGTATGTATGTATATATATGGTATATATGTATATATCTGTTTGTATATGTATGTATTTATTGTATCTCTCTTTAAGATTGTTTGTACCCCCTCCCTCTCTCTTCTTTCTCTCTACCCAAAGGTTGCCTAGAATAGATCGCTCTCTAGCGATAAGGCCGCCTATTGTACTATATTCCTTTAATCTGTTTCAACTATATAATGTAAAATAATGGTGTGCAATAAAGAATATTTCATCTTATTTCATTAAATGTAACATACATATTAAAGGCAAAGACTATTAAAAATGGAAACGTAACACAGAAAAATGAAGCTTCTTTGGTAACTCACTAGAAAGATATAGAAAAAAAAAGCACCTATGCCATTTCCATACATTTTATAATATGTGTCAACTACCTGGTATCCATAACACATGCCTGGTAGCTTACCATGGAACAAGATGCTGTTGTTAGTCTCCCAACATAGGTATTTATTTATTTTTAACCCCCGACGCAAAAATAGGGGTGTTATAAGTTTGACGTTGATGTCTGTGTGTCTGTGTGTGTCTCCCTGTAGCATCGTAGCTCTCAAACGGATGGACTGATTTCGATGCGTTTTTTTTTTCATTTGAAAGCCAGTTTCCTTACGGTGGTTCTTAACTATGTTTGGTTAATATCGGTCCAGCAGTGTAAGAGTATCAGCTCTTTTCCAAGCATTTTGGCGTATGATTACTCGAACAAGTGCTTCACGCGTGCCAGTGTAATCGTTAAATGACAATTAATTTGCGTAGGGGTTTTTTTTTAATTTATAATTATTTAGGTTTTATATCAACGATATCGTTTGTACAAATTCAATGTCTCCGATTTATAATAAAATCGATACCATTTTCGCTCTGAATTAAATTATTAAATAAAAAAAAATCTTCCATTCACGTATTCACGTTCAACAAAGATATTCATGTGTAAACGATTGTATTTTAGTTGTAGTGATGCGATACATAAGTAAGATTTTGTAAGAGGCTAATATCCCACGGTCTCAGACTAAGGACTTAGACAGAATACTTACTAATATATAACCTATCCAAAACTAAACATAAGGCCAAACATTAAAACAATAATATTTTGAATATATTCACATTTTTCATGATTATTATCCATCAAAAGCAAAATTATTCCTTACTAGCATTGCCCGCCCGCGTTAAGATGACCAAAAACCAAATTCTTAGATTTTACATATTAGTATACTCTTACATTGCACTTTTTGTATTTTTTCTCAGAAATGAGACATTTTCCCGCGGTAACAAGTATCCTATATGTTGAACCGGATAACCAGCTATAACCATACCGAATTTCATCAAAATCCCTCCAGTGGTTTTTCTGTGATGAGGTAACAGACAGACAGACAGACAAAAATTCTAAAAACTATAAACTCGGTCTTTGTATCGATAATAATGTATATTTCAATAAGATTTTCCAAAAAATATTGAATGTACAGATTCGGCTTAGTTACAATTTTATTATATGTATAGATTGAGCTTAGTTTTCTAAATAAAAAACACAACTTAGATTATTTTTTTTAACACAAAACAAATATTTTTCATAATTATAAAGGCCCTTGAACTTATGTACTTGAAAAGCTCTGGTTCAAAGCATCCTATTAAATAACTCATACTAAATATCCTACACACTATTATAACCTTTATCTATAAAAGGATAAGTACTAAAATAGCGCGGACCCAAAACTGTTTTGTCACCCGAGGTCGCTAACCTGCGTTATGAAATATGCAATTTTCGAACGCGGATTTAGGTCGGGAACGTTGACTTCTGATTTAACATTTGATTACAACAATTCTATTCTTGTTTCAAGTTTTAATACATTATAATGAGAACTAGCGTTACGTTTTAGCGTTTTGTATAGATTTCTCAGAGATGAGATGTTTTCCCGTAGTAACAAGTATCCTATATATTGACCCGGATAACCAGCTAACATAATACCAAATTTCATCAAAATCTGTTTAGTGGTTTTCTTGTGATGCGGTCACAGACAGAGACAAAAATTCTAAAAACTATAGATTCGGCCTCTGTATCGATAATAATGTCTATTTCAATAAGGTTTCCAAAAAAAATATTTAATGTACGGATTCGACTCAGTTTTTTATTATATGTAAAGACATTGCTAGATATTTTTTTATTTACTTTACTGAATATTATAAAGATAATATGTTTTTCGTGTATAATATGTAAGTGGTGTCACGACTTAATGTAATATTTTTTAACTGACGAAAAAAAAGAAGGAGATTCTCAATTCGACTCGATTCGATTCTTAGATTTACGCGAATATTTGACATTTAAAATAAAAACTATCTTTTCGGATATTTTCGCGGATTTATTTTAAAACGTCAGATACTAAAAATCAAAGTAAAACCGCGAAAAAATCCGAAAAGATACTTTTAATTAAAATAGATATAGTTATTAATAAAATGAACAGTATATGGTTTTAAATAATATTTTTTAACTAAAATATACAATGGTTTAAAATGAGTAGGTACTTTAAATTATTTGTATTTTTGAATCATAAAAATCGTTTCAAAATTGATTTATTTTACAAACGCTTGTAGATGTTGAATATTTGTTAGAATATTTCAATAAAAACTGCAGCATTCAATCTTCAATTATATAATAAGTTAAGTAGGTAATTAATGGAATTTTGATTCCATACCTATTGAGGTATAATTTTTTTATTTTTATACGTTATCTGTTCCATATTTAAAAAATATCCACTGTAAAGATTATAAAATATACATACATACGAGTATATTGGCTTTCTTTTATCAGTGAACATAAAAAAAAATAGATCCGCTGAGTATTTTCGCGCTGTTTTTGTTGTCAGGATTATAGAATTTTTGAATTGCTGGTAGACATTTTGACAAATAATAAGTTTAGATGAAATATCACTATAAATAAAGAATTTGAACGTGAATTTAAGTACAAACTAAATCATTTACAATTTTACTGCAAAAAATTTTAAATAAAAAAAAGCGTCGAACCAAATTCCGTAAAAGCAAAATAAAACGACGTCAGTAAGTGCACTCTACTCCACTTGCATTGTCAAAGAGTTACGGTCCTTGTTGCCATCGTGATAAAGTGTAAATTCCTGTAACACTTATCATCGAATACTTTTCACGCGTCCATTTGAAAAATTGTAGCGTCACGTAATTAGGCTCAATTTGAAATGGCAAAATTAAGTTATTATTTAATGTTCTATTAAAGTATAATGGGGGTAATTAATTTAAATTATAAAATATATATGTATGTATGTATGTATGTATTTAGCCCTTTTTTAACGTCCCACTGCTGGGCTCGGGCCTCCCTTCAAAATATATATATAAAATAAAAACTGACTTAATAATTTGATATTTCAAGCTTTACAGAATTAAAATCAGTTTTAATTATTATATGGTGAAACTTAATTTTATGAAAATTCAACCACTTACAAGTATAACAATTAATTAAAATGTTAATAAAAAAAATATTAAAAAAAACAAACTACAAGTAGTAGCGTCTACATAAAAAAATCCGGTCAAAATAAATAAAAAGGAAGCGAGTCTAAAGAAAAAATTAAAAAAAGTGCTAGTACTGTCTACATAAAAAAAGTATTTTAATGAAAACCATCGCCTTCAATGTTGCCCACTGTACACGGGTCGAGCAGAGTCGCTTAGCAACAGCCTTGACGCGTTCCGTTGAACCTCGCCACAACTTACACATTAAAATACCTCTGCATGGTGGCGTTTGTTCCTAATTTCATATAAGGCTTCCTTCATAACTATTACTGATTATCTAAAAGGTGAAAGGCCATATTGCCTAATGTTTCGTCGAATTATTCGTAATCGACTTATAAAAGGAGATAGTCTGTGTTTTTTTATATGTACGCTTACATACCTATTAAAATTAAATATCTCGGTTATTTTTTGGTTGCAAAATGGTTTAGAAAGTAATAACTATGAATAAAAAATATTTTTAAATTAATAACATTGTATAAGTGTGGTATTTTTTAGTATTTCTATTTAAGAGGCTAAAATCTAATATTATTTATCCTTCAAACTATTTTTCATCGAAAGAAAATTAAACTGAGAACGATTTTTTTTCATCTTAATATACAGATCATTAATATCAATTGTATAACATAATATAAAACAAAAGCAAAAAACGCCAAGCTCCAGCCCATTAATAATTTTAATAACAAAAAGTATACAATTTAAAAAGGTGTTGCTCGTTGCGGCTCATTCTTCTTTATTAAGTAAGCCATTTATAAAATAAATACACAACATTTTATTTATAAAATTATTCCTCGTGTGAATTAAATGCATGAATAAAGGTGAGCAAAAAAGATAAGTGTTATGAATTAAGAGATTCGTTTCCTGCCTTGGGAAAAGAGGTTAAATATGTACAATATTGTATTTTATACGACAATATAATATTTATTTAATATTATTATATTAACTTTTATACATATTAATGATCTGTCAACGCTTGCAGAGTAACCAGACAGAATAGAGTGTTTAGCGCTACGATCTTTGTTTCTCTTAATATCTTCCAATCTTATTCTCTTCATACGTAGATGTCGTAGGTGTTTAAACTTTTAGATTCACCTTTGACTAAAAATTATGTTATAAAGTTTTACGAAAATTTTATAAATGTCTGACAATAATTAGCTTCCCTAATATTATATAATAATATCTACCTGTTCTTCGAAAGTCATACCTCCTCTGTATGTCCAAAAAATTTGAACGGTGTGCAAAGATATATTGTAAAATGCTTTATATCTATTTGTTGAATTATAAACGATGATTCATACTTTTTGCTTCGGTACACCATCGATGCACGCGATAGGTGAGAGAGTTCTTATAAGTACACAATAAAGTCAGTAACATAACCTAGCTACATTCGTTATTTTTATTGTTTCAAAGCTTGGAAAATAGTAAAAACATAATAATAGATTTTAGTTCTTGGGCTCACAATAAAAAAGCTAAATTTCAGCCATAAAGTAGCGTATAAATCAAATTTAACCATTTAGTAATCTTAACTCATATGAGTATACTCATGTTTGTGATACTAAAAGTTGGTTATTTAAGCGTAACCACATTTTTATATAACTTCCTTAAAGAATAAAAAGACCACAGGCATATACTTACTAGTGTTCAGACAAACTGTCAAATACCGCAAAAAATAAAATTGTGAAGACTACGAAACACAATATAGAAGGTTTTTTTGTGAAGGAGAAAATATATTATGAAAGCAAGCCTCTAGGGACTGAAATGTGTAAACGTTGGTATATACTCGTAATATTTTCTCTGTGACATATATACCCTATGGACATAAACTTTGCTGTAACTTGATATATTATTATATACTCGTCAGAAACAGCTAATTGATTTGAACAAATATTTCTATACAAAGTTAATAAAACACAGCCATGTGTACTGAATAATATATATATATATATATATATATATATATATATATATATATATATATATATATATAAGTATAATATATAATTAATAACTAAAGTAGTTTCATCAAAAACACTTATATATGTATTTATGTCGCAAATCCTATAAGTAACTAATTAATATTTATAAAAAAATGTAATACCTCAAAACTATGTGCTTTGTGTCATATTTAAAACAAAAAATTGCAAAAATAACATACCCTTAAATTAAAAACGGTGATGCAACAAATCCCGTGTCCCGCAATGATCCCGTGGGGGCGATCGGACGGGATTTACTGAAAGATAGTAGGATCAAAAACTATTGGTTTTGTACACGATTGTAACGAAAACAAATCCTTCAATTTACGAAAGGTTTATGTAACATAATTTAAAATGTTATACGTGCGTTTTTAGTGGGAAAAATTTCTTATGATTTAGGCTCGATTTTTTTATTAAAAGCTACTCTTAAGTGGCTCCACGCTCAATACTTAACAGTACAAATAAATAAATATTATTTTACTTTAACATAAGTGGTCATGGTATTAGCCAATAGGGCTTCTTACTGGCTATGCCAAATAAATAAAATATTATTTATAGCTAGTTAAAATAAATATGTAATGTAAGCTTTACCAGTATTTACTCTAATAATTTTAAAACAGTTTTAAATGTAAATTCATGTTATAAAGTAGTATGAAGCGCATAAAAGTGTTTGAAAATAACAATAAGCTTTGCAATAATTATTATACTTAGAATAACCGAAATGTGTATATGACAGCAAAGTTTAATTAATGTCATGATGACATTCCTAAGAGATATCGCCTAATAATCTAAATTTACAAGCACTTTTATAAGTGTCACTTGGTCAGTTTATACTGACCAAGTGTTTATACTTGGTCGAAAGTTATAGTTTTCATCCATACTATATTATATGAATAATATACTAATAATTAAGAACCTAAAAATAAATTAAAAGTGCGTCCCATAATTTTGATCTCAGAGTGTATTTTCTTTTAAATATTTTTGTTGGATAATATTGTTTTCAAAGAGCGATTATTAAAGAAATAACGAAATACTTTCTTAGATTTACGCGAATATTTGATATTTTAAATAAATTTCGGACTTTTCCGCGAAAAGTAGTTTTATATAAGACATTAGACAACGAATTTTCCCGACTCTAAAATTTTATCTTATTCAAGTAATTGAAGATATTATTTAATTCATAAAGACCTGCTACTAAAGCTAGTATGAATAAAATCAATTAAATCATAATATGGCATCTTTATACAATCAAACCACCTGCTCGAGATCTTGGCTCGCACACAGCCGTGTTCTTTACAGAAATCGCTGTTATAAATGTTATCCGTTTCCTCTATATAACGTCGGTAATAAATAACGTCTGTTCATTATTTTATTCATATCTCTTTGAAATAAAATGTAACCATTCATTTGAATCTAATATAATGTACTACTATACTATACACAATTTCATCACAACCTGAACTCTAGAATATCTTTAAGAAAATTAAGAAATACAAGAGGATAGTCATACATATATACACACAGTTATCATGAATATCAATCGTCGAAGTGTTTTACCTGATTGCCTAAAAAGAGTATAATGCTATCTATACAGATATGTACAAAAAATTGTCTGTCTATGTCAGTGCGTTCCGGCTAATCTTCGAAACGTCTAGACTGACTTTGAGGGACTTTCACTGGCAGATAGTTAATGTTATAAAGATACTTTTATTTTTAAAATAAGTAAAAAAGATATACCTAAATGTAAAAATTAAATATGGCCTCGGTAGATCTAAAAAACGAAAAAAATATTGTTCTTATAGATAAAAAATGGAGGCCAATTACAAAACGTGCATAAATAACTTTTTTATGCTATTTCGAATAAAACTTAATATTTTCTCTTAAAATTCTTATAATATATACCTATATAACTATTTGCTTTATACGTTGCACTTATTACAAAAGTTTCATGAGCACATACTTTGTGCCAGCTAGAATTTTAATATAACACGCAATTTCTCAACTTGCATCATGCTAATTTTTAAAGCTACGAGTATATTACATACTAGCGAATCACCTTCGCTTGGCTCGGATACGTCCCTGGCTTGATTGCCTACAAACTTTCATCCCCATTTTCAACCCCTTAAGGGATGATTTCCGGGATAAAAAGTATTCTATGTCCTTCCCAGGGTCTCAATCTATCTTTTTACCAAATTTCATCTAAATCGGTTCAGTAGATCCAGAAATTACCCCCTACATCGTCACAAACTCATAAACTTTACCTCTTTATAATTTAATTAGTACAGATAAAGTAGGTTTTGTAAATATCCTTGATATTGATGATACTAATAATGAAACAAGAATAATAGGCTGAAGACAGTGAGCGGAAATAACAAATCTTTCGTTCTACTCTGGAATAATTTTAGATTGAGCCCTAATCAAAACTAAAGTATCTAAGGATCTATTAAAAAAAAACTATTTATTTTTATTTTTACACGTTTATTTTTTATTTTTGGGTACCTAAGGACCTTTTGAACAAAACTATCTTTTCCTATTTTTTCGCGGATTTATTTTGATTTTTGGTTCCCGACGTTTCGAATGCTTTACAGCAATCATGGTCACGGGAGAGACTAAGGTTTTAGACGTCTCGAGGGTCATTATATACTTGCTACAGAAAGTACCTATTAGAGTATGAACCATCGAAATTATGAAAGCAGATATGAAAGCATCTCGAGAATATAAGAAAATTCGTTCGAACATAATTTCTTTTTATATAAGAAATCGGCAATATAATATTAATGGCTACTTAGCTGACTTATAGCACTTCCGTAATAACTTGAAAGATAGAGGCATAAAATGTTTACGATAAGACGTTAGGATGGAAGAAACGAAATGTCTAATACATACAACATTGTCGGCCTGACTTTGTTCTTCATCTGTATTCAGCCCTTTTTTTAACGTCCCACTGCTGGGCGCGGGCCTCCCTTCAATACAAGGGGGATCAGGCCATAGTCCACCACGCTGGCCAAGTGCGAGTTGTTCTTCATCTACTTCTTTTGATATCACCGACTTGGTTATTTTATCTCAGACTGTATACCGCCAATAAGAACATATATAACCTTTCCTTTTACTTACAGGTAAGAAACAACATTGTAACTCTGCATCGCAGTAATTTTAAACCTTTTATAATATCACAATACTAATTTACAAATTTATTACATGTTTTTGTCTTAATAGAGATGCCTTTGATGAAACGCCTACGTTTTTCCAATTCCTACGCCAAAATTACATAACATTCGAGTAAAATCGCATTCAACATTAGTCTATTCACTCAATACTATATAGTATATACGCATGTAACTCTTATCGATCTTAGATGTACACGTATGACATAACTCAGGTGTCTACGTTTAAAATTGAACCTTATTTATTTGTAGCTAAGGTCAACTTTCATCTAATAAACCATGACCTATAAAGACGAGGTCGAACTAATTCGCGACAGGAGCGAACTGGAGCTCGAAAAAATTTCGTACGCCATCATTAATTTTAGTTTCCTGCACGTCGTGTCGCGTTTTTTCACATATTTTTTTTTTGTATAAAATCGTGCAATGCATAAACTTACTTTATAACGACTTTGTAATTTATTTTTGATGTTGTATGTACATTTCATACTTTTAATTATCTGTATGTATAAAAAAAATAGATTTGTCTGTTCGATGTTTTTATCTTGTTGTAGTTTAGTTTATCTCATTACATTAATGATCACTTTAAACAGTATTTTACTAATATTAATTATTAATTTTATTAATATTATACTTACTGCTTAAACCTTAAAGCTTACCAATGATGATTAGATATTGCTTAGATCTTACTGGTATAGTAGGTATTACAAGGGAAAAACAAGTCGTTGATGATACAAATTTTAAGTTAATACACGTGTAAAAATAAATAATAATTCGACGACACGTTTGACTCAGTTTGTAGTTACCCTATTGCTGTGCCAGCGGTCGCGAGGTCGAGTCCCGCTGGAGGCATTCATTTGTGTGATAAGCACGAATGTTTGTACTCCAGTCATGGGTGTTTATAACTTTATATTTATAATATGTATGTATTTAAAGTTATATATGTGTAGTGATTCAACTATCTGGTATCCATAACACAAGCCTCGTAGCTATGGAACTAAATGGAGCTGTGTGCTGATATCCCAACATATTTATTTATATTTTCCTAAATTTTAAAATTTGAGAAAATATAAATAAATTATTATATAGTTATTTATAACATAAATAAGTTATAAATTATAATTAATTAAATCTAACAGTCGTAATATGACGGTCCATTAATTGTGTGCTTTATAGCTTTTAATAAACGTCGTAATAAATCTTTATTGTTACGAAAATGCCAAATCAGACAATCTTATATATTATCTGCTTGTAATTAAATATTATATTTTTGACATCTACTAAATTACGATTTTTCAATGCCAATGGCACAGTGCCTAGTTGGCGCTAACATTGTTAAACTTCACATATTTCATGGTCTTTCATATGGCATAGGTACAAAGTATTGATGAGATAAATATTTATATATATACTAAGTACATCACACACACACATCACACATCGTTTTAAAATCGCTAATTTACTAAATACTCAGCGCTGAATTTACACTAGGGCATTCGGGGCTAGTGCCTAGGGCGGCAAATTTTCAGGGGCAAAATTTAAAGGATAAATAAAAAAAATTTATCGAAAATGTTTTTTTTATTTTCCAATAAATGAGTAATTAAAAGAAAATAACTATTTTTCGTATTTATCAAAAATTAAACAATTGAACTTTATCAAAACTTTATCCATTTTATGCAAAATTTCGATAATGGGGCGACATTTCTTACAATGGGCGGCGCTAAAGTTGAATCTAGCACTGCACACACTCCGAAAATATAAAACATTGCTAGTACAAACATAGCCTAAAAATGTCTTATAATTTTGTTATCTTACACTATTATTCTTAAAAAAGTATAATTTGTTACGCTTGAGCCGCGATTTTTTTTTATATTCTTTAATATTTAAAGGTCTTTGAATCTCTTGAGATTATGCCAGACCTATCGTATCACAAAAACATATATGCATCTACATAGCTGTTGCTTCCTTAAATATTTTTATCATTTCATTAAAGCCGCGGATGTAAACATGCATTACATAATATTTTTATAAGTAAAGTAGAAACACTTATACTATACCGTAGGTGCCTAGTCTATTTATAGTGTATACAAACCTTTTATCAGCACCACATTTTGTCAAAATTTATTACTAATAGTATGTACTACTCAAGATGGTCTATCTGTATACTAAACTTCATCCAAATATCCATCATATAATCCAGCCATAACCGCCTTAAGGAGTAACAAACATACAGATATACATAAAAACTCTCGCTTTTATAATGTTGTGATAAGCTTACTTGTCTACACTTAAATGGAACTGTAATAGGCATTATACACATCTCTAATCACAGGTCCTACATCTACACTAACATTATATAGCAGTAAGTTTCTGAGTTTGTATGTAATGGATAAACTAAAAATACATTGAATCGATTTAGATGAAATTTGGTATGTAGATAATTTGAGACCCTAGAAAGGACATAGAATAGTTTTATCCCTTAAGGGGGTGAAAAGGGGGAGGAAAGTTTATAAGGGGAATCAATCATTTCTCAAGTAAAGGATATAAAACTCATAATATGTATGTATATACTAATATAGAGTCTATCTATTCCATAGCAACAGTTAAAACGTACCTACGACGAACCCGAGCGAAGCGGGGTTGAGTCGCTAGTCACAGATATAATAACGAGTAACAAGCAGCTAAATGAATAAAAAGCCATGCTAGGGTTACAGCGTCCGATTGCCGCTACAGATTAATCAATTAAGAGAACTAATTGGATTGCGCGCCTCCAATAATCCGGTTTAGGCTCATGCATCAATTTCGTAATGCACAGTGGCACTGTACAAATCAACATTTTTTTTACTATTTTGAAAAAAAGAACATTTCTAGGGACGATCTTATTATTATTTTATCTGTAAATTTGTATTACAGATAAAATAGAAAAAAAAATGGCGTTATAGATTTGCTCATATTAAAAATTATTAGGTAGTAGGTACGTTTACGTTTTTTTCGGTAGAGATATAAAAATTACGTTTTTCAGAAAAGGTCTATCTATATAGAAAAACTTAAAAAGCAAAATATTTTTAAATACAAAATTTAATCGAAATCGTTAGAGCCGTTCCCGAGGAGATACACAAAATAAATGTAGGTATATATGCATACACATAATCAAAAATTGCTCTTTTATTATTATTAGATCAAACCAGTATTTTTAATACAAAAAAATATTTCAACAATTCCATGCTTAATTAATTTCTATATAAAAGTAAAAATAATGTGACCTATATAAAAAATGATAATACAGTCTGACGCTTAGACAGTATTGTCTTGACAGCCGCGTCACGTTGAACGCACCCTTAGAGGGTGGGCCGAGGGTGGCGACAGGGTGGTCCCACCCCATATAGGGCGTACTTTAACAGATTTTTTCCTAACAAAAATATCTCTAATTGGCATTATTGATATACCGGTGTATACGGGGAACTGTTTTTGTTCCTTATTTGTTGTTTTTCTTTTCGCTCGTATTTTTGATATTGTTAGCCATAGTACCTACTAATTATTTAGATATTTTATTTATTTATTTTGATTTGGTAATATTTGTGTTTATTAAACTTTTTTAATTTTTTGATTAATATTGTCTGAAAGAAAATTTGCCATTATTAATATATTTTTTATATAAAATATATGTACATATATCTACTAACAAAAAAGTAATCTTTGCTTTTATACTTATATTAAGTTTTTACGATTGACCGTATAAAATAAAATATCAATAAAATAAAAAGCTTTTCATCATACCTCTCAGAATTATAAAATATTACAAGATAAACGAAGCACGTCGTTGTTGTTAAAACTTAAAATTATTATTATTTTTGTTCAATTTCACAAAGAGGTTCAATTTGGTAAAACGTTTTTTTTTTTGTTTATGCCCAATATCTTCGCCACTTATGAAACAATTTCATATAAAAAAAGTTATTTTATTTATTATTTTTCCACTTACAAAGGTAAAATAATTACTTTTAAAGCAATTACTATAAAGATTAAATTAAAATACCTAAAAATATCTTAGAAGCCCTAGTAACTGAATTTTTTAATGTTTTAAAATTTTAAAGTGAAGCCAAGTTTGGTAACGAATTTAAAAAAGTGGCAGCTGATTTTAAGTTATTCTATATCCGAAAGACATACGTGATAAATTTTCTATCTTCCAGAGTTTCAACACTGCCCGGACTTGCCACTTTGACTTTGATAATTCAATTTTGTCATAAACACGCGGCAAATCACTTTATCCCTTGCAGCTAGTGTACAGACAGCAATATATACTGCATATAGCAATCGTAGCAGTCTACAGTTCATAATTGAGTAAGTTTGCTGTAAATATGGTCCTTTAAATTATTTTTTAATCTCTAGAACTAGATTTTAGGAATGATAGTGGACTGGCATTGCCCGCGGCTCCGCCCGAGTTCAGATGAGCAAAAAACAAATTCTTAGGTTTTACATATTAGTATACTCTTACATTGCAGTTTTTGTATTTTTTCTCAGCAATGAGATATTTTCTCGCGGTAAAAAGTATCCTATATGTTGATCCGAATAACCAGCTATCATCATACCAAATTTCATTAACATCTGTCCAGTGCTTTTCTCGTGATGCAGTAACAGACAGACAAACAGACAGACAGACAAAAATTCTAAAAACAATAAATTCGGCCTCTGTATCGATAAGAATGTTTATTTCAATAAGATTTTCCAAAAAATATTGAATGTACAGATTCGACTTAGTTACAATTTTATTATATGTATAGATTATATCAAATGCATAGAGGATATATGTATATATTAAACCTTAATTGGACCTTAATTGGATAATAACACGGTATTATACATCAAGTCGACAAGAGTAATTACATAAAAAGCACTAGGCCTTGAAATGATAACGTCAAATTGCTACAGCAAATGTTACCAGGTTAGACAGGTCATCCCATTCACGGCCCTGGGGAACTGACAGCAGTCGAATTGGTCAGATCTGTCATTTTTTCCGGAAAATAATTTCACTTTGACATTTTTTCCGGAAAAAGCTCACAGCTAAGTAATTATTATTATTAAAACAGAAAATGAACTCGGAATTCGAATTAATTAAAAGACATTTTCTTATTAACTTGGAAAAACGTCATATTCGTATCGTCGTATATTTGAAAATTAGATTCAAATTGAGTTATGAAATTTCAAATAAATATACAGATTTTTCTGTAGCATCAACCCTTCAAGGGCTAATATTACAAGCTATTACCCCATCAAGTGCCAATTTTCAAATAACCCTACACTTTCTGTGCCCTATAAAAACCTAGGTACACTCAATTTGCTTTTGAATGGTTTTAATTTTTTTTTTTATCTATTAACCCTTTAAAATACTTGATACTTGTGCAAATGACCTGCTCCTATTTTACTCGATTTTTTTCCGCAATATCTTTTTATCTCTCTCTTTTTCATTCTTATATTTAAAAAAATACAATACTTTATAATCCTCCTTCATATTTAAGGAAACTTCGAATTAAAATTTCATCAAAACTGGTAGTTGGTTTTTGATTTTAATAACAAATCACTCACATGGTAACTTTTACTTTACCTTAAAATTTATAATTACATAAACTTATTTTCCATTTACTAAAATTTAGTGTCTTGAGAGAGTATTAACAAATGAACAAATAGCATTTTTGCATATATTTAAAATAATATTATTAGTAAAGAAAATGAGAATAAAGAAAATGTAGATCAGTAGTTACATGCATTATAACTTCGTATTAAATAAATAACACTGCGCGTGTAATATTTATCAAAATAATAATATATCTCTTATATTTTAGTAAATTTTATCAAGCTTTACGTTTTATATCATATACATATATCACAAAATATATATTTAACTTACGACTCACCCTCGCTCCGCTCGGGTCTCGTCCCTAGTTACGTTTTAAAGTTTAGTATAAATTTCTCAGATATAAGATACTTTCCCGCAGTAAAAAGTATCCTATATGTTGACATCATGCCAAATTTCATCAAAATTTGTTCAGTGGTTCTCTCATGATGCGGTCACAGACAGACAGACAGACAGAAATTCTAAAAACTATAGATTCGGCCTCTGTATCGATAATAATGTCTGTTTCAACAAGATTTTCCAAAAATTATTAATGTACAGATTCGACTCATGATTTTATTATATGTACAGATGATTACATTTACTAAACAAATCTTTTGTTTTTTTTTATTTAGTAATTACTTTTTAAATAATCTTAAAACGAATTTGAAAACTTCTTAAAAATTTATTTTGATACACTTTAAGTTAAAAAACATTAAATTGAACATAAATACAAAATACTGCATAAATCAAATATCGATCTATTCCACCAATGATTTATTAACGAGTTAAAATTGTAACTTTCACATTTCTGAGGAGGATAATTCCTATGAAAACTAACCAGGCACCATCAGTCATTCTGTTAGTTCGACGCTGCGTCATCATGATTGTGGATCTGAGGTGTGTGCTTGATATTGCAGAACTGTGTACCATATATTGATTTTTAAAGATACCAGATAAATAAAACTATCTTTTCGGATTATTTCGCGGATTTATTTTGATTTTTAGATGGCGTCGAATTGTGGGTTGGCAGCCCCAGTGGGACGACCTCCTTTCAGTACAGGGGGAATCAGGTCCACCACGATGGCCAAGTGCGGGTTGGCGGACTTTAATAACATGATGTTAATTGATATTTAAAGTACAAGTAGGAACGTAATTAAATTAACGATCACTCCCCCACTTGGTCACCCTACTCGCATTTCAGGAATCTGCGAGTGACAAATGAACACAGACATGACAAATATTTATATAGTTAATTCAAATACTAGCGAAACGGGGAAATAAACAATGGAGATAACACGGTGGTAGAGTCGAGTTATTTCGTACTATGAGCCTCGTCCTATATGGACTAAACTTGAATGTTATATCTGCCTTCTTCCTTCCCATATATCGCTTTTTAGTATATTTTGATCGTAAAATCATCGGTTTTTAGACCTGAGTTAAGGCTGATCGCGAAGTCTGTAACATTTTTATCTCAGTCTAAGTGATACGTGATGGTTGACAGAGGAAAATTGTGATATTTTACTTCCCTTACCTTTTACTTTCCCTCATATTAGTAGTGCGACGGTTTTATTTAGATTTCATACAATATGCCCATATTGGATATGAGAGTATGAGAGTGATAGGAATAGAGAATGCACCTGTGTCTGCGCGTACACTTGTGCACTATAATATCTCCTGCGCAGTTGGCTAGTCTCAATGAGATTGGCCGCCGTGGCCGGAATCGGCTAGGAGAACATCATCATCATCATCATACAATCGAATAAAGACAGGTCAGAACTATTCGTGTAACAGTCTGATGCTAACAGCTATGCCTCGTAAATCATATTATCTTAAGTATTATAACATATCTCAACCGTTGCGATCTTCAAACGTTTTAGAGAGCTTCATTTATACTCGCTTTTACTTATAATTTATGAGTAGTCGTTAGTTATCTACGTAGAAATTAGATTTATAGGTAAACTTTAACTATTAATATTCAATTCACTTGGTGTTCATAATACTTTCTTAGATTTACGCGAATGTTTGACATTATTAAATAAAACTATCTTTTCGGATTATTTCGCGGATTTATTTTGATTTTTGGTTCCCAAACTTTTTTTGGTTCCAAATTTTGAAAATTTGGAACCAAAAATTAAAATAAATCCGCGAAATAATCCGAAAAGATAGCTTTATTTAATAATGTCACTTGGTGTTCATTTGGCATTTCGAGTGTTTTATCAATTTTCTGTTTAGTTCTCTATTTCCCATGGGATCTTTATTTTTGAGTGACTTAGTAAAAATTTTGTATCATTCTTATAATTCTTCTTTTATGACAACGTGTTTAAATGTAACAAAATTATTTAAACAGACAAACTATTCAACAAAATGTTCATGACATTTTAAATTAAATATTTATTCACTTCCGTAACGACCATTTCCGTTACAAAAATTGTAACGCCTATGCTTTTTTGCCTCTCATGGCGCGCCTAAAGAAGTTTCACTTCAAAAATATTCATATTAAATAGGATGGTGATATTCTAGTAAAAACCATATATTTACATACCTACATATAGTTTTTGTATCTGACTTTCTGTTTGTTTTTACATAAAACAAATGAAATGAATTTAATGAAATGATGAATGAAATAAACTTTATTCATTTAGACTTATTACAAGCACTTTTGAATCGTCAATTTAATTTAAGCGTCAGTGAGGAAGCTATCCCCAATGCAAAATATTGCAGGTGATATAGATATCTACATCCATCTCTTGACGACACGTTTGGCTCAGTTTTAGTAACCCTACTTGCTGTGCCAGAGGTCGCGGGTTCGAGTTCCGCTGGGGGCATTCATTTGTGTGATGAGCACGAATGTTTGTCCTCCAGTCTTGGGTGTTTATATTTATAATATGTATGTATTTAAAGTTATATAATATGTGTAGTGTATCAACTATCTGGTATCCATAACACAAGCCTCGTAGCTTACCATGGAACTAGATGGTGTTGTGTGTTAATGTCCCAATAAAAAATACAATAAAAAAAAATATCTTTAGAACAGCTAAATCAATTTAAAAAAAACTTCACGGCTAAAACATTCGGATGAAAGTGACTTCGGCTTCGGCTATTTTTGATCCCTTTTTACAGATAAAGAGGGAATTATAAATAGAGAAAGAGCTACTGCGGCATTTTAGACAGACTTTCGCTGCCGACTCGGCGATGCCGTTGATAGTTACAGGCTATTTTTTATTACCGTAACGCGAGAGTGGCGCAACAAGAAAACTTAGTTCTAAGTTTAACCTATATACTAAAATATACATATAATAAAATTCTAAGTCAAATCTGTACATTAAATATTTTTTGGAAAATCTTATCTAAATAGTCATTATTATCGATACAGAAGCCGAATCTAGTTTTCAGATTTTTTGTCTATCTGTCTGTCTGGGAACGCATCACGAAAAAACCACTAAACAGATTTTGATGAAATTTAGTATGATGACAGCTGGTAATCCGGGTCAACATATAGTATAGTTTTACTGCGGAAAAATATCCCATCACCGAGAAATCTATACTAAACGTTAACTTATATATGCGAATAACACCTAAAATAAAACTTTTTTAATTTAAATATGTTTTGCAATTGTAATAACTTTAGATAACGAAATTTACATGCTCTTAGAGTCGGTGCTACCTGCTGAGTGAAAATTGCACTTACCTTTCATAGAACATGAAAAACTACTTTGTTACTTTACTACTTTGCATATGTTGAAATGGGCCTCTTTGTTAGCTATTTAAAATATATAATATGGAAATTTTTATAACCATTATAGTAAAACTTTAGACGCTACACTTAGAATTAATGTTTTTAGTGGAAAACAAAACCTTTTTATCATATCTTTCATTTATACATTCTAGTTTAGTTTTTCATATTGTTCATATCAGTATTTCTGAGTTTATAAATACACGCAAACTTACATAGAGATGTTATATTTTGTATTATATTACGATGAAAATTCACCAAACGATTCATTTAATAATAACTTTAAAAAAATCATGTACATTAGAAAAAAAATATGTCTTTTTCCAATTTTTTTCCAAAGTCGTCCCTGACGACACTGTTGGGTGCTCCCACTAAGACGTTGAGTGTAGTTACAGACGAGGACACTTGAGGTGGCTAGCCGGCTTGTACTTTATAGCTATACACTAAATTTTTGCCTAGACTTTCGTCTGCTTTTTGAAATTACTTTCTAGCATTGAATATTTCACTTTTAATTCATTTTCTGAAAGTAAAAAAAGAAGGATGTTCGAAAGTACACTTGAGTAAAAAAGAAGTTTTTATTATATAATAATATATTACATACATATATTAGAAGATTAAAACTATAATTTATTGCATTATTAATAATATTTTAAATATTTTATTATTTAAATATTATGTAGATATTTTAAATTAGATAATAAATCTCTAAAAAATGATAAGCTATTTTCGTAATTAATCTGATGTAGACGAACTGAGTCTTGTAAAAATGAGACTGTAACGAAACATTTTTTTTTTTAATTAAATGTCAAATCCAATCAGCGGAGGGTGGAAATAAAAATAATTAAAATATACGCCTACATTTTATTAATTAAAGTAAAAATCGAAGTGAAAAGTATTTTAAATGGAATCCGGACAAATTCTAGAATATTCTCGTTCAAACTCGCACAGGGTGGAAGGGGGAAGGATGGGGCAGATAAGGGGTAGAGGAGGCAAATGTGGAGGTAAATGTACATATTTCGACCCCACGGGTAGGGGTAGTTCCACCTCGGAAACATAATATTTGTGTTAACTTTAATATTATATTTGACGTATGTCATCTTTATTATTTGTGCGTAGAACGTGAAGGAATAGTAATGAAAAGGCTTTAAATAAGTGGATCAAATGACATAAAAGAATGATTAAAATATATAACTTCACTTTTTTACTGTACAGTTAAAATTTTATATATAAAAAGTTCTATCTATGTTTGTTTTGCTGTTTTTTATTGGTTTGAATGGACCAATCTCTGGAACTATCAGAAGGATCTTTTTACATTTTATATCTTACTAGCGTTGCCCGCGGCTTCGCTCGCGTTCAGATGACCAAAAACCATATTCTTAGGTTTTACATATTAGTATACTCTTACAATGCAGTTTTTGTGTTTTTGTATTTTTTCTCAGAAATGAGACATTTTCCCACGGTAAAAAGTATCCTATATGTTGACCGGGATAACCAGCTATCATCATTCCAAATTTCATCAAAATCTGTCCAGTGGATTTCTCGTGATGCGGTAACAGACAGACAGACAGACAGACAAAAATTCTAAAAACTATAGATTCGGACTCTGTATCGATAATAATGTCTATTTCAATTAGATTTTCTAAAAAAATATTTAATGTACAGATTCGACTTAGTTACAATTTTATTATATGTATAGATTTATTGACTTACCTAATACTAAAATTTAATTGCATTCAACATCACCATATGACCCTTAAAAACATATAATAAAATTGTAATGAAGCTGAATCTGTACATTACATATTTTTTGGAAAATCTTATTAAAATAAACATTATTATCGATACAGAGGCCGAATCTATAGTTTTTTAGAATTTTTGTCTGTCACTCTGTCTGTTACCGCATCACAGAAAAACCGCTGGAGGTATTTTGATGAAATTTGGTATGGCGATAGCTGGTTATCTGGGGTCAACATATAGGATACTTTTTACCGCGGGAAAATGTCTCATTTCTGAGAAAACATACGAAAACTGCAATGTAAGAGTATACTAATATGTAAAACCTAAGAATTTGGTTTTTGGTCATCTGAACGCGGTCGGAGCCGCGCCCAATGCTAGTACTTAAATAAACTAGATTGTTATAGTATAACTAATTAAAATGTGGCAGAATAATTAAAATTAAAACACACGTTTATGTTCAGTGTAAACTTTGGCCATAGCCAACATAACATCTACCATAGTTATCGCTAAAATAAAAATAAAAAAAATTACTTTAAAAAATTTTACTCTCATAATTTTTCCAAACGTGCCAAAAGAAGTATAACTTCAAAGAAACGTATAAAAAAAGACGTATCTAAGCGCTATGGTACCTTATTAAAGAATATTTTTCTATTTTTATTAGCGATATTGATTAGAATTCTATTCTACATGTCGACGTGGGCTGAAGATATACACGAGTAAATGATTAGAGATGTTAAAAATAAACTTAAATATTTGTTTATCATCGAGAAACATTTTCATATTTTTAATATTAATATTTAAAACATAATAAAGCATAATTTCTTTGAAGAGAAATATTAAGAACACTTCTTAGAAATAGTTAAGCTCCAGAATATTCTTTATAATGAAAAAATTATGTAATAAATTTATATTAGAGGGATTCTAAGAAATATCTTGTATTTATTAATTTTTTGCTCTCATTCTTCTCTACGTTTGATAAATTATAATAAATATTTTGATATTTAAATATGAAAAAATATTATAATAATTTTTAAAAATAATATAACAAATACTAAAGTAATTCTGTCTGTCTGTTTGTTACTTTTTCACGTTTAGACCGCGGCAGACCGGGCAGACTTCGAAAATATCTGATTAGGGATCTATTCTAAATGAAAACCCCCGTTTAGTTATTTTTTACATTTTAGTGCCTGGAAATCGGTTTTTTTTTTAAGTTTTTGTTTGTCCATTTTTAGTGTAGACGTAATAAGCAGGTAATTTGTTAAAAGAAAGTTTATGTTGAACATGTCATTAACATGTTCGATTAAGCAATTTATTTAAAAAAATAATTTATTTGTTGATTTTACAAAAAAACTGCTTGACCAATTTCGATAAAATTTATATGGCACCACCTGGGAAGCCTCTCTTACCCTTTGAAACAAAAGAAAAATATCCAAATCGGTTCAGGCGTCTTCGAGTAATCGGTGAACATACATTAAAAAAAAAGATTCCGACAAATTGAGAACATCCTCCTTTTTGGAAGTCAGTTAAAAATACCAATAAAACCGACTTTCAAAAAATAAGTCTATCAAAATCGCCTATTCGTCGCGCTTAGTTCTTATTTGTTAAAAGTTAAAACTAACAATTTGACGACACGTTTGACTCAGTTGGTAGTGACCCTACTTGATGTGCCAGCGGTCGCGGGTTTGAGTCCCGCTGGGAGCATTCATTTGTGTGATGACGAATGTTTGTACTCCAGTCATAGGTGTTTATATTTATAATATGTATGTATTTAAAGTTATATATGTGTAGTGTATCATCTATCTGGTATCCATAACACAGGCCTCGTAGCTTACAATGGAACTAGATGGCGCTGCGTGTTAATGTCCCAACATTTATTATTATTTATTATAACAATAAATACACATTGTACATTAAAGTAAAGTTTTTTTCATCTATTTTAAAAACAAAACTTTATTTCTAAGATTTATATTCATAGATAAAATACTTATATAATAATACTTGTATTTAGTACTCAGCCCTTTTTAACGTCCCACTGCTGGGCACAGACCTCCCTTCAATACTAGGGGGATCAGCTCCATAGTCCACCATGCTGTCCAAGTGCGGGTTGGCAATACTTATACTTAATAATAATAAATTTGACATTTAAATGTCAATAATTCTGCATTAAAAACTCTTTTGGTAAATTGGTCGTTTGGACAAATAAGCACTGAGACGACATATTATAACCGTAATATTACAAATTACAATACTTAATAAAGCCTACACTCCTTATAGTATCCGAAGTAACATTAAAACAACTATAACTTATAGAACAATTCAATTGGCTGCATTAAGGCAAGCTAATGGACGATTGACATCTGATGTAAAGCGGGTTCGACCCCGGGTCAGGAAGCAATTGGATCAATTGACATGAGACTGCGCCCGCGCCGTGCGAAACTATATATAGCTTATGTAATTGTACTGTCTGTACTGTTTATGTACTCTCATACTAATAAATGCTATTTTGAATGTAAGTTTATTTATATACTTGCGACTCACCCTCACTTCTCTTTTAGTCCTTAGACAAAAACAAATCTATCCCACGGGTTACCGTAAATTTTTCCGGGATAAAAAGTAATTAAATAAAAGTTGCTATGTCTGTGCCAAATTTCATCCAGATCCGTTCAGCGGTTCAGCCGTTCTGGCGTAATTGAGTAACAAACATCCACCCATTCCCACAAACTTTCACATTTATAATATTAGTACCTACTGATATTGATTACTTAAACATGTACATAATATTATGTTTCATTGTATGTTTAAAATTATAATCTTATCAGTCGGTTATTGGAAATTTGACAGAATTTCCATAAAATTTATATGAAAAGATGAAAATATCGCGTAATAAAATATACCCTACTAGTGTCCGCCTAGTCGTCTAAATTCGACTATAATTGTTATTGAAAATTTGAAGAAAACGTATATGAATAGAATTTATCTATCAATATAAAAAAAGAGCGAGCTGTTTTCAAAAACTTTTTATTGCTAACACTAAACCTCGTTAATAGCTACTAAAAAAAAAAAAAAAAGAAAATCGGTTGACAGAGAAAAAAAATACTGAACTTTTTTGCCTATGTACATATACATACTCCATACTAATATTATAAATGTGAAAGTGTGTTTGTTTGTTTGTCCTTCTTTCACGTCGAAACGGAGTGACGGATTGGCGTGTTTTTTTGTGTGGAGATAGTTGAGGGCTGGAGAATGACATAGGCTACTTTTTAGCGCGGGAGATTATCTCTTTCCCACGGGAAAACACGTTATAATACAACCCAACAAAATATGTATGATCAGAATTACTTGAAACTTTGTATTAATGCTCTTCAATACAATTAATTAAATATGTGTTTTAGCATTTTTCGAAATTCATCCCATAAGGGGGTAAAATAGCGGATGAAAGTTTGTATGAAACCTACCATTTTAGAGTTTTTTTTGTAGTTTTAGCGCGAGCGAAGCCGCGGGTTATGCTAGTATGTACATATTTAGATACCAGACTTAAGTACCTCCTACTTTATAAAGTTAATATAAAAAAAAATCGATTTTAACAGTCGTGAATAATACAGTATCACATACGAATGTGAAGGGTAAATTAATATATGTATGTACATTGTACAATGCTGTCAAAAACAAATTACTGTGCACCATAAAAAATTTAAAATCTATTTTAAATTGCTTTAATAATGTCTAATTTAATGTTGTAAAATTGGATTGATAATATTTACAAGGTCAAAATAAATCTATACTAACTGTAACGATGTTAGAAAAATAATACTTTTATCAACCAACTTCAAAAGAAGGAGATTTTTTTATATGTTAGTAGCATTGCCTGCGGCTCCGTCCGCGTTTAAATGACTAAAAACCAATTTTTTAGGTTTTACAGATTACAGATTTGATTACATTGCAGTTATTGCATTTTTTCTCAAAAATAACATATTTTCCCGCGGTAAAAAGTATCCTATATGATGACCCGGATAACCAGCTATCACCATACTAAATTTCATCAAAATCCCTCCAGTGGTTTTTCTGTGATGCGGTAACAGACAGACAGACACACAAAAATTCTAAAAACTATGGCTTCGGCCTCTGTAACAATAATAATGTTTATTTCAATAAGATTTTCCAAAAAAATATTTAATATACAGATTCGGATTAGTTACAATTTTATTATAATAATGTATAGATATGATATTTTCGATAATTGTGAAGCGATTTTCATGATCTCTTTTTAATGAACAGAATCATAATTCATATGTTATTCTATATCCTTCCATCAATTGTGAATGGTTATTGTTTCTATTTTAATTAATTTCTTTTACCTATATCTGTACCTAAGATTTTTTTTAAAAAGTATTTATTGTATCAAGAACAAAACCTTTGAAAGAAATTCTTTCACTCTAGAAGTAGCTTTTTTTCTTAGAATCTCTTTTTAACTCCCGACGCGAAAACAACGGGGTGTTATGGGTGTTATAAGTGCGAAGTATCTGTTTGTGTGTCTATCTGTGGCATCGTAGCTCCCGAACGGATGAACCGATTTTGATTTTGTTTTTTTTTTTGAAAGGTAAATTAGCCGGGAGTGTTCTTAGCTATGTTTGATGAAAATCGGTCCAAGATGGTCGGGGTCTTTGTTAATTTTTTTAGATTTTCTTGAATTAGACATAAAACAAAACTTATAGTAATACTTTCCAATCGTGGACAAATTCCTCGCGGACATAATTTAGTAAATATCAGCCATTTAATTCATTAAATATTTTTTGCAATTTATGCCGTCAAAGCGCCGGATGTCGGCGGCTATTACATAGTTAGCTAACTAAATATTACTGCTAAAGTAATAAAGAAGTTAGAGTTAGATTTGTTAAGGCAAGTACCTACCCACAAAGGCTATTTCGGGCTCAAAAATTTAATTAATCGATTCAAATAAGTTATACATTAATATAATATTGACTTCTACCGTTTTTCCTTTGTCCTAGGTAAAACAAATTTGCTGAATCAGAAATAATAATTAACTCATAAACTTACTTCCTATGGATTTTATAATATTGTTAGTAATCTGCTTTGCCTAACCCAGGTGTAACTTGGGCACCATCTGTCTTAAATTGATTAATAAAAATCGGTCAAGTGCAAGTCGGACTCGCACATGAAGGATTTCGTATCATAATCAATTTTTTTTAATTTACATGGCAGTCTTTTTGAAATTCGCCATCTTGGTTTTTTATTATTTGTTGTTATAGCGGCAATAGAAATACATACTCTGTGAAACTTTCAAGTTTCTAGCTATTACGGTTCATGAGATACAGCCCCTTTGACAGACGGACTGACAGATGAACAGCGGAGGTTTAGTAATAGGGTTCCATTGGCACCCTTCGGGTACGGAACCCTAAAAATGAACAGTTTTTTCATTGTAATTTGCACAATATATAATAAACCGTATATAAACAAACACATTTATTTATAACAAGAAGGCAAACTCCTAATATAATATAATGTCATATAATATGTATGTAATTTTTAGAGTAAATCTAAAGAGAGTGATGTCACAAAATATTGCTAGTATTAAATAGCACAAAGTTGTTGCGCTTTGCGTAGATACCTAAACAAATTATTAAAACGTGCTTAAGTCATATTTAAGGGCCATCGGCTCAGGGGTTATGCATATTCTAGTAAGCTCGCTTCATAGAATTAAATTAATTTATCTAAAAGATAAATGGTTTTAATGATGCCTCTGTGTACCTACGAATATGTTACTAGCGTTAAGCTTTGGTTTGTCTGTCTGTTTGTTTTTTTAATTTGATGCTTCCGAAAATGTTATTTTTATACGGATTTGTAATTACTAATATGTGTAATTATAATAATAATAAATTCCATATATTTGTAAGTCGTAATATGTTTATGAAATGATGTCGGAAAATAAGTTAATACTAATTTTCAAGTAAATGTGGGCAGAAAATGTTATTTCTCACAAAAAATTGACACCTCTTTACATTTCCAGAGGTCAAATTAAAAAAAAAAGTTCTCTTAGCAGGTACTTTTACGCTTTGCATGTCGTACTATAACTTTAGCAAACAGCTTTACTTTGGAGTTACAGCGTAACAAAGACAAAAACAAACTAACAAATTTTTATTTTACATTTTAACACTTTGTATTAGTATAAGGTAAACTAATAAATCCTAGTTTTTCCCGCGGCTCTATCTGCGTATTAATTTCGTCGTTAAAAAAAGCATAGTATAAGCTTATACGATAATTCAGGATAAAAAACTATCCGAAATCTGAAGAAGTAACAAACAAACTTACAAGCTTTTGCATTTATAATACTCGTATTACTGTAATTTAAATTCGAATTTTCGCTATAATTCAATGTGTAAATTATAAGATCAACTAAGGTTTAATAGATACGGTGGTATTTCACGCTTGTTATATTTGTGAAAATGGGAACGGCACATGCCGATGTAGCTACATTAAGAGCCTCCTTTCAAATCTTTATCTACAGTTAAGGTGGGTTCACACGATACAGACTTTCATAACGTTCTATAGAATTTTTTCTGTGCAATAAACCAGTACAAACCAGTGTCGGCATGTCACAAAAGGCTAAGTCTACACATATGTCTGCATGTACGTCGGACTACCTCATTTTTAGTTACTAATGGTCTTACCGAGGTTCGTTAAATACTAAAATTCGTACTAAATTTACGAAACAATTTGTTTCGAAAACTACAAACTTTCAAAAATCAAAGCCTGAAATCTAATTAAAAAAGTTTGTCCAAACGTTCTATTTATAATTATCCTGCATAAAATATTATACTTCGGCTGGTTTGGCTTGGCTTATAGTCAGTAAGATATCAGTACGTACAAAAGTCTGTATCATGTGGACCCACCATTACAATAAAAAACCTCAGTGTGATTCTAAAATAATTAACTTATATTGAAGACATAATATGTTTACTTACACAATATCAAAACTCAACATATACGTTTAAAAAAAATGTTTGCCCGTCTGCCTGTTTGTAGATCGTATCGTATACAAGCTAACAATCAATTTTTTTTAATCCACAAAATTTCGGTGTCATATCTATACAGCCACACGAGCGGAGACGCGAGACAAGACTAAGCCATTTTTTTAAATCAGTAATAGATATACCATACATAAAGGCATTCATTTTATTGATTACTTCTCACGGGTATTAATTAGCGCTAAAAGCACTAATTAGAAAATGGTGTCAAAGATATTCGATTTATTTGACGAAGTTACGGTGTTTCATTCAGAATCTACGTCTGTGACTCTCCTTTGATGGAAGCCAACGTAATCAAGATTTTTGTTTGAAGAAAAGTTTTGATAGGTAAAGTTTAATAATTTTAATTAGTTATTCATGGCGAAGGATTTATTACACAAAAAAGTATTTATGGAAAAATTTAATAATAATCTGTGAATATTTAAATATTTTCATTGAAATAGACGTAGGACGGTTCAAATCCGGGTCTCGCGAAATATTTTCATGTAATCATTTCAATATGATTACGATTTTTTTTACGGTTAAAGAAAATATTGTGAGGAAACCTGCATGTCTAAGAGCCTAGCAAGTTTTCAAAAGACATGTGAAGTCCGCCAACCCGCACTTGGCCGGCGTGGTGGACTATGGCCTGATCACCCTTGTAGTAAAGGGAGGACCCGTGCCCAGCAGTGGGGCGTTAAAGAAAGGGTTGAATACGGATACATGTAGGTTTAGTAACATTAAACATTTATATAACTAAGTCAGAAATCGTAAAATATAGGAATATACACAATCGCCTTAGGCTTATATAACCCTATAGGGTTAGGCTCAAAAACCGAAAACGTTCATTGTGCGAAAAATGTATCCAAATGCGTTGTAGCCAACTCGAAAAGCCAGCATGCTGGACTTCAGTCCGGTTCTCCTCCTCCAAATTTAAATGGGACCTACAGCATTAAGGCTATAAAAAGCTAAATATATTTTCCTTATATCTTGGCCTATTTTCCTTCTACGTTTATAATTTTCATAATTATCGAATGGTTACACAAATACATACGCAAACACCAAAGTCAGTACCGACAAAACTCACAATCCCTGCGCTATTACAGCCGTCAATTTTAGTCTATACATATAATAAAATTGTAACTAAGTCGAATCTGTACATTAAATATTTTTTGGAAAATCTAATTGAAATAGACATTATTATCGATACAAAGTCCGAATCTATAGTTTTTCGATTTTTGTCCGTCCGTCTGTCTTTCTGTCTGTTTCCGCATCACGAGAAAACCACTGGACAGATTTTGATGAAATTTGGTCTGATGATAGCTGGTTATCCGGGTCAACATATAGGATACTTTTTAACATGCGAAAATATCTCATTTCTGAGAAAAAATACAAAAACTGTAGTGTAAGAGTATAATATATAAATGAAGAGATACAGGCATTCGATAAATCTGTTGGCTGAGGTCAAGAGAACATCTGAAGCTAGCGACAATGTTATTTAATGGCATGCAATAACTCTAACAAATTAGACATTTCGAGATGTAGTGTTTTACAATGTAAGCCTTTTTATTTGTACCCAGTACAAAATCTATTATTGTTAGATCATTTTTGTTGAATGGTAAATAGGATACTGAGATAGGATACTTGAGGTTAGATTTTCTTTTGAGACAAAAAAATAAAAAAAATTGATAGATAAATAAATACTGTTCGGTTCAAAGTTGTTACCGAACACCTAAGCAATAATGCTAAGTAGGTGTGTTATAAATACATAGTAACACTCCTAAAAAGGCAGTGCATGTTCGGACAGCAATCAAACCGGCTGCATTCATTATGATTCATTAGCATCATTAATTGGCATCAATTAATTAAAAGTATATCATATTATTAAATCAATAAACTGTACAACGATCTCAGATTGCATTTAATTTATCAAACATTTAGTGGTAGGTTGCGTCCCCTACAAATACTTTATAGTACACCAAAAAGAAATATCTAAAAGAAGAAATCAACAATAAATTATGTATCGTCATAAGCGATCTATTGCTAATGCTAATACTAATTTAGCACTTTGAACGTCCCACTTCTGGGCACGGCACTAGGTGGTATATGTCACCATTAGGAGGAATATGCATTAGTACATACGCTTGGCAGACTTGTTACGTGATTAAAGAACCAGTTAGACGCTCTAAGACGAGCTTTAAAATGCTTTCTGCAGGAAAACACTTTGAAGCCATATTAGTAGGTAGTAAGAAAATTTCAGAAATGCGAGACCTGAGTCTCGAGCCACATCACTTGACTTTTTTTATTGCGCACGATACCAAAAGATTGTTGATATAATTAGTTATAAGTGTACATAATATTATTTGTTAATCTGTTCTTTTTTCATGGCGAGACAGTTAAACAGATTGAGATATTTTATATATAACAGTTTATAAGAAAAAAATCCAGGTTTCTTTTTATCGCGCTACATGAATTTTAATGTTGGATTTAATGTAATTCCTTTTGTAATAGGCACATATTATATAGTCTACAATTACATCAAACTTGGGGACTAAGTAAACAAGGCTATCTAAGTAATCTATACATATAATAAAACTGTAACTAAGCCGAATCTGTACATTAAATATTTTCGGAAAATCTTATTGAAATAGACATTATTATCGATACAGAGGTCGAATCCATAGTTTTTAGAATTTTTGTCTGTCTGTCTGTCTGTTACCGCATCACAGAAAAACAACTGGAGGGATTTTGATGAAATTTGGTATGGTGATAGTTGGTTATCCGGGTCAACATATAGGAAACTTTTTACTGCGGGAAAATATCTGATTTCTGAGAAAAAATACAAAAACTGCATTGTAAGAGTATACTAATATGTAAAACCAAAGAATTTGCTTTTTGGTCATCTAAACGCGGGCGGAGCCGCGGGCAATGCTAGTCTAAGATGAGATCTATCTAAGATGCCTAAAAATCTACAAAAAAATGTATTGAAATGAACCTTATACATCATTGTGTTATTTTTATACTAGCGGCTCACCCTCGCTTTGCTCGGGTTTGTCCCTAGGTATGTTTTCACGTTGAGTGTGGAATAGATAAACTGCATATTATATAACTTGTTTTCCCGTGGGAATTAGATCATCTTCCGCGGTAAAAAGTATTAATACTATGTCACACTCCAGCCCTCCAACTATCTCCAAAGAAAAAATCACGCCAATCCGTCATTCTGTTTCGACGTGAAAGACGGGCAAACAAACAAACAAACATACCCATTCTCACCCCCTTAAGGGATCATTTCCGGGATAAAAAATATTTCACTCACTTCATTCATTCACTTATTTCATGAGATTTTAAAAAAATCTTATTTTAGTAAAAAAAAAATCTTTTGATTTTCTTCTACATATATAAAACTTCCTGATGATAACAAACACAAAAAAAGTATCGAATTTGATGCAGTCAACCTGAAGCTATGCGCGTACATATATTTCAGTGATTCATTTTTATTTATATACATTAGTAATATTATTAATATGGATTCTTAAAGAATTGTAGAATGACATCTTGTTTAAGAATTAAGATCTTGAGACCGTCGCATTAGGTAATGCGGATTATGGTCTTCTGAGTTTCGAGATATTTCGCATAGTTAATCCAAAGTGCCATGTCCTTGAAGTCACGCTTACGTCATTAATGACCGTACTTCCGGTACACGAAGCGGTAACGTGCGCTATACATCAGTCGAAACATGTAAAACAATTAAAATATTTAGAACAGAGAGTATAATAACTATTATCTATATGTAGAATAGATATTGAATGAAATGATAATATTGCTTGTAAAAATCTATATAAATAAAGTAGAATTTGCTCAGATCTGATTTATATGTATTTGTTACTCAAACGAAAACGTAAAGGAGAAGTAATAAACATACAGACATTCACACACTTAAAATAATATGTTAGTAGATAATGCTTTATATGTATAATAAATAATAATTCCTTTATAAGCGTTATTTATTAAATTTTTACTCTATATGCAAAGTTTTTTAATGTATGGAAAAATTTGCACGTCAAGTCGATTATTTCCGCCATTACTGCGTGAATGACGGAAAAACTAAATAATAAATCACAACAAGCACTAAACATTAATATTATATTATTAAAACAAAAATATGTTAGTGAATTTTAGCTTTTATCTAATCTAAAACAGGCGCAGTCCCGGAGAAAATCTAGTTTATATTAATAAAAGTATTTTAAAATGATTGAAAGCGTGTCAAATGCGTGTAGTTCGAACTGCTGCCCCCGTAGCCCCTATGTATATTGTACTTGCGATAAACATTAATCAAACCTATTACAGTAGTCAATAGTGGCTAATCAGTACAACTCTCACTCCACTAGCTTTTATGTGACTGCAAAAGTAATATATATATATATATATATATATATATATATATATATATATATATATATATATATAATACCTATTATTATATATTTAGGTAGATCCTCGATTTTGCAACAACAAAAATCTGACTCATAAATGGATGGCTTACCTAGAGGAGAAAGGGAGGAGAGCGATCCATCCCGGATGTCACCCGATTGGGGGTGTCACCCAATTGGGAGGTGACACCTGTCTGTTTGCAAAATGCAAATTAAAAACATTCTCCTCTCCTTTCTTGCTTTGTGAGTGCCATGTTGAGTTTTGGGAGTAGCAATTGTGAAAAACTTGTGATTGTGTTGGTGCTACCTGTTTATGGGATGCTACCCGATTACACGAAAAATTTATTCGCGTTCAGATAAACTTGGGAGTTTTTTTTAGAAATGCACCATCGACTACCGCCTGGGGTGTCACCCCTGCTGACTACGCTACTGTAACTGACTGACTAACTGAAACTTTCCCATATTTTACTTAATGACCCACGCTAAAAGTAACCATGTCACTCTCCACCGTAGAAACTAAAAAAATACGTCAGACTATTACTCCGTAACTGCGTGATAATGAAACAAACCTATAGACACATTTTCGCATATATGATTTCATTGATTAAGTATTTATAAAATTCATATCACCATTAATTACTAGATGTTAATTAATCTGGCTCAGTGCATATTTATGAAGAAAAATATTTAATATTCATTTTAAGCAAATTAGAACCTTAGAAGGCCATAGATTGGTTAAAGCGATTTGAAAATACATACTTTTGTCTGTATAAAAAGACTGTCATTTCTACATATTATATATGTAAATATTTAGCTCTACTGAGAAACAAAGGAATGACCTTCATATAGATATTACCGTAATGTTCTTAAAACTAATGTACAAATATTATACATATTAACAAGTTTCAACACTTAAAACCCACTAAGTATAAATCTCAAGACCATACTAAACAGACGACTTAATTCAAACATTAATTATACTAAAAATCTTTCTCACAAGCCAATAGCAATAAAAACGTATAGAAATCCAGCGTAATTGTTTACACAGAAACAGATCTATCGAATGATCAACGTTTTTCGCATTCTTCGATGGCAAAAAGTAAATTGAGCGCAGTATGAACGCGTCCCATTATCGTTTTAAGTTTTTTACACGTCATTCATGGTTCCTAGTTCAGTGCGGGTGAGAGAGCGCGCGAGTGATAGCGGAAATAGCGATATATTTTTTTTCTTAATGGCCGTCTTTTTATTCTTTTTTTTTCAGTTGGTTTCATTGTCAATAGACTTCAAGCCAATTGGGCACAGATTAAACTCGCAAATGTCACGTAAGGAGATTGATCAAAATAGGTTTATTATACTAGATTAAATTGCATGTTTATGTTTTTTTTATAAATAAAATATCTTCATTTAATTGGTGCTTTTGCATAATTACTAAAGTGATATTATAGTTTTGTTTTGACTTCACTAACCCACTGTTGAACCATAAAGTTGGAAACCAAAAATCAAAAATAAATCCGCCAAAAAAAAACTGAAAAGATAGTATTATTTAAAAATGAATAAATTATCTATACATATAATAAAATTGTAACTAAACCGAATCTGTACATTAAATATTTTTAGGAAAATCTTATTGAAATAGACATCGATACAGAGGCCAAATCTATAGTTTTTAAACTTTTTGTCTGTCTGTCTGTTACCGCATCGCAGTTAAACCACTGGAGGGATTTTGATGAAATTTGGTATGGTGAAAGCTGGTCAACCGAGTCAACATATAGGATACTTTTTACCGCTGGAAAGATATTTTCCATTTCTGAGAAAAAATACGAAAACTGCAATGTAAGAGTATACTAATATGTAAAACCTAAGAATTTGGTTTTTGGTCATCTGAACGCGGGCGGAGCCGCAGGCAATGCTAGTAATAAATATATTTTTATACTACCGTCCGCTAATCGCCGCCACTCACATCACTCCCCAAGCATAATAACAGCGCTTGAAAAAATATTTGCAAAACGGTGCGTGCGTGTTGAAACGATTTGGTAAATAATTCATATCTTCAACACAAGTGGGTCAAGTTCGCTTACGTTGCTTCCCTCCTATACGCCTATAAAGAAAATGTACTTAACTGTAAAATGTTATTTTAATAATCTATATACATATAATAAATTAGGAATTTAGTGAAATCTGTACATGAATTTTTTTTAATATACAATGACTGTAATGTATTGTGTACAGAATATAGATCCTAAAAACAATATTTATTATAAATGTTGTCTGTTTGTCTGTTTGTGTGTGTGAATTTCACGCAACAAGTACTCGACCGATTTTAACTTAATTTTTTTAAAGTGATAACGTATAATTAGGGTCAACATTTAGGATACTTTTTACTAGAGGAAAATCTTTCATTCCCACGGTAAAACACAATAACTAGTTCTATCGAGTCGTCATTAGAAATTTATATGACTAACGCTGGCTAAATCTTAAGAGGTATATCAAAACAATGTACTAGAAACTTGTAGGTCTTAAAAAGGCCTACAGAAAAGTGCCCAATAGCATGTGTCTAACTCCTAAAGTACGCTCGGAATAACTATTTTTATCTAATTAAAACGCAACCTTTTTCTCTCTATGCAGAAAGATCTATCTCGATTATAGATATATGTATGTAATACGTACATATATATGTACATAATTTAGAAAAAAATTGACAACGTCAAAATAAAATTTATTGTATAATCAAAATTTATTTTAAAATATGTATATCCGAAAATAGCATTAAAAATTTAAATAATAGTATAAAAAATGTTTTAAAAGACAAAAAAATCGAAAATCTATATTACAAGACTTCCGCGATACCATTCAGACTAAGAGAGACAATAGCATTCCCAAGGAGGGTTGTCGTCAGGCAGGCGGCCGGTCGTAAAACTTTTGCCAAATCCTTTCAGCAGTACAGAGGATGTACTGCGCCGACCCCAAGTTATTGGGAAATGGGCAGGGAGAAGAAGAAGAAGATGTAGGTATTACATAATTATCGATGACTCCCGACAAAAGTCACTCTACTGAGTTCTTTCTTTATTTTATTAATTCTATAAATACCAAAGTTTGTTAGGTATTAAAAAGTATTATTAGGTATTATAAAAGTAAGTATGCCAGTATCTTCGGAACCTTGCCTAAAGGGACTCCTTTTAATAATATTTTTTAGTTATTATATTATGTATATACTCGTATACTTAAGGTTTTTTTTTTAGTTTAATGTAATTTATAGACTTAAAATATTCTGTAAATATTCGTGTGTATAATAAATAGGTATTAAAAATTTACATATATGTACGGATGTAATAAACTACTGAATCAATTTAGATGCAGTTTTATATGAAACAATACATTAATCTTCATAAAAATCATATCATTATCACAAAGTGCTTAATAAAGAAAAAAACCCTTTACAGTATCATTTATTTAAACAGTTTATAATGAAAAATGAAAATAAATCTCGATAAAAGAAAATACTCCTCGCAATCATCTAGCGACGCTTATCATTATAGAAAAATAATTATACCTAATGTTCACACACTGTACAGACATCATTACTGTTGAATCTTTATATATATAATTCTTCTGTGAGTGTGTATGTCACTGAACTTCTCTCAAACGACTGGACCGATTTTGATGAAATTTTTTGTGTGTGTTCAAGGGGATCTGGGAATGGTTTAGATTCACAATTTGAATAATAATTTTCATCAAAAAAATTATTAAAAAAAGTTTGAAATTTTCAAATTAAAGACGTGTAGACAGGACAACGTCTGTCGGGTCCGCTAGTTTATATAGATAAGACAAAATAGTTCGTTCCCTTTCTCCCCTGTTTGTCATCCGATTTATAGATAGCTAAATTATATTCATTTATATTTTCCTTAAAGTTTTAACAATGATTATGAAAGAATTTCAACCACTGAACGAACACTCGTATATATAATAATGATACTTTTATGAACATACTAGCGACTCACCCTGGCTTCGCTCGGGTTTTATTTTTTTTGAACGGAATCCTAATTCTTTTTCTAAAATAAAAGTAGCCTATGTTACTCCCTATAACATCAGCTATCTTCCAGTGTAAGTCCCGTCCAAATCAGTCCAGCCGTTTCAGAGATTATCCAGAACAAACAGACAGACAGACAGACGACAATTTAAAAAAATGTGTTTTGCTTATATGTACCATATATATTTTCCTATGCATTTAGCAAAACGCTGTTATTTTGACATTACAAACAGACACTTCAATTTTATTTGTCTGTATAGATTGCTACGTGTGACTTAAAAATTAAAATTATAGCTAATTAGCGGCTAACCCTTGCTTCGCTCGGGTTCGCAAAAGAAAAACAAAAACAAATCTATCCCACGGGAACCGTACCTTTTTTCGGTATAATCTCCTATGTGCTATTCCAGACTATAATCTATCTCTTTGCCAAATTTTATCCAGATCCGTTCAGCCTTTCTGGCGTGATTAACAAACTTCCAAACATCTAAACTTTCACATTAATAATTTTAGTAAAATTAAGAAATTGTTAAGAGTTGTTAACTGAAGCTATATGATCAAAAACCAAATTCTTAGGTTTTACATATTAGTATACTCTTACATTGCGGTTTTTGTATTTTTTCTCAGAAATGAGATATTTTCCCGCGGTAAAAAGTATCCTATATGTTGACCCGAATAACCAATATCACCATACCAAATTTCATCAAAATCCCTTCAGTGGTTTTTCTGTGATGCGGTAACAGACAGACAGACAGACAGACAGACAGACAGACAGACAGACAGACAGACAGACAGACATTTATATTATATCATATTTCAATAAGATTTTCAAAAAAATATTAAATGTACAGATTCGGCTTAGTTACAATTTTATTATATGTATAGATTATTATGTCCATTCTTAACTAAATATTACATTTCCTGGCGGCAACCGTTCCGAAGACCAAACTTAAATGAATGTAGAGACTTCGTATTCCATCTGAATTTAAACTAAGTCTCTGAGGATTAGCAAAGAGACTAGAATAAACAAACTTTTCTTTAAAACTACTGTCTACTGCTTATACAGTTAGCAACTAACTTATAATTTAGCTACGCGATTATAGTCCTTATTGGTTGACAATAAGAGTGATTATACAATGCAAGATATATTATAGATTATATTATCATTTATAACATATTAGCTTCTATGTGTATTGTATTAAGATTGGTTTTCGTTTAAATTTTTTATTGCAGTTTATCAGAATATTTGATTGCATAATATTAATAACTAGCTTTCTCAAGACTTTAGAACAGAATATTTAATAATTTTGTGTTTTAAACATTTATCAAAAATGCAGTAAGCATTATCTCTACTTACATTTTCCAAGTTTTTCGTGGTTATATAATCTCTTGTCATTTAATCTATACATATAATAAAATTGTTACTGGGCCGAATCTGTACATTAAATATTTTTTGGAAAATCTTATTGAAATAGACATTATTATCGATACAGAGTCAGAATCTATAGTTTTTAGAATTTATGTCTGTCTGTCTGTTACCGCATCACAGAAAAACCACTGAAGGGATTTTGATGAAATTTGGTATGGTGATAGCTGGTTATCCGGGTCAACATATAGGATATATTTTACCGCGGGAAAATATCACATTTCTGAGAAAAAATACAAAAAACTGCCATATAAGAGTATCTATACTAATATGTAAAACCTAAGAATTTGGTTTTTGGTCACCTAAACGCGGGCGGAGCCGCGGGCAATGCTAGTACAATATATATAACATTAAATACATACATTTTATAAATATAAACACCCATGACTGGGGTAAACATTCATGCTCATCACACAAATGAATGCCCCCAGCGGGACTCGAACCCGCGACCGCTGTTACAATGAGTAGGGTCACTACAAACTGAGCCAAAGGTGTCGTCAAATAAGTCAATATTACACATTTATTCAAATAGCTACTTCCTTCTTTAGTAATACAATAACATTGTTGTCGTATAGACTGATTATTATTATCGCCCAAAATTTTCCAATGTAAATGCCAATGAATTTAAATTAATTTACATTTTTAGTTATTCTTCAAAAATATTTATGAGGATTACTGCGTTATCGTCAAATTACTAGCGACTCACCCTCGCTCTGCTCGAGTTCGTTCCTACTTCCGTTTTAACGTATAGTATAGATTTCTCAGAGATGAGATATTTTCCCGCAGTAAAAAATATCCTTATATGTTGACCCGGATAACCAGCTATAACCATACCGAATTTCATCAAAATCTATCCAGTGGTTTTCTGTTTTTGATTTCAATAGGATTTCCCAAAAAATATTTAATGTACAGATTCGACTCAATTAGAATTTTATTGAATGTATAGATTACAAAAGACTTCATTTTCAGCACTAGCAGTACTTATAGTAATTTAGACATCCTCACGTAACAAGGGCTTCTAAATACAACGCCGAGAGCTTTAGGTTCGATTCCTTTATGGGTAAATTTATGTTAACTTAAGGAAATATTTGTTGTATATGAACAGAAGTATTGAGACAACACCTAGTTCTCTTGCGAAAAAAGCCAAATCAAAGAAACCGTTGCATTACTTATTAATAGTAAAAACTCTATTGTAGAGCATAGTTTTTTTTTAATAATTAAAGAATAATTACGTAATAATACTTTTTATTTCTACATCTATCAAGTACACATTTTTACAAAGGTTTTAAAATTATACTAACATCCGCTAATCACAGGCAATGGCAATTACCAATTTAACAACTAGCGACTCCCCCCGATCGGGTACATCCCTAAGTACCGAACAGTGTATTACACTACATACCTATAGTGTATCTGTTGTAATAAACACCCAAATCCGTTCAGCGTTTTAGCGTCAACTAACAAACATACACACACATTCCCCTTTAGATATTTAGTAATTAGTAACAGGGATCGGCTGTTCTTTGTTTTTGTTCTTCTTTTTTTTTAAAGTTGTTTATGTACTTCTTTTTCTTTTCAGAAAAGACACACATATGTATATGTAGACCTACGAGTATATAGATAATCTAAAAAGCAAAATCTTATCTAAACACAAAATTTGATCGAAATCGTTGGAGCCATAAAATTTTACCTATATGTACATATATACATACATATACATATGTATACAAGAATAGCTCATTTAATATTGTAAGATAAGTAAAATAGAAGATAAATAGTTTGTTTTTTCTATTATCTAACCTATATTTCTCTATTCTTCCAGTCAAAAGAGCTACAACAGTCCATGGAGTTGGACCACGGTGACGGCGACGGGCGACTGACCGCGGGCCCCGCGCGGGCCGCCGCCCGCGCTGTAGGCCGGGGGCTGGGCAGGGGTTTCAAAGACACTACACTAACTTAATATCCTCTTCATATTATTTATTGTATTTAATTACTTTAACATTTAAGTTAACAAATTATCTTTTTACTCTGTTACTAGAGTTTGTCGGTTTTGAGGCTATTATATCTTTGGTGTTGCAATGCATAGTGTTTTTTGTTCCTAAAACGTATTGTTTTTTTTTTGTTTTAATGATGTATCGTTTGGACTTTGTACATTTTTTTACATAACTAAGTTGCTTATTAAATATTCTGTATAGTCGAGTGATAGATTGGCACACAATTGTGTTGTATAATCATAATAACTAAATGTATTGCAACAACAAAGAACTTTTATTATAGTTTATACGTCATGATAATTTTACATGTAGTTTCGAATGGTTTCACCGCACCCCGCCCGATGAACGAAATGATCCGTCCGATGTCGTTAGCTCCCGTGTCGTCTTGCCGTGGTCGTCTGCGAGTGTGGACATATCTTTATAACCCATATTGTTTGTAATAGATTAAATGTGTGTGTACATATAAACCTAAGATAGAGGCATATTTTCCTTTCCATCCTTAGAAGCTAATATATAGTTAAGCTTTCAAAGCGTATAATTTCAACCTTATTCGTATAATCATAAGCTTCCAAATCGATCAAAACTTATGCACAATCACTACTCTTTTAGGGCGTAATTGGTTAATTTGATACTTTTTCTGTGAATTCATCTATTATCGTAGTACAAGTTACTGTATACGGTTGTGCTAGTTTCAGCGATTGTAACTTAATGTTGTTTTAATTGCCATGAGTCAATGACTTCGAGCCAGGGCCGCTAATGCTCGTAGCATTCGAAGCATTCATTTTTTCCTATAGCTCCACGCAGTCGTTGGTCACTTGCTATCTATTATCGAATAAAAACCTCTCGTAATTGTACGGCAATATGTAAAAATATGAAATTAATATTGTATTGCACGTAGAGTTGTTAAATTCTTAATAGCTATTATAAAGATAAGTCCACACGTGTGTATCCACTGTAACGGATTTGTTTCCCACCTCGACGAGCGTCTAATTGGAAATACTAAATCATAAAAGGACGTAGGACGCTCACAATACCATATCCCTATTTATAAGATTTCATCAAATCGGGTACAGTCGTGAAAAGTATAAAAATATAATTTATTTAGTTGTGATATATACGGTACCGCGCGTCGGCGGCCGCGCTCCTTAACATGGCGTATAGAAAAGGCAAACGTGTTGCCACGTGGATTATTTCTGAGCAAAATACAGTAAACGACAAGTGTATAAATAATTCATTCGCTCAGGAACGCGTATACAAAACATTTGGCAAATATGAATAGTTGTTTCATTTTGGGACTAGCCTTTTCTATACGACCATGGTAGATACGTGCAATCCAAATGGTTTGTAAATGAATATCGTAGGTAGACAAGTTAAGTGGCGGTGCATTTAATTTATGTATGGGCGCGGTTGAATGCAGATTGAATTTGAAATTTAAATCCGTGAACTTTCGTCCGTGACTGCCTTTTTGAGGGGTTCTTGTATTGTTTAAGCATTAATTATAATAAATCATAGGTGCGGCACCTTCGCATCGTACTTATGCTCTCTCATTTAGACTTGATGTTTAAAAATACGCATATTCTAGTATAATAACCGACATGACTTTTTTGTCGTAGTTAAATGTACATAATTTCAAAGTCAACCTGCACCTGAGCTCTGTATTTATAGACTAAGTTAACAACTCCTGGCAAGATATTTCGGTGTCATTCTAAATATTCATACGTATTTTATCAATGTTTAGTCTTTGTCCAGGAGTTGTCGGCTTATAGTGACACCAATCGGACTAAAATGAGAGCGGGAGACGATAAATGCGATCTCTCTCTTAGACTTAAGGGTAAGGCTGAGTTTATACAGCACCTTACTTTTAAGTAATTCTAAGTAATTGTTTTATATTAACTTGTAATGTTATTTTTACACTGTTCTAGCATTCTCGATACTATAAAAGTAAGTGGTAAATAAAAGTGAATAGGTACCTTAAATGTCAGAATGTCACTTTTGTATGTGAAATGAGGTGTTTTTTTTTTAATAAATAAGCTGAATAGACAAAGGTTTATGCTCACATTAAACCTGCAATGTTAGAATAAAAATTTGTATATCCAAATAGTTTTATGAGCAATGTTGTAATTTAGTGAACGTGTAACCTCAGCCTTATATTTATATATATATTGTAAGCTAATTATCTGCTCTCATTTCAGTCAGCTTGCGTCTGTGTTAGTGTCTAAAAATTATGTAATATGTACCTATCTTTGTATAATATCTATATACAACTAGGATTGAAAAGATGACAGAATGTGACGCTGGCTCCTGCACTATCATTAGAGCTAAAATAAACAGAAACTATATTTTGAAAGCCACAGTATAATTACATCACACGTCGCAGTGACTAAGTTCATACGCCGCAGAGTACTTTATACTAGATCGATACTGACAAGTGTTAACGAAGCATAAACTCGACAATACGTCTAAATTGAAACGTCGATCAGCAATGGAAATTTTCTGGTATTAAAACAAATTACAAACTGTCTGTCAGCTCTTGGCCTATACGTATACAATGCATAGTTTATAAAAAAGTTATTTTTTATATCAAAAACAATATATTGATTCAAAAATAGCTTTTGTATTAGATATTATATAAAAATAGGTTGAGATAAATGACATTTTTTTTGAAATATCAGTATTTATTTCGTTATGTTTTAAGTTTTCAATGATTTTAATTGTTCTCGTTGCTTTTCTTGGGAATCTTTATCGATTTTTAGACTTAGTAAGTACAATATTGTATGAAACGGGGGATAGACAAACGTAATATAACCGATTAACCAAATTCTTCAAATTTTTTGAATAATATCGGCGTCTACTTTTATAGTGTAAAATTCCATTTTTCTATGCCGATATGTGAGTGGGGCTCTGGCTTAGAAATAAAAATTAATTTCTTCATTTCATAATAAAACATATAAAATTCGTGTAATTCTAAGTGTTTTGAACTGTAAGCCTAAATAGTGAGACAGAGCCTAGCTTGAGCGTGCAACCGGTTCGAGCCGGTCAGTCAGTCCCCCGTTGAAAGGTTGTTGATTATTATGGTTCGTACTCCAAAAGTTTCCTCATGTAATTTATTGACTTGAATAAATGAAATTACGCTTCTAAAGTGTACTATTACATATGTAAATATAGGACAACTAATACCTATTATAATAGTGAATGTTGTAATTTGTATATAAGTAATGAAAATTAAATTTTAAATACATAGATAAATTGTGGGTGTTCATTTATTTTTGTCTCTTTACCATTTCTGAATGACGATAGACTTGTGATTGCATAAAGCTTTATAATAATTAAATATATCAAGAATGAATAATTCCTTTTTAAATTGAAAACAAAGCAGTTAGTCCACTGGAAATTAAGTAATTATTATTAAAAATCCATTGCTATATTTGAGCTAAATTTCAATAATATTATAATAAAAGTATATTTTTACTTTTACACACTACTATTATAACGTAGTAACTTAAGTTTGTTTGTATGTATATTTCTCTTTCACGCTAAAAAGGCTGGACTGATTTGCATGTAATTTAGTGCACATACGACCTGGAGTATTAAGGAATCAGGAAAGAAACCAAGCGAAACGTGGGTAAATCGCTAGTTAAATAAATAATTTCTAAAACAAAGGACCAAAAGTCAAATGCTTTAACAGTAAAAGGTCGAGAGAAACAACAATGAAAAAGTCCATATAGAGAAATATATTCCATTACACAATTCCGACTCGTACATTATTTGACGGAAACGTACATAATGAAACATTCGCACAAAATAAATACGTCAGCCCATTGTTAAGTTTGACGTGAAATATGATTTTTTTTTAACATCGACTCCTACACTATACACACTTTGTATTATTACATTCAGTACATTGTTGATTTATTTACGAAACTTATTATTTTAATGTTTTTCGTTTCTGATAAAAATCGTATAATTACATAGAACGTAACATCGACGAGCGACCAAGCAAATTAAAAAGATCGCACTTATTTCATTTGAAAAAAAATATATATAATCGAATTGAGAACCATGCACTTTTTGAAGTAAAAGTAATTTAAATCAATAAAAGAGGCGACAGAAACATTCATTCTCTCGTGATACAATTATAGTACTATGTTGTAGAATTAATCGATGAATTGACTACCTACATACTGTAATGTACAGGAAATATAAACTAGAAAGTAGAAAGCTAAGACACGTAGCGCCATCTACCGAGGGAAAGTATCAACTAATATGAACGAAACAAAAAATCCAAATGTACACAAGTTTAGCGATAGATGGCGCTATTTTCAAAGAACAATTCGTAAACTCGTCAAAAGATGGCGCTGAGCCAATATCAAAATATATTAAGCTCATTTTTCAATCATCCTAGAAAAAGTACTTAATACCTTAATTATGGCCTGGCTTGTTAAACAATAAAACATTTATTTATACAGCTGTAATTTTTCATTTATAGTATTCAGCCATTATATATATATAATATATATATATATATATACATATATATACATACCATGGATAACAGATGATTGAAAAATCAGCCCTTAGGTGGCAGTGTTAATTTTCACGTCAAACTTAAAACTTGAAGAGCGAAATACTATGATAATCACAGTTTAGGAATGGTGCATAATATATTGAACACCGAAAAAGTAGCTTTACACTTGAGCACTTCTAGATTTTTGATATAAATAGATACATATATGTATCCAATTCATTATCTACAGTTGTTTTATTAAAACTATACTCTTTTATACATTAAAAATCGATTTAAAATACTTATCGATAGTTTGGTAAAAATAAACACAAAAGTACACAAGTGAAAACTTTTTTACATAAACATTAACATGGGTACATGCAATACATACTGAGAGACGTCAGACGCTGAAAATGCAAGAAATGCACTAAATAATTATATTTATTAGAAAAAATTGTAAAATATTTAAACAACAATCGGTTATGCCAAATTGTTCAAACTTTTCCTTTCCATACAAAGACAAATTTTTACTATTAGTAGGCGAGCCCAAATGGTGATTTTGGGATTTACTCAGGTTTCAAATATTTCAAACTTGTTAAAATATTTAAAAAATATTTTGACAAGTTCTTCATCGGCGGCCCTAGAGACTGACGACGCGACCTTACACTGAGAACTTATATATGGTGGAGGTACTCGACAGAGCGCAAGGTATCCCGCCTTATGTCAATCTACCGCGCTTAAGTAAATCCCAAAACCCCCTCTTGGGCTCCCCTACTATATCGATGAAATGATAAAAATATTATTTTCTTTTAATGAAAATCATATTCCCCACAGAAACTAAAGTAATAAGAATTATATTGTAAGCTGCAAATAGTCAAATTTTTAGATATATATTGTATAAAATATGTAATGAAATTGCTAAGAAAAACATGCCCATTGTTCATTTTTAATCAGATTATTGTTTTGTGTACAGCTGTAGCTCTTTACTTTTTTAATAAATGATAAAAATAATGAATTAATACACATAAAAAAAAACACTCAAATTGAGAACCTTCTTTTCGAAGTCGGTTTAAAATACGTTATGGTCCAATATTTCAACCATTTTTTGGTAATATTTATAATTAATATTAATAAATTAAATATGCATTATTTAAGGAAAAACTCAATACGGTTATCTATTTTAATATTATGTTAATAAAAAAATATTTAATTTTTATATAACTTTAATATTATAGTTTGGTACAAATTGGCATGGCCGATCACAAAAATCTGTTCTCTATAAGTCTCGCGCCTCCCATAACAATATTTTATTATAAAATGTACATAGTTTTTTATATATTATAATGCAATAGGATTTTAGAGATAAATATCATTACACTAGCTAAGGCCCGCGACTTTGTCTGTATAATTTTAATTTTCCAGTATAAAATAGATTCGACTTTATAATAATATAAATGAATGGACTTTCTGCTACAATCAATAATAAAACACATGGAAATATAAAATAATGTATCACGAAACTGATTTAGTATAGATAATGACATTTTTTCGATGATGATTTTAAATACAACTATCTGTTCGGATTGTTTAGGGAATTTATTTTGATTTTGGGTTCCCGACGTTTCGAATGCTTTACAGCAATCATGGTCACGGGAGAGAAAAAATCCAAAAAGATAGTTTTATTGAAAATATCAAATATTTGTGTAAGTCTAAAAAAATACTAAATTAATTTTTAATATTGGTCTATACATTTCAATTTGTATTTTGTATAAAAAATAAAGTCATTGTTCATATAATTAACTATTAGGATTATTTAATTTATATGATTTTTCGATATAATAAATAATAATGCACAAATATAAAAAAAACGTGTGTGTGTGCTTATGTACGCACGTAAGAAGTTATACTTTTTTGGCGTAACAGAACAAAAATAGCTAAAGATTTCATCCCGCATGTCACAACTCTCTGTTTGTGAAAAAAATGCAGCTAACTTCATCATGTCGCTTTCAGCTAACTCCATCATGTCGTTTTTTGGCTGTCGGTGTGCGCGCGCATCGTAAAAATTTTACTCTCATATTTTTTTCCAAACGTGCCAAAAGGAGTATAACTTCAAAAATATTAAATTTTGAATTATAATATTAATAATAATAAAAAAAACTAGTTTGGAGATCATTATAATACAGGGAGTTACAAAAAAAATATAAGTCACTAAGTATAGATTGGTATTTATTTTACTTATAATATAATGAAAATTTTGTTTTAACCTCAGACTAAGGTATGATATGGACAGTGTGTCATAGAACTAAACATGAAGCCAAACAATAATCTTTAAAATTTTTATATAAATGACAATTCGTATTATTTTTATTATTCATATATTTCATTCTCAAAAATTATATATTAATTTAATAATTAGTACATATATATGAAATTTCCCTTATTCTTTAAAAAAAATAAAACGATCTTTATTCTGTATGTCAAAATCGAATATAGTAGCATATACAGTAAATCACGCTACTATTTTTGACTTTGACATTTATTTTAACGGAATCCGTCTATATAATTCTTTAGTCTGAGATTTTAACTTATTTATGTTGAATCGTCCACATTGCTAAAGCTATGTCTAAAAATGACGTACATACCGTCAATATTATATATATATATATATATATATATATATATATATATATATATATATAATATATATATATATATATATATATATATATATATATATTATAAGGAAGCGAGACTTGCTATAATATGGAAGTCACAAATTTTACAATATAGAGTTTACATTAAATGTATGGAAATATATTTTGGGGCAGTATCAGTTAATAAGAATCCCCGCATACTGCAGAATTAGTATGAAAATGAACACTTATTATAAACCAGACAAACATTTTTGATTCGAAATTCTACAGTGTGCGGGTGCTCTTAACAGTAAACATCTAATTGGGTCACAGCTTCGATTCCCATCGGTTCGGACGTCACACTAATACAAGAATAAATATTCTTAGGTACTAAATTTGTTTCAGAGGTTTGAAAACCTCGTCTCTAAATCAAAATACTAAATGTAAATGTAGGTATAAAATAATTGTATGAAATTGACAACAAATGTAACGTGATATTTATATAAGTAATTAAATAATTTAAAAAAACAGTCCAGTGATTTTTATTTACTAAAATCATATAATAAAATTGTAACTAAACCGAATCTGTACATTATATATTTTTTGGGAAAATCTTATGGAAATAGACATTATTATAGATACAGAGGCCGAATCTATAGTTTTTAACAATTTTTGTCTGTCTGTCTGTTTGTCTGTCTGTTACCGCATCACAGAAAAACCACTGGAGAGATTTTAATGAAATTTTGTATGGTGATAGCTGGCTATCCGGGTCAACATATAGGATACTTTTTACCGCGGGAAAATATCTCATTTCTGAGAAAAAATACAAAAACCGCAATGTAAGAGAATACTAATATGTAAAACCTAAGTATTTCGGTTTCGGTCATCTGAACGTGGGCGGAGCCGCGTACAATGCTAGTTGATATATAAAAACATAGATAGATACACATTTCCTAACAAATAAATCTTCAAAAAGTGGCGTCGACATGTGACGTTAAGTTAAACCAAAGAATAAAATTGAAAAATCCAAAGTTTTAATTGTCTAAGCACAAACTCGAACTAACGCACACCACATAAAGTACTTTTTTAAACGAAAAAACGTGCGTTTTAATTTTGTCATCCTAAAAGCAATGAACAACAGAGATTTGAAAAAAGCGCAATTCAAATTTGAATCATGCACTTCTTTTTTGAGAACACTTTTGAGACGTTAAGTGTGTTTTGAGTATTTGTATATCAATGGCTAGAGCAAAACAATAACTAAAGAAAAATATGATGTCATACAAAATGACTGTTCTCTCCACGACAGAAATAAAAAAAACACGTGTAAAGTGACATCGATTCTTACTTAATAATATACATAAATGCGAGTATGTCTGTCCTTCTTTTACTCAACAACAAGTCGGACTGATTTTTTACAAAGAAGCCATAAATGTCATCATGGGACACACAACTTTTCTCGGAAACTAATGGGATTTCATGAGATACTACTATCAATGATCATGCTATGATCATTCACCAAAAAGTGAGTTAAGAATACGAAAAATAAACATAAAACCTGAAAAAAGCCACTTACAAGAGTCACTTTGAATAAAACCACGTAATAGAATTCAATTTTTCAATCTCTTTTTAAATATTTAATATATTATGTATTGAATCATGACTCACAAAGCTGATGTTTTTCATTTACCGATAATTTTGCTTCATATATCTATTTCTTTATAAAAAAAACATATATAATAAACTCACTGGACTGTAAATCAAAGTCATAAATTTAAAAACCAAACTAATCCGTTAAAAATTTAAACTTCATATAAATATATTCTAATATAGGTAAGTAGTATACACAATCCATTCATTATATGTGAATGATCAACGACAAATCATTCAATTATCGTCCCACATAAATAATTCTGTTGTAATATAAATAAAACTGTTTTAATTTAAAATATCGATACAATATCGATTATTTATATTTACATACATATCTAAATCGATTTACTATTTCATTCAAAATTCTGTAAAATAAATCATCGCTTATCATCATTTGACATTTATTATCATCAAAATGATAATAAATGTCAAAATCTAAATAAACTATACAGATAAAATTGAAATGTCTATTTGTAATAATGTCAAAATAACAGCTTTTTACTAAATGCATATGAAAGTATACACGGTACCTATAAGAAAACAAATTGTCTGTATGTCATTTGTTTCGGCTAATCACAGAAACGGCTGGGCCGAGTTTGACGGAACTTTCACTGGCATATAGCTGATGTTATAAGGAGTAACTTAGGCTACTTTTATTTTTTTTAAAGACTTAGGGTTTCGCCAAAAAAAATAATTAAAGCCATGAAGGCGTGAACAAAATCCGCGTAAATAAAACAAAACCGTTCATAATCATTCACATATAATAACATAGCATATATTCTGAATACATTAAGTATATAACTCTCACTCGTATTGTAAATATACAAATCGCAGCTACTCGGGTACGCACCAAATTAACCAACTGCGTCGCGCGTAGTTCTCTCTTTGGGTGATGTCAGTCGTACTCTTAGGCATAAAGTCTTCATTTGGTGGACGTTTCAGTTTTGAGATCTGAAGGAAAAAAATGAAATTTTAAGACCATATTTTATCACGATTATTGCGTACATCGATCAAAAGAGTACTAGATCTACAATCCCATGCAAAAGTTCTCTTGAAACTGTCACCAATTGTGTTTAGGTAATTATTCTAGTTGAAATAAATATACAACAAATTACAACTTATAACAAAATAATTATAACACGAATTATAGAAATATGATGAAATTTAGTATACAGATAGGCTATGATCTGGAGTGGATTAAGCACTATTACGCACTTAAGAACTCGAACAAAACGACGACTACGGTAAAAAAAATTCCAAGATGCCTTCTTCAAATAGGTTCACAATAAATAAAACAACATACTTTACACACAAAAACATACATACAAATAGAATATTATATAATATATATAAATAATACTACACACCTATTTACTTATCTAGAAGCGACAACCGCAAAGCTTCGTCCAACGCTCGCTGCTCGTCCGCCAGCAGGCGGCCGCGCGCCGCGTGCTCGCGCGCCGACATCGCCAGTGCTGCCCTCAAGTCCGCATCCAGTTCATCCGTATCCGTATCCGCGTCCGCATCCGCGTTCACGTCCGCCACGTTGACATCCGTATCCGTATCCGTATCCGTCGTCTGCTCGCGTAGACTGATGGAGCCGACGTCCGCTAATGACGCCTCTATCGCTCTGCGACACTAGCTTTGTTAGCTCACTACTTTAGCTTTAGCGTACGAGTGTTTGTAAATGTAAGTTAGAATGTTAATGATAATACCACAGTATACTAATCCATACAGTCGTCTGACAAGAGCTAAAATGGCGGACAGACACGACAGAAACCTGAATAAATATAAAAAAAATAAACAAAAAAAAACAAAGGTAAAAACGTTGTATCCGACCGAGATTAGAACCTGTAGTTATCAATCTTGCGCCTTGGCCGCTTGACCACGATGTTTATGCAAGAATGTGCGAAATTACCGACCATATTTTGCGTGGAATAATGCGAAAGAAAACCGCATATTAAATGCCACCCCCCCCCCCCCCCCCTGCATACTAAATGTCATGGAATCAAGAAACAAAACGAATGTGCTTCAAAGCGTGCCAATTAAGCACAGATCATTTCTCCAATGTCAAGTAGAAATCGCTTTAACTTAAAAATCAGTCGCCATGAAAATTGGTATTTTTGACAACCCTTACATTTGACAGCATTTCCGATAAAATCAATAGGCGATCGCTTACTGTATGGATTTTTATACTGTGATAAGTCAGATCTTAAGGGTGATGTCTCTAACTTTACACAGGATTTATTTTTTATAAAAATTAAAAAAATATATATTTAATATATTTTAAACTATATATCTTTTAAACTATTTAACTTTATAGCTCTGACAATATATGCAAAGATAGAAAATATTTAAATTTGTTTAAATTGCTCCGTAAATTGTAATTAATAATAATGATAAATAAACATTTTTTAAATTTATATGTGATTTTATTCGTTCATTATACATATTTTGCATATACAAGTCCTCAAACTCGTCGACTGACTGATATATGTACATAACATAAGTTGCCCGATAAATCGTGTGACAAGTCCAACGTCTGGTTTAACTTTCATACGATACATCACACCAAATTAGAAATTTTTGACTACTTTATAAATACAATGTGACGATGTAAAAAAAAACAAATACTCCGACGAATTAAGAACCTTCTCCTTTTTGGAAGTCGGTTAAAAATGAATAAATACTCTATTAAAAACAAATACCTAGCAAATACCATAAATCTATAAGAAAATAGATAAATAAATTAGAAAATAAGATGTAAATGTGAAGTAAATTAGCACAACATCAAAATACATCGCTACTACAAGACTTAATATCTAATAAGCCCACAATTTAAAAACTAAAACCGTCGAAATCTGTAATGAAAATATATGACATAACACTCAAAAATATAACCATTTACGCGCAATAGTAATAAATTGGCAACAAATAGAACAAATATAATATGATTCGTTGCATTGATGTTTGATATCAAAATGAAAAGATAAAGTAAAAAAAGAATAAAAATACATAAATACTAAATAAATATTTCCTTACATATCTTTCAAATTGCGGGGTTTGGGTATCAAATTGGGTGGATCTTTCAAAATTCAACCCCCAAGGGGGTGAAATAGGGGATAAAAGTTTGTATGAAACTTTTTATTCCTTGGACATATTTGCATGAAACTTCGTATGAATTGAGTACGGCAAAAATAATGAGTTACGTATTTCAGCGTTTTCTAAAAAAATTCAACCCTTAAAAGGGTAAAATAGGGGATGAAAATTTTGTATGAAACCTACCTTTTTAATTTTTTTTTGTAGTTTTAACACGAGCGAAGCCGCGGGTTCTGCTAGTTACAAATAAAAACATAACAAATGTATCACCTCTGCAAGTAGGCGTCCTCGTGGTCGAGCAGCGCGGGCGCGGCGCGGCGCGGCGGCACCGGCGACGTGGAGCGCGCGCTGCGCAGCGCCTCCCACACGTCCACCTGGGGGCGGGGGAGGGGGGAGGCGTGTTACACTAACATATCATTATATATCTAATATATTCAAACGAGCAATTCTTGTATATATATATATATATATATATATATATATATATATATATATATATATATATATATATATATATATCACTATATAATCTGAATCTCGGAAACGGTTTCAACGATGTTCATGAAATTTAGCATGCAGGAGCCCAGTGGGTTTTGGGGGCGAAAATTCGATCTAGATTAGTCTTATGTCTGAGAAAACGCCTGTTCTCGAGTTTTCATGCGGTTTTCTTTCGCATTATTCCATACAAAATATGGTCGGTAATTTCGCACATTTTGGCATAAACATTGTGATCAAGCGGCTAAGGCGCCAAATCGACAATTTGTTATTTTTATATTTATTCAAGTTTTTAGCTTTTTTAAAAAAAAGGAAAATTGTATTGTAGGCCAGAAACTCCGAGCGAAGCTCAGTGGCCCAGGTACTATATAATAAAGGCGGCAAAGTCCAGTTAAAGTCATTTCCAAACATCCGATAACATTTTAAATATACATATTACATACTAGTAGAACACTTAACGCTTACACTACACTTAGCGAGGTGACCCCCAACTGACCTGATCATCATGGGTGCCGGCCTCCATGAGGCTTTGCTGTATGGCGTACTGCAGGAGCTCGTCGTCGTCGCAGGGCAGGCGGTCGTCGGGCGCGGCGGCGTCGCGGTAGGCGCGGCCCACGCCGAAGCAGCGGTCGTCCACCACGCAGGACAGCCGCGGCCCCTCCTGGATGCACTCGATGTTCGCGACCGGGGTCTCCGTTGCGAATATATTGCCGAATGTTATACGAGCGTTTAATACGTGGAATAGTGGGATCTCTGTAATGTATCAGAATGGAAATATTAAGTAAAAAATATAGTAATATAGAACAAAAATATACTAGCTCCGCTCGGGTTCGTTTTTAGTTTGTTTCCTCATAAAATCAAAATCAAAATATTTTAATAAAATAAAATAAAAATAAAATAGCCTTTATTACAGGAGTCAGAGTTACAGAGTTATTCAGATAAAGTTGTTTTAGGGTTTACAAAATATCTCTGATTTCTGTGTGCCTTTTGGCAAAGGCCTCCTCCATCTGTCTCCATTGGGCTCTATCTAGCGCCACTCGTGTCCACAGTGGCCCTAGAGTTTGGCAGATTTTATCCTCCCATCTCCTTATCTGGCGCCCTCTTTTGCGTTTACCGTCTCTAGGGTACCAGACCGTTACACGTTTGCTCCAATTCTCCAGGCTACTTCTTAGTAGGTGCCCAGTCCACCTCCATTTTAATTGGTCAACTCGCGTGAGTATGTTGGTAACTTTTGTTTTGGATCTGATATCATCGTTGCGGATCTTGTCTTTTAATTTCAATCCCAACATACTCCGCTCCATTGCACGCTGACACTTTGTAAGTTTTTCCCTATGGGACTTTGTTAGCGACCAGGTCTCGCATCCGTAGGTCAAGCATGGTAAGATACATATGTCAAAGGTCTTCCTTTTAAGATGGATTCCCAGCACTTTGCTCTTCATTACTTCCTTCAAAGACCAATATTTCTTCCAACCATATGCTATCCTCTTGTTGATCTCCTTAGTCATTTGGTCGCTTGGAGAAATTATTTGTCCTAAATAAACATATTCGGTAACATAATCGAAAAGATCACCATTGATTGTTATGTCTACATGTTTGGAGTTGGTCATTATTTTAGTTTTGTTCTTGTTCATTTCTAGCCCTACTTCCTTGCTTTTCGCAGCCAGATCTTTGATCATAAGTTCTAGTTTCTTGAGATTCTCTTCGAACAGAACAATATCATCAGCGAATCGCAGGTGGTTAAGACAACAGCCGTTTATATTTAGACCTAAGCCAGCCCAGTCTATACTCCTAAATATACTTTCTAAAACAGCTGAGAAGAGCTTTGGGGATAGTGGGTCCCCTTGTCTAACTCCTCTGTTAATAGGGAATGGGTGACCAGTTTCTTCCAGTTTTATGCTACTTTTACTTATACTATAGATGTTTTTAATTATATTTATATAGACTTCGTTAACACCCTGCTGTCTTAAGCTTGACCATATGTGGTTGTGGTTGAGCGTATCAAATGCCTTAGAGTAATCAATGAAAGCCACGTATAGGGGTTTCTGGTATTCGTTGTATTTCTGGATGATCTGTTTCACAGTATGGATATGGTCAATAGTGCTGAAATACTTTCTAAACCCTGCTTGCTCCACAGGTTGATTCTCGTCCAGCGTTTTTGATATTCTCTCCTGTAAGACTTTGGCAAACACCTTATATATATTAGACATTAGGCTTATAGGCCGGTAGTTACCCATCTCATCTTTAGCGCCTTTCTTGTGTATAAGGATTATGTGGGATTCGCCCCATTGATTTGGAATGAGCTTTGTGCGCAGGATGTCGTTGAATACCACTGCTAGTATTGGGCTTAATTCCTCAATTGATCCTATAATTAGCTCATTCGGGATTTTATCAGGTCCCGGTGCTTTTTCTAGTTTTTGGGAATTTATGGCCTTCTCGACCTCTCCTGCAAGTATAGATGGTATTGGGTCTTCTTTGAGTTGAGGATCAGATTTGTCTTGCTGATTTACGTCGTTAGCATGGTCTTTGGAGTACAATGTGCGGAAATAATCTGTCGCTAATCTCTGTATATCTTTTCGTTTAGTAATGCTAGTTTGATTCTTTTTCGTTTTGGGTATCCATTCTTTCCCTTTCTCTCTTAACTCTTTTAGTGCTTTCTTTATGCCTCCTGTTTTCACTATGTGTTTTTCTAAAGTTTGAAGTCTTCTTGTTTTTCTATCGTTTTTCATACTTTCCCTAATTATTTTGCTAAGCGCAGAGATTTTGTTTACGTTGTCTTTTTCCGAAAACAACTTCTTTCTTTCTTCTAGGAGATTTAAGGTTTTTTCGCTGTGTTTTGGTTTTCTTGTGTTTGTTATGCTGGTTTTTGTTAATTTGGTGAGTTTGTTTTCTACCTTGTTGTATTTTTCTAGTACATCTATTTCGGACTGAACAATTTCCAGAAGAGGTTTGGTATCAGGTTTATTCAATTTAATGAGTTCTTGTTCTGAAGGTAGGAGGTTTCGATTGATTAAGAATTTTCTAGATATTTTAGGTGGTGCAGAGTTTAGACAACTTCGTACCATGCAGTGGTTTGTGATGAAGTTTAGGTTCTGAATTATGTGTGTGTCCTTAAATAGTTTGGGTTTGTTCGTTAATACAAAATCAATTTCGTTTTTAGTCCGCCCATCCGGGGATATCCATGTCCATTAATTCTTATTTTTTTTCTTGAAAATCAAGTTTAACAGTGTCAAATTGTTTTCGAGCAAGAATTCGACCAGCTTGTGACCATTGGTGCTTCTCTTTCCGTGACCAAATTTGCCCATAATTAAATCCTCTCCCGCTTGTCTCGTGCCTACTTGAGCATTAAAATCTCCCATCACTATAAGGTGATTGTTGGAGTATTTTTCCACGATTTCTGATAGACACTCATAAAAGTGGACCGTGTCGTTCTCATTAGCTTGCTCTGTAGGCGCATATACCTGGATAATAGACCAGTCTTTTTTGTGGTTGGAGATATTGATGTGGAGAATTGCTATTCGGTCCGATATCCCTTCGAATTCTTTTATCTTGTTTTTGTGATTAGACTTAACTAAGAAGCCTACTCCACGGTGACCAGCAGTACCGCCTTTATTGTACATGATGTATTTCTTTCTTTCTACTATTCCCTCATCTTCTCTTCTCATTTCGCTGATACCTAGTATGTCCCAGTTTAGGTCTCGTAGGGCAAGTTCTAGTTCTTCAAGGCTTTCTTCTGTTCTCAGTGTTCGAGTACTCAGTGTACTGATATACATGAGGTCCTTTTGTTTGTGAATTTGTTTTCCTATATAGTTTATTTCTGTTGGAGGGTGTTGGTCGTACTTTCCCACGGTGACCAGCCGGCTTGGGAAAGGATTTTTTTCAGTTGTGGTTGTGTGCGTTTGGTTGTTTAGAGTGTTTGTCTCCCGGTCCTGTCGTTTCAGTTGTTGCTATTTCTTGCTTGCTGTGGTTAGTGAAAGTGAGTTCGATCTAACTCGGTGCACTTGTTCTAACTTGTTTGTTTTGTTTATTTTAGTTGGGGCAGTAGTTGGCTGTTCTTCAGCAGCTGCTGCAGTTTTAGGTGACTTTGACGGCGATCGTTTCCGCTTTTCTGTTGATTTCTCATTTATGATCAGTTTATCATAGCGGATATAAGGTCGTTTTCCTTTCTTGATTTCTTCTTGTTGCTGTATTTTCAACTCTTTCCTTTTGTTTAGGATGTCTTTTGAGAAATCTTCACTAATGTAGACCTTTTGTGGGAAGAATCTTTTATTCTTTAACATTTCCATTTTACGCTATTCGAGGGTAACAGAAACAAGGATGGGTCTTGTTTTGTTTTGCATTGGCATCCCAAGTCTACGAACGTTGCTGATCTCCCATTTGTCCCAATTGTCCAATCCAGCTTTTTCGCCAGCCGTGTTGAAGATTTCTAATACCAGATTTAGAAGGTCCGCGTGATTTTTATCAGTTTCCTGAACTCCATGTAGTATCAAGTTGTTCTTTCTTATATCCCTCTCCATGTTTTGTACTTTTGTTTTTAAAGCAGTAATCTCCTTTTTCAATTCTTGGTTTTCTTCCAGAATAGGTCGCAGTTTTTCATCTATAGTGGCAGATAGGGTTTTTGTCACATTTTCGGTTATTCTTATTGTTTGTTTTCAAATTGTTCCTCCATTTTAGAAAGTAAAATTGTTAGGTCCGTCATGTTTCAATTTCTACTAAATGGTAGTTTTTCCTTTATGTGGCAACACTTTTTAGACTAGTAACTTTGGTATTCTATGTTTATGGTCGGAACTGAAGTTGTCAATGTCAAACTCCACTGAGTGATTACGCTGTTATTTATCAATTTTGAATTTAGTATAGCATTTATAGTTATGTTTATTTTCAAAAACGATATTGTGTTTCACTGTTTCTCGCGATAATCACTGTTGTTTTTCATCTAATTGTATTGTTCACATTACTGGAATATACGTCCTTGTTTTTGTGCACTATTTGCGTCGGAGCTTTTGGGTTTTACAACACTTTTTCGAAATTATTTTGGAGACACGAAAATACACGTAGTTTACTTGACAGGTCGAAACCGGAAGACCAAAATATTTTATTCAGCATTAAATTATTACAATTTTTTACTGAACGTCATGGAGTCTACTACCAGTTCGGAAAGAAGAAGCCTCAGACCTGAGATCTTCTTACCAAATTTCATCTAAATCTATTCAGTAGTTTCGGATTTTATTCGGTACTAACATTCCAACAAACAAAAAATCTTTCCTCTTTATAATATTAGTATAGATTTAAAAGTGACTTTAAATCCCTCCCAGTTTACTAGTTAAATTGTACAACAATATTAAACACGTATCTAATTATTATTTATAATAAGCGACATAAGTATTCAATTTCAGAGCCTTATTTCTAAAATTTACTTCCTCATATTTCTATATTTTCAAATTCATTTTCGATATGTTTATATTAATAAAGATGTACATCGTACAATCTCAGTATATCAAATCAAAATATACTTTATTCAAACAGACTTTACAAGTAATTTTTAATCGTCAATTTTACATTTTAAATTTAAATTAAATATCAGTGTAAGCGGTCCGTGAGGAATCTACCATCGACTCGGAAGGCAGTTCTGCTGAGGAGAACTGGCGAGTATACAATAAGGCAATGTTGTTATGCACATCGACATTTAATTACTAAACAAAAACTACAAATATAATCGATTTCATTTCTTACCAATCTTAACAGGAAACCCAGACGGCAGTTGCATCTGCACGAAGTCCTTTAACTTAGCAAAGTGTGGTGACGATATCGCCGCCATTAGATCTAGGATGGGCATTATTTGCTCTTGTAACTGAAAAATAAAAAAAATATAAACATTAAAATTAAGAAAATTGGATTCGATAAAATATTACTTAAGGGTGGCTTATATTAATTTACTTTTATTATCTTTATAAAGAATGGCCCCTAACAGACGGGCTACTATTATAAATGCGAAAGTTAGTATGTGTATGTGTATGTGTGTATGTGTATGTGTATATGTGTGTATATGTTGTTTATTCCTTCAGGCTGTAAGAGCTGAACGAATTTAGAGGAAATTTTGTAGTTAGACGTAGAATGACATATAGGCTATAATTAGGCACCTAGGACAGCACTCGAACAGAAGTAGGGTAAGTTGCTAGTAAATAAATATACATTTAATAATTTTAACATATAATTTAGTTCACCTCTAGGAAAACAAAAACAAATCAATCCCACGGGAATTTAAAATTTTTCCGGGATAAGAAGTAGCCTGTGCTATTTCAGACTATAATCTATATCTGTGCCAAATTTCATCCAGATCCGTTCAGCCGTTCTGGCGTGAAAGAGTGAGAAACATCCATACATACTCACAAACTTTCACATATATAATTACCACACCCTCGCTTTGCTCGGGTTCCTTCCTAGGTGCGTTTTAATTTTTTTGAGCGGAACCTTAATCCTTTTTCTAAAATTAAAGTAGCCTATGTTACTCCCTATAACATCAGCTATCTTTCAGTGAAAGTCCCGTCAAAATCAGTCCAGCCGTTTCAGAGATTATCCGGAACAGACAGACAGACAGACATACAAAAATAAAAAATAAAGTGTTTTTCTTATAAGTACCGTATATAATTTCCTATGCATTTAGTAAAACGCTGTTATTTTGACATTACAAACAGACACTTGAATTTTATTTATCTGTATATAAAAACAAAATAAAGATATAGCACCTCCAACGGATAGTCCTCACAGAGCCACAGCGTGGCCCTGAACTTCTGCACCTTGGCGGAGACCTCGCGCGCGCGCCCCACGTCGCGCTCCGGCGCCTCCGCCGAGAAGTACTCCTCCCACGTCACCGCGCGCAGCTCCTCGCGGGACCTGCTCCTCTTCATAGGCTCTTCCTGGACGACACAATTTTATGGTAAACGTATGAGTTGTTGTGGTTTGTATTATGACGTGTTCCCTCATGTTCCCTCTTTCTGGACGAGAATATTATATGATAAAAACACTCTTATGACCTCCCACTATCTTCACATAGAAAATCACGCCAATCCGTCGCTCCGTTTCAACGTGAAAAAAGAACAAACAAATAAACAAACAACATAGGTGAATTGAAGACTATTATACATAAAATATTTCCTAGAAGATATACGAATTACGTACTTTTGCAATGATATCGTAGCTTCCAAGCTATTTTATTGTGGGCTAAAATTCGCAATTTTTAAGTTTATAAAAAAAAGTGCTTCAGGTAAGTCTAGGTCGTGATGAGCTTATACCACTTCCAGACCATACATTTCTATCTCCTTTGGACCATACTACTTAGGAACTACCATTTTTCTTTCCTTAAAAGATGTTAACAAAGAGAAAACAAGGGTCGACAGGCCTTCATATTCATGTCTGATAGAACCAATAGCCCACCGAGAGGAGCGCGGGGAGTTCGTATCTTCCTCTCCCCTTGGGCAAGTGTTCCCTATACGACTTGGAAGACCAGTTTGACAAACCCTTTGCCTACACATTTATTATAAAAAAAATGGGGATGAAAGTTTGTATTGGGAAGCAAGCTAGGTACAAACCCGAGCGAAGCGAGTGAGTCGCTAGTCTATAGTATGTTGGGACATTAACATACATCATCATCTAGTTCCATGGTAAGCTACGAGGCTCGTGTTATGGATACCAGATAGTTCATACACTACACATATATAACTTTAAATACATACGTCATACATATTATAAATATAAACAACCATGACTGGAGTACAAAAAATCGTGCTCATCACACAAATGAATGCCCCCAACGAGACTGTAACCCACGACCGCTGGCACAGCAAGTAGGATCACTACAAACTGAGCCAAACGTGTCGTCAAATTATTATAGATTCTCTTACCTTATCAGGTGTTAACAGAGGGGAAACAGGGGTCGATGGGCCCTCATCATTGTCCGCCAAAGCCAGTAGCCCGGCGAGGGGAGCGCGGGGAGTGTGCGCCTTCCTCTCCCCTTTAGGTAAGTGTTCTGTACGGGACTTGGACACAAGCTCGACGTTGTTCGCACTGAACACTTTACACTCGTAACCGTTCACACTTTCACTTTTGTCTTGACGCCAGCCCCAAATGCCGCTTTTGTTTCTAGAGGAAACAATTTTCATTAGTATTATATTATCACTCATATATATATTTATTTAAATTATAATTATTACATACTTACATATAAATATTAAAAATTAAAATAAAACACGCTGTATAACATTTTCTACAGCCCCACAATAAAATTAATTTAAAGATTGTATTATAATTTTGACTTGATTTCATTATGAAAAAATCCTTACTAACTACACTTGACCCGACCCGGACCTCGAACCCAGGATCTTCAGATCAGTACCCACTAGTAACATATGCTAACCACTAGACCAACGAGGCAATTACATACTCACATTAACCATTTTGTCTGCTAAGCAGTATATCATAAATTAAGTTTTATCTATACAGATAAATAAAATTGAAGTGTCTATTTGTAATGACGAAATGAAAGCTTTTTACTAAATGCATATGAAAATACTACGGTTCTGATAAGAAAAACACAATTTTTAAAAAATTTGTCTGTCTGTTTGTTCCGGCTAATTTCCGAAATGGCTGGACTGATTCTGACGGGACTTTCACTAACAAATAGTTGATGTAATAAGGAGTAATATAGGCTACTTTTGTTTTAGAAAAGAATTAGAGTTCCCGCTTAAAAAAATTAAAACGTATCTAGGGACGCATCCAAGCGAAGATAAGGTAAGCCGCTAGTTCTATTCTATTCTTCTACCCATTCTCCCCTCACTACCCACCAAAAACCCACCTCTCAAAGCTAATTTTATCAGTATCCAGGTAATTAATAGCCAGCGGTGCAGATAGGCGCTGGTCTATGACGTGCTGGGCGGGCGGCGGCCACTCGCGCTCGCGCCCGCCCTCCAGGTACTCGCACCACGACGTGCCGGCCTCGTGGTCCAGCTCCACCAGGCTGGCTGTGCGACCTTGGAATTATTAAATAAATAGGTTGCGACATTAACACAGCACCATCTAGTTCCATGACAAGCTACGAGGCTCGTGTTATGGATACCGGATAGTTGATACACTACACATAATATATAACTTTAAATACATACATATTATAAATATAAACATCCATGACTGAGTACAAACATTCATGCTCATCACACAAATGAATGTCCCCAGCGGGACTCGAACCCACGACCGCTGGCACAGCAAGCAGCACTACAAACTGAGCCACCGTGTCGTCAAAATTGTCATATATTAAAACAAATAAATTCAATGAAAAAGAACACTTTTGCCTTTAAAACATTAATAACAAATACATGTGATAGAACCATTATACGTTTGCCATTTTTATTTTTTCTAAACTTGTGGCACACAATGATACTGCTTAGATATGAATAGAAGATATTTAAATAAATAATAAATAATACAAATACCACTACAGGTACTCTAAAACGTTACGTTTCAAAAATATTTGAACAGGTAGCTAATATCAAGTTTCACAGAAAAATGTTCGGACACCATTAAGGTCTATATTTTATGGCGAAGTTTGTCATTCATTTATTAATACACAACACAAAAGTTGAAAAGTATTTGTCTTTTGTATCCTGTATCCATAGGAAACAAGGTAGGAGTAATATTATATACGTTACTAGTAGCGACTCACGTTTCAGTTTGTCCGTAACTTGATTCCCCATATAAACTTTCATCCCCATTTTCACCCTCTTAAGATGTTTTTCGGGATAAAAAGTATCATATGTAAGTATGTAATCGGTTCAGTAGATTTAGAGATTACCCCCTACAACGTCACAAACTTTACCTCTTTATAATATTAGTATAGATTTGTATGTTTACAAGAGGCATATACGTTATTATCGTGGTATGCGAACAAAACTAACAATAAATATACATAAAGCGTGTTAAGGTTCCTACACACAGTGCCGCCGGCACTGCCGCCAGCCTTGCCAGCCTTTTAAGCAAAGTTATACAAGCTTTATCTTTACATAGTATATAATGAAGTGGCTTCCGCTGTCTGTTCGCTTAGATCTTTTAAACTACTCAACGGATTTTAATGCAGTTTTCAGCAATAGATAAAGTGATTCAAGGGGAAGGTTTGTATGTATAATACTTGCATATTATAGTACAGAAAAGCCGAGAAATTCTAAGATTTGTATTTCATACTAACCTTTAAAACGTACCTAGGGACGAACCCGAGCGAAACGAGGGTAAATAATCGCTAGTAATAATCTCAAATTTAAAATAAAATAACTTACCTTGTCCTCTAAATATGTAAGTCCTATCGCCTCTCTGCCACTTGTTATTCTCAAAGCCAACCAATGTTGTATCGACTCGAACGTTCGCACCACGTTTGTACACTTTGTACGTGTCGAATGGGCACATTCGAGATACTAAGGGCACTGAAAAAAATATTTGCACTCAATATATTACTATACGAACAGTATAATTACAAATAACATTTTAAATATAGTCAATAATATAAAATTCTAAGTACATACATATGTATGTTAATTATGGATAATTTTTTAATCATAATAGAAGCGTTAGTTTATCTTAAATTAAGGGAAAGGATGAAAAGGAATTTTTGTCTCTTTTGCAAGACAATTATGATTATGTTGACAAATTCATACGTTTTAATTTGCGCGAAACCCTAATTCTTTTTTAAAAACAAAAGTAGCCTAAGTTACTCCTTGTAACATCAGCTATCTGTCAGTTAAAGATCCATCAAAATAGGTCCGACCATTCGGAGATTATCCGGAACAAATAGACTGACAGACAAAAAATTTACAATAAGTACCCTATATAATTTCATATGAATTTAGTAAAAAGCTGTTATTTGGACATTTTGGACAGGCACTTCAATTTTTTTTATCTGTATAAATGTATTATATACACATTTTGACTAAAAGCTGTGAAAAAGCACACTAACTCATTTTTTTTTACTAAAGTGACATATTTACCCCAACTAGTAAACTCCCATTTCATCTCAACATAGAAATCAGGGGCCAAGCTCAGTTTGTTCAGCAAGTCAGGTATCCCGCTGGACCGCACCACGTGCCTTTGGTAATCACGTCGGGACAGCACTAAAGCTAACAGCTCCGGGTTTCCAGTAGCTGTTGCTTCTTGAACAGCTGAAAAACAAAATTCATTCGTTATTTTAATATTTTTGAGCTGAACTCTATTTCTTTTTTTAAAATAAAAGTAGCCTAAGTTACTTCTTATAATATCAGCTATCTTCCAGTGAAAGTCCAGTCAAAATCAGTCCAGCCGTTTCTAGGATACAGGATTGCCGGGAACAAACAGACAGACAGACAAAAATTTAAAAAAATGTGTTTTTTCTTATAAATACTGTATATAATTTTATATGCATTTAGTAAAAAGCTGTTATTTTGACATTACCAACAGACACTTCAATTTTATTTATCTGTATAGATGTATATATAGTAAAGAGGTTTGCTTTCATGTGTATTTTATTAACTCAGATACTAATAAAATACACCACTAGCCACTAATTAAAAAAAATAGCTAATTAAATTCTTAATTGGAACTACTTCATTTAAATCGGGAAAGTCCCTGTTGGGAATAGACAGTAGATATTTCGAAGACTATTATGTGAAATTTGTATCGTAAAATTAAAAAAAAAATCTCAGTATAATCGATCCAGCACTTCTGTATCTAGGTCGGGAATAGCGACATTAAATCCTGGTACCGAGAAGAACACCTATATTGTTTTGATAAATTAAAGTACTTTTAATGTATTATTTTTATATTAATACAATTCATATTAATTTAAATAATAGTGGCAGTGAAAGCCCAGTGGAAACTTGCTCGCTTGGAAAACCAAGTGTGCATCACTGCCTGCCTGCATGGTTCAAATCCCGGGGCTCGCATCTTTGATATTTTCATGTGCGAATCATTTTCAAAATGATTACCACTTCTCTTACGGAAAAAGGAAACATCGTGAAGAAACCTGCATGTTTGAAAGAACCAACTAGTTTCCGAAAGACCTGAAAGTTTGCAACTTTGTCATATTGGTAGACTAAGGCCTTTTTTTTTTTTTTTAACGTTGGGAAATGCATTTACGCACGAGGTGTGGGACTCACCGGCAAAGCCAGTACTACCCACTAAAACCCAACAAAGCCTTCCCTCGTCTTAATGGGGCGTCGCAGGATCGCTTACGCATTCAACTACGACGCCCCGACTGCGGGTCTGCCGAAGCAGACCACAACAACCACGGGGTTGCTCCAAGGTCCACTCTGCTATCAGAGAAGTACCAGGAGCAACCCGCATGGTACACCGCCCTCCGAAGAGGGCCACCTCCCACCACCCACCGAAGTGGGCCACCTCCCTGTGCGTTTCTTGGCTTCGCGCCCGGTTGGGTTGCCGAGCACTACTGAGCCTCCCCACCACGACAAGTTGAACGCACGTTGGGGGGGATTGGTAGACTAAGGCCTAATCCCAGCAGTGGGATGTTAAAAAGGGCTGAATAATCATGATGATGAAATAAACAATATATTTAAATAGATATTGAAATCTGAAATGGATCAATATGTCCAAATGTAAATGAAGAGTTTACCTCAAATTAGTCATACACCATACATATTGATTGCTGGTGCGTCATTTGCGATACACATTAACGCGATACTTAGCGTTATCATATCGTCCCGAACATTGAAACAGAAATGTAGTATGTCTTTTTTTCTTGTAATTATATTGTTTATGATTTGTTTAAGCAATTGTTAAATCTGTACATAAAATAAAATTCTAACTGAGTCGAATCTGTACATTAAATATTTTTTGGAAAATCTTATTGAAATAGACATTATTATCGATACAGATGTCGAATCTATAGTTTAGTTTGTCTGTCTGTCCTTTTGTAACCTCATCACAAAAAAACCACTGTAGGGATTCTGATGAAATTTGGTATGATGATAACTGGTTATCCAAGTCAACATGCAGGACATTTTACTGCGGGAAAATATCTCTGCGAAATCTATACTAAACATTAAAACGTAATTTATAATTTTATCATTTGGGACTTAAATTTTTATGATAAAAATATATTGGTAAAAATATATAACTATTAATAAAATCAATAACTATAGAAAATCAACCACAATAATCATAATGAAAATATATATCATTTTAATATCTCAAATAAAGAAATCCTTACTTAAAAGAACATACAACATACATATACGTTAGTAAACATAACTACTTCTAAACCTATACACTGATAGAATTTAAAGCATTTCTTTAATAACTTGCCAACATATATGTACATTGCACATATAACAGAAAAATTAAATATCCATAAAAAAAATAACATATAGAACATTATTCAATAAAATAACACAATTATTAAAGTTTTTATCAAAATAAACTACTTAATTAATTAGTATGCAGCTAAAATACAAACCGATAAATCCAATAATTAACAGCTCTTTAATACTTTGTTATTATTGTAAATTATCAACTAACCCAACACTATTATAAATGTTTTATAGTAAGATTGATCATTAAAATATTACATAAGCAGGAATACAATCATTCCTCTGAATGAGATAACAGCTAATGGGTTTGAAAATTAACATAATAATAATATCTTTGCACTTTCTCATTTTGTCCCGCTGTTTAACACATTCCCCACAAGAATGGGTTGATTGGAAGGGATCTCTTATAGAGATAAGCCCACCTTCGTCCATGTCACTTTCTGTATATTTTTTTTATTAACTATTTGTGTATTAAAGAATATATATAATAATTAATATTGCTACTGCCAGATCATATGTGAATATACAATAACTATTTAAAGCATGTTTAATAATAATACAATTCATATAATTCAGCCTCTACTTTTTATAATACTAGATGAGCTAAGTTAGTGAGCACAAATGTACATTTTAAAACCAAAAATTGAATAGAAATCTTTTGCTAACTGATTTTATTGTTCATACCTGTCCATCCATCTTTTTCACAGTTAACATCAGCATTTGCATCAATAAGAGCTTGAACAACTTCTATATAGCCTAAAGTAACTGCTAAAAGTAGGGGTGTACGGCCTCTGGGATCTTGTTTTTCTATATCTTGTTGTGAAAACTGTAATAAAATTATAATATTCAAAAAAATCAATCATATTAACAAGTATTTTGTTGAAGAGTTAAAAATTAATTTATTGTTTTTTTTTTTGTTAATTTATATTTTGTTATAAGTAAATCAGTTTTCTACTAATGGGATTTCATTTTCACACAATATTAGGCAGCAATAGTATGTTTTGAGCTCTAATCCATATCAAGTACCACTGCAATGGCTTCATCACAGATAATAAGATTATTTTAATGTAACATTACTCACAACCTACACACTCCTGTCACTTGTTTACATATAATAATGTTACATTGCACCATCACTGTGTCAATTACATGTTTAAATACAATAAAATAAAACCTAAAATAACATTTCTATGATTAATCTAAAAATTGTTGTATAAAATGTAAGCTTAAGCTTACTGTCGTCAATAAGACAATATTGCAGTCATTATTTATTATATATTAGGAATTGCTCAAAGAATTCTATCACATAGGTTTTAATTGTCTAAAACAGATTAACCTAACCCCAAAATAACAATCCACTAGAAATTCTGCTATACAAAAAGGAAAAAAAACTAATATTTTTTTTACGAACCTTATTATTTTGAAGAGCACTCTTTAGTTCTTCATGCTTGTTATTCCAAACAAGCCAATGAATTGGGTAGCGGCTCGCAATTTCTTCGGATGTCAGAGGCATTTTACAACACATTTAATTTCTATTCCCCTATAAATAATCTTATTTTAAGTGTATATTACATACACGACTATTAACATTTCGCTGTACACGTCACTCAACTTGAATCCATCGTAAAAACACAAAAAATTATTACTATCTTTTCCACTTTCTTCACAATAGTGTCAAATTAGAATTGAGCCTGCAGAATGCAGACACAAATCACAATCATTCGGTGCAGGTGACAGAACAGAATTCAATGGATGGAATCATAGACTAAAATGTTGTAAGCGTTTAAAATATATTTTCTACTAGAATTAACCAAATTCACTTTATTACAAAGAGTAACTTTAATTAAATTTAATTTAACTTTATTTTAGTGTATAAAGTTTCGTTTTCTTTCGAACTGTAGGTTTTAGGTTTGTTATGTCATGCATGATCTCAATTCAATTCTTTGTTATTTGGCTTATTACTGTGTCATCAATGATAAATGCAAAAAACTTAACTAATCAGATAAAGGCAACACTAACAAAACTTTAATATTCATAAAGTTTATAGTCAGTTAAAAAAGAAATGGGAAAGATTTATCGAAAGGAATTTTTGTAAAGGGCCTATGGCCTATTTATATTTAGTATGAGGTTAAGTAAATGATATCTCTTTTGTACCTGATTTTTAGCTTCTATTGTGTTCGCATCTTTCCATGCAATGTATTGTACCTGGAAGTTACACCAGCTGAAGGAAAAATTGAGAAGGTGAGATGCATTCTATGGTGATCCTGACTGGCAGATGGATCACCACCACACAGCATTAACCGCTTTTAGCAGAAACGTGAAATTTGGAGGACGTATTCCTTAAATGATGTAGGCATCTGATAAGACGATATATCCAATAATTATATCCGTTAAAAGATATATGACACTCTGTCATTCTTAATGTGAAATACACAGAAAGTGGTGTTTAGATTTAAGAAAAAAATGATGAAATATATTCATTTGTTTTTTTCGAACTTCATCCCTTAAAGGGCATCAATCATCAATCCCTTTGGGCAAAGAATTATTTATTATCAGAATTACTTAAAACTTAATATTAATGCTTTTCAATACAATTAAATAAATACGTATTGTAGAATTTTTCGAAATTAAATCCCATAAGGGGGTAAAATGGGGGATGAAAGTTTATATGAAACTGTCATTAATATGTAAAAAAGTACAAAAATAAAAAAAGTCACCTGTGGACGATTTAAGAGTTTTAGAGTCACTTTCTTTAAAATGATTTCCATATAACAAGCCTAAAATATAAAGATTGTGATTGATTTTGCCAATTTTGGTTGTCTTATTGCTTTAGCTCACAATTTCTTCAGTTTTTGTTTTTTAGTAACAAATGATATCGATATTTTTTTGCATCCTGGCGCTGCATAATTTTAATTTTTTTTTAATAAAAATATAAATATATTTTTTTTTGAAAAAAAAATATCACGTTAAAGAGCTTTACAATATACTAAAGGACATAGTGATCGCGACGTCTAGCGAGAGAAAAAGGCAAAATTCTTCGCCATAGTACTCCATGTAAATCATAATCATCGCTCAGCCGGTGATCTTCTAATTTACCTGACACATAGATGGGCAGAAGCAGTTGAGACCAAGGGGGAGGCGCTTGCAGCCAGTCTGGACATAGCGAAGGCCTTTGATCGGGTATGGCACAAAGCGCTTCTTTCGAAGCTACCTTCCTATGGGCTCCCCGAGAAATTTTGCAACTGGATCACCAGCTTTTTGGCAGATCGGAGCATTAAGGTCGTTGTCGACGGTGCTTGCTCTGATCCTAAATATGTCAATGCTGATGTTCCACAAGGCTGTGTACTGTCTCCTACTCTGTTCCTTCTGCATATCAATGACATGTTGCAAATTAGCAACATTCATTGCTATGCAGACGATAGCACTGTGGATGCGCTGTACACTGGCCGAGCTAATATTTCTCGGGAATACGTCGACGAGAGCCGGAACAAACTTGTGTCTGAAGTCGAATCTCTGTTAACCAAAGTCTTGGATTGGGGTCGACTAAACTTAGTCCAATTCAACCCCAAAAAGACACAAGTTTGCGCGTTAACCGCTAAAAAGTCGCCATTTATCGTAGCTCCTCAATTTGAGGACACTCCTCTGTCTCCCACAGCCAGTATCGGAATACTTAGCGTCGACATCTCGAGCAACGTCCAGTTCCGTGGTCAATTGGAAGGTAAGGTCAAACTGGCCTCAAAGAAGCTTGGTGTGCTCAGCAAGGCGAGACAGTACTTCACGTCGCGTCAGCGTCTTATTCTTTATAAGGCGCAAATTCGGCCCCACATGGAGTACTGTTCTCATCTTTGGGCGGGAGCTCCCCAGTACCAGCTACTTCCATTTGACCGCATTCAACGTAGGGCGATTCGAGTTATCGACGATCAAGCTCTCTCCGATCGGCTTGATCCTTTAGCTCTGCGTAGAGATGTTGGATCACTCTGCATCTTCTACCACATCTATCACGGGGAGTGTTCCGAGGAATTGTTCGGACTGATCCCGGCTGCTGAATTTCACCATCGGACATCGCGCCAAAATAATAAATTCCATCCACACCATCTCGATGTCCAGCGTTCCACAACAGTGCGATTTTTAAGGCATTTTCTGCCCCGCACAACCACTCTGTGGAACCAGTTATCGCCGGCGGTCTTTCCGAACCGCTACGACCTGGCCACCTTCAAGAAGAGAGCGTATTCCTTTCTTAAAGGCCGGCAACGCGTCTGCAAGCCCTGCGGTGTTGCAGATGTCCATGGGCGGCGGTGATCACTTCTCATCAGGTGAGCCTCCTGCCCGTTTGCCCCCTTAGTCCCATAAAAAAATAAAAAAAATCATACTAATATGGAATTATTCTAAGTACTTGGCAACACAAAATGACAGATGTAATTTGTCATAAAAACAGCTGTCACTTTAGTAAATTGTCAAATATATCAAAACAAAAGTTTTCACTTTTATTTGTCATCCATGGTTTTCACTATGTCAAATGAGAATAAAACGTAATCCCTATAAAAATATTATGTAGCTATAAAAACATATTGCGTAACATCACATAAAAGTTATAATACTTATTTTACGATAAATGAAACCAATATGAGAAAGCCAATATATCCGATAATTTGTTCTAAGCCGGCTTGCTTAGAATTCAGGACAACATTGCAAATAAAAACATTGACAACTGTAACTAAAAAACAAATCGAGGTAAGTAGTCTTTGCTGACCAGTATTTGCTTAAATTCATTAAATTATACTTAAAACATTAAACATAAAAAAATAATGTTCTATTTCAAGGAAAGCTATAAACTCCTGGATGTACCAAAAAACTCCAGCCAAGATGTAATAAAAAAAGCATTCTTAGATCTTGCCAAGAAATATCATCCAGATGCTAAGTCCCCGGACGCTGATATAAATAAATTTGTGGCTGTAGAAAATGCATTCAGAATCTTGTCAAAACATAATGCCACAAATACTAAGGAAGTTGAAAAAATTGTATATGATATAAAGTTATGTAAACAATTTCAAATTCTCTTCCTTATATAGATTGTCAATTCTTTTCATATTTATTTAAATATTTGTTTATTTTCACTTAGTAAAGGTATGAAATTAATTTCGAATTCTATCAGTACTTATTTAAATATATTTTTATTTTCGCTTTAATATTTTTTACAGCACACAGCACCACAACATAGACAATTTCTTAGCTTTGATGGAATTGGATATGGGACTCCCTCTCAGAGACAAAAACAATATGCTCAAGTTAGAGCTCAAAGGGCAGCTATTAATGTGATGGAACACAGAACTGCAAAAGCTGTTGCATCTGCAAAGACTCTTATGAAAAAAGAACCACTTAAGAAACATGATATTAAAACTAAATATGGGTTTGAAAGGTTGGTGGAAGATTTAATACAAGAATCCATGTCTAAAGGAGAATTTGAAAATTTAAGTGGCAAGGGAAAGCCATTGAAAGATCAAAATAGTAATCCATATGTTGACTTCACTACTCATAAGCTGAATGAGGTAAGGAATATATATCTATGATATTGGCTTTAAATATTTAAAAATAATGAATAAATAAATATATTGGTACATAAACACACAGCACCATCTAGTTCCATGGTAAGCTACGAGGCTTGTGTTATAGATACCAGATAGTTGATACACTACACATATATAACTTTAAATACATACTGAAATACAAACATTTGTGCTCATCACAGAAATGAATACCCCCAGCCAGACTGGAACCCGCAACGGCTGGCACAGTAAGCAGGGTCACTACAAACTGAGCCAAATGTGTCGTCAAAAACCTTTTATTCATTTATTGTTTCAATTAGAAAAATAATATGACTACATTAATGTAGTATTTTTTTTCAGGTTTTAATAAATAATGGATTTACTCCAGAATGGATAACAATGAGCAAAGAAATAGATCAAGACATAGAACTTTTGAAAGAAGAAATAAGAAACGATAGAAAGTATTTAGGACCTTATCCTTTAAATGAAGAGGATGCTGTAAGATGGCTTAAATTATGTGAAAGTAATAAATTGTTGGCAGAGTCAATAAATATGAAAATAAACACATACAATCTTATTGTTCCACTTCTTAATAAACAAAAGTTTCATATTGAATTTGATAAAATTTGTGTTGATATATTAGAAAATGGTCAACATTCTGTTGACAGAGATCAAACAGAAGAGGCGAAAAGTCAGAAGGTTGTGGTACAAGAGAGTGATGATATAATTGGTATATTTTTTAAAGTGTTAGGTGAATTATTAAGTTTTGGAGGAAACGAGAAAAAGAAAATCGGAAATTGACCAATTTACTTATAAGTAATAAAGTGTAATATTAACGACAAATAAAACCTAAGTAGAATTTAATTTTAGTAAATCAATTAAGAGCAAGGCTCTAAGTTTTGTCTATTAAAACTCAGGCTAAGTAGAAACACTTTTATTATAAATATTCTGTGATATCCTAGTGTTAATAGTATGAATAATATTAAAATAAAACCACAGCAATAATTATTTTCATTTTATTTAAACGTAAGCTAACTATTCTACAAGGGTATTCCTAGAACAGTTTCAACATGAAAAATATTTCTAAAACAATGTTTATAACATTAAAAATAAATCTTATTTTAAATATTCGAGTAAATATACTATATACTTGTATGGAAGACATACATCTTTATTTAGGTCTTAAAATAAATGCAAAAAACTTTAACATGTACAATAATGTGGTATATTTTCAAAGGCACTTTATACAATAGATATTTATTGTTACATCTCCATCACACTATTTAAAGGTTTTAATTAACACAACCATGTTCATGTTTTTAAATGCAGCTTATTCTTTAAAAGTTTTAATTTGATTTAACTATGTATAAGAATCTACAAAATATATTTAAACGGCTTGAGAACAATTACATATTATTTAATAACAATCTATACTAAAATTATTAATGTGAAAGTTTATAAGGATGGATGGATATTTGTTACTCAATCACATGAGAATGGCTGAACGGATCTAGATGAAATTTGGCACATAGATAGATTATAGTCTAGAATAGCACATTTGACTACTTTTTATCCTGGAAAAATATACGGTTCCTGTGGGATAGAGTGGTTTTTGTTTTTCATTAGGAACGAAGCGAAGCGAGGGTGAGTCAGTACTTTATAAAAGTTTGCCATTAATTAATTAAAAATAATAAAAATATACATTTCATTACATTATGGAATGAACTTGCCTTAATTGTTATTTCCTCTACTATATACATACATAAGCACTATTTTGAACACAAAAAATAATAAGGTATAGTTTTCATTTATACATAAACAAAGAAACCTGATATCTTTATGACAAGTGAAATATAAAATGGAGATTAAGATGATTTCCTTATTTCTAAATAGGAATATATTCAGTTATATACTGACAAGGCACATTCACGGCAATAAAAAACTGCATTCTGGAAATAGGTTACATAGAGAAAGAAATAACCTTAATTTTCTCTCCAAAATTAAAATATCAATAAAAACTATCATAAGTGTAGAAATGTAAATAATATCATGTATCTAATTCATTGTTATACACAAAAATATGTATAAACTTTCATAATGAGAACAGTTGATTGCAGTTTTACAATAAAAATGTACATGTAAATATAAAAAAGTTATTTATAGGTAAATCAGCCAATAAATGGGTAATTTATTACCTACAAATAACTGTAAATAATGTTTATTTATCTATATCTCTCAATTTACAATACAAAAAATAATTATATTTGTGTTATAGAATCAAAGCCCTGCATCCAAACATCAGATCGGGCTTCATTAGTATTATGGGATCTATCGATTGTTTGACCTATCAAAGTCAAGTAATCAATAAACGTGTTAATAATATTTAACATTTGATAATATTTTTAAATCTATTCTATACAGTACAGTAAAGTATTTCATATATCTTTATATTATACATACATATATAAAATGTATACTTTACAATCTAAGCTGACCGGTATGAAATCAGCACGAGTGTGGAATACACACATTTTATGGAACTTCACTCCGGTGAGCTTTGATTGCTTACAGAGAGTAGTGTTGTTAAATTATCGTCAGTTCTACCACAGTGTGTTAATCTATCTACAGTGTCTACAGTGTCGTCTAACGAAGGCCTCTAGACAGGGAAATAGTATGGGGACAGACACGGGTGAGGTGCAACCCAACTGACAAACATTCTTCTATAATAAAATTCGTTGGCTTACTATTACAAGGTTCTATGTTAATTTTAATGAAGTTTAGTAATTTTTACATAGAACTTCGTTATTTTGTTATCGAAAATAAAACATAGAACTATGTAAAATTGAATATTTTGTAGTTAAAGTGCCGCTATCTAGTGGTTTGTTTTTGCTAAACTGTAGCTAATGACACATAGAACCTTGTAGCATTAATAACTAAATAAGTACTAAAATTGTAACATAGAACCTTGTAATAGTGAGCCAACGAATTTTATTATGGCGATAGAGAAACGTCTTTAGGATTTACGGGTACAACTATAATTTGCCACAGCTGTTCCCCATTTTATTTAGAATTTTTGCATTTGACGGTATTTCCTTATTGATGAAAGACGCTCGTTTACTGTGATCATAAAAGTGCGTATAACAATCGAGTGTGCTTACCCCGTATATCTACCAGTGCGATTGTCGCTGGACTAGTTTCGTCTTAGTAGAGCGTCGTCTCTGTCGAACGACTGACGAGAATTGACGAAACTTCAGATAATGTACTGAGTGACAGAGACGACGCTCTACAAAACCAAAATTAGCCGATTGTCTCCCTCTTTAGCTCGATGTACATATTTACTGGCGGTTACTGTCAGGGCTGCCACATCGTGTAATTGGATACGAAAATTGTAAAATACGCTTATATATTTGTATATTTCATTTTAAGTTATTCCATATTTTTAATGATATTTTTTTCATCACAGACTATTTCTCAACAGTTTTGTTAATCTATACAGGTAAATAAAATTGTAGTGTCTGTTTGTAATGTCAAAATAACAGCGTTTTGCTAAATGCATATGAAATTATATACGGTACTTATAAGAAAAACACATTTTTTTAAAATTTAAGTCTGTTTGTTCTGGGTAATCTCCGAAACTGGACTGATTTTGGCGGGACTTTCATTGGAAGATAGCTAATGTTATAGGGAGTGACATATGCTACTTTTTTTAAAGAACCAGAATTAGGGTTCCGCTCAAAAAAATTAAAATGTACCTAGGGACGAAACCGAGCGGCGAGTGGTTAATTTGTATAATAAAATTTGATTCGGTATAATTTGAGTGAGCCAGCGGTATAAAATAAGTCGTCTCCACTGGTAGCCCTGGTCGCTAGTGGCACCTAGGAGTGCCAGACGACGCCGGCGGGCGCGAGGCGCACGCGGCCGGCGGCCAGCAGGCGCAGCGCGCGCGGGTAGGCGCGGTGCTCCGCCTCGTGGATGCGCGCCGCCAGCGCCGCCTCCGTGTCCGCCGCCAGCACCGGCACGCGCTCCTGGATTATGATCGGTCCGGTGTCCATGCCCTCCTGATGATTGGATATTAATATATAAATTAAATAACTAAGTTTTTCTATGTAGATATTTGACTATTTGTAAAGTGTTTATTTTTTAATAAAACTGTTTGCATTATTATTTTAATCTGTGAGACTTCTTTAAAATCGTTGTGATTTGAAACTCGATTGAAACGGAAAAAAAGACAAACACATGAATATATGTATAGGATTAAGCCGGCGAGAGAATGAGATGGAATACATTGGCATGTTGTCATGGTAGCCGTTGTTATTAATTTCAATTTAATTATTTTAGATAGAATACATCACACAGGAAGTGAAAAATAATACAACTAATGACTGAATGATATATAATGTATATTCATCTCAAATAAAATGTAATAAAAATGACTTTTAAACTTGATAGTTTACCTCAAAACTGTAGTTGTATCTCGATACACAAATGAATAAATTATAAAACATAAACATACACCCTCTATTTATAACTTGGTTAAGAGCATGCAAACAGACAAACACTCACGTCGACAAAGTGCACGGTGCAGCCGCTCTCGCGGTCGCCGGCCTGCAGGCACTGGCGCTGCGCGTGCAGGCCGGGGTGGCGCGGCAGCAGCGACGGGTGGATGTTGATCAGGCGACCTTTCCATCTGTACACCGACAATAAATGTTAAACCAAATTAGAAATCCAAACAACTCGCACGAAACGCTTCAGTTCTACGTTTCTGAATCGAACTGCTAAGGAGTGGAACACCCTTCCAGCATCCGTGGTTCCTGCCACCTACAATCCAAGTACCTTCAAGGCTAGAGTGAACAGGCATTTTCTAGGCAAGCGCGCTTCAACCTAGACCTCATCAGTGCTTTCCAGCGCTGATTGTAATCAAGCGCAAGCCTATTTTTCAATAAAAAAAAATAATTAATAACTTTGCACACACGCATGCAAACAACATATACTCACAGACACACACACAAACACATCACACAGAGACATATTGATACCTTAATTGGCAAACTAGCTAACTCCATAAGAGCAAATTTTTCAGGAGACACTTAAAACTCTATAATATTGTTTGTAGACTACTTATTGAAAAATCTAAAACACCGTTGGTAGATAATATCGTAAGCTGTTATTTTTGATACTGTCAAATCTTACTAAAATAATCCTACTGAATTACAGTTGCGTACAATGTGAACCAAAAAATATTTTTTGACTAAATCTGGAGTTGGCTGGTTTGCAAATTAAGGTACCGATATACAAACGCACACACAAACAATTTCTTTTATATTTGATTATTCTATTTTCTAGCATTATAATCTGCTAACTTTAGTAATTGTTAACTATTTGGTCTTTATATCGTAAATCTAGAGGAAGGTAACGATGTTCGATATACAGGTTTTCCTACTACGAGCTCCTAAGCATTTTCGGCTCTTTCTGGATATTTTTATATCTATACATAATATAATAAAATTGTAACTAAGCCGAATCTGCACATTAGATATTTTTGGAAAATCTTGTTGAAATAAACATTTTCATCGATACAGAGGCCGAATCTATAGTTTTTAGAATTTTTGTCTGTCTGTCTGTTACCGCATCACAGAAAAACCACTGGAGGGATTTTGATGAAATTTGGTATGATGATAGCTGGTTATCCAGGTCAACATATAGGATACTATTTACCGCAGGAAAATGTCTCATTTCTGAGAAAAAAAATTCAAAAACTGCAATGTAAGAGTATACTAATATGTAAAACCTCATAATTTGGGTTTTGGTCATCTGAACGCAGGCGGAGCCGCGGGTAATGCTAGTTACATATGTCTTAAGCGAAACAGTTATGTGAAGAATATATTTTTGTAACCTGATCTTTTGCTACAAATAAACGATATAATAATAATAATAATAACCGTTGTTGCGAGGAACTATGCAGTTTTGTAGTAGCTCATTTTAGAGAGACGCGAGACACCGACACAGACTTTTTTAAATTCGCCATCTTGATTTTTTTTATCAATAAATTAGTATTTATTAGTAAAATAAACGTAATAATGAAAATAATCACTAAATTTCAAGGCCATAGATCAATTAGGAAGTTAAAAAAATCTTCAGAACAAAATTTTGTAAAAAAAAAACTGACTTTGGTGGCTTCTCATGCCTTTGTTTTCCAATATTTTTTAAAACAACGAATACCCCACTATATAAGGTAGTAAAAAATGTGGTCACTATAGTCTGATTTTCCTCACATTAAAGATACGGTGCCGGTGGTAGATTCCTCACGAACCGACTACACGGACATTTAATTTAAATTTAAAATGTAAAATTAACGATTCAAAAGAGCTTGTGAAAGTCAATAAGAAAAATATTTGAATAAAGTATAATTTGATTTGAAAGGCAGGTTCGTGCCCCGCAGTGAGATGTTCACTTACTTTTGTACAAACTCCTTAGATAGAATCCTCATGAATCCAGCAAGACACACGATATCTATCTTGTGCTGTTCCAGCACAGCGGTCATGGCGCGGTCGAAGTCTTCCCTGGTCTCGTAGTCTTTGTGGTTGAGCACCTGAAATAGAATAAATGTTATAGAAAAGATTTCTACGATATAGATTCCTCTTATAGAGAAGAAAACACAGACAGATAAAACATCTTATTTATTATTATTACTAGAGATTCGTTCGAGTTGTAGTGTCACGTACACGCATGCGTACACTCATTTCAGCTGCACTCACACACACGAACCCACTATATATGTAAAAAAATTTAAAGAACGTTTGTGTGTTATAACGCGCTCGCTTGCGAAATCGAAGCGGGTTCAAATCCTGGGTCTCGCACCTCTGATATATTCATGAGCTTAATCATTTTAACTTGTTTAAAACTTGTCTTACGGTGAAGCAAAACATCGTGAGGAAACCTGCACATCTGAGAGAACCTAACAAGTTTTTGAAAGACATGCTCAGTCCGCCCGCACTTGGCCAGCGTGGTGGGACGACATAAAGGGCTGTACTCACAACGGCGGGTATGTCGGCGAGGCGGGCGCGCTCCAGCGCGCGGGCGCCGGCGCGGTTGCAGAGCACGAGCGCCACGTCGGCGCACAGGCACTGCGCGGGGTCGCGCGCCGCCTCCGCCAGCGCCGCCATGTTGCTGCCGTTGCCCGACACCAGCACCGCCACCTGGTGGGTGGGAAAGGACAACTTGACGACACGTTTGGCTCTTTGTAGCAGGGATATGAAAAAATAATCGATTTTTAATAATCGATTCTCGAAATATTCAAAATCGATTTTTAATGAATAGATTATATTACTTACTCTCTTTTTTTAAAAGTAAATAAGATAAGATATGCGTTGTTGGATTAAACATAGCTACATATTTTACTCGAATTTTACAAACAGCGCCATCTGTGTAATAAGTGAAAAAATGTGTGGACTTGGTAATTTTATTATTATGTACAAAAAATGCAAATTTTCGAATAGTTCGATTAAATCGGTTATTTTTAATTAATCGATTTTTTACTACTCGATTATCACAAAAAAGGATAAAAATCGCGTCCTGTGACAAAACCGATAAACGTAGTGTGAACAACAAACCCGCTTCTTGGGCAGCAGCGGCATGCGGCGCGTGAAGTCCAGCGCGGAGGCGAAGTTGTCGACGAGCACGCGCGCGCCGCGCGGCGGCCGCGCCTGCACCGTGCCGATCACCAGCCCGCCGTGCGGACGGAGTATGTTCATCACCTGTCATCACACATCATCATCATCATTATTATTATTATCATCACCACTGTAGATATACACACACATATACACACACATCCTTTTGAATACTTTTCTATTTTTGCTAGAGGTCTTTTTTATAAATTACGTTTGTGACAGATTTTAATTAAAAACTAAAAAAGTACTGAGATTAAAAATTAAAAACTTAAAAAATTCGGCCGAAAAATAATTAAACGGGAATTTTGATATTTTCCAGGTCGGTGCCATATAATTAAATAAAATAAAATTTAAATGGGAGGTATACTATTCGAAACAAAAAAAAATCAAATCGGTTCAGACGTCTTCGAGTAATCCGTGAACATTCATTAAAAAAATCTGACGAATTGAGAACCTTCTCCTTTTTGGAAGTCTGTTAAAAAAAGGCGAACAATTGTATGCCGATTTTTATTTCTATTTTATATCAAATAGATTTAAATTATCCTTTATTCCTGTAGCTGTTGTATATTAATGTACCAACATATTTATTCTTTACTAGGATTGCCCGCGGCTCCGCATGCGTTCAGATGACCAAAAACCAAATTCTTAGGTTTTACATATTAGTATACTCTTACATTGCAGTTTTTGTATTTTTCTCAGAAATTAGACATTTTCCCGCGGTAAGAAGTACTTATCCTATATGTTGACCCGGATAACCAGCTATCACCATACCAAATTTCATCGAAATCCCTCCAGTGGTTTTTATGTGATGCGGTAACAGACAGACAGACAGTATCGATAATAATGTCTATTTCAATAAGATTTTCCAAAAAATATTTAATGTACAGATTCGGCTTAGTTACAATTTTATTATATGTATAGATTGATTTATTTTTATAATAGGGCATAATTTATAAGGTGTATGAACAATGAACACGTGTCACCTCTGCCTGGTCCTCGGGCGTGACGATGAGCACCATGCCGATGCCGCAGTTGAAGGTGCGCAGCATCTCGTCGTCCTGCACCGCGCCCGTGTCCGCTATCCACGCGAACACCTACCATACAAATATCACACCACTATAATATATATATATTGAATTAATAAGAAAGTCTATATATATATATATATATATATATATATATATATATATATATATATATATATATATATATATATATATATATATATAGACTCAACAGATTTGCGTAAAAAATCTAAATGTAAAAGCATGTAGTCATAGCTTTAATTGAATTGAATTAATTTTGTGTTCTTGTATTCACCCCTTTTTTACGTAACATTGCTGGACACATGTCTCCCTTTAACATGAGGGTGATCATGCCATAGTCCACCACGCTGGCCAAGTGCGGTTGGACTTCACATGTCATTCAAAAACTTGCTAGATTCTCTAAGACATGCAAGTTTCCTCACGATGTTTTCCTTCACCGTAAGACAAGTGATAATCATGTTGGAAATAATGCGCACATGATTATATCAGAGGCGCGAGACCCGGGATTTGAACCCGCTTCACTTGATTTCCCTAGCGAGCGCGCTACCATTGACCTGCCACTGCCTAACTACATGCTGGGTTAATTTTATTATAATATTAGCATCTTTAATCCATATAATATAAAAAGCAAACAAAAAACATTGGGAACGTCTTTGCAAAATAAACAATGTAGAAATAATAAATAATAATTAAAGAGCGTGTGTATGAATGTGTACACGCGCAAGAAGTAAAACTTCTGTAGGTTATCGGTACTCTTTATGAAATTTAATTTATGTTTTAAATAATTAGAATAGGTGAGATACTAAAAATAACGCATATATTAGGCATATTACAATCATATATTTATAGAAATTTAAGGAAAGAATATAATATTATATATCTATGAACGAATTAACAATTAGGGGTGTGCGAATATCGTTCGAATCGAATCAAATCGAATATCAATATTCGATTCGAAATTCGAATCGAACAATTCGAACTTTCGAATTATTCGAAATTTTTCGAATTATTCGAAGAATTTCGAATAATTCGAAAGTTTTCGAATAATTCGCAAATTAATGAAATATCTCTGGATCTTCAATTGTATCCATTTAAATTCCTTCAAATCGTGTGTCAACATAGTCTACTTACGAATAATATACTTTTCGTTTAAAAATCAATTACCCAGAGAAAACAATTGCTAATTTTTAAAATTTGCAATATATTATTAAATAAAACTATCTTTTCGGATTATTTCGCGGATTTATTTTGATTTTTGGTTCCCGACGTTTCGAATGCTTTACAGCATCCATGGTCACGGGAGAGACTGAGGTGTTACATGTCTTAAAGATATAGTTGTTACAGACAGCCTACCCACAATTAAGAAAATGAAAATTGCACCAATTACATTACAATATTTTTAACTTTAAACATTTTTATAATTTTAATTATAATTGAATATGGAAAATTATTTATTTAATTTTTGCTTTTATTTTTATAATTATTACAATTTAAAAATATTAATTAGTAATCTATATTTAGTGTTGCCATTATTATATTTATAACCATAAATAAAAATATAAAAATATAGTATTAATTATTAAAGCCATATAATTGTTCTATGTGTAATTTAAAAAGTTTAAATTAATTAAGGATAATCATTTTAATTTAGTTTGCTATTATTTAAAACAACTTACTAAGCAACACTATTCATATATACTTTTACAAATGAAAATTATTAATCTGATAAGCTGTCATTTTGATCTACACAGTATGAACTTACTACATCTGTCTGTCTGTTATATTTATATTTATTATTTGATTTTATTATATTAATAACAGGATCCCATGACGATGGTAGTACCCAGCCATCTTCCCTATTGAAATTTGGATGTTTTTTAATTTCTATGGCTTCTCGAATCATTCTAGGGCGATATCGGTTTTCTTTCGCCAGGATTTAAGGTCTATCAAAACGAATATAATGGCTTGGGCGGTCCTGGCTATGTTTGCAGACAGCAGATGTTGTATTGCGACGGTGCTTCACATCAGCTATGTGTTCTTTGACCCGGGTTCTAATGGATCGCTTTGTTTGTCCAATGTAAGAGAGCCCACAATCACAATCAAGCTTGTAAACTCCTGCATCTTGTAGAGGGATGTGGCACTTGACAGGTGGTAAGAACTGACTAATTTTCTTTGGCGGCTTGAAGTAAGTTTTAATTGAAGCTCGCTTTAGAATGTAGCCAATCTTGTCAGTGACTCCTTTCATGTATGGCAAGACTGCAGGGACGCGCTCGACTGTGGCTGGTTTCACTCGGTCCCTGTGACGTAGGCGCGGCACTTGCAGCTTGTTGTCACGCAGAACTTGCTTGACATGTTGCAGTTCTCCGGCCAGGTGTTGCTCGTCACAGATCCCGCGTGCTCTCTGAAACAGAGATTTTCCCACGGTAGCTAACTGTGAAGGATGGTGGTGAGATTCACCGTTCAGGTACCTATCAGTATGGGTCTTCTTTCTATACACAGTATATCAAGCAACATGTCAAGCAAGTTCTGCGTGACAACAAGCTGCAAGTGCCGCGCCTACGTCACAGGGACCGAGTGAAACCAGCCACAGTCGAGCGCGTCCCTGCAGTCTTGCCATACATGAAAGGAGTCACTGACAAGATTGGCTACATTCTAAAGCGAGCTTCAATTAAAACTTACTTCAAGCCGCCAAAGAAAATTAGTCAGTTCTTACCACCTGTCAAGTGCCACATCCCTCTACAAGATGCAGGAGTTTACAAGCTTGATTGTGATTGTGGGCTCTCTTACATTGGACAAACAAAGCGATCCATTAGAACCCGGGTCAAAGAACACATAGCTGATGTGAAGCACCGTCGCAATACAACATCTGCTGTCTGCAAACATAGCCAGGACCGCCCAAGCCATTATATTCGTTTTGATAGACCTTAAATCCTGGCGAAAGAAAACCGATATCGCCCTAGAATGATTCGAGAAGCCATAGAAATTAAAAAACATCCAAATTTCAATAGGGAAGATGGCTGGGTACTACCATCGTCATGGGATCCTGTTATTAATATAATAAAATCAAATAATAAATATAAATATAACAGACAGACAGATGTAGTAAGTTCATACTGTGTAGATCAAAATGACAGCTTATCAGATTAATAATTTTCATTTGTAAAAGTATATATGAATAGTGTTGCTTAGTAAGTTGTTTTAAATAATAGCAAACTAAATTAAAATGATTATCCTTAATTAATTTAAACTTTTTAAATTACACATAGAACAATTATATGGCTTTAATAATTAATACTATATTTTTATATTTTTATTTATGGTTATAAATATAATAATGGCAACACTAAATATAGATTACTAATTAATATTTTTAAATTGTAATAATTATAAAAATAAAAGCAAAAATTAAATAAATAATTTTCCATATTCAATTATAATTAAAATTATAAAAATGTTTAAAGTTAAAAATATTGTAATGTAATTGGTGCAATTTTCATTTTCTTAATTGTGGGTAGGCTGTCTGTAACAACTATATCTTTAAGACATGTAACACCTCAGTCTCTCCCGTGACCATGGATGCTGTAAAGCATTCGAAACGTCGGGAACCAAAAATCAAAATAAATCCGCGAAATAATCCGAAAAGATAGTTTTATTTAATAATGTCAAACATTCGCGTAAATCTAAGAAAGTATTATTTGCAATATATGTTTATTAGGGGTGTGCGAATATCGTACGAATCGAATCGAATCGAATATCAATATTCGATTCGAAATTCGAATCGAATAATTCGAATTTTCGAATTATTCGGGAACTTTCGAATAATTCGAATTATTCGATTCGAGTTTCGAATCAAATATTAATATTCGATTCGGAACGAATAATTCGTAAGTTCGAATTATTCGCACACCCCTATTAACAATTCGTTCATGTATATATAATTTGTCAGACAATAACAACGGTCACCATGGCAACGCACGTTCGCAAGTTTTACTATACAAAAAAAGGTATAAAGGCGTGCACTGACGGGCTGTATGTTCCACCAGTGCGCGTTGAGGCGCGCACGCACGGCGTCGGGCAGCACGCGCGGCAGGTTGTCCAGCAGGCCGCCGCCCGTCACGTGCGCCACCGCCTTGGCGCGCGCCAGCGCCGGCAGCACCGCGCGCACGTAGATGCGCGTCGGCTTGATCAGCTCCTCGCCTGCGCACAGATACTTATATACTCATCGATACACAATCGGCGAGAGAAAATGTCCTCACCGAATGAGCGCTCATTTGTTTATATGAGCGCGCTTTTAAATTTTTTTTTTGTGAAAACAACTTTAAAAGTTGCAATTTAAGATTCAATTTACATTGTTATATATTTGTTTCAAATAGAATAATTACCTACCTACCTAAACACAATTGGTGACAGTTTTAAGAGAACTTTTGGATGGGATTATATATGTAGTACTTTTTTGATTGATGCTTAAAATCTATAAAAAATCGAAACATAATAAGGTATACCACAATACCTAAAGTAAGTCCATCTTCACTGAAAGGCGCTTTGTCATCTAGAGTGAGACCGGCCTTCTTCATCAGGCTGTGTACGAGGCTGAAGCCATTGCTGTGGATACCACTTGACGGCAAACCAATAATAATATCACCCACCTGCATAAGTAAATATTATTATTATATGTATATAAAATAAACGAGTATGCGTGTAGAATGAAACAGAACAAATTCTCTCTCATGACGATGTTTTCCGTAAAACGTGCAGAACATCAGGTACATACATATAAAATAAAATGTTAAATATTCGCTATTGTAAGAAAATATTATGGGACCAGAACAAAATTTTATTTGACTTGACACACAGTCTTCACATCTATACATATAATAAAATTGTAACTAAGCTGAATCTGTACATTAAATATTTTTTTGAAAACCTTATTGAAATAAAAATTATTATCGATAAGAGGCCGAATCTAGTTTTTAGATTTTTTGTCTGTTTGTCTGTCTGTTACCGCATCACAGAAAAACCACTGGAGGGATTTCGATGAAATTTGGTATGGTGATAGCTGGTTATGCGGGTCAACGGGTATAGGATACTTTTTACCGCGGGAAAATATTTCATTTCTGAGAAAAAAAAATCAAAAACTGCAATTTAAGAGTACACTAATATGTAAAACCTAAGAATTTGGTTTTTGGTCATCTGAACGCGGGCGGAGCCGCGGGCAATGCTAGTACAATATAAAACAACAAACAAATCATACACAATTATTGAATAACAAGCGACTCACCCTCGCTTCGCTTGGGTTCGTCCCTAGCTTTCTTCCCAAAAAAAACTTTTATCTCCATTTTCCCCCTTAAAAGATGATTTCCGGAATAAAAAGTATCTTACGTCCTACAGGATATCAAACTACCTTCTTACCAAAATTTCATCAAAATTAGTTCAGTAGATCCAGAGATTACCTCCTGCAACGTCACAAACTCACAAACTTTACCTCTTTATAATATTAGTATATTAGATAAACCAAAACTGACGTTGATGTCGTTGATGCGCGGCAACACGCGCTCGCGCTCCACCACGCCCAGCGCGAAGCCTGCGATGTCGTACGCGCCCGCCTCGTACATGCCCGGCATCTCCGCCGTCTCGCCGCCTGTACAATTGTATATTCAGAAATCGGATTTCTATTATATATGTAAAAGTTTGTTTGTTTGTGTGTGTGTGTATTCGTATGTGTGCGTATTAACAGTGTTAGGTATCTAAGGACACCACTAAGAGACGCGAGTATCAATGGATAGTATATAACAATACAAACATAATTTCACATTAATATTTTAAATCATCCCTCCGTCACTCTGGGACACTATTTTATATAGTAGTCGAGGAAGACACACGTCATTTATTTGAGAAAGAATGAATGAATGAATGAAATAATGAACGAGTAAAAAGTTGAGGTAGGGTGAACGAGTACACAAAGCTCACCAATGAGCGCGGCAGAGGCCTGCTTGCAGCCGTCGGCGACGCCGGCCACCACGCTCTGGGCCACGCTGACGTCGAGCGCGCCGCACGCGAAGTAGTCCAGGAAGGTGAGCGGCGCGGCGCCGTTGCAGAGGATGTCGTTGACGCACATGGCCACCAGGTCCACGCCCACGCTGCCGTGCCGGTTCATGCGCTGCGCCACCTTCAGCTTCGTGCCCACGCCGTCCGCCGCCAGCACCAGCACCGGGTCCTGTGCGAACATCCTTATACTTTACTACGCAAACTACACTACATATGTATGTATGTATATATTTGACTAATCGAAACAAACCTTATAAGCAAAATGTCAAGTAGACACATTCATATTAGACACTAAATAAGAAAAGCTTTTTTCTATTTAACATTATATTAAAAAAAAGTTCAAGAGATGTCGAGAGACACCCGGTAGGAACGTAGTTCTCCTGACCATCGCCTGATACTTGTGATGCCGTCACATAGGGTGCTCTTAATAATAATAATAATAATCCCCCTTTTTGGAAGTCAGTTAAAAAGTGTCGTGACGGCCAAAATATTCCACTTGTTTCCGTCTCACTCTTATTCGCCAAATGTGCGAATAGTGCGAATCACATAAAGAGCTTCTTTCCAAAAACGTATGATATACAATTTTTTATTTATCATTTCATCAAAAACTAAAAAAAAATCAAAACAATAAAATATTCTATTTATTTATGTACATTACCTTATACTCTTGTTCAACAGCTTTCAATTGGAAGCACCCGCCGAACCCTCCGAGCCCACCCAGAACACCCGACCGAGATGTTGACCTAAAATAATATTTCAAATCGAATCAAATCCAAATATAATTTACTAGCAGAACCTGCGACTTCGCTTGCTTGATACATCGATAAAAGTTGAACATATAAAATATTATATGTACAAGTAAATATTAATAAATTAACAATCCATACTAATATGCATAATAATATTATAAATGTGAAAGTTTGTGTGGATGGATATATGGATATTTGTTGATCTTGCATCTGGATGAAATTGAGCACAGAGATAAGATTATAATCTGGAATAGCACATAGGTTACTTTTTATCCCGGAAAATGTACGGTTCCCGTGGGATATATGTTTTTGTCTAGGGACGAACCTAAAGCGAAGCTAAAGTAGCTAGTATTACAAAAGTAACTCTGTCTGTCTGTCTGTTTTCACACTTAATCTGTTGAACCGATTTAGATGAAATTTGGAATGGAGATATTTGAGACCCAGGAAAGGACATAGGACAGGAGGAGAAAGGCGTAGAATATATTTTTATCCCGGATATCACCCTTTAAGGGGTTAAAATGGTGGTGGAAGTTTGTATGTAAGATATTGTAGTAAATAATAATTTATATCTCACCTCGCTAAAGGTTTAATCAGAGAAACCAAAGAGTCGCCAGCTTCTATATCAACGCCGCTGTCCTTGTACGAGAGGGACTTTTGGGGAACGTCCCTATTGTTAGTGATGTATGGAGCTGTCAGCGGCGCCATTGCTTCTTTGAAGTTATCTACCACCACTTGATGACCGCCTGGTATAAATTAAAATAAATTAAAATATTAATAAATATTAATTAAAATATTTAGTTCATTATGTACGTTTATTACTGATAAGTAGGTTCTGCTTTACGACGATTAGTAGCTTTTTTTTAAAGTAGGGTTCTCAAATTTAAAACCCTATGTAATGCTATTAACTTTTCTCACCAGAATTCTACTTTAACATTTTATATACAACACACAATTACTCAATTTAACTTTTTAATGGTAAAACATATTCCGTTTTATCTAGTGATGTAACATGAAAAAAACTTCTTTATTTTTTTCACTATGTTGAAAAAAAAAATTTGTGCCATAATTTTATATTAATTTGTTTTCTTTCAGAGAAAAAAAGAAATGTTTTATTGAGGTATGTTTTTCTAACTTCTTATACATATTTTACTAAAATTAAAAATCGAATTAAGTATAATGAATCAATTTAATAGAAAAATATTTTTCCTTTGTATCAATGTCAGTAGGACTTTCTTACTCACTAGGCTTGTACTTATCCATGTCGGAATGTTCACATCATGAACGAATTAACCACTGGACTAGACATATAAGCGGACGTACCTTTATCGGTCTTCTCAGTAACCAGGAGATTTTAGGCTTGGTCGTTTGTTTTTTGCGTCAGTCTCAAGCACTTATTTGTCAACAAAACATATCCCAAAAATTACTAAATGTTCTGTTAAATGATGTAAAAACTATAACGGCGGAAGCAGCAGTATTTCTTTTCACTTGTAAATACATTATTTTATTACATTTATTGTTATTTATCACACAATTTAATTAAATGTAAAATAATATGTCATATTATCCAACTATGTTAAATATAGTCGATATTTCTATGTATTGTTGACATCTGACAACCATCATAAAATCCCTGGATTATACCATTCAGAACAAATGACTAAACTGTCGAGTGAGTCCATTTGACATCGACTAGTGCTTGACAATGTCGAAAAATATATCGATATTTGACGAAATTACTAAACGAATTGTGTTATTTGTACAGTACAATAACATTAAATACTTTTACCACAGTATCCTACAATCTGATGACAATAAATTTATAAAAATATTTTCTAAATCAAATAAAAATATAAATGCAAAAATTATAATTAGTATGTGTACTTAATTTTTTATTTTATTCCACATTTATATACTTTGGAATATTATTCCATTGTAATAATAATAAAGATCATTTTATTTCAACACATAAATTACACAAAATTAAACAATAATGTTTTAGCACTAAGCTTCTGGGTTGGCGTTTTGTAATAAAACACTTTACCACTTGCACTAATTATTTTACTTTCACGATCCAACACTCACTTTAATTTGCAATCTCGTTTTCTTTTTCCTAATTTCACAAATGTTTATTAAGAACTGAGCAATATTAGGACAGTGCCACATTTTTATAACTACCCGAGACAATCAAATGCCAATTAAAATAGTTCAATAACAGAATCAACAAAATCACTTTATTTAATTAAATTAGCTTAATATTTTTTTAATCTTTACAAAATAATATTTATTATATATTAATGGAATATATACCCGATATTCATTTGTTCATTAACATTATTATAGGCCAACAGAATGTTGCCATCAATGCCATCGTATTTATATAAATCAAATTAAAAAATAATTATTATTTGACACATTATTATTGCCTCTTAAATTCATTTATTTTAATTTATTAAAATTAAAAGAAGAAGAATAAATTAAAAGATATAAAATATGATGACTATGCTAACCAATGTCTAAAATGTCATTCATTGGTTCATCGATATATGTATTTTATCGATTACGTTCAAGCACTAGAAATATTGTATTGTGTATCAGTGTTTATAATAATGTAATAAAATCTTTGTGTGCGTTATGCGTCACTTGGTTGAACTAGTTTTCATACATTTGTATTTTATGTCAGGTCCAGTCTCTAATTCGTTCATGGTTCACATGTAAGCTTGGCACTATTTAACGAAAATTGTAGTACGGAAGGTTTAAAAAATAAACAGAAAACTCTAATATGAACTCTTAAGTATTAATCTTTAATGGAAACTACTGCCTTAATGATTATAATGTTTTTTTTTATCTCTCAATCTAGGCCTCAGTTCGAACGAAAACTCAGTACTAACATTTTGAGCTATAACCAAATCATAAAAAAATTACGGAAACTAAGCCAATCTTTAACCAAACTTTTAAAGAATTGCGAAAACAACAAAATTAAGATAACAAATGACACACTCACCCTCTTTCCCAATAGCATGAACTTTTCCAATAACATGGACAGTGTCTCCAACAGCTTCCATGAATTCTTTGGCACACACGGGGTCGACGATGGCCACCATGCCGACGCCGCAGTTAAAAGTGCGCAGCATTTCGAAGTCTGATACGTGACCTGTACATAATAATAGTAATATTTCATTTCTATGATACATATACAAATATATAAATATATTTGTATATATTTATACCCGACTGGAGCAAAAGTAGCCCAAATGGTCAAATAAAACTAAAAGATATATCTAACTGACCAAGACAAAAAAATTCAAATAATAAAAATCATTTAAAAAATAAACAGATTGCGTAAAAAGCGAACTAAAAAGATGAGAACAAATTGAGGAAAAGAGTATTATGCATTCGGAGACATGCTGTATACACGTAGCAAGACTCGCGGCTAGTATAAAATATGTGCGTGGTTTAAAAAGGAGAACTGAGCCGCATTAGAATATTAGCAATATAATTTTTCTTTGCTAAGCTAAAATATAGTAGTTATAGAGAAAACTAGCATTGCCCGCGGCTCCACCCGCGTTAAGATGACCAAAAACTAAATTCTTAGGTTTTACATATTAGTATACTCTTACGTTGCAGTTTTTGTATTGCTTCTCAGAAATGAGACATTTTCCCGCGGTAAAAAGTATCTTATATGTTGACCCGGATAACCAGCTATCACCATACCAAATTTCATCAAAATCCCTCCAGTGGTTTTTCTGTGATGCGGTAACAGACAGACAGACAGACAAAAATTCTAAAAACTATAAATTCGGCCTCTGTATCGATAATAATGTCTATTTCAATGAGATTTTCCAAAAAATATTTAATGTACAGATTCGGCTTAGTTACAATTTTATTATATGTATAGATAAGCTTCATTGCTTTTAAGTTTTTAGATTTAGTGTGCATGTTTGGAAAAAAATAGTATTAAAAAGTGCTTGTAATAGTCTATTTAAACCAATAACATTTTAAATTACCCTTTCTTTAATAATCACTAAAGAAATATTCACTAAAATTGCCTATAACCTCAACATACCTTTAGCCTGCAACCATCCGAAAATGGGCTTTATTTGGAACTGCTTAGCGTCCAATTTCACTTTAACACCGGGCGGTAAGATTCTTGGAATATTTTCTAGCAGACCGCCGCCCGTGATGTGCGCGAGGCCTTTGACCAAACCCTTCTTGATGGCCGGTAGAAGTTCTTTGACGTATAATCCAGTTGGTTCCAGGAATTCTAGTCCAAAGCTCCTGTTAGTTGCACTGAAGGGTGCTTTATCATGGAAACTGTAAAAGAAATAAAAATATTATAAATTTAAATTAATTATAAATGTAATGAACTAAATTTTTAAAAATATATTTTTAGGTATTGGGATAATCCTGCGACACTCCATTAAGACGGGGGAGTTTCTGTTGTGGTTTAGTGGGTAGTACTGGCTTTTCTAGCCAGTGAGTCCCACATAATCAACTGTATGTATACAGGTGGTATGCATAAATGCATTTCCCAAAATAAAAAAGGCCTTCGTTTAGCAACAGATGACAATATATGTGATGATATATATCTAGATAATATTAAATAAAACTATCTTTTCGGATTATTTCGCGCATGGTCACGGGAGAGACTGAGGTGTTACATGTCTTAAAGATATAGTTGTTACAGACAGCCTACCCACAATTTACAAAATGAAAATTGCACCAATTACATTACAAATATTTTTTAACTTAAAACATTTTTATAATTTTAATTATAATTGAATATGGAAAATTATTTATTTAATTTTTGCTATTATTTTTATAATTATTACAATTTTAAAAATATTAATTAGTAATCTATATTTAGTGTTGCCATTATTATATTTATAACCATAAATAAAAATATAGTATTAATTATTAAAGCCATATAATTGTTCTATGTGTTTTTTAAATTACATCTAGCTAACATAACGTACCTATGCCCACTCTCAGCCATGATCTTCTGCACGAGACTGTAGCCATTACTGTGCACACCAGTAGACGGGAGCGCCAGCACTACGTCACCTTCGCGCATCTCCTTAGAGCGCGGCAGCTGTTTAAGGTTATCGACCACGCCCACTGCGAAGCCAGCGAGGTCGTACTTCCCTACTTCATACATTGACGGCATTTCTGCTGTTTCACCACCTGTGGTAAGGAATACACCAATATTGTTAACTAGAAGCTATGTGTCTAACAGTAGTCTATGAGTTACTTCACATCGTAGTTTATATGTGTACTAAATTTTATCCAAATCTCTTCAGCCATTTTTGCGTGAAAGGGGAATAAATACATATATTATACATACAAACTTTCGCAACTTTATAGTTATAACATATACATATCTTTTGGTTTCTGGTTTCACACTAATAATAGTATAAATACGAGAGTAACGTCTGTTACGTTTTACGCATAAACTGCTGAACCAATTTTAATGAATTTTGGTATAGAGATGGATATGAGTTTAAAGAAGAACATAGACAACTTTTTATCGCAAAAATGAAATTTGAAGAGTGTGAAGTAGGGGTTTAAAATATGTATTGGGAAAAAATCATTTCTTAAGATAAAGAACAAAAAAACGTTATATCCTATAATAATAGTAAAAGAAATATCTATTAAGTTACTATTATTGAGTATTTAATATGTATACATAACAAAACACCATATTACCTAACAAGGCACACCCAGACAGTATGCACGCGTCTGCAATGCCCTTGACGATGCTCGCGGACACGGTGAGCTGCAAGCGCCCGCACGCGATGTAGTCTAGGAACGCGAACGGCTCCGCGCCGGCGCAAAGGATATCGTTCACGCACATGGCGACCAGATCCTGGCCTATTGTATCGTATTTCTGCATTATTTCCGCTATCTGGAAATAAATGTTGGGTGATTTACGTATAAATGTTTCATTGATATGTTAATTTGGGTGGAGTGATTTTTTTTTCTTTAAAAAAAAGTTTTTTTTTATAAGCTACAACCAAACTAAGAAAAAAAATCGCTTATGTGAATATTCCCGCGCTTTTATTTGTGAAGATATTCGTTTGAAATATATTTTTTCCTTTTTTCTACAGCTCCCTCCTAAGTTCCAACACACTGGATATACATATATCATACTAATATCAAGTATGTATTGGATACGCGTAAATAACATTAGTCTTATTGGACGAATTCTGTATTTTGCTTGTCACATATGGGGTGAGGCTGTAGATGTTAGATTTTTCAATCACAAATATTTCTTATAGTGATAGGCTGTATTTTTTAAATTTCATATTGTCTTAAAACTTCCGCCAGCCAATTGGGTAAGAAAATATTTTTTTAAAAAAATTCTTATTATTTACTTTAGCTATACAATTTAATCAAAAATCGATTACTATATGAAAATCGATTATTATCATTACGTTTAAACATCAATAAACATTGAAATATAATTAATTTATTATACAAACAATTAATTCATAACTCATCTGTAACTAACCTTAACTTTGGTCCCAACACCATCAGTTCCTTGTACGAGCACTGGGTCTTTCAAACTTGCGTCCATCTTAGATAACTGGAACAACCCACTATAACAACCGAGTCTACCTAAAACTCCCTTTCTGTGTGTCGCAGTAGCTAAAGGTTCTATCAGACGGATCAAATTCGCAGCCGCGTCAATATCTACACCACTTTCGAGATATGACAGTCCGTTGACTCTGAAAAGACATTCCTTTATTTTGGATTTTTAATAATTGGGCTTATTTGTTAAGAATGTTTTATATTTTAATGTATATTATAGTTTTAGGATTATGTTATTTATATGACAATTTTCGTAATAAGACTGTAATTAAAAATTTAAAAACCCCCGAACCGAACCGAGTAATCATACGCCAAAATAAATGGCTTACATCATTTTGGAAAAGAGCTGATACTCTTACACTGCTGGACCGATATTAACCAAACGTAGCTAAGAAGCCGAAAGGAAAATGGCTTTCAAATGAAAAACACCGCACTAAAATCGGTCCATCCGTTTGACCATAGATAGACAGACACACACATACACAGACAGACATCAACGTCAAACTTATAAAACCCCTCTTTTTGCGTTGGGGGTTAAAATCGCATTGATACAGTAACATTAGTTACACCCTTCAAAGTGACATGACTAGCGACTTCGCTTCAGGTACATTCCTAGACAAAAACAAATCTATCCCACGGGAACCGTATACTTTCGGGATAAAAATTAACCTATATTCTATTCCAGACTATAATCTATCTCAGTGCCAAAGTTCATCCAGATTCGATCAGCCGTTCTGGTGTTATACAGTAACAAACATCCATCCATCTTCACAAACTTTCACATTTATAATATTAGTATGGATTATCATACAAATATCGGTCCCAGTATAGTTAAAATGAAATGAATTAGAAAAAGTGAAGGTGAGATTTTATTATTGATTAATATGACGTTTAGCGTTTTTTATGTTAAAAAATGTTTAGTTTAGAATTTTTATAAGCTTTAGAACACTCCATTAAGACATACTAATATCTGTATAAGATACTATGAAATAAGCTTATCTGATTTTAATATATAAAATTTATCATAAAGTAACTTTGTCACTTCATATGTCTGTCTTCTCAACGAGGAAATATGTACAAATGCTATATAATGCTAATGAAAGCCAGCAATTAATATTTTTAAAAAGTTCAATATCGTAAGTAATCGATACAAGTGTCAATTTTTCAAAACAACATTTTACACAAATAATCAGATATATATATATATATATATATATATATATATATCTATATATATATATATTGAAATTGTTAGTTATCAAAGCGTAATTATGTTATAGGTCAGGAATGTCAATGTAAATAAACTATACTTTAATATACTCATTCAATGTATATGTACGTATCATATGTATTAGGCAATTTTTAATGGATTAAATTGAAAAAAATATATTATTCTATATTTAAAAATAAATGTATTTCATCATTTTTTTTAATAAATTTTCCTTTACTTAATAAAAAAACATTTAACACTTAAATATGACATTATATAATCTGTGACAGGGAAAAAAATTGGGGTAAAATAAAAAAATATTTAAAAATTGCATTTTTATTGCAATAAAAAGCACTGGTACACAAAGAGAAATATTAAAAAAAAAACAAGTGATTTGAATAATGTTAATAAAAAATGGGAGTTTCGTGCGTAACTCATTCATTCTTCATTCGGAACTGAAACAAACCGACACACATGAAGCAAACGAGCATTAAAATCTAAATGAAATTAAGACAATGAATGTTGTAAGTAATAATATAAATTAAAAAAAAAAAAATTTTACTTGTCTGAGGTAAATAATATAAGAGTACTTTGATAATATTAATAAAAAAATACCAAGTGTTGTTTTCCATACGTATTACCAAAAAATACCACCAAAAGTTAGTAATATAAAAAAAATTATGTAATAAATTCCATGTTTTGTGAAATTAAAATGAATAGTTAAAAATTAAAATAAATGTGATAAATCCCAAACGAATGTCTAAATATTTTAGAAAAATTATGCAAACGGTAAGTCCGTAATAAATATATAATATTACACATGAACAATGAACATTAATTATGGTCTATGGATATATGTAAATGCAAGATATTTGAATAAATACCTCATTTTTCTTTGACGAATTTAAGTAGTTCACGTGTTAAATAAAAAAGGGATAGGAATTGTAAAACTTTTAGTTGTTTTGTTGGTGAGTAATAATTGCAAAATATAACAAAATACATTGTTATGTCTAAATTTAAAATGTATACAATTTATTCATATTATAAATTGTAAGAATTTTATATATTAGATTTTATTTTACTTGTAAAGGATTTATAACGTAGTATCTAAATGACATGTAAACCAGTAAAGAGGTAGGACAAAAGTTCACACACAGATAAATTACGAATAGACTACTTTTCAACTTATTCTTCTCTTGGCACGTATGGAAAAAATATGGTCCGCGCGCACACCGACAGCCAATATGCAACATGATGAAGTTAGCTGATAAGTGTTTTTCCGGTTCCCGTAAAAACTAACTATATTCAAAGTAGTTCCTCAAATATTCATATAAATCTATAATACGTGTTTTTTTAATGGAGATAAAAATATATATTTATTTTTATTAATTTATTATTCCTTTTACAAACAGAGAGTGATGTACGGGATGAAATCTTTAATTATTTAATATTTTTGTTCTGTTACGCTAAAGAAGTATAACTTCTTACGTGCGTACATAAATAGACACAAACGTTTTTTTTTTAGTAACATTTGTATCTCAAATGTATCCAATATTTAAAAATGTAATACTTATTAATTTTAGAGCGCCGATTAAGAATGCAAAAATGACGAAGACTTCACAGGCCAATAAGCAGAAACTTATTCGTATAATCAATACAGATAAATAAAATTGAAGTGTCTGTTTGTAATGTCAAAATAACAGCATTTTACTAAATGCACATGGAATTATATACGGTATTTATAAGAAAAACTCATTTTTTTTAATTTTTGTCTGTCTGTCTGTTTGTTCCGGCTAATCTCCGAAACGGCTGGGCCGACTTTAACGGGACTTTCACTGGCAGGTAGTTGACGTTATAAGGAGTAACTTAGGCTACTTTTATTTCAGTAAAAGAATTAGGATTCCGCTCTAAAAAATTTAAGGGTGGGTGAGTCGCTAGTGTAAAACATAAAAATTATTCTACTTACGTACATTCATAACAATAACCTCGTGGAAAACATTATTATCACAGTCTAACAATATATACAGTCGTCAAACGAATGCGTCCACATTAGCACTTCAACTTAAGTTAATAAAACACAAACTTCGAACTTAGAGAACGCACAGCAGCAATATCTTTCTTACTCTGCCACCGCGTCGCGTCATAGGTGGTAGATACTTAGAGAAAACTGTACTTAGAGAAGACTCGTCTAGCGATATCATTAAGGAGTCTGCCCACTACACCGTCTCATACCATGACCGTGCTGGGACCGTGTCAGGCAAAAAAAATCTTTGTATTGAAAAATATGAGACTCTGCCCACTACACCGTCCCATCATCGGAACGGCACCGTCGTGTGCCGTGCACGGAGCGGTAACGACGGTGCCGGTACGCTTCCGTGCCTGGCACGCGTCGTCGCGGGGCCGGTGCGCGCGGGCGGCGCAATAGTGAGCATACGCAGCACTCAAACCGTTATGTACGAGTATGATACGATGTTGATACGGTCTAATGGGCATAGCAGTCCATGCCATGTTCGTTTCCGTGCTTGATACGTTCATAGCACGGTCATGGTATGAGACGGTGTAGTGGGCAGACACCTTTACAATAAATCTAAATACGTCACGTAGAAATCTTTACAATACACCACTTAAGTTAATAAAAATAAGTACTCACTTAGAGAATGCCCGTCTCGCAATATCCTTCCTGTACTGCGCGCCGGGGAAGTCCACGGCGGCGGCGGCCTGCGTGGCGGCGGCGGCGGCGGCGCGCAGCGAGCCGCGCCGCGCCGCCAGCAGCAGCACGCGCCCGCCCGCCGTCACCAGCGAGCCGTTGGCGCCGCGCGACACGCCGCTGTGGAACACCATCACCTGCTGCTTGCTGAGTTGGGATATACCTGCAGAATATAGCATGTGCTTGTAATAACTCAGCCCTTTTGTAAATAATATTCAACTATGACCAATAATAACGACACATTTGGCTCAGTTTGTAGTAACCCTATAACCATACTTGTTGTGCTTGCGGTCGCGAGTTCGAGTCCCACTGCGGGGCATTCATTTGTGTGATGAGCACGAATGCTTGTATTCCTGTCATGGGTGTTTATATTTATAATATGTATGTATTTAAAGTTATATATGTGTAGTGTATCAACTACCTGGTATCCATAACACAGGCCTCGTAGCTTACAATGGAACTAGATGGTGATGTGTGTTTATGTCCCAACATATTTATTTATTTACGAAGGTATGACAACCGGATTTGAACTGGCATAACTTAGCTTTCCACGTGCTCATTACCAATGCTACCTACCACTGAGCTATAGGGAATATGCGTGCGTGTGATTTAAATAAAGGTGAAATATTTTTTTTATATAATTTTTCTTGCTTTTGAACTAAACTTATATCAATATTTTTAATGTAATTTCTTTTTGATTAAGAAAATAATTATTAAAAAGTGCAAATATAGGTGGGAAATTCAAAGTAGTTCAAACTTACAGACTGAATATGACGTCAAAGTATTATCATACCAGAGCGATTAGCAACTTTGTCGCTACAAATAGAATCGTCATTTTTCTGCGCATATCATACTGTGACGTCACGCCGAGCGCGCGAAATGGCGTTTAAATATCCGTATCGGTATGATATTTTTCTTTATTTTTTTTACTAAATTTTCGTTTTTTGGAGCTGGACATTTTTTTACAATTATATAACGATGTTAGCTATTGTATAAAAAAATATCACGCATATTGCCTATTGCTTAAGGATAAAGTACATCATATGCATTAAATACTCCAGCATTCACTTTCCAATTAAAGCCAAAGTTTATGAGTGAGTAAATGATTCTGATTTAATTTAATTTTCACGATTACGTTATTTTAACAACGGAAACTATTATTGGTTATGTATTATCAATTGTTTGTTATTCTATGTTTATTTTGTAACACCGTTTGTTTCCTTAAATAAATAAATAAATAAAATAAATAAATAAATAAATAAATAAACAAATAAATAAATAAATAAATTAATAACAAACAAACAAACAAATAAATAAATAAATCAGCTAAACAGATTTTATTGAAACTCGATAAAAAATATAGTTTATATCCTGGACTAGTGCATATTACTACTGTTTATCGAGGTACCAGCCAAACGAATGGATCCATGGATCATGAGTAGTATAATGTAATGTAATAAGAAGTATAGTAATGTAATAAGTGTAACTAGCGACTCACCCTCGCTTCGCTCGGGTTCGTCCCTAGGTACGTTTTATTTTTTTAGAGCGGAACCCTCATTCTTTTTCTAAAATAAAAGTAGCCTATGTTACTCGCTATAACATCAGCTATCTTCCAGTGAAAGTCCCGTCAAAATCAGTCAACCCGTTTCAAAGATTATCCGGAACAAACAGACAGAGAGACAGACAAAATTTAAAAAAAATGTGGTTTTCTAATAAGTACCGTATATAATTTCATATGCATTTAGTAAAACGCTGTTATTTTGCAAACAGACACTTCAATTTTATTTATTTGTATGTATGTATATTTACTCACCACTAATAACACAGCCCTTAGTAGATGTCTCGGGGTATCCCTTAGACGCGATGACAACACCGACCGCTGACATGTTTGTATTCCATTTCACTTGGACTTCTTTCAAGTTACCTTTTACACAAGCCTAAAAGTAAACAAAAAACTTTTTTAATACAACATACGAAAAAATACAAAAAACAAAAGGAAAAAAGTAACATAGCTCATTGAAAATGTTAATTAATAATTAAAATAGCCCGTGATATATGTTTTGATAATAAATATTACAATATTTAACACATAGTGTTATGCTTAGCACAAACCAAATAAATTCTATTGAACTACATAAATAGTTGTCTCGATAACAAATGTCAAGAAACTTGCAACAGTCATTTTTAACAAATAACCATAGGCATAGAGTATGGACTGAGCAATACTCTCGTGAAATTGACCACTCTCTAGAAAGAGAGAAAGCGAACCCGCGGCCAATACCTGTCTTTTATTCCAATTTGAATTTATAAATGTAATGTACAAAAAATTATAATAGCCTTAATGGAATGTAAAATATTTATAAATATCTATCTTCATTAATGGTATTTCAATGAATACAGAAGACTTCTGGCCGCACATTCGTTTTGTCTCTGTCGCGCCTTTCCATTTTTAGCTGACGACTGGGAAAGAAACACTCAATCCACTGTCTACATTTATACAAAGAACGTACCTTCATAATCTTATACAAATCGGTCTCCAAGAGCATCATCAACACTTGAGTTTCAGGATCTCCGAAGCGGCAGTTGAACTCCAGTGTCATGGGACCGGACTTGGTCACCATCATGCCAGCGTACAGGACACCTATAACATAATTAAATCGAATTAAATTTAATTTCTATACATCTCCTATTACATATACACAATCAGCGACAAAAAATGTCCTTACCGAATAAGCGCTCGTTGGAACATTTGAGCGCGCCTTTTTTTTTTTTGTAAAAACAACTTTAAGCTTTGCATTTAAAGTTCGATTTACATTGTTGTATATTTATTTCAACTAGAATAATTACCTAAACACAATTGGTGACAGTTTTAAGAGAACTTGCATGGGATAGTGTATCTAGTAGGTACTTTTTCGATCAATTTATAATCTATACATATAATAAAATTGTAACTAAGCCGAATCTGTACATTAAATATTTTTTGGAAAATCTTATTGAGATAGACATTATTATCGATACAGAGGCCGAATCTATAGTTTTTAGAATTTTCGTCTGTTTGTCTGTTACCACATCACAGAAAAACCACTGGAGGAATTTTGATGAAATTTGGTATGGTGATAGTTGGTTATCCGGGTCAACATATAGGATACTTTTTACCCCGGGAAAAAATCTCATTTCTGAAAAAAATACAAAAACTGCAATTTAAGAGTAAACTAATATGTAAAACCTTAGAATTTGGTTTTTGCTCATCTGACCGCGGGCGGAGCCGCGGGCAGTGCTAGTCTATATATAAATAGGCAGAGAAAACAGTTCAGTATCTTTTTCTCCTCCGTTTGTCAACCGATTTTCCTTTTTTTTTTGTTAGCAGCTATTATGGTCGAGTGTCAACTAATCGAATCTGGTATCTATATAGGTGGAAGTAGTCAATGCAAATATTTCTTTAAGTGCTGAGTACGCGATATCTTGTGTAAACCAAAAAGCCTCTAAAATATATATAATAGTATATTAATTGTATATTTTTATCGATAATAATGACTACTTCAATAAGATTTTCCAAAAAATATTTAATGTACAGATTCGACTCTGTTAGAATTATATTATAAGTATAGATATAGATAATAGATATCCATAAGGGTATAATAGTTATTTTAAAATAATTTGGAATTCATCCTCTTATATTTAGGATCCTCAACAAAAAATACACATTTTAAATAAAACTATCTTTTCGGATTTTGTCGCGGATTTATTTGCATTTTTGTTTCCCGACGTTTCGAATGCTTTACAGCATCCATGGTCACGGGAGAGACTGAGGTGTTACATTTCTTGAATGTATAGTTGTTACAGACAGCCTACCCATAATTAACAAAATGAAAATTGCACCAATTACATTGCAATATTTTTTTAACTTTAAACATTTTTATAATTTTAATTATAATTGAATATGGAAAATTATTTATTTAATTTTTTGCTATTATTTTTATAATTATTACAATTTTAAAATATTAATTAGTAATCTATATTTTACAAAATCCGAAAAGATAGTTTTATTTAAAATGTCAAATATTCGCGTAAATCTAAGAAAGTATTATAAAAAATACACACTTTATAAACTAAAAAAAAAAATTATTATAAATTATAGTACGTGTGCTCCTTAAATTATAAGACACCACAGCTTGGATATATTTCGAGAAGATACAATTTCTGAACTTGGTATTTATAAAGTTATTAGAAGAAATAGTCCACAACAACAAGACATACATACTAAATTTTAATATAAATACTAAAGTTTATCATTTAATGTATTTTTTTACTAATAAAGTAATTATAGTCTAATTTTCATTAAGATATTACCAAAAAACCATGGAATTAATCAAACTAATGATAATACATTGATATGACAACATTTATAATATTGATGATGATGTTCTCCTGACCGATTCCGGTTACGGCGGCCAATCTCATTGAGACTAGCCAACTGCGCAGGAGATATTATAGTGCACAATTAGTGTACGCGCAAACACAAGTGCACTCTATTCCTGTCACTCTTACACTCTGGTGGGACGACCGCTCGACACGACCAGTGAGAGTTAAGGCGCAGGACCGACGGCTTTACGTGCTCTCGGAGGTGTACTACCGCCAACTTCCCAACTCCGGACTGTTACTGAGGCTCAATATACAGAAACACTTAATAACTGAACTTGGTCCGACCCGGGACTCGAACCCAGGACCTTCGGGTGTGCAGCCGTACATGCTAGCCACTACACCACCGAGGCAGTTAATTTATAATATAGGAACAATTATATGGACCTTGACATTGTAGACAAAAAATATGTTATTCGTCTACGCATTTACTTAAATCGACAGTTACACAACATAACAAATTCAACGCAAGTTTTTATTTAATTGCTCATCCCACATCCCTCAAGGCAATTGCGACTTTATACCAATGTGAAAAGGATAATTTTAGAATGGATTCCTTTTATTATTTAGTGGAGAGAATTTGTTTGTCTCTATTATCATTTATCTGCCTATTAATTATTGCGCTGCTGTTATCAATATCAGTCCATATAAAATTTGTATAAAATAACTATAAAATAGTATTTTACAAGTTATTTTTAATCTTATTAAGTATGAGTATTAAAATAAATTATTATTTAACTCTTTAGAGTTTTTACATAATATTAATTCTGTGTAACAATTTAACAAAATTCAAGGTTAAAGTTGATGTTTACATATATCTAGAACAAAGCTAATAAATAAAATTTATATTAGTTTTGACCGACTTCGAAAATAGAGGAGGTGTATATTGTTTTGTGTGTACACGTATGTTACATCATATTTTTGTCAATTATGAACCTATTCCATGGTTATTATTTAATTATTGATTACTAGCGTTCGCGGGTTAAAAACAAATCTATCTCTCGGGAACCGTATATTTTTCCGTAATAAAAGTATGTGTTATTCCAGACTATAATCTATCTCTGTGCCAAATTTCATCCAGATCCGTTCAGCCGTTCTGGCGCGAAAGAGTCACAAACATCCATACATACTCACAAACTTTACTTTTTACGTTTATAATATTTATACAGATTATTTGATATTTTTTATTATTAAATTTTTTTAATTTTCTTTTTGCCTGTCTACTGGTATATTACAGTCCTCACCTAACTACAGCTATAAAGATTTCATAGTTTTTAGTTCAAAACTTAGATCTTTAAGACCAAGATGTCATAGACAGAATGTAGCATGAAATAATCGGACAGGTCACCGGCCACAGTATAACCATAGCATGAGTATAGTGACGTAAGTTTGCTTCGAAATTGATAACAAACATTCTGATGACGACTTGTTATTACTAGATGAAACGAGCTTAGTGGTGGAAACTGTAGGCATATGACATAAAATAATTATTACTATAGATATATGTATTTCCACTAACACGACCTTTTTTAACTATAACAAGATCTTGTAAATCGATTTTAACCTGCTATTTGGCTTTCTCATCAATTTGAAACTTTGTAAGTACCTATGTAAAATCTGGCTGGTGATACAATAACATTCATTGGTAAATATATACTACTAGTAAACCTACAAAAAAGAAACAGATATCTTTACAGATATATAAAATTGAAGTGTCTGTTTGTAATGTCGAAATAAAAGCTTTTTATTAAATGTACTCGTATATAAAATTATATACGGTACCTACTTATAAGAAAAACACAATTTTTAACATTTTTATCTGTCTGTCTGTTTGTTCCGGCTAACCTTCGAAACGGCTGGACTGATTTTGACAGGACTTTCACTGACAGATAGCTGATGTTATAAGGAGTAACTTAGGCTACTTTTATTTTAGAAAAAGAATTATGGTACGGCTCAAAGAAATTAAAACCAAGTCCCTAGTTTATAATAGGTATAAGCGAGAATTCTGTTCTAGCAACTTTGTTTTGATTTAATATTTTCTTTCATCTACTATCATTTTCTAATGTCGGTATTGAGAATTAATAAACCCCGAGTGGTTTGTAGCACACTGTCGCGATTGTCTATCAATATGCTACATTCGGCGCCCTAGGTAAAGCAAACGAGACAGATGATGCCAAAAATAAACAGTTAATAAAAACTTAAAAAAAAACCGACTGCCAGGCACTAAAATGTACAAAATAACTAAACAGAGGTTTTCATTTAGAATAGATACTTAATCAGATATTTTCGAATTTGGTGCCAGCCGATGCAAAGCAAATCTAATATATTTCGATAAGTAAAATATATATTTTTATTTACCTTTATATATGAATATCTTAAAATATATATTTATTTTAAGATATTCATATCTTAAAATACTGCAGGCTAACAAAAGAAAACAAAAATAATCCAAATCGGTTCAGACGTCTTCGAGTGAACTTACATTAAAAAAAAAACATTCCGACGAACTGAGAACCTCCTCCTTTTTGGAAGTCGGTTAAAAAGTACATAAAATTCTTTTTAACTTCGGCCAGGAAAACCACATAATATTTTTGGGGCTTACTGAACTTTACCGATGTGAATAGTAAGTGTAATCTAAATAAAAAAAAATATAATTTATGATTTGCATTTTCTACAAGTTTATCTAACATTTATCCTTTCTAAGTTGGCAACAATTTTAATTTCATATATATTCAATTTAAAAATTCCTTTCCAAGATTCAGAGCTTATTTGATTTGGCTGTAAAATGTAATTTTTTTTTTAAATGCAGTCTTAAAAAATATATCAAATTTATGGAAAAATCGAATCTAGAGATATATAATAAGCAACTTTTACATAACATCGAACAATCTAAGTCTTCCAAGTAACACTGTATACTTATTAACATATTAGTTATATGTTTACATTAGAAGGTTCATTTATGGACCTTATATCGGTATCTAGCACATAAATTCTAGAGTGGCACGAGAAGGCAATTACGTCTTATCAAAGGTGACTGAGTTAATTTTTACTTTATTATTTCTTGATAGAACGCGTGTCGTTAATGTGGTAAATGTCTATCTATACATATAATAAAATTGTAACTAAGCCAAATCTGTACATTAAATATTTTTTGCAAAATCGAATTGAAATAGACATTATTATCCATATACCGAATCTATAGTTTTTAGAATTTTTGTCTGTCTGTCTGTTACCGCATCACGGAAAAACCACTGGAGGGATTTTGATGAAATTCGGTATGATGATAACTGGTTATCCGGGTTAACATATAGGATACTTTTTACTGCGAGAAAATATCTCATCTCTGAGAAATCTATAGCAAATGTTAAAACGTAAGTACGGACAAACCTGAGCAGAGTGAGGGTGAGTCGCAAGTCTATACTAATATTATAAAGAAAATTAATTGTATTCTTGTTTTTAATGGCTAAACTAAACTGAAAGTAGAAAGAACTTTGTGGACCATTTAAGATTCTGAAGACGGAATTTGAAATCGAAGACATACTAAACATATAATAAACAGAATAAATCTACACACAAACTTAGGAACTAAGCAAATGGACTCAACTGATACTCAAACCTATTACAACTTCCTATAAAAAACCTATTGGAAAATTTGAAGTTGAAAAATAGTCCAAGCAGAAGGACATTAAATATTCAATAAAGATACGGTTCAACTAATGAAAAAGCGCACCCTATTAATACAAACAACACAAAACAAAAGATATGAAAAAGAAACCATAGACCCGAAATTATCACAAGAAACATTAGTAATTTTAGAAGAACCAAAAGAATCTATAAAGTGCTGTCCACACACAAAACATGGATACAAAAGCTAGGAAAAAAGTAGAACTAAAGATTATAGCAAAGCCTTCGACAGCATTAGCCATTGCTCAATTTGGAATGCTCTGCAATGCTTAGATGTTCACAAAAATACATTAATATCTTAAAACATATTTATTCAAATTGTACAAGCAAAATAAAACTAGAAAATAGAGGAGACGAAATAAAAATAGAAAGAGGTGTCAGACAAGGAGATCCTTTGTCGCCGAAGATAGCAATACTCTAAAACATATTCCGGAAGTAAGACTGGTCAAACAAAGGATTGTTAGTCAAAGGAAACTACCTAAACCGTTTAATATTCGCTGACTGCATAGCTATAATTGCTGGAACTCCAAGAGACATTGAAAAATATATGAGAACACTCGATCATGAAACCTCCAAAATTGGTCTAGAAATGAACTTAAATATAACACTAAGGTAATGAGTAACAGCCCTAAACGACCTATTTCAATTAAAGTCCAAACAACATAGAATGTCCAAGATAATATAGTATATTTAAGAAAACAAGTTTCATTGAACAAGTCTAAGAATGAAGAAGAAATAACAAGGAGAATAAACGCAACATGGAAAAAAATTGGTCTCCGAAAGAAATTCTTAAATGAAATTATGGATTGCATCTGGAAAAAAATGCTAACTTTATGGATGTCAAACTTGGATCATACAAATAAAGTAAAAAAGAAAATCAAATGCACTCAAACAGCAATGCAAAAAAGTATGTTGGAGATCAGGAAAGTACACAAAATGTAGAACGAAAATATCAGGCATAAAACAAAAATTACTGACGCTTATGCACTTACACTAAAATGGAAATGGACCGGACACATCTACACGGATAAAATATGGACCATATAACACACGATGTAAAGGACCATGGGGAAAGGAGTATTGATAGACCAAGGACAAGGTGAGCTGATGATATTATACAGGTAACAGGGAACAACTTAAGCAAGTGCCAGGTCACATGGAACAAGTTGGAGGTGGCCTTTATCTAAAAAGTGGTCCATATTTCAATCAAAGAAGACTAAACATACATACAAACAATAAATTAAGAAAATTTACTAACAACTTACTAACTACGTTTGAATTGTAACTTGGAAATTTGAAATAAATGGCTTTATTATTATTATTAAACTATAAACTGAACCGATTTAGATGAAATTTGGTATGAAGATAGTTCGGAACTCTGGGAACGACATTAGGATAATTTTATCTCAGAAATCATCCCTTAAGGGGCTGAAAAGGGGGATGAAAATTTGTATGGGGAATCAATAATTTCTCAAGTAACAGATATAAAATTCAACATACCTATGTATACTAATATATAGTCTATCTATACCATATTAATAGTTACTACGTACCTTATACTAGTTTGTAAATATTTATTACGCATGTATTATGCGTAAAATGCTAAATATTCGCGTATATCTAAGAAAAGTATTATAAGACAGTTTGTTAAATTATTAAAAAATTGCATTGCCGTGTTCAGGTGACCGGAAACAAATTCTTAGGTTTTACATATTAGTATACTCTTACATATTAGTTTACTCTTACATTGCAGATTTTGTATTTTTTCTCAGAAATGAGACATTTTCCCGCGGTAAAAAGTATCCTATATGTTGACAAGGATAACCAGCTATCACCATACCAATTTCATCAAAATCCCTCCAGTGCTTTTTCTGTGATGCGGTAACAGACAGACAGACAAAAATTCTAAAAACTACAGATTAGGCCTCTGTATCGATGATAATAATGTTTATTTCAATAAGATTTTCCAAAAAATATTTAATGTACAGATTCGGCTTAGTTACAATTTTATTATATGTAAAGATATGTTGGGAACAACTGCATTTAATAAGACAGAATATCTTTTCAATGAGAATTTCAATTTTGATCAAATTCGATGAGGATGAGTTTGAACATCTTTATTATTGCAAATTATAACTATAGATTAATCAATATTCCACTAATTTATTTCAAACACCGGAAAATTTTTGAGCAACGATAACCCTTGTCTTACGTCACTGTTACTCTCACAGTAAAGGCAAAAAAATAACTACAGCAACAACTAATTTTTATTACAAGTATAATAAGTATTTATTATTTAATCTATACTATTCTATACTACAATATTGTAAAGAGGCAAAGTTTGTTTGTTTGAACGCGCTAATCTCAGGAACTGTTAAACTAGCTATATATATATATATATATATATATATATATATATATATATATATATATATATAACATATAGTCTATCTATTCCATAATAACCGTCAAAACGTACGGACGGATGAAATCGAGTATAGCGATAATGAGTCGCTAGTAACTTTCTATAAGAAGAAAATATGCTATTGAAACATAAAACTCTGCTTTACTAAATTATTAAATTTGATTACTGATACATACTAATATTTCATGTACATATATAAGGCATACCTGGTATATCTATTAATTAATAAATGATACTTATAATATTGTTTATTCCAAGTCTGATGACTAATAAAGCTCACAAATATACTAAAATTCGTTACCGTACGTATTGAAATGTAAATTGCAAAGCCATTTACTATAAATGATTATTTACATAACATGATCACTAAAATTATACTATAAAAAATATCCATGAGATAGCTTGTTGTTTTATATTACTAGACAAGCGATTCACCCTCGCTTTGCTCGGGTTCGTCCCTAGGTACGTTCTAATTTTTTTGAGCGGATCCCTAATTCTTTTTCTAAAATAAAAGTAACCTGTGTTACTCCCTATAACATCAGCTATCTTTCAGTGAAAGTCCCGTCAAAATCAGTCCAACCGTTTCAGAGATTATGAGGAACAAACAGACAGACAGACAAAATCTAAAAAAAATGTGATTTGTGCTAGACAAACAACGTTGATATGAACCACCGTGATCACATTCGAAGGTCATCATCAGCTAAAAATAGGAAAGAAACAAATCTTCATCAAAAGAATAATATCATAAATGTGAAAGTTTGTGAGGATGGATGGATGTTTGTTACTCTGTCACGTCAGAGTAAGAACGGCTCAACGGATCTGGTTGAAATATGGCGCAGATATAGATTATAGTCTGGAATAACACATAGGTTTATTTTTATCCCGGAAAAATATACGGTTCCCATAGGATAGATTTTTTTGTCTAGGGACGAATCCGAAGCGAAGCGAAGATGAGTAGCTAGTATAAACTAAAAGAAGAAAAGGACCAAGAATAGATCCTTGTGGAACACCCATTCGTAAAAATCCTAGATGTCAGTTTTGATTGAACTTACCAACATATTTAATGCCTTCAGCCTTTAATCCATCTACTGCACGTTGAAGAACCTGGTCTTTCACGTCAGCCAGCTGCTCCGGCGTGATGAGAGGGCAGGGACAGTACGCGCCCATACCGCCTGTGTTGGGACCCGTGTCACCATCCCCTATACGTTTGTGGTCTTGGCTTGGCGGCATTAGAGACACTGTCTCGCCATCGGTGAAGGCGAGTACCTTTAATACGGATATGCATGATTTATTATTATGAAAGAATTTGTTGTTTGTAGGTACATAAAATAAAACGAGTTATCTGTGTGTTGTGTAATTTTTTTAAAGAATAAATACGAAAAATATATTTATTGTTTGGTTCTTTTATCACGCAGCAACTGATCGATGTTATTTTATTTAGTCTAGAGACAAGTGATATCTAAGGCTACTTTTTATCGCGAGTTTCAAATGGAACATACGTTTTTGCTCGTACACTAGTAAAACGATAATTGTAAAAATGACCATATAAAAAACTACATATTTATTTTGATGGAACTGACACATTAGTTCTCCACTCTTTGCTCAATATTTAAGATACTAGCGACTCACCCTCGCGTAGCTCGGGTTCTTCCCTAGCTTGCTTTCCAATACAAAGTTTCATCCCCATTTTCAGCCCCTTAAGGGATGATTTCCGGGATAAAAACTATCCTATGTCCTTCCTAGGGTCTCAAACTATCTTCTTACCAAATTTCATTTAAATCGGTTCAGTAGATCCAGAGATTACCCCTACAACATTACAAGCTATCGCCGGCGGTCTTTCCGAACCGCTACGACCTGGCCACCTTCAAGAAGAGAGCGTATTTCTTCCTTAAAGGCCGGCTACGCATCTGCAAGCCCTGCGGTGTTGCAAATGTCCATGGGCGGCGGTGATCACTTTCCATCAGGTGAGTCTCCTGCCCGTTTGCCCCCTTAGTCCCATAAAAAAAAAGCTTACAAACTTTACCTCTTTATAACATTAGTATAGATAAAATATATTATTTTAAAATTACGATGAATGTATCGCTACGATTCACATAACCTTGATTTTATTTTTTTTAATTTCAATGCAGACGTTGGCGTGAGTTTTAATTACATATATCAAATATATTCTACTACCATAAAATAGATAACACGCCAGTACCTACATAATATTATGTTTTTACCAAAGCAACCATCAAATCAACAGATACCTACTTTGTGAAATAGTTGTTGGACATGACTAAGAATACTAGTTTATGTTTACAAATCGATATAAATATCTAGCTAAGCTTAACACTTTTCTTTGATAACCTATGTTCAAACGCAATGACCTGCTCCAAACAACTTAGTGCAACCCTGATATATTATCTGTGGAATCGCTTTAATTTGTTCGTCAACGTTTAAATTTAGTGCATGTGATGCTGTTATTTAAACGATATAAGGCTTTGTAACGAACAAACTAAAGCGATTCTTAGTAATTAAAAAAAAATGCTCCATTCATTTAACAGAATTCTATTTCTGAGGAAATTTTTGCAATAGATAGCCTATTCGTATCCTAAGGAAATTATTTTATGAAAAAATGAGTAGGTCCTTATCGTAGGTAAGACAAAGACAAATAAAAAAACACTTTCGCATTTTATTATTGTATTTTTTTTTAAAATATCGATTTTTATAGTTATTGCAAAAAAAAATTGAAATAGTAGCAATTAAAAAAAGTTACGTAGCTTACAAAAATAATTACACTAAAAAATAATACTTTCTTAGATTTACGCGAATACTTGACATTTTAAATAAAACTATCTTTCTCGGATTTTTTCTATATTTAAAATACACTAAAAAACTTAAACGCGTGAGTTTGTCAGTGGCTTATTTCCGACGCAAGCATTCTTCTATCAACTCCGGCCCGTACCGGGATATCAAATATTCGACAGCTAGAAAGTTTACGTCGGGAATCTATACTAATATTATAAAGAGGTAAAGTTTCAGAGTTTGTGAGGTTGTGAGTTTTTGACGTTGCAGGGGGTAATCTCTGGAGCTACGGAACCGATTTAGATGAAATTTGGTAAGAAGATAGTTTGAGCCTCTGGGAAGGACATAGGATAATTTTTATCTCAGAAATCATCCCTTAAGGGGCTGAAAAGGGGGATGAAAATTTGTATGTGGAATCAATCATTTCTCAAGTAACGGATATAAAATTCAACATACCTATGTATACTAATATATAGTCTATCTATACCTGTTACATTACATACATTGTTTATATTACATGTGACTCTCAAAGTTCATAAAAGCGTTATTCTGTCCCCGGTATACAAGAATTTACTAGCCCGTCGAGTTTTTAAGATTCCTTTACCGAATGTAAGGTCGTGTTTTGCTAAACGTTTTGGTCCATATATTGACACATTAATATATAACAGAGTTGTCGGTTTTTGTGATTTTAAATATTGTTCAGTTAAGAAAGCTAAGACAAAAGTGGTGTCATGGCTCGCTACTTTAACGTATGATGCTACAGAAAAAATTATTTATGATATATCGTAATGGGCTTCTTCAATTATCTAAACTGTGCAACTGTGTAGATATATATTATGTTCATATTAATTAAGCTTTTGTTTTTTCTTTTTTTTAATGCACTTGTTGTAAATGTAAAATGAAACAAGCAATATTTTTATTTTTATGGTTTTTTACATATCTCTTTGTCATAATAATAACTTTTACTAGCATCGTTAACCGAGCAACAATATTTTATTTGTTAATCAAATTGTGGTACTCACGATACAGGCTTTGCCTAGTGTGAGTTACCCTCAGGTATGAAATATATTGTAAACTAAACTTTTTGGACAATAAAGATTATTATTATTATTATTACCTATTATCCTGTAAATCATCCCGTAAGGAGGTGAAAATGGGGATGAAAGTTTGTATTGGGAAGGAAGCTAGGGACGAACCCGAGCGAAGCGAGGGTGAGTCGTTAGTAAGGTATATAGCCACTAACGAATTCACGTGTTTATATCCCGTAGAGTAATCCATACTAATATTATAAATGTAAAAGTGTGTTTGTTTGTTTGTTTATTTGTTTGTTTGTCCTTCTGTTACGTTGAAACGGAGTGACGGATTGGCGTGATTTTTTGTGTGGAGACAGTTGGAGGGCTGAAGAGTGACATAGGCTACATTTTTACCGCGGGAGATTATCTCATTCCCACGGGAAAACACGTTATAATACAACCCGAAAAATTATTTATGATCAGGATTACTTGGAACTTGGTATTATTGTTCTTCAATACAATTGACTAAATACGTGTTTTAGCATTTTTAGAAATTTATCCCATAAGGGGATAAAATAGGGGATGAAAGTTTGTATGAAACCTACCTTTTTAGAGCTTTTTTTGCAGTTTGAGCGCGAGCGAAGCCGCGAGTTCTGCTAGTTATTATATTATAATTATAGAACGCGAAAATTTAAAAAGTTATAGTACAAAAACATGTTTTGTGTAGAACGCAGGTTATATTAGAAAAATATAAGATACCTATGAGTACCTACAAAATTATTTTTTAGCGTATGAACATTTAAAATGATTTTTTTCTTAGATCATCTTATCATCGTCCACTATAAACGTAACTTGTTATTATTTCTTATTCACACGACCCTTGTTATCAGCACGCGCTGAAGGAAACATTCGTCTTTGTGACATTTACGTAAATAAGGTGTGAAATTAACACAAAGTTAGGCCAATCGCATTGACGACAGATGCTTCATTCAGTTCTTAAGAAAAATATATCGTATCTTATATTTGTACTATACTTTCTACTGTGTGATGAAATGAAATTAAACTTTCTTCAATAAGATTTATAGAAGCTTTTTTGAATCATCAATTTAAGTCAGTGTAGTCAATCCGTGGGGAAGCCACCACCAGCTCGGAAAGCAGTTCTGCTTAGAAGAACCGTGGAGAAACTCAACAGTAGCTGTTTTAAATATCGAGTTACATTGTATTATTTATTTTAATAACATAAAATTATAGAATATAATAGACTAGCTGACCCGACAGACGTTGTCCTGTCTACACGTCTTTAATTTGAAAATTTCAAACTTTTTTTATAAGCTAAAACATTCTGGACCATTTTGATGAAAATTATTATTCAAATTGTGAATCTAAACCATTCTCAGATCCCCTTGAACACACACAAAAAATTTCATCAAAATCGGTCCAGTCGTTTGAGAGAAGTTCAGTGACATACACACTCACAGAAGAATTATATATATAAAATAGATAGACCGCATATGAGTCAATATATCTCAATGCCACACATTTCCATCAACAAGAAACTCTTGAACGGAGTAATCTATAATATCTGTTTACTCGTTAAAATATTTTTAATATTATCTTTAAATTGTTGAATCTGACAGTCTGTCGAATCTTATTATAGATGCGTAATGCGTATACTCAGGCCTATGAAGGACTTATTCGCATTTTAGAGTTGAAATCTGGGCGTAACAAGATTATTTCGTTGCTCCTTCACGCTAAAACGACTAAATCCGTTAGATTCGGATTAAAAGAACATAGATAGACTATGACCCGAAGACATAGGCTTTTGGTATCGCTAGTAATAACACGACACGAAATCTAAAATTATCGATAGACAGTATCGATAATTTAAAGTTTCATTCCCCTGTAAAGTTAGAAATTAGGTACGTACCTACGTAAGCTTACGTTTTCATCCTAACTTTTAATAGCATGAATGTAAATTTGTTTGTTTGTTATGTACTTTAACGCGCCAGTGACGTAAGAGATCGACATTTATTTTAAATTTGTGAGACAGTCATAGGTTACTTTTCATCTGGGTACTTCTAGTTCCCGGATTTAATTATATTTGAACCTTTTTTAACGTCCCACTGCTGGACATAGGATAGGTTTTCTTCAATACGAGGGCCGAGGGGTATCATAGTCCACCACGCTGGCCAAAATGCAGATAGGCTTTCAAATACCATTCAAAAACTAGTTATGTTGTCTCAGACATACAGATTTCGTTCAATTCAAGTGATATCAATGGACGGATGATTTGTGAAAACAATATTTAACACAATTTACTCATTATTTAATACTATTTATGATTACATCACGAGTTTATATAAATGGACATTAGTTCGAACAATCTCATGTCAAACTCTGATATGAGTACTTTTTCGAAAATCAACAAAATATACGACGACACGTTTGGCTCTGTTTGTAGTGTCCCTAATTACTGTGCCAGCGGTCGCGGATTCGAGTTCCGCTGCGGGCATTCATTGTTTGATGAGCACATGTTTGTACCTACTCCAGTCATGGGTGTTTATATTTATAATATGTATGTATTTAAAGTTTATATATGTGTAGTGTATCAAATACCTGGTATCCATAACACGAGCCTCGTAGCTTCCCATGGAACTAGATTGTGCTGTGTGTTGATGTCCCAACATATGTTTTTATTATTTATTGTAAAACACCCACTTTTAAAACTTTTTATTAAAATCGTATTTACCTAAATAATTATTGTGGCGCCATTTAATGAAACTTATCGCGATACTGTGCGAAAAATTCACACAGGTCACATAACCCAATAATAAAAAAATAAGTGTTATATACATAAATATACTTTCTTAGACTTGCCTGAATATTTGACATTTTAAATAAAAGTATCTTTTCGGAATTTTTCGCGGATATATTTGAAATTTGGTTCCTCAACCAAACCAAAACCAAAAAAAAAACGCAAAAAAACCCAAAAAGTTAGTTTTGTTTAAAATAACATTATACACATAACTAATATTATAATATCGAAAGTTTGTATGTATCAAAATATGTATATATGTTTGTTTCTCCTTCAGGCAGGAACAGTTAGACGCCCCCCCCCCCCCCCCCCCCCCCCCCCCCCCCCCCCCCCCCCCCCCCCCCCCAACGTGCGTTCACCTTGTCATAGCAGAGTGGACCTTGGAGCAACCTCATGGTTGTGGTGGTCTGCTTCGGCAGACCTGCCGTCGGGGCGTCGTAGTTGAATGCGTAAGCGATCCTGCGACGCCCCATTAAGACGGGGGAAGGTTTTGTTGGGTTTTAGTGGGTAGTACTGGCTGTATTACGCCGGTGAGTCCCACACGTCGTGCGTAAATGCATTTCCCAACGTTAAAATAAAAAGGAACAGTTAGACGGATTTAAATAAATTTTAGTACACAGATAGATTAACTACTGTTAGGCACCTAAGCTGGCAGGGATAGCCCATTCGCAGCTTGGGAATGCGAACGAAGCGGGTTCAGTCTCGGGTCTCGTACCTCTGATATTATCATGAATCATTTCCAACATGATTAACACTTGTCTTACGGTGAAGGAAAACATCGTGAAGAAACCTGTATGTCTGAGAGAACCTAGCAAGTTTTCCAGAGGTCCACTAACCCGCACTTGGCCAGCGTAGTCGACTATGGCCTGATCCCCTCGTATTGAAGGGAGGCCCGCGCCCAGCAGTGGGACATTAATAAGGGCTAAATACAGACACATAGGGACGCATCTCAGCAAGGGTTAGTCGCTACTATTATAATAAATACATAAATTAAATGCTCACCGAAACCTCCTCTCCCTCGAGTAACTCCTCAACCAGCACCACTTCACCGGCGCTGCCATACTTAGCGTCTGTTAGTATTTCGTCGACTGCCAGACATGCTTCTTCTTTGTTCGCCGCTACCACTACGCCCTTGCCGGCTGCCAGGCCCGATGCCTTCACTACGAGAGCTGGGAATGGGGCGCTAGAATAAGAACATAATTGTTATTTACTTTTTTTTCAGCTGTTAGTGTCCCACAACTGGGCAAAGGCGTTTCTTTTTTCCTTCCACTGTGCTCTATTTCTGGTGATAACCTGCTAGTTTTATATAAAGGCATCCAGGTTGTCCCTTCACCTGCGTCTGGGTATTTACTTTTATCCAATTAATTCATATGTACCTAATACTCGTAATATTAGTAGTACAGAAATAGTTTTTGAGTTTGAACATAAAGGAAAAGAACCTCTAGAGCTCTCAATCCGATCATGAAAATTTTAATCGCGGTGCATTAGATATTTTCACTGAGAAGTCGGTTTTAAAAAAAAAACAGAAGGGAGTTCAAAATTATTTATATATTTGATAAATAAGCCAGTATTTTTTTTTTAAGTTTTAAAGCACTGCTCGTACTGTTTCTATGCCATAATTAAATACCCTGCAAATGACTGCAATCAATCAATAATATGACCAGCATTAACTTACTTGTTAATAAACTCCTTTGCAGCATTTGCATCGGTGAATGATTGATATCTGGCAGTTGGTATCTGATATTTGTTCATAAACGTCTTGGACCAATCCTTATTAGCTTCGATCTCAGCACCAGCTTTGGTGGGACCGAAGCATTTGATGCCTTTTGCAGCCAACGCATCTACTATCCCATTGGCTAGGGGGTCTTCTGGACCGACTACGACTAGGTCGATAGAGTTCTCTTTGCACCAAGACGCCAAAGCCTTACGTAAAATAAAAAAAAAACATTGTAATCACCGAAATGTTTCCTTGTACAGTAAGGGAGACGGGCGAAAATTCTTAAAAACTTGGGCCTGTCGATAAATACTTCCTAAATAATATAATTTTATTTGAATGGAATTCATTTATATTTTCATTTTAATGTAGTTTCATTTTCCCATGGTAAACATCTAAAAAATTTACCATTATTGAAAATTGAAATTGAGTTTCGATAAAGTTTAATTATTTTTTTTTTTTGAAAAATGCAAAGAAAAATATATTTATAAATGATTTCAATTTTTCAAAAAATTTACTAGTTAATTTTTTTTGTTAATCAATATTTGAAAAAGAATGAAAGCGTTTTTCGATAACGCGAAGCGAATTTTTTTTCCCACCCTACAAATTTTGCCGCTCTGGGCACTAGCCCCGAGTGCCCCTAGTGCAAATCCAGCGCTGTTTATGTAACAATTGTTCCTAAGTTTACATGAAAAGTCTTCTAAAATTCTGCCTGGGCTAATTTTCAATAGCTTTAAGTATTTTACCTTTTATTATTTCCGTTATGCTTCTGCAATACCAGATAAAAAAAATAAAAAAAAAATGTAAAAATATGAAGGTTCTATCACCTTTGAGATTAAAAAAAAAACTATAATTTATTGGTAAAGCTACATAAATCAGAATAATGTATTAAATTTATAAATAGCTATCTACATTATTTTAGTATGCATTGAGTTTAAATATAGAAAATAACTTACTTTTAAATCGGTAAAAGTCTATTTCTATACCAAAATAATCTTTATGTCACTTTAATGATACATATATATGCGCTCAGCAACAAAGTAATCACTAAGAGACAATATGAAAGTTTAGTTCAAAGGTTATCTTGTATTAGATTATTGACTGGTATTCAAATTCATCATCCGTGACAATGAAAGATTTATTTCGTATTAGATACACAATATGCATATGACAATTATATTTCCTGAACCAAACCTACCTAACCCAAAATGTTAGAACTAAAAATTTTACAATATATTTTATTCTGACATGGATATCTACTATAAATGGATTTTTACATGTAACTTTACCTAGCTAAACTTACTTGAAAGTTGGTATTATTGCTATTTGAAATATTAAAATAAAAAAATAATTGTATAAGATATTTTCTTTAGCCACATGCCATTGCCTGTGTTGATTATATGAGAGCTCGTAAAAAGTGAGCGTAGGTCATATTTACAGATTTACTAAATCAATAAAAATAAAATATATAAGGTCTAAGTTCAAACTAGTGCAATATATTTTTAAATAATTAATTTAAGAACAAAACCTCTCGAACTGTTATTTTGGTTAAAATATACTATATGTAAAAAATATATATTTAAGTACAATATAAAATGTAATATATTTATTTAGTATATAATTAAATGGAAATATGTAATTTTATGAACAGGTGCATTTTCAATTAAAATTATTTATTTTAAAATCTTCAAGAGAAAGTTTTTGGCTCAATATATTTTAATTTTTAAATGTAATGAACTTATATAAAAGTTTGGTTTATTGAGACATAATAAGGAAAACTAAAGAAATGTAATAACATCTATTAATTATTTACAAAAATAGTTATGGAATAATTGATAATAAGTTTATAACAGTATTTATTTATTGTAAGTATATGTTTTAGATAAATTACAAATAAATGGTATATAATTTTTGAAAGAAGAATTTTAATCAATAAATTTATGGAATGTATTTAAAAATAACTTACAGGATAGTCTTTTATGTTCAAATCGACGCTCTCAACATTGTCTTTTGTCGTGCTAATCCCAACACTGCCGGGTGCGCAGAAAATCTTCTTTACAAGAGGAGATTCGGCTAATTTCCAGCATATTGCATGTTCCCTACCCCCAGATCCAATCACAAGAACGTTCTCAGACATTTTTTTTCAAAATAACAAGTAATAAAATAGATTTTACTTGTTTACTAAGTTTACGCCGCGTGTGTTTTAACAATTCATTTAGAATATAAAACTAAGTATGTTAATGCTTAAACTATCAAAAATTTCGCTTATACGATTTATTGATAGATTCTTATTAGATAGTAAGGCACAAGGTTCGTAAAAACAAAATTTAACAAAAATAGGTACACCACCACACACAACACGCGTAAACTTTAAAATGACGTTTCCGTTTGACATTCGGCATAGTGTAACGCAAGGTTCTGACTTATTATCGATATCGATATATAAAAAAATTAATATGTATACATCTGTTCAACAATATTCTATTGGGATTCAATCAGTTATTAATTAATTATTTTACTTCTTCATTGTTGTCGAAAGTACGTTATAAAACTTTTTTTTATCTTTGAATAAAATAAATTGAACTAATATGTTGGTAGGTATTTAACAAATTAGGAGTATATTGTAATACTTAAAAAAATACATATATGTATTATTTTTATCGTTACTAACATTGTAACAGCGAGAGACATCACTATGATTATAAAATGAAATCGTGGGTTCACTTGTATCAGTAGTACAATAACATGGTAAGTGCAAAATGACAAGAGGTCAATCTCCAATACGTAGTGATGAAATCTTATATCTATTTGTATTCACGTAGATTTCATCTTGGAAATAAATTAAAAGTAAAAATGTTTTTTGACAAAGTTACAAAACTGTAAAAATGCTAATTAAATAAATCGTAAATATTAAGTTTTAATGCGTATAACTATCACATCTAGGATGCATTCCAATAAAATATGTGGGATTTAAAAAATATTTCATTACTTGAGGATATATTACATGAGAAAACGATTGTAATATAAACATACATGTATAACTAAATACAACTACTAAGACTAGACTATTATTTATTAATCAGCATTGTCCATTTATAACGATTAACGAATATTTTATAGTACCTACTGTTTTTGTTTTAATTGATATTTTTATTCTATATTTTATTGATAACTTGTATTGAAATGCTCATTAATATCTCGTAGCTACTATAATAATTATTAGTAGTACACAGCAGCAGAAGGCCTACAAATTCATATTATTGTATTCAGCATTAAATTATTACAGTTTGGAATGAATAAGCCTCGAACCTGAGAATTCGCGAAAGAAAACTCAGCGGAACTAAAATATTATTACTTTATATTTTTTGTTTGTTAAATTATTATTTTGTAATCTATACTTCTATACTAATATTATAAAGATACTAGCAACTCACCCTCGATTCGCTCGGATTTATCCCTCGGTACGTTACGGTTAGTATGGAATGGAATAGGATGATAGACTATAAAGTAACTTCAATACACAAAATCATAAGACATTTTTATTAGCATAAAGGATATGAATGAATGACATACATAAGAATCGAACATAAGAATATTTTTTAAAATTACAAAGAATGTACATATAAAGAGTATTTATAACAGACTGTATATTATATATACATAGGTACAAAAGAACAGTTCTGATCATTTCGATGTTTCACCAGATTTTTTAATATTCCCTATTTCTTTTATACTTAAACCACTCGTGACACATTCTCAACAAAATAAACAAAGAATTATTTTAATCGGTTCAGCCGTCTAGCTCAAATATCTCAATAGCTCAAACTATCTTCTTACCAAATTTCATCTAAATCAGTTCAGTAAATCCAGAGATTAAATACTAATACAAAATACTTAAAATGAATTATGTACCGATTGCATACTGAATTACTAAGTGCCACCAGCTCTTTGCGTCCTATTTCTCATTCCTGGAATTAATCTTTTGTAATTAATACATTTCTCATTTTAAGCTAAGTAAGCATTATAAGTAAAGGCAATAATATAAAAAAAAATTCGTTACGCTTCATGTTTGAAAACGTCTTACCTTTAACGGCATGAGGCTATATGAGACTTGAATCAAAATCTAAATTGCCAATGCAAAAGTACCTAAATGGTTATAGTTAACCCATAATTTCAGAGTGTACTCCTTTTTAGGGTTTCTTGCCTAATAGGGAAACTTATAATTCTATAAGATCTACTTCGTTATCAGTCCGTCTTTCAAAGTTCTTTGACTGAGGAGTCAAGTTCTTAAGGAAGAAAGCATCAATGTCAATAAAATTAGTATTAAAAAGGTAGATTTACGATCCCTTAAACGTAATAAATAAAATAAAGTTGGCCGTCACGGGAGGCCCGGCAGATGTGAAACATCTATGTTAATAGTATCAAGAATTCATAATTAATAAGAACCTATAACGAAAAAATAGAGTTTCATTAATAAAATCAATTAATTTTTCTTATTTTAATCATAATAATAATTACAGAATATATTCTACGTTCATAAATAGAATAGAAAATATGTATATGTATTTTTAATAGAGACTGTATATACAGAGCGTATATAGTATACGCACACGCACACACAAGGGAGTCGAGAGCGGTGGTGTAGAAGGGGCATGATAGCAAGACATAGTCATCGTTTGCTGTCACACCACGAGTCGGTTTTACGTTCAAGGCGCGCTAATAGATGTTTCACATCAAAAATACGGGCGCTTATGCTGTATCATTTACTGAAATTTTAAAATAAAACCTATTGAATAAGAATCATGAATTTTTACAATTTGGTCTTACAGCACCAGCATCAAGTCAGTCAAGCATCCAGGATATGTGGATGATATCTAACCCGGCGGTGAAGGGTGCGATAATAGAAGCGTGATAGTGTCTCTAAATCAAAAAGTTCATTAGAGCCATCGATCAAAAATTGTATTTCATGTAATTTATTGTAGTTAAAATAAATATACAAAGATGTAAATTGAACCTCGAATGCAATATTTAGGTAAAGTTGTTTTCACAAAAGAACAATTTAAATTAAAAGCGCGCTCAAATGTTCAAATGAGCGCTCATTTAGTGAGGCCTTTTTATATCGCTGATTGATTATCTAGTACTATTTTGATCAAAGATTAGAGCACTCATCCACCATTGCACAAACGATAAAAAATACATCGAGAGCCAACATCCGGAGGTTTAGAAATCGTCTGTTAATATCGGATCATCGACAATACGATTTTTTAAGATATTTTTTATTCTACTCATTCTGTCGTTTGAAAATAAATCATAAATTTAATATTTCATGCTACGGAACTCTCTATGTGCGATTCATAGGTACTTGCAAGTTGCACTTATTTAATATTATGTATTTCACCTTATAAGTTATATGTCTGTAATCTGTACTACTATCGATAGTTTAACAAAATAATTTAAAAAATTATTGGGTATATTTAGAAAAAACAATTGATCTGTAAATTAGATTGCTTATTCGTATTTGAGTTTAGAAGTTTTAGCTTGAAAATTATTGTTTAATTTTTTGTCCTTTAAAAATATTTACAGAGGTGAAACTATAAACCCTTACCTTCATGGGCTTAAGAAACATGATTGTTTTCAAGCACCATGTTCGTTTTTCACTTATTTTTTTAAATATAAATTTCAATTTGCTGATAAAGAATGTGGCTAGTTATTTACTAACCGATAAAACATCTAATTTGATTAATTAAGTGAATAGATATTCTAAAAAATATAAGGCTAACATAAGTTTCTGTTAAAAATTATACAATAGCTTTACAAATTTATCAATGAATTTCTAAAGTTTATTTTTCTAAATAATATTTAAATATTCAGCACATCATTGATATTCTGTGACTTTCGGAACGTTAATAAAGATGGCGAACTTGTTCATTCTTCATCCTGTCATTTTGCTGTGATGGTGATGCTTGTTCGTCGTGTAAAAACGTATTTGTGTATGTCGGTATAAAATGGCTGACACCGGTCTACGTATGAATTTCGCTGCATTAAAGAGGGCAGATCCATATGCCAGAGAAATAATTGACAGTGCTACCCACGTAGCACTTTATACTTTTGAAGAAAACGAATGGGAAAAAACGAACATCGAAGGTGCTTTGTTTGTGTACAGTAGAAATGGTGAACCTTACCACAGTTTGGTGATTATGAACAGATTAAATACGAATAATCTAATTGAGCCTGTTTCTAAAGGAATCGAATTGCAATTAAAGGAGCCGTTTCTATTATATAGGAACGCGAAGTGTCGTATTTACGGCATATGGTTCTACGATAAAGACGAGTGCGTAAGGGTGGCGACAAAATTGAATTCCTTAGTAAAAGCGCCGAATGATATGCCACAAAATCCAGTGTACCCTCCGGCAGCCAAGCCAAGTTCGTCTGTTGATATATTTAGCATGCTGAGCAAAGCGCAAGATGATTTTAATTCTAATAAGGGTTTGACGCCAAATAAGAATGAGTCGACTCCATCGCGAGCACCTGACATGGCATCACAAAGTGTAATGGACTTTTTTGCAAAAGCAGGCAGTGGTGCAGCAGCTGCTCAAATGCCGGCTGTCTCTTCACTTCCATCTCCAGGAATCTTTGGACCGCTGCCAAGTGATTCTCGAGAAGCGCCTTTACTATTGCAAAGGCTTATGAGTAATCCTGCCCATTCGGTGGAGCATATTGAAAAACAACAGCGGTCTGTCACTCCACAGGATGCCCAAACATCTAATGGCAATATTTCCTTAGATCCAAATCTGAGGCAAAACAATTCATTTTCACTTAAATCTACTCCTATTGACAAGCAAAATCAGCAAAGGATAAATCTCAAGAAAATGCAACAATTAGAGAATGTGGATAACAATGGTCCGAATCCATTAGAAGCCGAGTTAAATTTGATGCATATTTCTTCACCTAAACCTACATCACCTTTAGCAGCCTATTTGAATCAATCTCAAGATATTACTCACCAAGTAGGTTCTTATAATGGTGGAAAGCTAGAAGATGTGGGAGGTATTTTTTCAATTACTAATGTTTTAGCGAACCAACAAAAGCCAGCTCTTATGCCTCCTACTATGTTCACTGCAACGCCGGGCAATGAAATTCATCAGTCACCAGAGCCATTAACCAGAAATCAGCTTTTGCAGGCCTTCAATTATCTCCTTAAACATGATACTGACTTTGTTAACAAATTACATGAAGCATACGTCAAATCCTTTTCAGAAAAGGCTTTTTCTGTTTCATAAAATATGTTCTTTTGGACAAACCACTGATCTGGCCAGTGGTAATTAATGTACAGTTGTAATTTGAAGAGTAAATCCCCACATTGTTGTGTAGACCCGGTAGATTTGTAGTTATTTCCTTGGACAGAGTATTTTTAAATAAGTTTTAAACCTTTGACAGTGATATAAATCTGTATAGAGAATGAATTTAAGTGACTAGAAAGATCTGAACAAAGTCACATTTATTATATAACAGAAAAGCTATTTGTGATATTGGTACTGGCGTATAGTTTTTACTCAGTTGGCCTTATACAGATTTTCTATGTAAGACATAGATATGAAACTTGACGATAACTTGACAATATGAAAAATTATTTTTGTTACTTTTTCAAAACCTAACTAAATTATATTTAAATGAAAGTATTACTAAAATCTGTCCATGGATATGTTTATTAGATAACGTTATTGCCACAATAATAATTAAATAGAAAGATTTGTATTGTTAAATTGACTGAACCTGTATACATTTGCCAAGAAGTCTTTTTTGCATAATAATACTATTTGCTGGATAAAGTTAAACATAGGGTATGTCTTTTGTAGATGTATAGAAATAAAATATATATTTTCTTTCTTTTTTGATTGATGCAATGAATTTTGAAACTTAAGGGTATAATTTTGACATTTTGTATTGTTTATAAGGACTGCAAAAATTTCCTACTTCTTTACAATACTTTAATTTTGTATCTGTAATATGCTAGAACTGTTATTTCAATACAATGCAAAGTCTTCCTTTGCAAAATATACAAGCAAATTGTACTATGCCTTCAACTATAAAATTTTAACTGTGTGAACACAATTTTAGTATATTTTTTTGTAATTTGCCAATTTCTAATTTTATTTAAACCATTCATGTTTGAGTTTCCCAGTAAAAAATTCAGGCTTATGTCAACATTTTTGACATGTTTTATTTAAATAGAAACCGAATGTGTTTTGTTTACAAACAAGAACAAATAAACTTTTTTATGGAAACTTAAAAATGGTCTCATAGTCAAAAAAAAACAATTTTTCTCTTTGTAATTAACATGCAGTAAGTACATTATTATGATGGAAAATATTTGATCTTTTTAAATTCAGTACATTTAGTAATTAATGTACTTCTAAAACCATTGTATTATTGTTGACTATGAAACCAAGTGCTTTTTTCACATGAAATACTTCTCCTTATATTAAGAAAAAAAAAACATTTTGTATATGAAAATGTTAAAAACGTAAAAAACAGATTAAATTTAATTATAAAATTATTGAGGGAGTTCAAATTAAAATTTTCAATTGTTATCAATTAGTCTGTCAAAAGAGATTGTTATCTAAATTATAAATCGAATTTATTTTCGTAAAATACTCCCAGATTTTATACAAATTACAACTGATGTTAACAAGGATGTTATATACCTGAAAAAATTTAAATAAAACATCGAGTAGTCGCAAATTAAACGTTTCGTGAAGAATATATAGTACTTTACTTAGTCCCTACCTGTTTCCACTATTATTAAATTAATATTGAAACTGGCTATGATCATCGATCAAAAGAATACGAGGTGCACAATCCCACACAATAATTCTCTTAAAACTGTCACTAATAATTGTGTTTCGGTTACCTAACTAGTAATTATTTATTGGAATAAATAAACAACATTGTAAATTGAACCATAAGTGCAATGCTTAAAGTGGTTTTGACAAAAAAAAATTAAAAGCGCGCTCAGATGTTCAAATGAGTGCTCATTCGGTGAGGACAATTTTTTGTTGCCGATTGTGTATTTAGTACTTTTTTGATTGATGGTTAAAACCATTTGGTTACCCTTTATGAGGCTTATAACCTGGTTTTTGTAAAGGGTTTCAATAGAACCTTTACATAAATATATCGTGCTCCACTTTGATCTGGATGAAATTTGGCACAGAGATAGATTATAGTCTGGAATAGCACATAGGCTTCTTTTTATCCCGGAAAATGCACGGTTCCCATTGGATAGATTTCTTTTTAACTAGGGACGAACCCGAATGAAGCGAGGGTACGAGCCCGCTATGCTTTCATATTATCGGACACGAGAATATGGAGCATAGCGTCAACCTAGTTTCCGTATAAAAAAAATTGAATTATTCATACCTATATAAAACTAAGTAAGCCGCAGGATAGAAACTGTCAAATTAAAGGTGAAATAATAAATAACGAAAGATTTTTTAATCGATTTAATATCTCTATATTACAAATCGCTTTTGAACTTTGAACAACGAGTTGAGACCACAAAATTGTTGCACAATTTCTTTATTTTCCAAGATTTAGACTAAACGCTGTGTAGCGCAGTCGATTGTCTACTTACAATTACATAATGTTATTGCAGGCCATTTCAAATATTTTATTTTAGTTTTGAACACAGGATCGAAATTAGCTTTACTTAAAACTCGCCATATTTAATTCAATATGACGAGATCTTACACAAAATTTTATCACTAACAAAAATAACCGTTTCACGGAACTATATACATTAAAAATGAAAACTTATACTAAATAGAACAATAAAATATCTGAAATTGCCTTTCACATTCATAAAATACATTCCATCTTTCATGGTGATGAAGTCCTTTGGGTTTGAGAAACAATATTTGGGGGGTAGTTTAGAAAAATAATTATTTTATTTTCATTGTGCTATGAGTTGAGTCTATAATTGCTAAGCGTTTACGTGATTTTTTCAAAGAAATAAAAAAAAACAAACAATCATTGGCTTCTAACCAGGGCTCGGAACCGGTTTTAAAAAAAAACGGTTTATTTCGGTAATGTAATGGGTAATGAAAACTTCAGTAAACCGAAAAAATAATGGCTAACGGTTTTTCTTAGAGAAAGGTTGGATTTCCGTTTTGATACCGAAATAAGTCGGTTAATTCATTCATAAGTAAGAAACGTCCATGCCTTCTGCTAAGCCATTCACCATTAGCAAAGGCGCGCCAAATGTAATCATACAAAAACTCATTTTAATAGGTTAATTTTAATCATGGAACCTAAATTCGTCAAAAACCGTTCTCCTGAATTTAACCGGTAAAAGAACATAACCGAACCCTTAAACCGAAAAACCTTTGGGTTTGGGGTCAATGACCAAAACCGGTTTAAAAATTGAACAGGTTCCGAGTCCTGCTTCTGACATAGTAACAAAAATTCAAAATTATATGAACGTCATTTGGTAGATGGATGTAAACTAAAATTTATTTAGCAATACCAAAAATTTCTAAAAAACACCAACCAACTTTACATTGTAGTAGTTTGAAATTTTTGTTATAACTTTATTTAGGTGGTTTTAATCTCACTACAATTATCATGTTGTGTGCATACAGTACATAAAGAAAATATATGTACATAAAGGCTGGGGTTTCTACACTCTGTACATATATATTATATAGACGTAGCTAGAATGAGAACAATATATGAACATTTGAGATATAATAATTACACTACGGGATTTAAACGCCTGAATTTGTTAGTGGCTATATACCATATTCCCGAGGTACATATATAGCCAATAACAAATCCACGTTTAACTCCCGTAGTGTAATCATTATATAATTATGGAACGCGAAAATTTAACGTCATATTTGATATTTCATTTGAGAAATAATTTTCTTTTTAATTCAACTAATGTGAGATGTAAAATATAACAAAGTAACTCACTTTCATGTTTACATCATTAAGTATCGAGCTACGTCTTTGAGGAAAAGTATGAAACAATGAATTAATCATGTTTTATTATTTTTGTTTATTAAAAAAAAATGCTAAATTTCTTGGTCTTTGCATCAAAAATTTTGTGTCTTCAATAAACTATTTCACAACGAACGATCAATTATAAGTTTTATATGATTTCCTGAATTGATAAAATGTTTGTTAGCCATATTTAAAAAAAACTCAATTTAAACATTATTTAATAAGTATTATAAAGCGGAATATCAGTCATTTCAGGGTACATATAATTGCATACAAAATGTCCATTTTTACAGCGATTTTTTTTTTATAAATCGTATCAAATCTGTAGATATCCAAAAATATTAAAACACCATGATTATGCAGTTAAGAAAGATTTTTATTGATGTCATGGATTCCGTGTGGAAAATACATCGATCAAAAAAGTACTAGATACACAATCCCATGCAAAAGTTCTCTTAAAACTGTCACCAATTGTGTTTAAGTAATTATTGTAGTTGAAATAAATACAACGATGTAAATTGAACCTTAAATGCAATGCTTAAAGTTGTTTTCACAAAAAAATTAGAAAGACGCGCTCAAATGTTCAAATGAGCGCTCATTCGGTGAGGACATTTTTTGTCGCCGATTGTGTATGTAGTACTTTTTTTGATAGATAGGAAAATACGACAAATCTCGATCGATCGATGTTAAAGCTTCAAATTAAATATCAATTAAGATATGTTATACAATCGACTTTAGTGCTACCGTCGTTTTGAATGGCTTTTTTTATGAAAATTGATAAATAATAATGACAACTAGACCGATATGTTCATTTTTTAGAAAAAAAATTGGGAAATTAAAAAAAAAATTTTTTTGGGACATGACAGCGTATATCAGGTCATAGTTACCACAGACAATGATTAATAATACTAATATATTCCTCCAAATTCAAATAAATATCTCAAATATTTACTTAGAACACTTTGTACCTTAACATCATCTGGAACAACGGTAGCACTAAAACGATTAAAAACCAAAAAATTCAAGCTTTCCAAAGTCCATTAACTTGGCCAAATTTTCATAAGTATATACATACATATAACATGCGTAAATCATCTAACAGTTAGCTGACAACGCTGTTTATTCACGCCTAATAACTTATTTCTTAAATTATACCCTATGTCCGAGGAAATAAGGTCGAGTCTTAAATATTAACTATCATATATTATTTTAAATATAAATAATAAAGCGATCGCATATTGTAGGAATTGTACTTCATATATATGATAAACTAGTGGATCCCGTGGTTTCGTCTGCATATTTTGTTTGTGATATAATAAACAGCCTAACTTGTTGGCTTCTTTTAAGAAGCATGGCATTTTTGTTATTTAATGAAAATGAGTATTAAGAAACGATTTTTATAACGTCATTCTCTGTGGTAACGTTGGAAAATCGAGTAAAGCGGGTTCTAATCCCGGGTCGCACCTCTGACATTTTCAAATGCGAATCATTTCTAACAGGATTACCAATTGTCTAACGGTGAAGGAAAACATTGTGAGGAAATCTGCATGTTTGAGAGTTCCTAGCAAGTTTTCAAAGGTTTACTCAGTCTGCCCGCACTTGGCCAGCGTGGTCTACCATGGCCTGATCCTCCTTGTATTGAAGAGAGGTCCACTCTCAGCAATGGGACGTTAAAAAAGGCTGAATATATAGATGTTTAATAGGAGATGAAAGTTCTTAATAAACAAATTACGTTAAAACATTCTCTTCATTTTTTTAATTTCTAAGTCAATATCCTCATTCGCCTAGTTAGTAATGGCTAGCATGTACAGCTGGCAGATCCGGAGGTCCTAGGATCGAGTCACGAGTGAAACCAAATATATTCAATAAAAAAAAAAGACCTAATCTCTGTAATTGAGTCGAAGTCGTCTAACCATACTTGGGGCTTAAAAGAATGACTGTACCACACCTCTGCACTATAACATCTGCAGATTAAGTTTTAATGAGACTGGCCGTAGGGACTGAAATCTGCCAAGATTTCATTACGAGAATCTCAATAGATATTATTAACGATATTGAAAAAAAAAACAAACTAAACAACACTCGACGTAAAATTAGAGAATAATCTATATTTCACACAAAAGACACATCCTGAAAGAAAAAATATATGACAAACATTATTTATTATATAATATATACAAAAATAATACAAAATCTTTATATATATATATACAAACATAACATCCACAATACGCGATCGCTGAGCAAAAATAAACAGCGTATTCAGCGAACAATATTCTGTTGAACATCGGTAGTTTGTACATGGGAGTTTTATTTAACGGTATACTTTACAGTTTACACTATTGTCATAAAGCTAGCGTCACACTGGCGTATTCAATCACTCAATGTTTTAAAATGAAATTTATTTCGATCTTGTGTATAATATATATTATCGTAGCCTTTGTGCTTATTTGTTCAAACCACCAACCACTACTTGTAAGTTGTCGTATTTTACAACTAGCAACTCGCTCTTGCATCCCTCGGGTTTGTAACTAGTGAAAAGCAAAAAGAAATCTATTCCATGGGAACCGTACATTTTTCCGGGATAAAAACTAACTTATGTGTTATTCCAGACTATAATCTATCTCTGTGCTAAATTTCATTCAGATCCGTTTAGCCGTTTTAGCGTAATTGAGTAACAAACATCCATCCAAGCTTCGCATTTATAATATTACATATAATTCATGGGATAATGAGATAGAAAGTTGGTTTCCTCTATTTAAAAAGCAACGCTTTATTTCTAAGAATTACATACATATATATGTAGATAAAATATGTTTTTCGGTTTATTTTAAAGTAAAATATACCAATTATATACCGATAGAATTGCCATTTAACAAGTCAATAAATCTGTAATAAAAACTCTTTCGGTAAACTGGTTTAACGTTTGGACAAATAAGAACAAAGATAGAACGACATACGGGAGAAAAACTCATATCATTATTTGAAGTCGGTTAAGCATAGTATAAAAGAGGCTTGAAATGAGAAAATTACTGTACACAAGTGTGACGCTACACTTAGCGTTAGAACGCTATTACTTAACTAATACGATCCGCAAGTTTCCAAACATTAGAAAAAATCGTTTCGGAAACAAACAAATCGTTTACAATTAAAATTTATACAATATTTATAAAAAGTTCAATTTTTTTCTATATCTATATTTAGGTGAAACATTCTCAAGAGACGCGTAACATAATTTAACGATATTTCCATATAGATAGAATATATAGTAACATGTGTTGCCATTCCAAAATTGACAATTGATAAAAATCTTCAAACTAGTTGCCCAACTGATCGTGCGACTATGAAGCTCTTGCTATTAATGTGAAATATGGAATAACACATACATATAAACATACATCACGCTCCGATTAATAGAGCGACAAGTCTTAAGATGTGTGTATCGCAGATGGATTGCCGAATCAGCTGTTTTATAAAACCGTTAGTTATTTTACAAAACAGCTGAACAGTGTTTAGCTGAATTGCCATAAAAGGGATTCTGGGTTTGAATAAAAAAGAACACCTAAAGTCACCTATAATCAGAAATCAAAAATTACTAAAATCTACAATCTGACGGATCAATTCACGCTGCTTTACAAAATCTCTAATCGTTAACCCAACATAATGTTTTGCATTCATAAATACAAAACGTCATGCTATTTTGCGTATTAAATTTGAGTAATTATAAAAAAACAGCTAAACGTCGTTCAGCTGTTTTACATAACGGAGCTGTTTTGTAAAACAGCTAGCTATTATGTAACATAGCTAAATTTAATAATCCGTCTGCGAGATATACATTCAGTATGAAAACTATTCAACAGCCTTTTGGAATGACAATACATATTAAGTTACATATATCTATTCGTCGAATAAAATTTAACAACAAAGTTATGTTATATTGTAAAGCTCACATTGCAAAATTAAAATTTATTTTCGTTAGTTATTTTGCTTATATCAGTTATTGAAGAAAGTTTATTTAATTCAAGTAAAAAAAATGCCACTTAAAATCTTCTCAAGTCTATAGCAAAATACCACAGTACATAATAAAAGTTCTCAAATTTTTATTTGCGTACGAAAAATTGTTTCCTAATTTTTTTCACTAAAAATAATTTTATTATAATATTAAAAATAAAATTGTAATGTGAACGTATATGACGCCATTTTTAAAATAAGCTACCTAATTATTGCTTAAGAAATATAATAAATATACTAAAAAAAACCTGCGGTGTATGCAACATGAGCTTTAGCTTCATTCAGTTAAGGTGGGGTTTTTGAGTACACAATATCATATTTAAATCAATATGTATATTCTTCAAATAACTTGATACCATTAGAACTTATTAATAAATGATTTAAATCATATATTTTTTCAATCTAATAAGAAAAATATGTATAATAAAATTTCGTTACATTCATTGATAAAGTATCAAGGTTTCAAATAAACAAAAATCCATGTCACAGGGACGTATCATTACAAAATGGTTTCCATAATAACCTATACTATACTTAAATTGGTTATTAAAACAGCCGTTTCACTCTAATCAGTGCATGCGAAAGAGACGCACATATAGAAATTATAAGCATCGTCATAACATGGACATGCCCTGGCGATACTTTAATGCAACTTATATATGAACAATGAAATAATATACTTCTAAAAATTTTAATATTTATGGTACCTATATTTATAAAATTTAAAATATTTGGTTGTAATCAATCAAAACCTCCAATTTTAGCTTCAATATAAGGACAAAAATTATTACACAATGGGGGAAATCTATACAAATAAATAATGTGTTTGTTTATAATTTATAACAGATTTTTACTAAATGCATATGAAATTATTTTTGTACTTATATGTAAAACATACTTTTAAAATTGTTGCCTATCTGTCTGTTTGTTCCGACTAATCTCCGAAACGGCTGGACAGATTTTGGACTGATTGACGGGACTTTCACTGGTAGATAGCTGATTTTATAAGGAGTAAATTAGGCTACGTTAATTTTAGAATAAGAATTAGGGTTCCGCTCAAAAAAATTAAAACGTACCTAGGGACGAACCCAAGCGAAGAAAGGATAAGTATTTCAAACAACTAACTAATATAGCTATTTATTTATTTAGTCTAAATAAATAAATAAAATAGCTAGGGCATGTCCACACTATTCACATCGACGCAAGTCCATAGTGCAAACGGGCGTTTTGAACTTCCTACATTTGTAGGTGACTTAATATACATCAGGTATATTACACTAATGAATTAAAAAAAAAAACTAAAGAAAACATTAATTAACTATATAATTTCTATATGTATATTTGAATAAGCGTTGAAGTACCTAACAAGTGAAAAAAATATAATAATAATAATAATAAATAGGATCCGGAAGCGTACCAGCCTCCTTAATTTGTACAAAAGCCGGTATTCATCTGGAACATCAAAAAACAAATTATATAAGCCATTTTTTTTTAAGTTAATAAAAAAATATTTATTGACCATTTGATTAATATTAGATAGACTAGGAATGGGTCCAAATAATCATTTTTTCTATATCCCGTATGAGCTAATATTGTTTTAAGCTTGGGTATGAACTATAGCAAAAATAATTTTCATCAGTCATTGCCTTTTATTTCTTACAAACATGTGGATGCTGGAATTAAATTTTATATAGTCCAGCTCATTTTATGGACAGAAATTGAAGTAATATTTATAGATAGTAATAGTTCAAAGTTTTCAGTTCAAATGTAAAAATATAACAAAAGTTTACACAATTACGGAATGCGCGTCAGTGTAAATGCATTTCGGTTTTAAAGGACATGTATTTCACAACAAAACTACAAATTCGTGTCGATTTCACACAACAATTATTCCAAATTCAATATGGAAATTAAAATAAAGCAGTTTATTTATTTATTCTATATCTATGTACATATCTCTATCTATTTAATTATGTCTCTGTGCGTGTATACGTGTGTGTATGCTAGCGAGTGAGTACATATAAACTGTTTCGTCGTGTTTTTATATACATAATTCGTTGGCTTACTATTACAAGGTGCTATGTTAATTTTAATGAAGTTTAGCAATTTTTACATAGAACTTCGTTATTTTGTTATCGTAAAAAAAAAACAACATAGAACTATGTAAAATTGAATATTTTGTAGTTAAAGTGCCGCCATCTAGTGGTTCGTTTTTGCAAAACTGTAGCTAAAGACACATAGAACCTTGTAATAGTGAGCCAACTTATGTGTATCTGCTGTGTGTGTGTGTGCGCGCGTGTCTCACCTCGGGGCCGCTACCAGAGGCGGTGCAGGTGCAGGTTGCGCGAGAGCACGGAGCGCACGTCGTGCGTGAAGCGCAGCGCGTCCAGCACCGGCAGCAGGTTGAGCAGCGCCAGGTCCATCGGGTCCGAGAACCACGACTTTATTGGGATCGCGTTATCTGCATCCAGTTACATTCAAAATAAGTGTACTAATCCAACATCAAACAGACGTCTATCCTGTATCTTTTATATATATACATATGAGTTCCTATGAAAAACAAAAACAAATCTATCCCACGGGAACAGGACATTTTTCCGGGATAAAAAGTAACTATGTGCTATTCCAGACTATAATCTATGTCTGTGCCAAATTTCATTAAAATCTGTTCAGCCGTTCTGGCGTGATTGAGTAACAAATATCCATCCATCCAAACTTTCTTGATCTCTTCCTAAACAACTGGACCGAATTTGATGAATTTTATGTGTTTGAGTGGGATGATCCTTGACACTTTAGATTCACAACTGGGCTGGATAGGTGGCGTTGCAGTTCTAAGAACTTTTTGGCGAAAATTCAACTTTATAGGGACCAATTGTGAATATATATTTAGTAATATACTAACGACTTTCAAGTATTTGACGTAAACCACATCTATATCTACATAATTATAAAGCAAAGTCGCCCATCGCGTCTGTCTGCCTCAACCCTATAAACCACCAAACAAATTTTCGTACGGGTTACACCAATGGACGGAGTGATTCATGAGGATTGTTCAGGTATGTAATTCATTAGGTTCCAAATTGGCTAAAATATGACGATGATTGTTGAAGATTTCGGAAAATATCATACCGACTGAGAGCTTTACTGGCGTGCGCCGCGTAAGCTATTGCAGGCAGAACCACGAAATGTTCTAATTGAAAAACATAAAAATTACTACAAAAAAGTCCGCGATAACACATGTCTATCTTTTAAGTTGGATTCATAATAACCATTTTTATGGTTCTCAAATTGGGTCTAAAATAATGCTTTATTTGCGAAGGTGTTTTTACTGATATGGTGTTAATCCTTATTTAAATATATTAGACAATTTAAGCACTTAATTCAGATCAAAACTGACCTATACACCATTTAAATTAGATGAATATATTAGAAGATATAACAGATTTAAAATAACTCGTGAAACGTAATATCGTTACGACGAAGACAACAGCGGGGGCGAAGAGGGTCCTAGCATGTCACCCACAGATGTGACCGCCGTTGATCTTTGCTGGTTACAATAGTGAATATGCGTGATTTTTGTATTTTTTTATATAATTGAACCCAGTTATGCAAAAAACAGCCATGTGCGTAAGTAGCAACAGAGTTATAAGCATTTTTCTGTCGATAGTTGCACTTGGGTTATGTTTTGTTTTTCTGGTTATTTTAAAATTGAACAATATTTATATAAGTATTGTTTACTTTTTATAATTATTTTATTTTTTATAATAAAATGCTTATAACTCTGTTGGTACTTTTATGCACATGGCTGTTTTTTGCATAACTGGGTCCAATTATAAAAAAAAACAACTCCAAAAAAAATTAAATTTAGTATTAAAACTTTAAATAAAATATCATATCGATACGAATACTTTAAACGTCCGTAATTTCACGCGCGACGTCACAGTATACGATATACACAGAGAAATGACGACTCATGTTGTGAACAAAATCGCTAATCGCTCTGTTATGACATATGTACTTTGATTCGGTCTGACCAATGGCGTGCGTTTCAACTACTTTGAATTCCCCATCTGTTTTTGCACTTTATAATAATTATTTTCTTAATCAAAAAGAAATTACATCAAAAAATATTAATATAGGCTTAATTCAAAAGCAATAAAGATTATTAAAAAATTACAACCTTCATTTAAATCGCACGAATATTCCCTATAAATCCTTCTGAACCCACAATTACTCCGTAAATCAACAAATTATTCTCCACACTGTAATAAATTATTTTTATTAGACACCATAAAAAAAAAAAACAAATACCACTCACCGGGGAAGTCCCGATAGGCGCCCGGTGAATTGTCCAATATGAACACCCTGTTTAGATCGTCGCATATCGACGACAGGTTCTTTGTGTAGGAGCCGTGCTCCGCCGTGCAGTGTTGTCTGCAAACGAGACATAACATATAAAATCAAGATATAGATAATAAGATATATCAAGATAACATCAAAATTGGAATGATCACGTGACCGAATTTCAATCGACCCATCTAAGCCTAAAATTAGCCACCTTTGCGGGAGATATTATAGTGTGGTGAAATATCGTGAACTCATGAAAGTAAATTTTTTTTTTTAAAAATCCCGTTTTACTTCAAAAGATAATTGAGACATGTATCAGGTCAAAGTGATCTTAGACCGATGCTCTCTAGGAAAAAAACACCATCTTCCCAACTCCGGGCTGTTACTGAGATTTTGTTTGAGAGAAAATCCTTATAAACTAAACTTGGCTCGACCCGGGATTCGAACCCATGACCTCAGGATATGTAGTAGTAAATGCTAGCCGCTAGACCACCGGGGCAGTTAAAACATAACAGGTAACTCATTATACCTGTAAAACCTCCGCCGCAGGATCCCCCGACCATTGTCGAGTTTGTCCGCGACCGCCGCGCCGTATATCTCCATCGACGCCGTGAACACCACCAGCTCGTACCACTGCGATACCTGCACGTACAAGGGTTATGATGATTAGAGATAAGACCATACATGCATACTAATTAAAAAAAATGTCTACTTTAAAATACTACTAGTTTAAATAGTGATCATGTCCTCCCAACCGATTTTGGCAACGGTGGCCTATCTCACTGAGACTCGCAAATTTTTCTTAACCTCCTAATGTAATTTTTTTTTGGCCTTCCCCAATAAATTTATACTAATATTATAAAGAGAAAAGATTTTTTTGTTAGTTTGTTTGTTTGTACCGAATAAGCTCCGAAACTACTGAACCAATTTAGATGAAATTTGGTAAGAAGATAGTTTGCGACCCTGGGAAGGAAATAGGATAGTTTTTATCCTAGAAATCATCCCTTAAGGGGGTGAAAATGATGATGAAAGTTTGCATTGGGAAGCAACCTATGGACGAAGGTGGGTAGCTACTAGACTATAAATGCAAGGATAATTCAAATCTGACTAGTTTCTAGAGTTTTAGAATCAAACCCGAAAAGCGTTCAAACAAACAAAATAAACAATTAACAAGTTGTGAGTTTGAGAACGTTGTTAACCAATCAAGACACTGACGGGGCATTACATTCAAGTGATTTATTGCAAAGAGATGGTTAAAATTTATAGGTTGGAGAGAGTAACATAGGCTACATGTTACGGTACATAAAATGATTTGCATAGAAAATTATCTGCTGTTTTCATCCACCCTTAGAAATGTTTTTTTTTTAATTTTATAAAGCATCACCTTTAAAGTATAAAACATTTATTAATAATAGAATTATAAAAATCAATCTATACTTGGCCAAGTTATAACGTAACATACCTATGAAAAATAAAGAGGAAAAAATTACCTCTTTCCACTTGAAGTTATCTTCATTAGGAATAGTTACTAGTATAATAGATTATAATAGTACGTACGTACACTAATATTATAAAATCATAATGGATAAATTAAAAATTCGCTGAACCGATTTTGATGAAAAGTATGAAGATAGTTTGAGACCCTGGGAAGGACATAGGATATTTTTTATTTAGGAAATCATCCCTTAAGGTGGTGAAAATTAGGGTGAAAGTCTGTATGAGGAACCAATTATTTCTCGAGTAAGGGATGTAAAAATATGTATGTAACTCATCATACTTATTTATATATATCTTTATATATATAATTCTTCTGTGAGTGTGTATGTCACTGAACTTCTCTCAAACGACTGGACCGATTTTGATGAAATTTTGTGTGTGTGTTCAAGGGGATCTGGGAATGGTTTAGATTCACAATTTTTTTTAAAGAAAATAATATATTAAAAAAAGTTTGAAATTTTCAAATTAAAGACGTGTAGACAGGACAACGTCTGTCGGGTCCGCTAGTACTAATATATAGCCTATCTATTCTCTTCTAACTGTCAAATAATTTACCTGATATATGTGATTAGCTAGTATTTCAATATCAATACTAATATTATAAAGAGACAGAGTTTGCTTATTTGAAAGCGCTAATCTCAGGCATTACTAATTCGATTTGAAGTATTATTTTTGCATTAGATAGCCCGTTTATTGAGGAAGGCTATATGCTATATATCATATAATATATAGAGTATTTATACCATACTAACCGTTAAAATAGGCGAAGATTCGCTAGTATAGGAAAATAATGAGAACCGTCAGTTTTACTAACTGTACTTTGGGAATAAAGCAGTAGAAACGTTGATTAACGCGAATATTTGATATTTTGAAGTAAAAGTATCTTTTCTTAACTCGATTTTTTGACTAGCCAGTCTTTCCCGTGACCATGAATGCTGTAAAGCATTCGAATCGTCGGGAACCAAAAACCAAAATAAATCCGCGAAAAAATCCGAAAAGATAGTTTTATTTTAAAACGTACATGAGTTCAGACTTCTTACACCTGTAGATAAACTGAATATTACACACAAAAACAAAAATAAAATTACTTACAATAATTGTAGATGGGTGGTATAAGGAAAAGTATATGAAACGAGCAAAAACTTAGTATGAGGTAATGAATGCAATTTATTACGAAAGAAACAAATAATATATACTAGCAATAACAATATATATATACTAGCATTGCCCGCGGCTCCGCCCGCGTTCAGAAGACCGAAAACCAAATTCTTAGGTTTTACATATTAGTATACTCTTACAATGAATTTTTTGTATTTTTTCTCAGAAATGAGATATTTTCCCGCGGTAAAAAGTATCCTATATGTTGACTCGGATAACCAGCTATCATCATACCAAATTTCATCAAAATCTGTCCAGTGGTTTTCTCGTGATGCGGTAACAGACAAACAGACAGACAGACAGACAAATTTTTTAAAAACTATAGATTCGGACTCTGTATCGATAATAATGTCTATTTCAATTAAGATTTCCCAAAAAAATATTTAATTTACAGATTCGTCTTAGTTACAATTTTATTATATGTATAGATATATGGGATTTTCATATTAGCGGTTAGCAACACATGGAGTGAATAAGCGTAACTAATTTATGTTGATCTTAAATAAGTTGCTATTTATTCCGCTAGACAACAAGATCTATTAGAAAAAATACACGTATTTTTAGTATACTTAGATTGTAAAGATGTGAACAGAGCTAAACTAAATATTATAGACTTATCATTACTTTTAGACTCGCTTTGCTCGGGTTCGTCCCTAGGTACGTTTTGACGTTTAGTATGGAATAGATAAACTATATTATATTTAGTACATAGGTATGATGAGTTTTGTGTCCTTTACTTAAGAAATTATTGATTCCCCAAACAATATCTAACCCCCTCTTCACCCTCTTAACGGGTGATTTCCTGGATAAAAATTCTCCATAGGTACCAAATTTCATCTAAATCTGTTCAGCGAATTAAGCGTGAAAAGGTAACAGACCGACAGAGTTACTTTCGCATTTATAATATTATATAGGTACTTTTCGATGTAAAAGTTTGTGAAAATGTTTGGTTATTTATTAGTCATTTACGTCACTCACGCCCAGTGGTAACGCGCTCGTTTGAAAAACCGAGTGAAGCGGGTTCAAGTCTCGGGTCTGACACTCTGATATCATGTGCGTAGTGCGAATCATTTCTAACATGATTACCGCTTGTTTTACGGTGAAGGAAAAAGGTCGTGAGGAAACCTGCATGTCTGAGAGCGCCTAGCAAGTTTTCCAAAGACAAGTGAAGTCCGCCAACCCGCACTTGGCTAGCGTGATGGATCGTGGTTTAATCACTCTCGAATTGAAGGGAGGTCCATGCCCAACAATAGGACGTTAAGAAGGGCTACATATACACGTGTAACCATTGTATGAAACGAATGAGGTGCCACTAGGCACATATATGTTTTAGTATAGTTTACCTACTATGTAAAACTATTTAGACTTATTTGGTTTCCAAATCCTTATCAAGCAGTGATTTTGAGGTTTTACCCAAATCTCTTGGAATAAATGGACCTGAACAGTATCCATGAAAGCGTGGGCATCTATTGCGTTCAGATTAAAAAACAATATACATGCCAAACGGCAACATTTCAGTTCTCTCGTTTTTTTGTTTAAAAAAAAACTAAATTCACGCGAGTCCCACTCGCACTTGGCCGATCATTCAACTTATCAAATAAAGCAGCTAAATTAAACTTCAAACAATATTATACTTACAATGTTCAAAAAATAGTCGACGTGAGGTCGTTTATGAACGAAGAATCTGACTGGATGTTTGTCTATGGTCACCTTGAGCACGAAGTCGGGCGGCGTGCCCGGCTTCACTGTCGGCCGGACCATCGCATCGTGGTGTGAATGTATTAACGTCTCATCTAAATCTAAGACCAATATTTTTCTTTTGACTAGACCTAGAAATTAATAAAAATAATAATCCCTCAAATTTATTTAATATTATATATATATGAAAATTTGTGAGGATGGATGAATGAACGACTGAATGATTCTGGATAAAATTTGGCACAGAGATAGATTATAGTGTGCACTAACCCGAGAGAAGCGAGGGTGAGTCACTAGTAAAAAAAAAACTATTCTGTCACTCAACCTCACTCATGTTTTCTTCATTCTGTGTGACACTGGGGAAGTAATCTGTATTCAACCACCCCACTGTAAATTTTACAAGGCCACTAACAAGAGAATTGAATTGAAAACTATTCTTGATTAACCCACTACTGCTATAAATGTGAAACTTTGTTTGTGTGTTCGTCACTCCTTCTCATTGAAATAGCTTAACGAATTTGGATGAAATATACATATACAATTAGACCAGGTATAACATATGAGCTACTTGTAGTATTAATATGTACAAAAACATAGTGCTGTCTGTTTATAATTTTATAAATCCAAATGGCACAAAGGGATGCACCTATTCAAAGTGAGTAAATTGCTAGTGCAAAATAAATTAAAAATAACGGCTATCAATTCTTATTATATAAAAAACAATGCACTTACGCTCTCACAGCTCAGTAAAGAGCTTAACTAAATCCCTCGTGCATATACATTCAAGGGCAACAGGTAGTGTAAAGTAATTATCAATAATGTGCCATATACTTTCTATGTTACTATAGTAAATAATACATTGATACTACAATGATCATTTGATGAATATTTTAAATTGAGCTGTATTAATATAAAAGATAAGATAAGAAATTTTGATTAAACATATTTTTATACATATTTGCATAGCTTTGCATAGGACCAATAATTATGATATATATTAAACTAGCAACTAACCCTCCCTTCGCTACAGGTTTGTCCCTAGATAAAAATCTATCTCATGGGAATTGTACATTTTTCTGGGATAAGAAGTAATCTATATGCTATTCCAGACTATAATCTATCTCTGTGCCAAATTTTATCCAGATCCGTTCAGCCGTTCTGGTGTGATAGAGTAACAAACATCCATTCATCCATCCTCACAAACTTTCACATTAATATTAGTATGGATATTAAATCTTAGATTACCATTCTAGCAATAAATGTAAGGTAAAATGAAAATCATATCAAAATTAAATTAGTAATTTTTGTTCACCATAATTCTTAAGATAACATCTGATAAATAAGTTATAGGTTATAACCTATACATATAATAATTGTAACTAAGCCGAATCTGTACATTAAATATTTTTTGGAAAATCTTATTGAAATATACATTATTATCGATACAGAGGCCGAATCTATAGTTTTTAGAATTTTTGTCTGTCTGTCTGTTACCGCATCACAGAAAAATCACTGGAGAGATTTTGATGAAATTTGGTATGGTCATAGCTGGTTATCCGAGTCAACATATAGGATACTTTTTACTGCGGGAAAATATCTCATTTCTGAGAAAAATTACAATGTAAGAGTATACTAATATGTAAAACCTAAAAATTTGGTTTTTGGTCTGAATGTGAACATGGGTGGAGCTGTGGGCAATGCTAGTGAAGTTATATTATTATACAATAAGCATGTCCTTGTCTCTTTAAAATTTAAGGCATGGTAGAACACTTCATATGCATTGTAAATCTATTGATATTAATATACTAATAAAACTTAGTAGTAGCAAAAACGTGTAAACATTATAATAAAAATTCTAAGACATTATTTAAATGGATTTCAGGTTAAGGAAATCCTTCACATTTATATAAGCACTGGTGTCTGGGTTTAACAAAATTTATCAAGCCTTAACTTGGCTTTTCAAAAAGAAACAGTCAGTTGTTATGTTGCTAAGCAGTCATTTAATCAATATATGCATTTAGAACTGCCTAACTTTTTTTTATAAATATCACAGATCTTTAAATCATAGTTTATACTAATAAATGTGCTCATAAAAACAAACTTGATAAAATAATGTACTTATTTTAATTTAAAAAATATATAATGTCATATGGATTTTTTTCATGGTCAGCAATTTTATTTGTAGTCAATATATTTTATCTTGGAATGATAATATTTGTAGTCATTCTTATCTTTTTTCTTATTTATGATAATGTATTGTTACATAAAATGTTGCTTTGCATAGATTAAATTATTTAAATGGAAAAATTTAGTCTATAAAAATTTGTTATAGTATTCTTTTAATAAACAATAAGAAAACAAATATTGCACCAAAAAGTTAGATAAACATGTTCATATTATAAGGCTAGTTATATTTAATTGGATATTACATGAGAATTTACAGATAGTTTTTTATTTTTAGTATTTCTGGATTGAAGTTAGTTATGAAATGTACAGCAAAGTATGTTTTAAAATCTTTCAGAAAATAGCAGCATAATAAATATTATATTGAATAAAAGTATGTGACAATGATTCTAATATCAGTGTCATTGCAAGTTTAGCATATGGCTATATAAAAACACCACCAAATATATACATTCAGTGAACATGTGTTAGGATGTAAACGTAGTTTAACTGTTTTTGTTTAAAGAATGTGACATGTTTATTAAATAAGGGTTCAAGATACTGGCTATAAATAGACAAGGATATTCACTGATACCATGTCCAGCGCGTCTTCAATCAGTGTATCTAAATGTAAATAGTGCGATAATTCGTAATTTTAACATACGTTGATAAAATCTAAAGATACTTACTCAGCCTGTGTCGAGATACTGGGGAAAGTGGATATATTTCATATTTGACAGATTGATGCTGAGCCAACTGAAAAGCAAACACCACGTGAAACACAAAACTCGTAAATACATAATATTCTCAAAACAAGCGCATTAAATTTATATTTACCGCTCGATATTGCTTTCTAAACATGTAACAAAAACAACTCCATACTTTGGATGCGATTAGCATGAACGCGCGAAGGCCCATTTGCAATTGTTTCAGCATTTGAAATGTTTACGAAACGATTACTAGTATATCGATACCGTAAGTGTTAAACAAGAATGGACTAAACGAGATCATTGACGGCGTAATTCAAAACAAATTCAACGAAACTGAGTGCCGAAAACATCTAACCCGCCATGACATAATCGACCCAAATCTTACACCATTGACAAAATTACACTTTCCTTTCATAAATAATTGTCTGTGACATTAGTGAAGCGACTGAAGACAAAATATGTTCGTTGATACTTTATAAAGGAAAGAGTATATAGTAAAATACAGGGCTGCCAAGTAACAGTCGTTGATTTACCCGACCAATAAACCTCAAAATACCCGGTTTATCCCGCCGGCGCCAACCATGAGTAGAATACCCGAAAATAGTTTTTTAAGTAATTTATTCATGTTTTATATAGAATAAAAGAAAGTACTAATGTTAGAAAAAAAAGTCATTTTAATCAGTTCTCAATTAAACAGCTTTAAATTATTAAATCAAACATAAAAAAACTTAAAATATCAAATTAATCAGCTAAACTAAAATACCGGCTTTGTCCCCAAAGATCAATGCAATTACCCGTCAAAATTACCCACCATCAAAAATCGCCTAAAATTACCCGCTTTTCGAGTAATTTACCTGTCAATCGGTAGCGCTGGTAAAATAAGGGGGAAGTTTTTATGAAAGGAGGGCGCTACACGTATGATCTACTTATATTCAGTCTGAGGTTAAACAATTTATTATATCTCTTTAGTACCTGGTTTTTGCTTCTATTGCGTTCGCTGCAATGTATTGTTCCTAGAACTTAGACCAGGTAAAGGAAGAATTGAGAAGGAAAAGTGCATCCTGTGGTGGTCATGACCGACTGATGGCTCAACACACAGCCAACATCGCTGGTTGTAGAAACGTGAAATTAGCATGACGTATTTCTTATATGATGTAGGCATCTTATAGGAAAGGATTTTTCTAAATTTATCCCCTAAGTGGACAAAATAGGGGATTACAGATTGTGTGAAACTCTCTCATTTTTAATGTGAAATACACAGAAAGTGGTGTTTAGCTTTAAGATAAAAATAATAAATATATTTATTTGATTTTTTTTCGTAATTTATCCCTTAAAGGGGTAAAAGCGGGTAAAAAAATTTATATGGTCAAAGAATTATTTATGATTAGAATTACTCGAAACTTGTTATTAATGCTCTTCAATACAATGAAATAAATATATGTTTTAGCATTTTGTGAAATTCAATCCCTTAAGGGGGTTAAATGGGGGATAAAAGCTTGTATGAAACTTTGTAATTAATATGTAAAAGAGTACAAAAAAAATCACCTTTAAGAGTTTTAAAATCACTTTCTGTAAAATGATCTCCACATAGCCTTCAAAATAAAAATTCTTATTTCGCCAATTTTGGTCGTCTTATCACTTTAGCCCATAATTTCTTTACTTTTTGGCTTTTGCGAATAAAGGATTTTATTCATTTTATTTAAAATTTAATTGAAATGGCAAATATCGCAGTGCTACGATGCAAAGAAAATAGATATCATTTGTTCGCAAATGACAAAAACTATAGAGCTTTAGAGCTTTGCAATATGTTGAGGACCGTAGTGATTGTGAACTCTGGCGGGAGAAAAAGGCAAAATACTTCCCCATTTCGTTTGAAGGGAATTTTATAACTTGTGTACTAAGCTTAAAATCTATTTAATATTTTGATTTTTGAATAGTCTATAAGTTATCTATATTGCAGTCTCATCTGGTTTATATATGTAGCAATATACTCTATGATCTGGACTCTGGCTATTGACGTTTCATTTTGGGGGCGGGTATCGTATAATTTTCTACAATATTTTGCGAAACTGCCCTAAAATGAATGTACTAAAACGCCGCTGATATTAAATCTAAAATTATTTGAAAATCAATGTATCTTCTAAATCTTACGTGAGTTTAATGTTTCTATTACATTTCTAACTGTATCGGTTTTATTTTATTGGTCATATCCTGTTTTATTGATTAACAATTGACTTAACCATGTAGAAGTGCTTGTCCAGTTGAAATTAAGGTACTTATGTGTTTGTTACATGAATTAATGATTAAGTAATACTTTTATTTCTTTTTAGTAAATAGGCTATCGTGAAAATGATCGGGGGATTATTCGTATACAATCATAAGGGGGAGGTGCTTATATCGAGGGTGTATCGGGACGATATAGGGCGGAATGCTGTGGACGCATTTAGAGTTAATGTGATCCATGCTCGGCAGCAAGTCCGCTCACCGGTCACTAACATCGCCCGTACTTCATTCTTTCACATCAAGGTAACTTTTATTAAAATATAATTTACAATTCTGCTATAACTATAACTTTCAGATTATATAGTTCATAGATTATACTTATCATATTGTTGAATATTAATTTGGCAAGGAGCTTGACAGTTTTTGGCTCTCATGTCAGTTTGAATGCCAAGAGTTCAACTTTTCCTATAGGGATCAAAATAAATAGTTTATACAAATACTTTGTTAATGTGCTCTTTCTGTAACTTTCCTCTATAGAGGATTAATTATGACAATCATCATCGTTAATATCAAAAAAACATCATAGGCAAGAATCGTATTTGCTTAAGTCTTCATTTAAATTATTAATATAGAGTAGTTAATTATTACAAATGTATATAAATAAATTTATGTTACTGTAGTTATATTGTACATTGTTTTTAATCGACAGAGAGCTAACATCTGGTTGGCAGCAGTGACCAAGCAGAATGTAAATGCTGCTATGGTCTTTGAGTTTCTATTGAAGATCATTGATGTGATGCAATCATACTTTGGAAAAATTTCTGAAGAAAATATCAAAAATAACTTTGTGCTTATCTATGAATTGCTTGATGGTAAGAGCCTATTTAAAACTTACGAATTTCATTTTTCTCTCTTGATAAAATAAGATGTTACAATTTTTTTTCCTACGTAGCTATTACTTTACAAAGTACTTGCAAAAGTCTATTTAAATAAAGTATATTTTATTTGATTCAATGTAATTCAAAGCTTCCTTTCATCAAAACAATTATTGTTATATATTATATAATATGTTATATATAATATCTTATACTAAATGACTTATAATAATATAATTTATTAAATTTCCAGAAATCTTAGACTTTGGATACCCTCAAAACTCAGATACAGGAGTTTTGAAAACTTTCATCACACAACAAGGTATTAAATCTGCATCTAAGGAAGAACAAGCACAAATTACTTCACAGGTTAGTGCAGTTTAAAATGTAATTTATATAGAATCTATACTTGTATAAATTGAAAAAAAATGGTTCATGTTATTAATGGATGTCCCCTATACAGTAGCACAAAAAGAAGCAAATTGTTAACATCATTTTTTTTTGTATGAATTTTTGTATGTTTTGTTCACAGGTGACTGGGCAAATAGGATGGCGTCGTGAAGGCATTAAGTATAGACGTAATGAGCTGTTCTTGGATGTACTTGAATATGTCAACTTGCTGATGTCACCACAAGGTACTGTTATATTTATGAACCAACGTCCGACCAACAGAAAAGGAATAATTTCTTTTTATATATAATGTACTCAGCCCTTTTTTAAGAGTCCTACTGCTGGGTTCGGGCCTCCCTTGAGTTCGAGGAGGGTAAGGCCATAGTCCACCATGCTGGCCAAGTGTGGGGCGAATTTCACATGTCTTTCGAAAACGTGCTAGGTTCTCTCAGACTATATTTTGCTATCACCGTAAGACAAATGGTAAATGACGGACGTCATATGTCTTTTTCCAAGGTCTATTTCTATACACTAATATTCATCAAAATTGGTACAGCGGTTTAGGTGTGAACACGTATTGTAGTATGAATTTACAAATTTTAACCTGATAACATACTCCATTTATTTAATACTTTCTTAGATTTGCGCGAATATTTGACATTTTAAATAAAACTATATAGCATTTGAAATGTCGGGAACCAAAAATCTAAATAAATTTGCGAAAAAATCCGAAAAGATAGTTTTATTCATTTATTTAGTTAACATTTTTATTTCCAACAAACCTATTTTATCGGATTATGTCGCGAGTTTTATTTTATATGTGTTCCCATTATTTAGAATGCTTTACAGAAATCATGGTCACGGGAGAAACAATTTTTTGTGGATATTTCAAAAATAAAAAATGAAAATATATCCGCGAAAAATAATTTTATTTAAAACCCACCAGAGTTTAATCACAATTCAAATAATGATTTAGCATAGAGAACAAACATACAAACATACAGTTTCATTTATATAGATAAATATTATTATTGTTATTGTTTATTGCAGGTCAAGTTCTTTCGGCGCACGTGGCGGGTAAGGTCGTGATGAAGTCCTATCTATCTGGTATGCCGGAGTGCAAATTCGGTATCAACGACAAAATTGTAATGGAAGCCAAAGGAAAAGGAAATGGTATGTGATTTGAATTTATTTTGTATCATGTTTCTATTTTTTTTGTATTCAGCCATTTCTAACGTCCCACTGCTGGGCACGTGCCTACCTTCAATACGAGGGGATCAGGGTCTAGTCCACCACGCTGGCCAAGTACGGGCGGACTGAGCATGTTTTTGAACACTTGCTAGGTTCCCTCAGACATGCAGGTTTCCTCACGATGTTTTCCCTTACCGTTACACAAGTGGTAATCATATTAGAAATGATTCGCACATGAAAATATTAGAGGTGTGAGATCTGGGATTTAAACCCGCTTCACTTGGTTGGTCTTGCACAGTGGCCACCATTGCCTACAGCAAATGTCTTTTATAATATATATATATATATATATATATATATATATATATATATATGTATGTATATTGCTCTGGTTCGTCCTTAGCTTGCTTCCCAATACAAACTTTCATCCCCATTTTCACCCTCTTAAGGGATGATTTCCGGGATAAAAAGTATCCTATGTCCTTCCCAGGGTCTCATACTATCTTCTTACCAAATTTCATTTAAATCGGTTCATTAGATTCAGAGATTACCCCCTACAACGTCACAAACTCACAAACTTTTGCCCCTTCATACTATTAGTATAGATTATTATATATACCTCTGGGCATGCCCAACAGGCGGCATCTCCGGCAACACGGACAGTGACCCGGCGCGCTCCGGCAAGCCGGTGGTGGTCATCGACGACTGCCAGTTCCACCAGTGCGTCAAGCTCAGCAAGTTCGAGACCGAGCACTCCATATCGTTCATACCGCCCGATGGAGAGTTTGAGCTTATGAGGTGAGTGTGTGGGTGTGTGTGTGTGTTCTTGAGTGGCGAAGGGGCAATACAAGATGTCTTACCTTAAAAGTATATTTATTTAAAGTTATAGTAAGTGTATAAAAAAAGAAATAAAATTTAATTTCATAAACTATGATTTTAATTTATTACAAAAATTATAATATTTTTTATAAAAAAATAATTCTTCGTTACTTATTGTGCATTTATTCTAATTTGAGTTATGCACCTTAAAAAGAAATGCACATGCGTTATGAATCAAAGATGGAAACTAGGTAGGTATTTTATATCTTTTTTTCTTCACGACTCACCGTTATAGTTGTATTCACAAAAAAAACAAAGCGCGCTTAAACGTTCAATTGAGCGCTCGTTAGGTGAGGACATTTTTTGTCGCTGATTGTGTATCTAAAACTTTTGGATCAACGCGTCTCATAATAAAACAAGTAATTTTTTGACTTAAACTAAAATTTATTTCAGATATCGTACAACAAAGGACATCTCGTTGCCATTCCGAGTGATACCATTGGTAAGAGAAGTAGGCAGGACCAAAATGGATGTCAAAGTTGTATTGAAATCTAACTTCAAGCCGTCCCTGCTCGGCCAAAAGATTGAAGTAAAAATCCCTACACCACTAAACACTAGCGGTGTACAGTTGATTTGTTTAAAGGGCAAGGCTAAATATAAGGCCTCTGAGAATGCAATTGTTTGGAAGTAAGTACATATTAGGGGAATTAAAAATTTTGTAGCTTATAAAAAAACAAAATTTTTGAGACACTAGACCGGTGATATGGAATATTTGTTATGTAAATCCGACTCGTACTTTACTAATTTTATAATTGTTTTATTGTAGGATCAAACGAATGGCGGGTATGAAGGAAACGCAGCTGTCAGCGGAGATTGAACTGCTTGAAACAGATACTAAGAAGAAATGGACGCGCCCGCCGATTTCTATGGGCTTTGAAGTACCATTTGCTCCCTCTGGTTTCAAGGTAATTACCCGATTGTGATTTATATTATTACCATCAACTCACCCTTGCTACGATCAGGTTCGTCCTGAGTGGGAGTTTAGTATAGATTTCTCAGAGATGAGATATTTTCCTGCAGGAAAAAGTATCCTAAATGTTAACCCGGATAATCAGCTATCGTCATACCAAATTTCATCAAAATTTCTCCAGTGGTTTTCTCTTAATGCGTTCCTGGACATACAGACATACCACAGAAATCTTAATAATAAGCTAATAGAAGTGGCATAGACGCGTGACCTTGTCGCCGCGCATGTGACTCGTAGGTCACAAGCGCGTGTAAAGCGTTTGTTGCGGTAACTAGTGTTATTTGAGACACGGAGAGGTAAACATGGTGTTTTGCAGCATATCCAACTGCGGAAATTCTTCCACAATTTGTAACTTTACAAATAAAGGGATAACATTTCATATATAAGTACTTAATTTTTGAAATAATGTCGTTTTTAAGAAATATAGCCAAATCAAATGTTTTCACCACCACTACTGCGATTATCGCAGGAAAACGTTTTTTTTTGCAATTCAATAACCATTACCACTTAAGCTTGTTCATGTCTACTATTACAACTGCTAAAAGCAGCAATGAAATAATAGTCATGCGTAAAGAACAATATTGTCGCGTACGTAAATTCCAAGGACACGCCGCATAAGTTAGCCGCGAATTAGTGACGTGCCACCACAATTTTTTATCGAAAATTTGTTACGTTTGGCTTAATATTTTTCGTTAAATATTTAATTGTTACATCTCATTATGTATGTTTTCTTTCTGTCTGAATAATTTATAAAAAGTCATTTATCAACGATTATCTGTAAATTCGTACTTTTAAACTACTTTTTCATTCAGAAAATTATTAGGAGGTAGGCTTATTATTGTTATGTATATGGGTAAGTCAAAAACAGTATGCGTTGAATATCCTTGTATCGTTGACATGTTCCGCATTTACCAAATATATTTTTTTGATTTGATTGAGTAAATAATTCTAACTGCGAGTTGTTTGATAAACATAACATAGAAATTCTATAAAAAAATTTAAGTCATTGTTAAAAATGTGTAGGATTTTAACAAATAGTTTGCATAACTTTTGTATAATAATAATAATATTTATTGCAAAGGTATACACCCAATTTAGAATATAATAACATATATGTAGTCAATTTTTATATCACTTATGCATATATATGCAAGTCAATAAAAACATTATAAAAACAAAATTCAGTCAGACTCTTCATTAAATTAAACTAGAATTAAAAATAATATATCGCTGTTGAGTATATAGTAGCTGTTGAGTGTATAACTATATAATAATAAAAAAAATACTTACTTTTAACGTTTTATTGTATTCCCTTTATGAAAATAAATAAATCGTCTAAAATCGCGTCGAGGAATGAAACATAAAACACTTTCAATAAATTAGTTAGTTACCTATTGTTGCAAGACTCAACGGAAAATTATCGATATGAGCATTATGCGCTTTGTGCTGCACTAGAAGTGAGCGCGCGATATCATTCTGTGCTTTTCGCACACGTTTATTATTGGTCACAGGGATCACGGGTTCTGAGATTATGCGTTTTTAGAAAATATTGCGTAATGTTATCGCTTAAAGTTTAATTTTTGTTGCAACAATGCAAAATGCATGTGTGAGCGATAGTGTGTATTTATTGTTTGTCAATGTGTTGGTAGCTGCAAGCCAGCGACACGCGTCCCAGTACTAAAAGACCGCAATGGCATTTCTATTACCTTATTATTAAGATTTCTGTGAGACATACAGACAAAAAAACGAAAAACTATAATGACTATTTCAATAAGATTTTCCAAAAAATATTAAAATGTACATATTCGACATAGTCAGAATTTTATTATATGTATAGATTCTATTTTAATATTTGTTACAGGTCCGATACTTGAAAGTGTTCGAGCCTAAACTGAACTACTCGGACCACGATGTGATCAAATGGGTGCGTTACATCGGACGCTCCGGGCTATATGAGACCAGATGTTAAATTAATTCAATGTATGTATACTATTATTCCTATAGAAATTCTATAAATCTATGTATACCATGTATAATAGTATTAAAATCATCGATCAAAAAAGTACTAGATACACAATTAACGACAAAAAATATCCTCACCGAATGAGCGCTCATTTGAATATTTGAGCGCGCTTTTAGTTATTCTTTTTGTGAAAACAACTTTAGGCATTGCATTTAAGGTTCAATTTACATTGTTTTAAATTTATTTCGATTAGAATAACGATCGATGATTAAAATACTATTGTGCAGGTGAAAGTTTGTATGTATGTCTTTCACGCTTAACGGCTGGACACAGATAACTGGGGTAACACAGGCTATTGTTAGGTTTAGGGATGCACCCTAACGAACTGATAGTTGTAGGTTGCTATTATGTTAATACTAGCAGAATTCATTTAGCTGTATTTAAAATCTCACTGCTGGGCGTGGCCTATTTCTTAGTTTAATTGCAAATGATATGTTGTGTGCGATTTTATTATATTATATATGTGATTTATTTTCTTTTCAGGATTCTTCAAGCAGTTTTGGATTTAGTAGATCAATATAAAATGGCGTGTTACATAATATATAACTCTGTATATAATTTATATACACATACAATTACGAGATTCCTTTCACGTTGATATAATATAAATAATTTAATATATGTTTCGCTCACTGCGTATAGTTAAATAGCTAATAATAGTCTTATATGGGAGAATCTCAAATTCTACTATCGAAATTCGTCTCACGAACGTCGCACGAACGTGTGACATGTTATTTTAATTATTTTTTTTAATGGATTTGTATTGGCTGTATATTATGATACCATTTGTTCTTTCGTTCAGAACTGTCATTTTCAAAGTGACATTTACGCCATTTTGCTCTTTAATGTCAATGTCGTTTATTTGTTATTACAAGTATATCATTTTTAAATTATTGAAGTTGCAAATCTTGATTCATAATGAATTTAATACTGTCTTAGATTTACGCGAATATTTGACATTTTAAATAAAACAAACAAAAATGCAAATAAATCCGCGACAAAATCCGAAAAGATAGTTTTATTTAAAATGTCTTAGTGAATTGTTTTATAAAATCTCTGTATTTAAACAAAAATACCAACTTTCATATTTGAAAGAAATTAAATTAAAAATTATTATCAAAGTCTATATTCCGATGTTAATTCTTCCTTCAACTATCTGCAATAAAAAAAAAGCTTTTTTTTAAGTAAATGGTAGCTCTGATCATACTTCATTAGACAACAACTCTTCGGCTTTTTTGGTAAATTGGTCGTTTGGACAAACAAGCACTGAAACGACGTTATCGTAATATCTTATAATAAACAAAAAAAAAAACTACACACTTCACATATTGAAACTTTAGTGAGAAAATTGGCGTAAATGTATGGAAGAGTATAGGAAAAGTATTTGCTGTATAGTAAAATGTCATTGGTTCAGTCAAAAAAAAAATGGACGCCTGGCGCGTTTTTTGATTTAATTTTTTAATAATAATGTTATATTAAATTATAATGTTATTACTAATAAAAAATTCCTTACTCTTTATTTGCTGTATTCATATTATATACAATTAGGATAAAAATTATATATTTAAGTTAATATATACATCTATTATATATTAAAATCAGAAGTAATATGCTGTATTTGGGTAATGTTATTAGAAAACAATATCATATTAAGCTTCGTTAGCATTTCTTTTGGTTATGTCATCCTTAAATAATAAAATTTTCTTGCACGACTAAAACCCGTAAAACTAAGAAACTAACTTACTAAATAACTTAGTTTTCTCTAATCTTTACTTAAATAAAAAAAAAAATATTTTCTTTTAGGTAAAGATTGTTGTAATGTTTTTTTTAATATAACTTATGCCTCAGTAGTTCTTTAAAAACATTTCAGATTACGTGTATTATAAGATGTTTCTATGTAGCTTTTTATTTAAGGTGACATAAGAGAAGTTATTAATGTGCAAATATTTAACTAAACTTCTATTAAATATATAATTAGTTAATGAGAAACAATGTGAAAAATCATTTTTTTTATATCATACATCATTCTATAAAACAATTCATTCCTTTAGTTTATATCTGGGCTTGTGTTTTTCATTGAAAGACCTAATTCGATTGTTATTTGAGATTTTGAGAATTTAAGTCCAATGTACGCTCCATACTAATGAAGATAAGTAAATATTTGGGTGGCGCAAAAGAAGCGACTATTTTTTTTCGAGTTTTGTATGCAAATGTGTTAGATTTTCTTGTGTTTAGAATGCTCTTTAAAGATTAGCTCCAAAAAAAATTTTTTAAGGCGAGTGACCTCTAAATTTTTTTGAAGTGAAACTTTTTTAGAATCGTTGTGATTTGAAACTCGATGAAATGAGAATGCGTCAAGACAAAGAGACAAACACATAAATATATAGGATTAAGCCGGCGAGAGAATGAGATAGGACACATTACATAGAAAGTGAAAAATAATAAAAATAATACTGAATATGCAATGTAATAAATGTTAAATAAAATGTAAAAAGCTTGGTAAAAATGTTATTAAAAAAATAAACCTTACAATTATCCTACTCCTGATACTCTATATTCATCTCATTGTCTCTTAGGTTACTTTTCTGAAGTTTCACTTCTACCATGTGTGAATTGCACAAACACACACATTTAAAAAGAAATGGCTAGGAAACATCAAAAGCAATAAACTTGAATGTTCATAAATTCTAAGCGACATTTAAAAATCAATATTTTAAGCTTTAACTTTGAGGAAGTTACTATTTTTTAGGCATTAAATTTTACCGCAGCAAGAAAAAAATTAATAAAAAAATGAATTTTGACCATTTTTAGAATTCATAGGAATCTTAAGCAACCCTTGAATTTTTTTTGAGCTGATCTTTAAAGAGGAAAAAGGAGCTGATCTTCAAACATGAAAAAGTAACATATTTTTAAACAAGACTCGATAAAAATTGTCTGTTTTTTGCACCACCCTAGTAAACATATTATATTAATACATACATTTGAAATTATCACTTTGATGTTATGTAGTTGTAAAGCGGATTTGTTGAGTGACTCCGAAGGACCAAAATCGAGTCATAGACGAGTATTAATTGTAATAAAAAAAATAAAAAATTGTCTTTGGATCAAATGATATTCGAAGAAACGAAATCGTCTTTATATAATCGTTTTGTAATTCAAATATACAGTTTATTTTAGAAAATGCTGCATATAAAAGGGCTATTTCTTTCACAAATGTCACTCAGCAAATTTGGTACAGTGTTGGTACGATAGAAGCAGATTCAAGAGTACTTTGTAGCGGTTGATTGCTTTACGGTATCGTGTTATGTACAATAAACGTTTAAAATATTATTGTTGTTTTCTTTAATAAACCTATACTATATAGTTTTATTTATATTGTAAATGCATAATTGATTTTTTCCCCTTTAATCCATCAAGATTTTACTCTAGAAATTTTATGGGTGTTTATGGGAAAATTACATAAGCTATAATAATGTCCTCCAGTTGATGATTTGGCTATGGTGGCCTATTTTATTGCGACAAGCCATATCGTTGGCTCACTATTACAAGGTTCTATGTTAATTTTAATGAAGTTTATTAGCATAATTAAGGGCTACGTGATGCTTTCTAGGAACTAACAATTGAATATTGACTTGGATATTAAGCAATATTATCGAAATTAAAATAACATAGAACTTTGTGATACCAAAAAATATTTTTATTTATTTTAACCAGAACTTAGGACTTTGTTTCATTGAAATAAGTAAAAGATGTTAGTTTCAAGTCCCAGTTAAGTATTAATTTTCTTGAGTCATCTGAACTATTTTAATATGTTATCATGTCTCAGTGCCATTAAAAACATTACTTGTACATATGTGAAGTTTATCATAAAAAATGGTTTACACTTTGAATATTGCCTCATAGAACTCCTTGTCCACTGTAGGCATCCATCGATAGATAGATTCTGCTGTGTGAACATCTAAAGCTCACTTCAAATCTATCTATACTATAATAAAACTGTAGAGGTCGAATGTCTGTACATAAAACAAAAATGCTAAAAACCGAGTCAGGGTGATGTAGAACAAATCCAGATTTTTTTCAATTTTTTTGTTTCACTGTCAGTTTGTCTGTTTGTACGGGCTAATCTCTGAAACTATTGGACCGATTTAAGTGAAATTTTGCATGGTGGTACCTTATATCCTCGGTCAACATCTAAGATACTTTTCATTCAGGAAAATTAAGGAGTTCCTGTGAGATAGTTAAAAAACTATAGTAACTTATACAACTTAGTACACAACAACTTATGCACCTAATTTAGTAAAATTTGGCATGATACCTTATATTGCCGGTCTAACAACAAGTTACTTTTCATCCCGGAAAAATGAACGGTTCCCGTGGGATATACCTGTTTGTGCTTTTCTAGAGGCGAACCCGAGCGAAGCGAGGGTGACCCGCTAGTTGTAAATAAAACTAAGCAAGGTCCTCTGTTTAACATAGAATCTTGCTATCCTAAAAAAATATATAAACCAAAATTGAATGGTTCTATGTTTTACATAGAACTTCGTTATTTTGTGATTTAAAAAAACAACATAGAACTATGTAAAATTGAATATTTTGTAGTTAAAGTGCCGCCATCTAGTGGTTTGTTTTTGCAAAACTGTAGCTAATGACACATAGAACCTTGTAGCATTCATAACTAAATAAGTACTAAAATTGTAACATAGAACCTTGTAATATTGAACCAACGATATATGCAAGAGATATTATAATGTGGAAGTGCATACATGTATATGCGGGGACAGATTAAGTGCATTCTTTTTACACTTTCAAAGTCTTACGCTGTAAGAGATCAGACATAAAGTCGACGGTTAAACCTCCGTGACACGGGGGTGAAATACCACATATTTCCCATCTTAAGGCTGCTACTGAAGGCTTGACAAAAAAAACCTAATATCTATATTTGGCCTGATCCGGGACTCGAACCCAGAACCAAATTTCTAAATTTGTAGCCTTACATGTAAGCCACTAGACCAACGAGACAGTGATTGCCTCTTGATATGACTTATTCCGGTAAATATGATTATTTCCGTGGGATATTATATGGATATCTATATACATAAAATAAAATTTTTACTACGCCGAATCTGTACATAAAATATTTTTTGGAAAATCTTATTGAAATAGACATTTGTATCGATATAGAGGTCGAATCTATAGTTTTTAGAATTTTCGTCTGTCTGTCTGTTACCGCATCACAGAAAACTATTGGATGGATTTTGATGAAATTTGGTATGATGATAGCTGGTTATCCGGGTCAACATATAGGATACTTTTTACTGCGGGATAATATCTCATCTCTGAGAAATCTATACGAAACGTTAAAACGTAAGTAGGGACGAACCCGAGCGGAGCAAGGGTGAGTCGCTAGTATATTATATAAGTGTACCTGTATTTATAGGTGAGACAGTAAGTTAGTGGATGTCAATATTTTTACACGATTGCGCCGAAACCCAAAGGAGGGTTATGTGTTTGATTTATATGTAGGTATTTCTGATCTTATATTCCCTTGTAATTACTTAACTGCTTAACCGACTTTGATGAATCGTACATCGCTGGATTCTTGTTGATAATGCAAGGCCAAGACCATATGTTATATATTATAGGTATTACTTCCTAAAATTTATACTAATCAAAATGGCAGATTTTAGGCGTCAATTTGTGCGTATTGACAAAAAAATGTTCCAAACCTATCAAGTGGTATATCAAAATAAAGGTTTTTAAGAGGTCATTACAAAAATATTACTTATATGTTTATTAATAATTTAAGATAACAAATTGTGAAGTAAATCTCCAAATGTATATATGACTGGCCAAAACTAAAAAGCTGTAAACAAAAAAAAACCTGACTGCTTATACAGCGAATTAAAAATAAAGGAACAAGTTAATGAAAGAAAATAGTATTATGCAGTCGGAGACATACATACACGTAGCAAGAGTCGTAGCATGTCTAAAACTAACATATATTGTACATTAAGTAATTATATTTAGGTGCTTATTTAAATAACAAATTCAAGATTACGTTCAATTTTTCGCGAAAACGTAGATCATTTCCTCGATATCCAGAATTGGATTTTTGTATATTTTGGGAGAGCTAGCCCGGACAGTCTTTCTTGTTCTATTGGGGCATACAACCAAGATTTTACTCTGCGTCGAATAGAAGACCATCTCCAAGTACTTTCCAGTATTTTTAAGAAAGGTTTTTAAATATGGTAAGATACAAATATAGATAACATTAGCCTATCGATTCTGCTGAGTTTCTTTCGCTAGTTTTTCTCAGTTCTGAGGCTTCTTATTTCCGAATTGGTAGTAGACTCATGACGTTCAGTAAAAAAAATTAATAATTTTATGCTGAATAAAATATTTTGAATTTGAATATCGTTGTGGGCATGCCCAGTGCCCACGATGCCCACAAAGGTGTAACGGCGTTTGTCGCTCGGGTCGTAGACAGGTCGTTTAAAAGGGTGTCTTAATCCAGAATGTAAGTCTACTTCCATTCTGAATTTCACTCAAAATCGTTCGGAAAAGGAAACAAAGGTACAATTTTTCGCATTTCTATTAGTGCGACGCTTTACTCTTGGGCCTCAATAATAATTATATATAATATATATAACTTAAGAAACCATTTTTGACCGCCGTCAAAAACTAGGATGTACTCAATTCGTCTATTTTTGCCGTTTAAGTGATGTTTATGTTAATTGTGAATTGATTTTCATAGTTTTCTTTTGATTAGTACATAGATTGTGCCATAAGGATGGTCTCATATAAATTAAGAAAATATCCGCCACATATATATATATATATATATATATATATATATATATATATATATATATATACATAAGGGTATTGTTACTTTTTATGTGGTTTTGATGTTGATGTACATCTCTTAACTGACCGCGGCGCAAAATCCAAGGAATTATACGTCATTAGATTTATCCGTATAACGAAAGGGTACCTATATATATATTGAAATTAAAATTGCGGACTTAAGGCGCGGGCTAATTCTTCTCTTAATACCTAGTTTTATTTTAGCAATATTCACTAATAAATATCAGCAAATTCCCCAACGGACATTAGAATCCGCCAAACATTTTCCATTCTAAACTAAATCATGCCACTTAAGGAAAAGAAATGCTATTTTAACGCCATAATCCATTCATTTGTTAGCAAAAAGCTCCAGGCGAGTAATAAAATTAGTCAAGATTTTGAGGAAATTTATGCGTGTTAGCGGAGAAGTTGTGCCGGGCCTGTTCTCTACTGCCTTGATTAATTATTTACGGCGTGAAACGTGTTTTTGTCTTTCCGTCGCTCTGTTAAGAAACTTGCTGTTGTTTCGACACTGTTACGGTTTTATTTTCGCTTATTTAGAATGAATGCGAAATGTGCTGTTTAAAGTTTCAATACTTTTGAGAAGAATTAAATTACATTTGTAAGAGTTGTTTCAACTTGGTAACCGCAGTGTTAATGGCTCAAAAGACAATTTAAATATGCTAGATCTTGTCCGCGTCTTGGTGCGTGTGATGTTGTGAACTGTGTTCTCGTTATATGAAACTTGCTAACTTTTCGCAAGGATCATTCCGCAAGTAGAGTTCAAATGAGCTTAGACATTTTGAAAAACAGCCTTCTTCTTAAACCAACGATATTATGTAGGTTATTATTTTTTATATAAAAAATAGACAAACTTCTCACTTCCTTGCTATGTAGGTTTAATGTTTTTATGAAATTTATACAGGTTCATCCTTAGGGTATACTTATTGCTCCCCCAACGTTCGCTCACCTTGTCATGGTTGGGGGGAAGTTTATTAGCGTCCGTCAATCCAGCCGTGCGCGAAGCCAAGAAACGTACTAGGAGGCGGCTTACTTCGGTGGGCGGTGTGCCATGCGGGTTGCTCCTGGTACTTCTCTGACAGCAGAGTGGACCGTTGGAGAAATCCCATGGCTGTTGTGGTCTGCTTCAGCAGACCTACTGTCGCGTCGGGGCGTCGTGGTTGATTATGTAAGTGATCCTGCGACACCCCATTAAGACGGGGGAGGTTTTGTTGGGTTTTAGTGGGAGTACTTACTGGCTTTTCTAGCCAGTGAGTCCCACATAAGATCTGTATGTATACAGGTGTATGCGTAAATATATTTCCCAACATTAAAAAAAGGGCATTCTTATTGAATAAAGAATCATAAAAAAAATAATTATAAAATGGCGAAAGTAGTAGAAAAACATACACCCAAGTATGTAGAGTGCGTTCCCGCCTTTTAAAATCGGTTAAAACAAAATATAGACAGTTCAAAATATTTTAATAATATTTATAACAGCAACCGCTGTTAGGAGTTAGTTAAAATAATATAATTGTAATTTTCCTTTATTCCCCGGCCTTACTAATTGTAAGATCTGTTCGCGTCAAAACATTTAAACGTTGTTTTGATGGCGCTTTGGAGTGACGAATTATACAAATTGAGATGCTAATTTATCATTCCCTTACAACTCACTCTAGCTGGCATCAACATCGTCGGTTTCACAATCACTTCCCATTGTGGTTAAATATCGCTGTTTAAGTACAGCTGTAAGATAACTATTCGTGTAACCTACATACATACTTAGTATGTATGTATATCAAATTTGTAAATTTTTGTATGTATGTATGTATTTATCGAACCCTTTTTAACGTTTCACTGCTGAGCACGGCTTCTTTTCGAGGGGAATCAGGCCATAGTCCACCTCACTGGCCAGGTGCAGGTTAGCGGATTGCACATGTCTTTCGAAAACTTACTAAGTTCTCTCAGACATGCAGGCACGATGTTTTCCTTCACCGTAAGACTAGTGGTATCTAATAATTTTGGAAATGATTCTCACACGAAAATATCAGGTGCACCCGGGATTTGAACCCGCTACATTTGGTTTCCCAAGCGACCGCATTACCCCTGGGCTTCCACTGCCTATCCTTTTTTTATAAAGTATTTATTTTCCTTTTCGATAGAATGTGCGTGTAGGACGACGGTCTTTTCATATTATTTAACAAGCGATCCTTGCTCTAAACTTATGACAACTAAAATGTCTAACTTATACCGATACAGATCTTTTTCTTAATCGGTAGAGGCTACATCTCACTAGAATCTATTGAAGAAGATGATATTTTCTATTCTTTCTTTACTATTTAGCATAATGTGGTTCTCTTCTCTAAATTATGTATTCAGAATCGATTTGCACAACCTTGGGAGTGAATATCGACAAAAATATCCAAATGGGAACCTTAGAAGACTTTCTCTTCCGTTCTTTCAATTCTCTTGACTAGAGAAATAGGGAACTAGAAGAAAATGGGATATAAAATGTCACTATATCCAGTATCGAGTGCTGTCTAAGATGTAAAGCACAAATAAACTTGAAAAATTTTACTTATCATTTACAACAGTCCGTTATTAATGAAAGAACAAAAACCATATTAAATCTTCTCATATATTAAAGTTATTAGCAGTACCCACGTCTTCGCCCGCTTCGGATCGCTGTCAAACTTCATAGCATCGTCCGCTGGGCGAACCTGTAGATTTCATGAAAGTATCATCAAAATCGCTCCATCCGTTTTGGAGTCTATAGGAAACCTACATACACACATCGATTTTAATATATATCAGATAACGTCTCATAAACTAGTATTATATTAAACGCAATAGTTAGGATAGTTTGAAATCAAGAACTCCGCAACAGTTGTGTTCAAACTAAGCGTTGAATAATGAATTAATAGTTTCGTAATAACTTTAGTTTACACTTTACGGTGTTTGTGCGATATCGGTGTATCGTGTAGATGGACGAATTAATTTAAATCTAATTGCTATGGTATTAATGTATGTATGTATTCAGCCTTTTTTAACGTCCTACTGCTGGGCACGGGTCTCCCTTCAGTACGAGGGAAATCAGGTCACAGCCCACCACACGTGCCAAGTGCGGGTTGGCAGACTTTACATGTCTATCGAAAACTTGCTAAGTTCTCTCAGACATGCAGATTTCCTCACGATGTTTTCCTTCACCGAAAGACAAGTGGTGATCATGTTAGAAAAGATTCGCAAGTGAAAATATTAGAGATGCGAGACCCGGGATTTGAACCCGCTTCACTCAGTTCCCCAAGCGAGCGCGTTACCACTGGGCTACCATTGCCTGGATATATGGATAAGGGATAAAATATATATACCTAGTTCTCTTATTGGTGTGAGGTCCTCGGTTTAAGACTAAGATTCGGGTATGCTAATAGGGAATTATAGGTAGCCTTGATTCGGTTAGGAGTAGATATATTATTCGCCTGTATGCATACAGGTTGTATGCATAAATGCATTTCCCAACGTTAAAAAAGTGAAAATTTACTTTACTTAGCTATAAGCCAAGAAATTAACACATGATAACTATATTAATAATCGTCCATACTAGTTTAGTATCATTTTCGCTTTATATCACTATTTCTCACTTCCATAGGTTGAATAGAAGAGGTCTCTTCAAGAGATTTCCCCTACCCACAATAATCTTTGTATTGTTATTGTTGCTCTAATTTTAATTAACAATATAAAGCATATATTTAAGTATATAAGTATATTCTTATAGAATATACTAGCATTGCCCGCGGCTCCGCCCGCGTTCAGATGACCAAAACCAAATTCTTAGGTTTAACATATTAGTATACTCTTACATAGAAGTTTTTGTATTTTTGCTCGAAAATGTGATATTTTTCCGCGGTAAAAAGTATAGCTATATGCTAACCCGAATATCTAGCTACTATCATAACAAATTTCATCAAAATCCTTCCAGTGGTCATTCCGTGATGCGGTAACAGACAGACAGACAGATAGACGAAAATTCTAAAAACTATAGATTCGGCCTCTGTATCGATAATAATGTCTATTTCAATAAGATTTTCCAAAAAATATTTAATATACAGATTCGGCTTAGTTAGAATTTATAATATGTATATATATAGATTATATTCTAGTGTATAAGTATATTCTTTATTTATTAAAAACAGTTATTTGCGAAATGTTAACCTACTATATAATATATATTTAAGAAGTAAGAGATCGCTTACAGTGATAACCCCACCCCATCCCGCCTTTGCTCATATCTTTAAGTCTATTTTCTTTTAAATGTCACTTTTTATTGTGCAATAAAGTGTATCTTATAAGTATCTTTATGAAAAATATCAAGATGATAAGCTTTTTTAACAAGTACAAACTTACAAAGCTTTCGTATAAATAGTAAGAATTTAAACTAACAATATTTTTTACAATATTTATTTGTACATAATCATCTAAAAATAATCTTTAAACGTTCCAGTTACAGCATTTTACTTCATTAAACTATTTATCTACAATATTTCAAGAAAATTGAAGCTTTCAAGCAATTTCAATTTGGGGCAATAAAAGGAATTATATTGAGGAAATGGCTAAGCCCAGGAAACAAATCCCGATCCGCTGATCTTGTAAAATGAGTTTCAAATGAAACTGTTACACAAACTTTATATATTCTATATGCAAAAAGTGGTATAATTTTGTAAGGTTCTGCAGATTTATTTATATATAATAAAATTAAATAAAAATTAAATAAATATATATGTTGGGACATTAACACACAGCAGCATCTAGTTCCATGGTAAGCTACGAGGCCTGTGTTATGGACACCAGATAGTTGATACACTACACATATATAACTTTAAATACATATATATTATAAAATATATAAACACCCATGATAGGAGTACAAATATTCGTGCTCATCACCGAGACTCGAACCCGCGACTGCTGCACAGCAAGTACAATAAAAAATATTTTATTGTTTGGTAAAAGTATTTACTTTTAACTATTTAGTTATCTTATCTTATATATAGCAAGGATTTGTGATTTTCGAACAAATAGAATACAAAAGAGAGTTAGATAACAAAAGCTTAATTGTATAATAATAGTATTTTTACACAAAAGCATCGTATTTTGTCAATTTAGACATATTGATTGTATGATATTACTTATGCAGTAACCAGAAAACAAACGGACAGACCGACTAAACTAAATAGGTTTAAGGTCTAAATGTGCCTAAAATATGACTAAGTAACGAAATCTTAAATTTAACTTTTTTTTGTTAATGATCCAGTTTGATTAAAATAACAAAATTTCGCGACTACATAAATATGAAATTGTTTTTTTGTTCCTTTATGTCTCTTGAAGCCTTCGCCATGTTACGAGTACGTACAGACTGAAAAATTAAAAATATGATTTTTATCTTTCAAAAAAAGTTTAAACTACAAACAACTCGTACAAAACGAGAGGAAGGAAAAGCTGTAAAAAACGGTAAAAGCGCACAAAAAAGGAAAACTACACCCCCAACTGACACTTGGTTACCAACACGGAGTTTTTTCATGTAAAATAACAGCAGTGAATATTTCTATTGTTGTTTAGTCTAAACTCACGTGTCTAAAGTGAATGTCTGTACCGTTCATTTAAACGATTCCATACAAAACTAGCTTACCTTGTGAATTTGCTTACTAAAACTACATTACTACTTACAGCTTTGTAATTTTCTTTACTTACGTATGCGTGAAAATGTTTTTAAAGGCTTAAGTGAGCAAACCGGAATAAGACTTAGAAAAGTTAAATATCGTCTAGTACTTGTAAAGTAAGAAAAATATTTTTATAATACTTTCTTAGATTTACGCGAATATTTGACATTTTTACACCAAAAAAAACGTCGCGAAACAAAAATCCAAATAAATCCGCGACAAAGTCCGAAAAGATAGTTTTATTTAAAAATATTTTTAGCAAGAATTTTTGGGTTAATTTTAATTTATGTCTAAAACAAAGTTGAACATCGAGCCTTCTGCGTAGACACTAATGACAATTCAGATATAGAAACTAATGGTTCCATTCGTTCACCGAAATGATCAAAAGCTTTTGACAATTTTATTCTATGAAAATAAACAAAATATCACGTGTTAATTACTTTATTCACTTGTTAGAAACTGTGGCTGTCCTTGCACTAAATTTGTAGAATTAAAAAAAATATATAAATCCATACTAATATTATAAATGTGAAAGTGTGTTTGTTTGTTTGTCATTCTTTCACGTCGAAACAGAGTGACAGATGTGCGTGATTTTTTGTGTGGAGATAGTTGGAAGGCTGGAGAGTGACATAGGCTAGTAATATATATTTACACTATAATGTTATAACATTATTTAACCATTATTTAAAAAAAATCATTAGCCTAATCTTTACATATAATAAAATTGTAACTAAGCCGAATCTGTACATTAAATGTTTTTTGGAAAATCTTATTGAAATAAACATTATTATCGATAGAGAGGCCGAATCTATAGTTTTAAGAATTTTGGTCTGTCTGTCTGTCTGTCTGTCTGTTACCGCATCACAGAAAAACGACTGGACGGACTTTATTGAAATTTAGAATGGTGATAGCTGGTTATCCGGGTCAACATATAGGATGCTTATTACCGCGGAAAAATATCTCATTTCTGAGAAAAAATACAAAAATGCATTGTAAGAGTATACTAATATGTAAAACCTAAGAATTTGGTTTTCGGTTTTCTGAACGCGGGGGAAGCCACGGGCAATGCTAGTGTAAAATAACAAGCATGCGCAGCATTGCTGCGAGATGCCCGTGATAAAACAGACAGACATACAAATACTCTATAATAATAATAGTTACATAGTATTTTAAATAAAACTATTTTTTCATCTTTTGGGATTTTTTCGCGGATTTATTTTGACATTTAGTTCCCGACGTTTCGAATGAAACCCAAAATCAATATAAATCCGCGAAAAATCCGAAATGATAGGATTATTTAATAATGTTAAATATTCGCGTAAATCTAAGAAAGTTATATAGTAATCTATAACATTATTTCATTATGTCAATCATGAACGTGGATGAATACTGAAATAAGAGTAAGGATGGATTGCGTGAAAGAGGATATGTGAGTGAAATGTGTGTGTGCTGAGATGACAGCTGATAGAATGCAGTGTGAGAAGGAAACATGATAAGGACATGGAGAAGAAGAAAGAGAAGATCATTCCAATGCAAAATAAATCAAATGTAGATCAAGGATATTAAAAAAAAACATCCTTACAACATGTAATGTAAGTTCGTTAAATGAGCCCAAACTCGAAAGTTATTTACAGTAGCAATTGAAAAGTTTCTACGTCCTTGCTCTATCATCAGATCGGCTCCGATGGTAATAAATTATATTGTCATTTGTTATTTACCCCCGACGCAAAAAGAAGAGTGTTATAAGTTTAACGTGTGTATCTGTGTGTCTGTCTGTGACTTCGTAACGCCCAGACAGATGAACCAATTTAAATTTAGATTTTTTTTTATTTGAAAGGCGACTTGATCGAGAATTTGCTTTAAAACAATCAAATCCGTTCAGCCGTTAGCAAGCTTTCAGCTCATTTGTAGGAGAGCGTTTTTAAAATTTTTAATATCTTATTTTACTGTTTAAGATTCAAATTATTTCGATAGTAGGTGAACAAGGAATTGCAAGATATAATTACAAGTGAAATGAAATGAACACACCCACACTACTATTATGAATGCGTAAATTTGTGTGTTTGTATGTTTGTTATATAATACCTATTATGCACTTGAGGACGCAGCCGAGTGGAGCGAGGGTAAGTAACTAGTTCTAAAATACCAAAATGGTACAATATTTTTATTTGTATAGAAGGTTTATGTCAATTTCTGTACATATATACAGGAATATAGTGTACTTACTGTATAGTAATAGTATAGTATACCAATAACAAATATTTATCATTATTATTATTTTTTATTAAATTCATGTGATTTTTGTTTATTTAAAAGGATCTCTAAATATATGCAACGGCATTCCATCATGTGGCAAGCTACAATAATGGCATCGGTTTTAATCTTCGGCCAGGGCAGGCTGACGCGACCGTCTTGTAGACTGTTCTCATTGTCGCACGTTATATTGTATTCTCTTAACGAGAACGAAATTGGAAATATTGAAAATATTGATTGAGATATATTGATAAATGAAACTTTATCATATTTTTATCTACGTCTGTATATGGGTACATAACTCGTTGGCTCACTATTACAAGGTTCTATGTTACACTTTTAGTACTTATTTAGTTATTAATGCTACAAGGTTCTATGTGTCATTAGCTACAGTTTTGCAAAAACAAACCACAAGATGGCGGCACTTTAACTACAAAATATTCAATTTTATATAGTTCTATGTTGTTTTTTTTACGATAACAAAATAACGAAGTTCTATGTAAAAATTACTAAACTTCATTAAAATTAACATAGAACCTTGTAATAGTAAGCCAATGAATTATGTCACAACAAAGTTTTATTCAGAGTTTTCATAATATACGGATGGGAATTAAATTTTGAAACTTGAGATATTTTCTGTTAAACATTTTGCTAGTTTTGCAGTCGTAAAATTAGCTTTCTTTTATATTATATTTGAAAAAAATAACTATTTTGCAGTATACTCATTTATGCTTAAACGGCTGCACTATGTACACTACATACTCGTATACACAATACAGGTATAAATAATAATTTATATGTAATAAAATTTGCCTTTAATGTATATAAAATTTTAAATGCTGAACATCTATTGATTTTAAGTTAGTAATACCCTAATAAATTACGTTAATATTGACGACACGTTTGACTCAATTTGTAGTGACTTGCTGTTCCAACGGTCGCGGATTCGAGTCCCGCTGGGGGCATTCATTTGCGTGATGAGCACGAATGTTTTTACTCTAACCATGGGTGTTTATATTTATAATATGTATGTATTTAAAGTTATATATGTGTAGTGTATCAACTATCTGGTATCCATAACACAAGCCTCGTAGCTTACCATGGAACTAGATTGCGCTGTGTGTTAATGTCCCAACATATTTATACTTTTTTATTTTATATTTGATAGTAGGTATGGATCCAGTAGTGCACCAGTCAGTCTTGCACTTGTCTAACATTCTTTTAAATGTTTACAATAATATTAATTATTATCTATATATAATACTTAGATTTAGGGGATTCTCTCCCGTGACCATGATAACTCTAAAGCATTCGAAACGTCGGGAACTAAACCAAACTAAACCAAAATAAATTTGCGAAAAAATCGAAAAAGATAGTATTATTTAAAATATTACAGATAGTTGTTGTTTTCACCTGGTCAATACAACCATAAAATTTGGTAAAAACATAATAGCTTTCTAAATTTGTATCAAATCCGTTAAAGAATGTTAAAGAAGTAACAAACACACTTACCTACAAAAGAATTTAAACTATTTATGTGAGTAAAAAAACGACGTACAAATACAATGGAAACGAGATTCCTTATTCGGGAATAGTGTTGGGCGTTAGCCAAGATATCGAATATATCGATAGCAACTTACATAAGGAATCAATTAACAAGCTATTGGGCGCAGTGTAACAGATTCGCGCATTATCATATCTATTTTGTCTTTGTGCTAGTTCTTCATACGAAAACCCAATAATAAACATATAAATACATTTGTTTATCTAAAATAAATGGCTTTAAAAATATCAGATAAATATATGTATATTCAAATTTTGAACTAGCATCATATCTTCACAGAGCCTTTTACTATCTATGCATTTTTAAAACCTGCCGCGATTATTTTTTCGGCCTGTACTCAAATCGTTGTTATAAATCTATAGCCTACCTACCGGAAGTAACTAAATACCGGAAGTAACTAAATGCCAATATTTAGTATCAAATAGCCTATATTTATAAAAAAAAATTAATCAAATACGTATTGCATGTAGTTTTCAAGCTTTAAGAGCACAAAAAAATAGACAGAAAGAGGGGCTTGTATAATTTTTTTTTTAAATTTAATAAAAAAGAAAAATGAAATAAATGTTGATTGAAGTTATATTTTATTACTAGCGGACCCGACAGACGTTGTCCTGTCTACACGTCTTTAATTTGAAAATTTCAAACTTTTTTTAATAATTTTTTTGATGAAAATTATTATTCAAATTGTGAATCTAAACCATTCCCAGATCCCCTTGAACACACACAAAAAATTTCATCAAAATTGGTCCAGTCGTTTGAGAGAAGTTCAGTGACATACACACTCACAGAAGAATTATATATATAAAGATATATAAAATCATATTTTATCATATATATATATATATATATATATATATATATATATATATATATATATAAAATAGTTATATTGTTGACAAATTTATGGGACTATAGTAAATAGTCCCTGAATAGATTGAAGGTATATACGCCTTCAATATTTTATCTTTTCTAAAAATTACAAAGTAATGTTTTTATGACACTATAAAATTATTTTTAAAGCCAAAAACAAAGACATATAATCAATTAGCTATATTTTTACCGTGGTACAAAATTCATATCCAAGCCATAATTTAGCTTATTGTGAACTTATTTTCATGATTGATGTAGATATCACGTAACAAACAAAAAATATATAATCGGTTTCAGTACCTCCTTCTTATTATGCTTTAGGACTCATTATTATTAGGTGTAAAGTTTTTTTTAATAAATTATTGTCACTTTCATAAATTTAATAACCAATTAGTAATAAAAAAAACTATTCAAGTACTTTTTGTTCAGATTTACTATAATTTACGAGTATAATAAGTTTGATTGTAAATTTGATATAAGAGTGTTACTCTAATTCAATATGGATGATGCGTGCAAAAAAAATTTTTTATCACATCAAATGTATGTTTTGATTCATCACATTGCTCTTATACTTAAAATTCATTAGTAGTTTCCCAATTTACAATTTCAAATATTCATGAACCTATATGTAAAAAAGTTTTACGTTGTACTTTTCTTTATGGGACTAAGGGGGTAAACGGGCAGGAGACTCACCTGATGGAAAGTGATCACCGCCGCCCATGGACATCTGCAACACCGCAGGGCTTGCAGATGCGTTGCCGGCCTTTTAGGAAACTTAAAAACCTTGTACTTAAAAATACAATGAAAATTGCTTTTTGTTTTTATTTCTTAATTATGTATTTAGGAAACTAAGATGATATTCTATAGTGAGTTTGTATTATTTGTCAACTACAACCAGTGGTTTTAGTTTTTCCTTTTTTGTTAATTTTTTTTTGCAAATAATATAATTTTTTTTTAAATTTTATTAGCCATTTTCATTATCAAAAATATTTATTTTTAAATCTAAACTATTTTAAGTAACTATTGCTATGTAATGAAATAGTATAAATTGTCAATAGTATGAAATAATTAAAATCAACGATATCGATTCACCATCCCATCACTAATTTACTGAGTGAAATCGACGATCGAACACCTGTTAAGAGGCTTAGTATTCATTTGCCCCGTCTGACTGTACGTCTGCACTTCATTTAATTCTTGCCATTTTGCTTTGATTGTAACTTCCGTTTGTTTGTTCTAAAATGACTTATAAAGTGATATATTTTTATAACTGTTTATTATAATTTATGTTCTCCGATTGGTCGAAATTTGACTCTATGAATAGAATTTATCTATATAAAAACACTATTTTATTTTTTTTATTGATAACACTAAAAAAATTGGTTAAAAAAACAGAAATATAAAAATCATTTTAAATCAATTATTTCACCTTAGGATGTAGATGTTTCTTTAAATTTCTATTTGTACATATTTTTACAATTGGCTAAAACACACACAAAAAACAGGCACGCGAATCGAACACTTATTGCATTTCTCCTTTTTGAAGTCGGTTAATAACGAAGAGAAAAATATATCTATCTTATATATTGATTATTATTGTATTCAGCACTTTTTAACGTCTCAACTTCAATACGAGGGGGATCAAGCCATATCCACCACGCTGGCCAAGTGCGAGCGGACTTCACTACTGTTGATTAATATTTAAGTAGAAGTATATTTAGTTTGTGAAAATTATTGTTAATTACTAGAATTTAGACCTATTAACCTCGACAAGTACTCGGTAATAGTATATAGATTAAAGATCGAGCGAACTTATTTCTAATTACATTAGAGGCGTATTAGTGATGTACTATACAATATTTATCAATATAAAATTATTATAAATTTGACAGTTTATATGTGTGTATATTTGTTGTCATGTCAAAACGGCTGGACCTATTTGGATTAACTATGATCTAAACTCTAGAGACTGGAGTAACATATAAGACTATGGCCAGGATGTTAGTAAAAAAAATGCCAAAAGGTGGCGCCGCTTATTTTTAATTTTAAATACAAATGTACCTAAGAAGTAAGTCGTTATGTAAGTTTAAAAGAAATTATAAAAATTAACTAATAATACTTATAATAATTATTTACAAAGTTTAAGTTTATCCATACTATATTACAATATTAAAAATATAAAAGTACTGCCTGTTACCTTTTAACGTTTAAGCCACTGAACAGATTTCGATAGACTTTAGCAGGGATATAAATTGCATCCATGGATATATGCTACTTTTGATCGTCGCCCCACTTAGCACGCGAACGAAGCCGCAGGTAAAATCTAGTAAATTATAAATAATTATAAATTTAGTCTCACAACACTGCAATTTTTTTTCTATACAAAATAATTGAAACTGAATCAAGTATTATATTTTAAAATCTATATTCGATTTTAGTCTTGAAACTTTGAAAGCTTGAAAAATTTATGAATCATAAAACCCATAATTAAAAATTATTTACTGCTATATAATATTAGTCATGTATTTTCACAGTGTATTAAAGAAATAGAACATTCACACATACAAATATATATATGTACACTCGAACTCTCCTTCTGTGGAAATCGGTTAAAAATATGACAAATGACAAAGAAAATTTTTCTATAGTAGGGGAGTGATCGATTGAATGGTTTTATAAAAAGCTGACTTATTATTTACATACTCCGTCTACACGTCTGGGATAAGCTCAATTGCAATATTTTAATTTCAAACTTACTGCCATATTTATTTGGTATTAGTTCAAAATTTAAATGAATTTGATGATTTTCAAGAATAATTCGTATTAAATTTGTTTTTTTTAATTCGTTTTATTTGTTTCTTGCTACTTACAAAGTTATTACTTAGACAACTTTAGGACTCAAAGCGTATGGTAAACATAATAAAATTGAACAACAAAAATAAACATAGCAGACCATTAGATGTGATGATGTTCTCCCGACCGATTCCGGTCACGGCGGCCAATCTCATTGAGACTAGCCAACTGCGCAGGAGATATTATAGTGCACAAGTGTACGCGCAGACACAACGTGCACTCTCTATTCCTATCACTCTCATATTCCGGTGGGACGACTGCTCGACACGACCAGTGAGAGTAAAGGCACAGGACCGACGGCTTTACGTGCTCTCCGAGGCACGGGGGTGAAACACCGCCAACTTCCCAACTCCGGGCTGTTACTGAGGCTTATTTATACAGAAAGACAATAACTAAACTTGGCCCGACCCGGGACTCGAACCCAGGACCTCCGGGTGTGCAGCCGTACATGCTCGCCACTACACCATGGAGGCAGTTAAACCATTAGATGTAGTAGTAGTAAGTATTCAGTTCCTTTTTAACATCCCACTGCTGGGCACGAGCTTCCCTTCAGTACAAGGGGAATCAGGCCATAGCCCACCACGCTGGCCAACTGCGGGTTGGCGGACTTCACATGGTTTTGGAAAACTTGCTAGGTTCTCTCAGACATGCAGGTTATCTCACGATGTTTTCCTTCACCGATAAGGCACGAGGTAATCATGTTGAAAATGATTCCCATAAGAGGTGCGACACCCGGGATTTGAAGCCTCTTCACTCGGTTTCCCAAGTGAGCGTGTTACCACTGGGCTACCACTGCCTTTAGATGTAGTTAATTCATATTGTGTTATAAGATCGCAATAATAGTAAATCAGATCAATATTTTGTATCTACTAAGGTAACAATCTAAATTAATATCTTAATTTTTTTTTTATTTCATATAAAACAATAATATTACTTAAATATATTATAATATTTTTTTAAACTTTGTGGTTATGCATATTATAATAACAGCAACACTTAATAATATTATTAATTAATAAACTTTTTTTAATAACAGCTAAAACTAAATAAATAATATTGCCCTATTTAATTATATTTAATACTTATTAAAAAAAATTAAAATGCTGACCATGATTGCTGTAAAGCATTCGAAACGTCGGGTACCAAAAATTAAAATAAATTCGCAAAAAAAACAACAAAAAAAGTAGTTTTATTTAAAATGTCAAATATTCGCGTAAATCTAAGAAAGTATTATGGTAATTCAGTAATAAGTTGATAAAAATGGAAATTCATTTGGAATAAAATATTTAAAGTCCAATCTCGTTATTACAACAATTCAGAGTTGCAATGCTATTCCTTGCAGGTGTCGATTTTCTGATTTGTATCAACAGTAGCTAGTGCAGAATACAGATATTGTATACTATTTTTTAACTGCCTTCAAAATGGAGAATATATGTATTATGGTTATATCTTCGCTATTTTTATTGAATAGCTTTCAAACACATCATGAGATGTCCACAAATTCAAAAACATCCCCTTCTAAAAGTGAAACTGGACTTTTTATTTGGATTTTTGAAGTCGGTTTACCTTTTCTGTTATATATATATATTATACGCTCTTATTAGTTTAAAATATACAAATTCTAATAAATGATGATGATGATGTTCTCCTAGCCGATTCCGGCCACGGCGGCCAATCTCAATGAGATTAGCCAACTGCGCAGGAGATATAGTGCTCAAGTGTACGCGCAGACACAAGTGCACTTTCTATTCCTATCACTCTCATACTCCGGTAGGACGACCACTCGACACGACCGGTGAGAGTTAAGGCGCAGGACCGACGGCTTTACGTGCTCTCCGAGGCACGGGGGTGAAACACCAACAACTTCCCAACTCCGAGCTGTTACTGAGACTTACTATACAGGAAGACTCATAACTAAACTTGGCCCGACCCGGGACTCGAACCCAGGAACTCCGGGTGTGCAGCCGTACATGCTAGCCACTACACCACCGAGGTAGTCAAATCTAATAAATAAAATAGATAAAATAATTACAGTCAAATGCGTACTTAGCTCCAAGTGTCAATGTTAGCCGATAAAAACTCAAATCGGCAATTGAAACTAAACAGCACTGAATACAAAAATACAGATCTAACCGGCTTTTCGAATAAAAGTTTGTTGGGGAAATTCACAAACACTACAGTTGGTGCGACAAAGTTCCATGATTTCCATTTCAACGGTATTTCTAGTTGATGCAACATGAGTTGCAATGTTGTCGAATCAGCTCAGGCTACTTTTCAGCCCTAAGCTGACATCTACTTTACGTACAAATCATGTCGGGGATAAAATCTGTGTTTTATATGCAATGCATTTACATTGCTGTATTAACTGTCTATGCTAATAAGAAAGAGATTCAATATGACTTAACGACAGCTGATACTATACACCAGATATATGGGGTTCGATTCTTGCAATAGCATTATTTGGCAGATTTCGAAGAAAGGAGGGTTAATTCATCCATCATTCATTATTCGTTTTGTTGCTTGTATATTATTTTTATTAGCCAATTTTAAACCTAATTTTATGATTGTTTTAATAAATAGGGTAGTCCTATACAAACTTTTCGGAAAAATCCAGCCCCAAGAATGAAATTAAAAAAAAAACTACCTGTTTTCTAATTTGTTTAATTAATAACAATAAAGTTCGTCAATAGCCACTAAACAAAAAAAAAAAAAGAAATCCCATCAGCGGAGAAAAAGGTACTGAATTGTTATGTATAACACTTAGACATGTTATAATTTTATGTTAGAGCTTACTACCAACAAAGAAAAAATCTCTTTAGAATATTGTAATATGTGTTCTTATATAGAAGGTAAATGAAGAACTGAGTATTAAGTTATATATTGTAATCTTTGCTTAGTTTGTTAAGGAATGTAGTGTAAAGGAATGTACCTAGATATTGAGGTTGTTCCTGGATACTAATGAAAACAAATCTACTCGTATATACTTATATATCTATACTATTATTATAAAGAGGTAAAGTTTGTGATCTTGTGAGTTTGTGAGTTTGTGGGTTTGTGAGTTTGTGAGTTTGTGACGTTGTAGGGGGTAATCTCTGGATCTACTGAACCGATTTTCAAAATTCTTTTACCAATAGAAAGCCACGTTCTTTCTGAGTGTCATAGGCTATATATTAACCCGAAAAATGAAAAGGCTTTTTCGTGGTAGTCGGATTTGCAAAGTAAGTCGGAGAAAAAACGGTCGAACGAAAACGTTTCTTACGAACGCTGCCTTAACGATGAGAGATATATGATTATGTTCTAGAGAAAAGTTGTAGAGCTTAATAATGCCTACAAAAAAGTCAGCGACAGCATATGTCTAACTTTTATATTTAAGTCACAAAAAGTAGTTTTTTATATTAAAAAAATCATTTAAATCGGTAGGTCATGTTTATTGGTCGTATTATCAACTATTATGAATTCTTATCAAAATAAGTAAATTTATCGTCTAAAATGTTTAAAATAAAAGACTTTTCCCTTTTACTGCATATAATTTGGAGAAATGGTTAAAGAGATAATACAACATATTCGTATGTATGGACGAATCTGAGCGAGCTGTTTATCTGTTTTTCTCTTTGTACGAGCTAATCTCCAGATCTATTGGAACTATTTAAATGAAATTTGATACTTTTCATTCCGGAAAATTAAAGAGTTCCCGTGGGATAGTTAAAAAATTATAGTAACTTATACAGCTCAGTACACAACAACTTATGCACCTAATTTAGTAAAATTTGGCATGCTGATACCTATACCTTATAATGCAGCTCAAACAACAGGTTACTTATTTTATTTTTATCCCGGAAAAATGAACGGTTCCGGTGGGATAGATCTTTTTGTGCTTTTCTAGAGGTGAACCCGAGCGAAGCGAATAATTCTTTTTTTGTTTTGTTGAAGGTATGTCAGGGATGGTTATAAAAAAATTAGGAAAACCGTTGGAAAATCAAAAAGTTCAGTACTGGTTATTTTGTATGGGAATCACTACTTCGGATTACTTTCAATAGTGGTGGACCATCTACAACAATAAGTCAAACTTAAGTTAGAAAAAACTTTTTAACAAAAAAATAAAAACCGACTTCAAACAAAAGCACTAAAAAGTGAAAAATAACTGATTGGTAGTTTTCATTTACTATACATACCTAATCAAATATTTTCGAAGTCGGTGTGCTTTGCTTTGTATGGGCTGGCACCGATTTCGAAAATATTTGATTAGGTATGTATTTAATAGGTAGGCTTTAATTACTTAGCCAAAGCACACCGACTTCGAAAATATTTGATTAGGTATGTATAGTAAATGAAAACTACCAATCAGTTATTTTTCACTTTTTAGTGCTTTTGTTTGAAGTCGGTTTTTATTTTTTTGTTAAAAAGTTTTTATTTTTCCCTTTTTAGTGTAGACAGTAGTAGCAAAGTAAGGATTCTAACGTGTTAGGCTTGTCAAATCAAACAAAATAAGCCCAAACTCAAAGTATCTACTATTAGCCGTTGAAGAGTTCCACCTATCCACCTTCTGGCCTTGCCATCAGATCAGGTCAACAACACCGAACCACTGTACTATCAACGAAAATAGAAATACTTGCAAAGTTTCAAGTCAATATGACAATTAGAAGTAGGTTAAATTCATTATTAGTTGTTTTTCCACCCTTAGGGGCGGGTTTTTTTTGAAATTTAAATGGGACCAATCTGGAAGTATACCCTTTCAAACAAAACAAAAATTGTCCAAATCGGTTAATAAATGACGGAGTTTTGAGGTAACAAACATAAAAAAAAAAAACATACAGTCGAATTGAGAACCTCCTCCTTTTTGAAGTCGGTTGAAAAATAATATATGCATACGAGTATAACAGTATATAGTTTATCTATTCTATACTAACCGTAAAAACGTACCTAGGGACGAACCCGAGCGAAGCGAGGGTGAGTCGCTAGTTCTAAAATCATTTTTAGGGCGTCATACCTCAAAAGGAAAGTGATAGATCACTTCGTTGCCTGTCTGTCCGTCTGTATGTCTGTCAAGACTCTTTTTCTCAGAAACGCGTGGAAGTATCGAATTGAAATTAATATCAGATACTCAAGTCTGCAATCTCTTAGAGCTGTAAAAATTCAAACTTCTAAGTCAACGCAATCAAAAGATACGGCCGGTTTATGTCACATATTTTGACACTCGCAAGGTAATTAAAACCTATTACTATAACCTTAGGACGCTTCCCGTTGACCATAGATAAAATCATGTTTGGCAAGAAGCAATATCTTATAGAACATGTCCAAAAACTGTGTTACAGTTACTACACAGTTTCCGGATTTTTCGGATATGTATGTAAAGTTTTACAATAAATACTAGCTGACCCGACAGACCTTGTCCTGTCTACACGTCTTTAATTTGAAAATTTCAAACTTTTTTTAATAAGCTAAAACATTCTGGACCATTTTGATGAAAATTTTTATTCAAATTGTGAATCTCTAAACCATTCTCAGATCCCCTTGAACACACACAAAAAATTTCATCAAAATCGGTCCAGTCGTTTGAGAGAAGTTCAGTGACATACACACTCACACAAGAATTATATATAAAGATATAGAATTCTTAGTAATAAAAATGTAGGTTTCAAGAACATTATTAGCAAAATAACAAATCCAAAGAATGAATCCCTATGAAATTAAGAATCAAACCATTTTCTTAGATGTATTTTTTCCTCTACGCAGGTAGAGTTCAGTTTTGTATAGCACTCAAATATATCAGAATCCGAGCTCATAGGTTCTACTGAAATGCAAATATGTAATCTACAGGTGTTAAGCTAGAAATCCTCTCGCCTATCTCCTTTGCTATAAGCCGGTAATCCCGTGGCTAAATCTTCACAATTCTGAGACCTTTTCTTATTTTTACAGTCAGTGTTAATTGCATGAAATTATTTTAAACGGCTTAATACTTACATTGTATTTGCACACTATATGTATATAACATATATTTATTCAAATATATAATTTACATAGATGGTTAGCCGGTTTTTGAAATGTATGTATGTTTGTTTGTTTGCTTAGAACAGTTAGAAATGGCGGAGTTTCGTCTTGATATTAGCTTTAGTGAGCAACGCAGAAATTTTGTTATTTTTGAATAATGTTTATCGAGCTAATTCTAATATTTTATTTATAGACAAACTTAAGCTTTGACAAAAGAATTTTATATCTATTACTATTATTAATTTATATAATTTACGCAATTACATAGCGGCCGTCGTAAATGTAAGCCTTGTGGCAATACTTTTCGTATTTTCCGCTAGTTTTTAAGAACGAAGCATTTTCTTTCAGAATGGGCGATAGGTATCGTCTCTTTTTCGAGAAATGTAACGTTTCTATGCGAAATAAGATTTTTTTTGCATCTATAAATTGGTTGTTGCTTGGATTTCAATTTTTGTTTTTAAATAATTTAAAATATGAAGGATAATTTGTAGGTTTGATATTTACGTAAAAGAGACAAGCTAGTCTATTGTTTTATATCCAAGTATTCTTTTAATCTTTATTGACTCGGTAACAGAAAAACAAAATTATGACATTATTTTATACTAGCGGCTCACCCTCGGCCTCGGCCTGAAAATAAAAACAATTTTTTCCCACAATATACCGTGCATTTTTCCTGAATAAAAAGTAACCTATATAGTATTTCAGACCACAATCTATCTCTGTGCCAAATTTCATCCAGATCCGTTCAGCCGTTCTGACGTGATTGAGTAACAAACATCCATCCATCCAAACTTTTACATTTATATAGTAGTAAGATATTTGTTTAAATTTTGTCTGTATATATTTTTATAGGTGTACAAATTACCGTTATATATTAAGTTCTTCTAAAATTCATAAGATTCTCTTAAAAAATAAGGTTTTAAGAGTAACCGTCTATTTTCTTATTGGCAGTAAGTTAAAAATATAACTATTTTTCAAGTTCAATAAGAATTTAATTAATATTAATCATAATTCTTTGATCTTTCACTTGCCATCATTATGGTTTTTCAATTTGGCTAGAAATCCACAGGTGTAATAATTGGTTATCTGTATCATAGGTATAGCTCTACAGGTGCTAAACTCAGAACTCACTTAACCGACTCCGTCCCGGCGCCTCGCCGTCTAAGGGACAAAGCCTGTTTGTTTTTAAAGTCAGGCCCAGTGACCGAGTGTGGCATCGACCGACGCATGCGTTAACACGCTCGCATAGGGATGAAACTCGAGCGATTGTACATCGATTTAGAATCGAGCTAAATCTGGCCTAGGGATGAGATATATGCTTTTTTTAAAATTTACATGAATATTTGATATTTTATATATTTTATAACTTTTTTTGGATGTTTTATCTAATAGGGTTGTTTGTTGAATTTGAATAGTTAAAAGGAAAATGTTGATTATTTTTGATATTATTTGCGAAGCTGGCCCTGTTTTTGAGAATAAGGTAATATTATTTTAAAATATTTTTAGACAGCCAAAATTTGATTGTATGTATATGTATACTGATACTTTAATAAGTGTTGATAATTTTACTTTATTGCCAATGTATTAAATGTTCAGAATTTTCTATGACACTCCGATGATTTATTAAAATAAAGAGTGTCAAAAAGTTAAGCTATTAAAATCTTTGCTTTAAGGATAAAACAAATAAATCTAAGATCCTAACGGACGTAACACTATAAGTTTAAATTTGTTATAAAAGAAAGCTTACTAAACAACAAATCCATTTAATTTAATAAAACGATTATCCACAATATATCATTACGTCTCGATGCAATCAACTCGTATATAATCGACTAGGCGTTTCGAATGTAAAATCGATAAAGGCTGTCTGTCACGGGCGGGCGTCACTACTTGAGGCAGTCGCGTCCCGCGCCGCGCCCTGCACGCGCGTCTCACCCCGCGATCAACCCCCACGTACCAATAATCACTAATGCGATTTGTTTACATCAACCCCTCATCACGTGGAACCTAATGGCCGACGACCAACATCACTGACAGCGGACTTCAATCGGTATGTACATAAAATATCGTTAAAACCCTAAAACTTTCTATACATCCCGTCACATCGATAAAATATCGCTAAATTCTAATCGAATCGAAATATAAATTGTATTTATTATACGTCACAATCTTTCATTTTTCAGAAAATTTGGTTTTTATCCATTTTCTTGTAAGATAATTTCAGAAAGATATATCTAAGATAAGGTTGTCATAGTAATTTTGCCACGTGTATCACATATATTTAAAGCCAACGTTGGGCGATTTAAATAGAAGAAATTAATACGGCAAGTGAAACTCCGCCCTAGCTTTAATCAAATCAACCGCTTATCTCTTTAGTGTAACCTCTTTAGTTGTATGAAAAGGTTACGTGGAAATGTCTCCCGCTTTCACGAATTGTGGGGTAAAAATAGCAAAAGATTAATTTTCGCGACCGGTTTCCTTGACATCTAATTAACAAGTAATTTTTTGTTATTTTGGTCAAAAAAAGTTATTTTTATAATAAAAAAAATGGCTATTTCTGAATATATTTTTTTAATTAATTTGTATATTTTAAGAAATAACTTTTATAATCTACATAAAAATCCAGGGACGTAACCTTCTTAAATTACAAGGCTGTTGAAAGTGGTCTTTAATATAGGCTGATATTTTTTAGTAGAGTGTTTGATCTAAAATTTCCTGCTCGTATTTCGATACTTTCCTTTGTGATTATAACAAACTTGATATATTTGTTGCTTTCAAGACAAGTGCTAAAATAGAATCTCATCATAAGATGAATCATAAGTATGTACTTTGATTGTTTTTCAGAAGCTCAAGCAAAAAAGTAATATAAATAATTATTTGTCTCCATAAAAACTCGTTCTTTTGCGTAATAAAATAGTGGATAATTTGTATCTAATTTTGTCTTTATATAAGGTTTTGATTTCTAAGTTTATTTATATAGGTATATTTTCTGAAGAAAAAAAACCGTTTTTTTATATCTTTTTCGAAAAATACCGAGCAAAGCTGCGTCGCTCAGGAACTAAGTCTTAATAAGAGTATTAAATATCTTTTTGTCGATGACAATGAATTAATGTAAAAAACCATAGATTTTTCTATATAATCATCGTTGCTTGAAAAATTCATTTCAATAAAATATTAGTACCGAGTTTCATGAGCTAATTCAAATGGGTGAGCAAAATTCCACCAAAACACTCCCTAAAAATATTTTCGTATGCAGAATTTTAAACACCGATCGCAAATTTTCATATCAATTTGTCTTCTCTCAATAAATATGTATATATTACATACATATTATACAAATTATTTACAAATGAGTGCAAAATTAATATCAACCAGTTGAATTATAGTTCAAATTAAACCTGAACATGAAATATGTATTTGTACGACCAATGTTTTTTCAGACTTCCCATACATATTAATAAATATTCTCGCCGTAATTTTCAACAGAAACCTGCTGTTGCATGTTAAATTCATTAGATAATTTAAAAGGTGTTTCTATGAGGACTAATTTGTGTAGGGTTTACACGGAAATAACTATACGTACGTATTTTATACTTAATATTTTCTTAGATTTATGCGAATATTTGACATTTTAAATAAAACTATTTGTTCGGAATATTTCGCGGATTCATTTAGATTTTTGGTTTTCGACATTTCTAATGCTTTACAGCAATCATGGTCACGGTAGAGACTAAGGTTTTAGATGTCTCAAAGGCGTTATATAGTTGATTTACAGACAGTGCCTACAAAAACGTAGGGAAACGTACTGAAAATATAGTTCAGATGACCAAAAACTAAATTCTTAGGTTTTACATATTAGTTACAAGTTACAATGCAGTTTTTGTATTTTTTCTCAGGAATGAGACATTTTCCCGTGGTAAAGTAAGTCCTATATGTTGACCCGGATAACCAGCTATTACCATACCAAATTTCATCAAAATCGCTCCAGTGGTTATTCTGTGATGCGGTAACAGACAGACAGACAAAAATTCTAAAAACTATAGATTCGGCCTCTGTATCGATAATAATGTTTATTTCAATAAGATTTTCCAAAAAATATTTAATGTACAGATTCGGCTTAGTTACAATTTTATTATATGTATAGATTTAAAACATTTTATACCTATTATGATATATTACAATTTGGAATGTAAACAAAAAAAAAACTATTTAGTTAACTAAATAAATTAATTCTAATCTATATCTTTCATGGGATATGTAAAGGCTATGAAAGCTCTTTAATAATAATAGTAATATTGCTTATTTTTTAAGTATTCGCGATTATTTAGTACTTTTATTATGCTATCACAAAGTTTTACCCAGCGCGGGAATCAAACCCCTCCTTACTTATCCAGTAGATATGAAACTGACGATATTATTGATCCAGATATAATACCCCTTGAGTTGAATAATTAAAATGGGACAGACGGACAAAGGGACAATAATAATTTAAAGACGACCTTTCATTTTCAGTACTTATTGCTAACATCCTTGCCAGACTATTTTACGGAAATATATTCCTACGCTTGCAATTCTCTTACAGAAGATTTATAAATATGACTATTTATATCCGACTTCAAAAAGAAAGAAGTACGTACATTCGAGTGTATGTATTTGTGTTTGTTACGTGGTATACGCTATATTTTTAAAATTTCTTAGTATGACCCCCAAAACTTTATCCTGTTAAATTCATAAATTAAAGTTACTGCCTGATTTACTTTGTCAGAGATATCGTTACATAACTACAGAACAGACCGACACATGCAAAGAACAACATTGTAAATGAATATTGAGATAATTTAAAAATGTAAGGTAATTTCTCTTATAGCCACATTCAAAATTGCCATAATGCTGTGTTACAATATTGTTATTCGCAGGTGTCGAGACGTTAACATGTGTTAATATGTATAAATCACATCAAAAATGTTGAATAATATTAGTATACCTAGACTTTATTCGTGAATAGGCTCTTTAAATGATTTTTTTATAAACAAATATCTTTTTAAATTCTCATGCACATAGAAAAAGCAAAAAATAAAATAAAAAATAAGAATCGTTCATTCAATTTAGTACATAATTTTAAAAGACCTCTACAAACGGACAGACGGGCAAAGAGTTTTGTTTTTAGATATATTTATTGCATTTTTATATATAAAGGAAACGAATCTCATTGTTAAAGAAATTTCGATTCAAATATTTACTAACCGACTTCCAAAAAGGAGGAGGTTCTATGTTCGTCTGTATGTATTTTTTTAATGGTTTTTTATGTCAATATAATATTTACATTACAATTTCATAATTAAGGCAGATATTATAATATAATAACCGTATATCGTCGAGCAGGTTCGGTAAAAGCCGAAAAGTTAACAGTATCTGTTAAAAATTAAAGAATCATGAATGCTATAAATTCGCTGAAAAAACACTGACGCTGCCAAAATGAAGTGATTAATGCAAATTGTACGCCACCGCTGCAAGATTATATTCAATGTCAGCCTTTTGTCTCCTACGTAGAGTCTCCCGCGACCATCTGCACAATAAATACTAATTAAAATCTGCTTTACAAGGGTAACAGATTCAAATCGTGTATTAGACGAATCTGTATTTATACATATACTAGCATTGCCCGCGGCTTCGCCCGCGTTTAGATGACCAAAACCAAATTCTTAGGTTTTACATATTAGTATACTCTTACATTACAATTCTTGTATTTGTTCTCGAAAATAAGATATTTTTCCGCGGTAGAAAGTATCCTATATGTTGACCCGGATAACCAGATATCACCATACCAAATTTCATCAAAATCCCTCCAGTGGGTTTTCTGTAATGCGGTAACAGACAGACAGACAAAATTTTTAAAAACTATAGATTCGGCCTCTGTATCGATAATAATGTCTATTTCAATAAGATTTTCCATAAAATATTTTATGTACAGATTCAGCTTCGTTTCAATTTTATTGCATGTATAGATAATGAAATATTTATATGTACAAACGTGTATATTGTTTATATTTAGCCCTTTTATTAATGTCCCACTGCTGGGCACGATCCCTTCAATACGATCAGGCCATAGCCCATCACGCTCCGCAAGTGCGGGTGGGTGGACTTCACAATTCATGTCTTTCGAAAACTTGCTAGATTTTCTCAGACATGCAGGTGCAAGATAGGCAGTGGTAATCGTGCTGGAAATGATTCGTACATGAAAATTTAGAGGTACGAGACCCGGGATTGAACCCCCTTCACTCGGTTTCCCAAGCGAGCTCGCGACCACTGGGCTACCACTGCCTTTGAAATCCAGATGACAATATATTTTGATACCATCGAGCTTCATTTATTTACAATTTCACCTATTTTCATTTCAAATATTTACAACTTCTGAGTTAACAGGATAAACCAAGTCTTTGAAAAATATTTTTTTTAGTTGATCTTTAGAATCATTTATTTTGAGTACCGACGAAGGGATATCGTTAGAAAGCTCCTTAAACGTAAATACGGTGAAGCTTTATGTATGATTTGTAATATTGAACCTTATATCTGACATCTAAGATTCAATTTGGCTTGCAAAATAATTTTTCAGTATAGGAATTTAATGAGTAGTACTTTCAAAAAACTATTTTAACTTTAAGGTATATCATTTTTATAATTCTGCATTAATATAGTGGTTTTTTAAGCTCGATAGTTAGCTTAAAAACCGCTATATTATGCAGAATTTTAAAAACTGACTTCATCATCTGATCAGCTCGATGTTATCAAAATATTATATTGTCATCTGGATTTCAAAGGCAGTGGTAGCCCAGTGGTGACGCCGTCGTTTGGGAAACCGACTGAAGGGGGTTCAATGCCGGGTGCCGCACCTCTGATATTTTCGTGTGCGAATCATTTCCAACATGATTACCACTTGTCTTACGGTTAGGGAATAACATCGTGGGGAAACCTGCACGTCTAAGAGTCAAGTTTTCAAAATACTTATGAAGTCCGCCAATCCGATCATCGAAGTTAATATACTACATACATAGAGTAAAAGTCATATTAATAAAAAAGAACAGGTACGATGGTACGGAACCTTTCGTGAGCTAATTCGGCTCGCACTTGACCGATTTTGTATATATATATATATATATATACACATATATATACACATATATATACACATATATATACACATATATATACACATATATATACACATATATAGGAAAATTCTATTCACATATATATTTTCCTCAAATTTTCAATAATAATTGTGGTCGATTTTGCGACCACTGAGGGAACACTAGTTTACCTATATAATTTTATATCATTCAAGCGAGCTTCTCGAATATTCTTTGTTATAATAACAATGTTATAATTAAGTTATTTGATAACTGAGCGCTGATACTAAATTTCGAGTGATTGAATAAATATAATTTATACCTAACAAAATATGTACTGTTTCGTTAGAAATAATTGTTAGAAGACAATAAAATTGTTTACGATGCGAAAATTATGTTTAGATATTTATAAAATTTGTTCGAACTTTTATTTCTTTCCATGTCGATGTGGTTTTTATGTTATTTTTGGCTTTTACACGAATATTAGAAGTGTGTAATATGATTATAGATCGCTTGTATGGTAACTATGGGAGCTATTATTTGAATAGAAATAACGTACATATTATATTATCAATTCAGGTAAGCATTATCTACACATATAATAAAATTGTAACTAAGCCGAATCTGTACATTAAATATTTTTTGGAAAATCTTATTGAAATAAACATTATTATCGATACAGAGGCCGAATTTATAGTTTTTAGAATTTTTGCCTGTCTGTATGTCTGTTTGTTACCGCATCACAGAAAAACCACTAGAGGGATTTTAATGAAATTTGGTATGGTGATAACTGGTAATCCGGGTCAAAATATAGGATACTTTTTACCGCGGGAAAATGCCTCATTTCTGAGAAAAAATACAAAAACTGCAATGTAAGAGTATACTTATATGTAAAACCTAAGAATTTGTTTTTTGGTGATCTGAACGCGTGCGGAGCTGCGAGCAATGCTAGTTAAAATTAGGTTCGTTGAAACTTACCCGTCGTGCGTCCCCGGATACACCGATTTTGTTCACAATTACATGGGTTTTAAATTTTTTTTGCGCGGAACCCTGATTCTTTTCCTAATATAAAAGTAGCTTAAGTTACTCCTTATAACATAAGCTATCTGCCAATGAAAGTTTCGTTAAAATCGGTCTATCTGTTTCGGAGATTAGCCGGAATAAACAGACAGACAGAGAAAAATATTAAAAAAATTTTTTTCTTATTAATATCGTTATTAGTATATATGTACTTTCATATGTATTTAGTAGAAAGCTGTTATTTTAACATTACAAACAGACACTTCAATTTTAATTATCTGTATAGATAAATAGTAACTTATTATTATTAATATAATTCTTATCCTAAATATTGCATAAAGTAAACAAAGACATACGAAATTAATAAATAAAACAATCGAAATATTAAGGGTTGGTGGCGCGTTTCCGATGCATGGAGAAACCCATAAACATTTTATATTGTCTCCAAACAAAAGTATTCCTGCGAATTTACTGTTCATATGTGCATATATGTAACCATATGGACTGTTGAAAATTGATAGCAACGAGCGTACTCTATGTGCTTCTAATATTGCAATCTCAAATACTTTTTAATCAAATATATATATATAGTTTTTGTATATGTTTGTTTAACAAGTATCTTAGATAATACTTTCTTAGGTTTACGATTTAGACGACACGTTTGGCTCAGTTTGTAGTGATACTACTTGTTGTGCCAGCGGTCGTGAGTTCGAATTAAGCTAAGCATATTTTAGTAAGTTATTCTCCGTACGCTTACTGTTCCGCCGTCCTTTCCAAATTTTTTTTTATTAATGTTGTAAAGCGTTTGAAATGTCGGAAACAAAAATCAAAACAAAAGCCCGAAATAAAATGGAAAAAATAATGCTTTTTTAGATAAATGCATTTCAAATAAATTCGTATTTTTTCGCGTATAAAAAATATTTAAAAAAATAATAATTAAGTAACAAAATATTGTAAGGCACTTTGATGCCATTTTTGTATTGTTTGAAATCATTTTATAATTTTGTGTGTAGACATTGTTTATAACAACTATATCTATCTATACTTATTATAAAAATAAGTCCCCCGGCCGCGTCTTTCTGTCCTCCTGTCTGTCCTCCTGTCTGTCTGTACGCGATAAACTCGAAAACTACTGAACGGATTTTTATACGGTTTTCAACAATAGAAAGAGTAATTCTTGAGGAAGGTTTAGGTATATAATTTATTATGCTTTTATGTAAATTAGCTGAAATACGGCGACAAATGTTGAAGAGGTCGCAAAAAATCTCGCCAAATGGGAACTTTCCACGCGAACGCCGCGTAAACTAGCAAAGATACAGTTAAGTAATGTACTAGAGAATTCAAAATCTATAAAAATGCTACAAAAAAGTCCGCGATAGCATATCTCTATCTCTTACGGTTGACTTACAATAACCACTTTTATGTTAACATTTTTAATTAAAAACATTACGTTATTTTCAAAGTTTTCTTTAGTTCGGTATTAATCCTTATCCAAATGAATATTTTAGTTAGCTTAGTCATTTAATGCAGATTAAAATTGCTCTTTACACTAAATCAATCAGATGAATAGTTTTTGAGATATCGTTGTTAGAAGTAATTAGTAGCGAAACATTTTTAATGCTTGGCGAGCATTGAGATGCCTACGGCGAGTCCATCCCCTCTGCCCCGCATCGCTCGACCGCCTGCTCAAGCTATATAAACCGGGCGATGTAGCGCGCGATCCTAGGATACTTTTTACCGCGGGAAAATATCTTATTTCTGAGGAAAAATACAAAAACTGCAATGTAAGAGTATACTAATATGTAACACCTAAGAATTTAGTTTTTGGTCATCTGAACGCGGGCGGAGCCGCGGGCAATGCTAGTGTATATATATATTAATGATCTGTTAGACTTCTAAAACTTTAGTCTCTCCCATGACTATGATTACTCTAAAACATTCAAAACGTCGAGAATCAAAAATCAAAACTAATCCGTAAAAAATCCGAAAAGATAGTTTTATTAAAAATGGAGAAAATAGTTTTATCTAAAGTATCTCAGATTTTCAACAATGACATATCTAGACCGATTATTAATGTTAGCGCTCTTTTTTCGTGTGTGCGACTATTATTCCTTTAAAGGATTTTCTTACCTTTCACCTAAAATGATAAAAAATGTTAAGTCTGGGAATCTGGGTTACATGTTACACAAAAACTTATTACGTTCTAATGTTGACAAAAATAGTTTTTTTTAATTATCTATTTTTTAGGTATGCTATATATTATGAAAAACGACTTAAGTTTGCACAATCTGTGGTCTGCCTGTCCATCCGTCATTGTGTGTAAGCAAAAAGTAAGAAAATAGCAGGAGTTTCTCAGGCAACGAGCAATTTGTTCTGGGTTTATTTAGGTTTTGCTCTACCGTGTCTAAATGAAAAAAAAAATTTGCTAAATAACTATTTAGTTTAAATTTAACTAATATTTATAAATAGATTTTTGTCGATCCATAACTGACGGTAACAGTATTTTTTAGTTATCTGACATTTCTACTATTGTTAATTTTTTTTCTTCTTTAGTGGCTTAGAGTTGCGTTAACAGACGCAACACATTCTGCCAGTGTCACGTATTGTGAGGAAGACATGAATGAGTTTGAGCGGTAATTTTGAAATTTAGCAGCTGTAACGTAGAATTAAAAGTATAAATGAATAATCGGTCTACAGGAGTAACCTACAACAATAAAAAAATAATTACACAATACAAAATGGTACAATGATTGAATATATATATATATATATATATATATATATATATATATATATATATATATATATATATATTATATTAATAAAGAGGTAAAGTTTGTAAATGGTGAGTTTGTGAGTTTGTGACCCTGGGAAGGATATAGGATACTTTTTATCTTGGAAATAATCCCTTAAGGGGGTGAAAATGGGGATGAAAGTTTGTATGGGGAACAAACCTAGGGACGAACCAGAGCGTTTAAAATAATTAAACTACAGTTAAAGGCTTTATAAGTATTTTATATACATTAAGCCCATGTAGCATATATATTGTTATAATAACAGCAACCATCTGTGAAGCGTGGAATGGAGGGTTAGAAATTTAACCCCCTGACGAGCGTTAATTGACCGGATAATAATGTTAGAAGTGCTCACGTGAGATTTATTATATGGACAAGTAACTTTGTTTTGATAGTATAACGTGCTATTACAGATTAGGTGTAAATAAGCGTGCGATGTTGGAGTAAAAGCGGACAAGTTGATTTTTCAACCGACTTCAAAAAGGAGGAGGTTCTCAATTCGACTGTATGTTTTTTTTTTATGTTTGTTACCTCAGAACTCCGTCATTTATTAACCGATTTGGACAATTTTTGTTTTGTTTGAAAGGGTATACCTCCAGATTGGTCCCATTTAAATTTAAAAAAAAATACCACCCCTAAGGGTGGAAAAACAACTAATAATGAATTTAACCTACTTCTAATTGTCATATTGACTTGAAACTTTGCAAGTATTTCTATTTTCGTTGATAGTACAGTGGTTCGGTGTTGTTGACCTGATCTGATGGCAAGGTCAGAAGGTGGATACGTGGAACTCTTCAACGGCTAATAGTAGATACTTTGAGTTTGGGCTTATTTTGTTTGATTTGACAAGCCTAACACGTTAGAATCCTTACTTTGCTACTACTGTCTACACTAAAAAGGGAAAAATAAAAACTTTTTAACAAAAAATAAAAAACCGACTTCAAACAAAAGCACTAAAAAGTGAAAAATAACTGATTGGTAGTTTTCATTTACTATACATACCTAATCAAATATTTTCGAAGTCGGTGTGCTTTGGCTAAGTAATTAAAGCCTACCTATTAAATACATACCTAATCAAATATTTTCGAAATCGGTGCCAGCCCATACAAAGCAAAGCACACCGACTTCGAAAATATTTGATTAGGTATGTATAGTAAATGAAAACTACCAATCAGTTATTTTTCACTTTTTAGTGCTTTTGTTTGAAGTCGGTTTTTATTTTTTTGTTAAAAAGTTTTTATGTATAAATCCATATAGAAACAGTATTCTCACTGTTTCTATATGGATTTATTGTAGAGTTTTATAATAAAATCTAAAATACCGAGATTTTGACTTATTGTTATATGGGATTCGCTTTTCTTCTTACTCGTTTTAGTCTTGATAGACTGGTCGTGATCATCATTTTGGTTTCCGCCACTCTTCTTTAGCGGTTGCCTTTTACCATGCTTATGGTTGCCATCAAAACAAGTCTAAATTTGAAGGTTTTACTAATAGTTGTTCCGTAAAGACCTATCTGAGGAGTAAGATAAAATTAGATCGCTAGACATAATATAACAGCTACAGTACCGATACTAATGATTACATATTATTTTTCATATTAGTTGAGCTGTTACTATCGGGCAAGGTGTATGTTTAACACCAGTGATAAAAAACCTATACCAATTTTCTGATGAAAAAGATGGAGAACGACGGACAAACTTTAATGTTTACTATAATTTATTTATTTTATTTATAATATGTGTGATATATGTATGTTGTGATCATAACCTAATATTTCACCAAAAATGGTTCAGCCATTCATATTGAAGGACATAATCACATTCGATATTATAGAAACCATTTCAAATATATTTGATGAAAATCAAACAATATCTAGAACAATGCTAATAGCTTAGAGGAATCGATCCTGTGAATTCTGCCTTAGTAAGAGGTAAATGGGAAATTGGCTTTAACTAAACTTATGTTAAGTAATGTAGCATTAGTCTTTATAATCGTCTTAAAAGCTCTATCTAACATTGAACGGGGTAATATCTGTTGACATTGAAAACATGATGTTGTTTCTATCACGAGGAGAGATCTCGTTTATGTAGTTTATTTTGATATACAATATTATTTTGCATTAAAGATAGGGTATTCGATCCATTTGGTTTAATATACGCAAATAATAACAATAATTAAGCCTTTTAATTTTTTTTTAATTTAAAAAATGCTCAATATACATATATAATATATATTTATTCCGCAATCTTCCGCCAAGTTGCTCTACCAAACTGAATGCTGTATTTTGGACAGATACAAATATTTTAATCGGAGTATTTTAAGAATGTAATTTAACCATAATAGTAAATTATTCCCTTAAATGTCAGCAGTTTGTATATATTACCTCAAGACTTATATTGTGTGTATCTAGAACTGTTTTTGCTCGGGAATCTGGGGACGTTCAGAGCATCTTCACCTCAAGCATACTGAAAAAAATGGTATGGCAATATCCTTAATGCTGCAAAATTATCAAGCAGTGGAAATTGTGGAAAGTTGAAAACTACAGGTCTCTAGCAAAGTGAAGTGCGTTCATTACTCATAGATCAATTTCCGATACCGGTAAACGGAAGTCCCAATTTCCCGAAATAAAGACGCTGGGAAGAAGACTCCGGCCCTTCGATGTGTGGCAAGAGTAGGCCAAGGACGGCGATGAAACGGATAAATTTTGGTATTTTCTAGTGCAAGTTTATTGTATTTTTATATAAAAATATATTTAAATAATATTTACACGAATTTATTCATAATATTATTGTATATTCTATCATAAACTAGCTAGTTACCCTAGCTTCGCTCGGGTGCGTCTCGAGATACTTTTAATTTTTTTTGGGACGAACTCTAAGTCTTTTTCTAAAATAAAATCCTGTCTCTTCTGTCTGCCAGTGAATACCCCGTCAAAATCAGTCTAGCTATTTCGGAGATTAGTCGGAACAAACAGACAGGAGACAGACAGAATTTTAAAAATGATTTTTATAAGTACCGTATATAATTTCATATATATTTAGTAAAAAGCTATTATTTTGCCATTACAAACAGACATTTCAATTTTATTTATCTGTATAGATGTAGGTACCTACATTTTGCCTTTGTTATAAACTCGTAAAACTATAATATTAATTAAAAAAAACACATTTTAAATACACAGTTTGAGTCATTATATACTTTAAAGTTTTAAAAGAATACCTTCAAGTCCTTATTATTGATATTATTAATTCGTATTAAACTAGATATTGTTCGATTATAAGATTCAGCGAAATGTACAGGTGTTTGCGTCACGTTCGTAATGCGATTGTGCGGGCCACTGACAGTTCATGTACACTTGTTACTAACATTATGTCCATATTATTTTTATGGGGACACGTGAGTTATTGAATTTTTGGATATTATCAGTGTCTTTTGACTTAAAGTTATAATTTTATAAGTACAATATCTGTAATTTATAAAATTTATGATATTGCATATATATATATATATATATATATATATATATATATGTATATATATATATATATATATACACAATGTATTAGTGACTCGCCCTCACTTCGCTCGGGTTCGTCGTCCCTACGTTTTAATGATTTCGTTTTAGATTTTTCAGAGATGAGATATTTTCTCGCAGTAAAAAGTATCCTACATGTTGACTCCGGGTCACCAGCTATAATCATGCTAAATTCCATCAAAATCCCTCCAGTGGTTTTCCGTGATGCGGTCACAGACAGACAGACAAACATAAAAGAATTCTAAAAACTAATTTGGATTGATTCGGCCTCTGTATCGATAATAATGTCTTCCAAAAAATATTTAATGTATAGATTCGGCTTAGTTAGAATTTTCTAATATGCATAGATACATATAGAATAAAGATAACATAATAATATGTAGATATAAATTGTGAAACTTTTTTAAGTTTACATAATAAGCATTCTTGTAAAGAACGTAATACAAATAAAATTGTAGGGTACGTTATGTAAGATAATAAGGATGACAAGATGGTCGCCAAATTTGACACAAAAGAAACAAGTCTTCGTAGATGTGCTACGAAACTGCTACGAAAGCGTAGCGCGAACCACAATGTTGTGATTTAAGATTTAAAGTATACGTACATGTTGTAAATTCTACGGTTAACGTTGAAAGCATGCTTAATGCAATATTTTTATCTTGCGTAAAAAATTAAGAAAAAATACTTATTTTGTTAGAATTTTATTATTGTACTAGCATTACCCGCGGCTTCGCCCGCGTTCAAACTTCCGATCGCTACTAAACTTCACAGGATCATCCGCTGGGATAATCTGAATATTGTATGAAAATTTCGTCAATATCGCTCCAGCCATTTTGTAGTACTTATGAAAATACATACACAAGTCGGTCAATGAACAGATTATCATTTATGTACATCTATTTTTACATATGGTATAATTACCTCTTTCTTTGTAACATTTTAAACAAATTTATGGGTTTATAAAATTATTTTTCTGCTTTAAATTTCTGTTAAGAAAAAATTACGTAATCGATTTTACCATGAATACAGAAATATGTATACAAATGATCTAAAGTGTCCAAAACGGCAATGGCTTAATTACACTCTTATAGGATATTAATAAGTTAGTTACAAAAGTTAATTCTCCAAAACACGAGACTCCAACACAAATTGTTCGTATGTCCGAAATAAAAGCAAATTATGAACAATATGGTACCGTTCTGAAACAATTCATATTGATTTTACTTTGCCAACTTATTACGTAGTGATATATGTATTTATACATACACACAGTATGTAGACGTATATTATGTACTAAAGAAATCCTCCTTCGATATGTATATATTGTGTTTTTAGGTTATATAATAGATATAATAATTTTAAAACACGCATATAGTGCCAATGGAAGATATGTTATACATTAGCAGAAGAATTTTAAGAATCATCATATCTATACATATAATAAAATTGTAACTAAGCTAAATCTGTACATTAAATATTTTTTTGAAAATATTATTGAAATAGATACAGAGGCCGAATCTATAGTTTGTACAATTTTTGTCTGTCTGTCTGTTACCGCATAACATAAAAACTGCATTTTGGATTTTGATGAAATTGGGTATGGTGATAGCTGGTTATCCGAGTCAACATATAGGATACTTTTTACCGCGGTAAAGTATCTCATTTCTGAGAAAAAATGCAAAAACTGCATCGTAAGAGTATACTACTATGTAAAACCTAAAAATTTGGGTTTTAGTCATCTAAACGCGGGCGGAGCCGGGGGCAATGCTAGTTTTAAATAAAATTATACTTTTAGATTTTACCAAATCTAAATACATAAAAAAACACACACAATATTTAGCTTAGTAAAGTAATCATAAAGATTGTAACAAGATATTTTCCACGTTTGATTAGATTTCATAAGGGAAGCCCGTGAAAGATGATTTATATAAAATCTTGGAGGCTATTTTTAGAAAAGATATGAAAAGTTTTCATCTCGCGAGACGTATGAATAAAGAGCCGAGAAAGTTGATTTGGAAACTTCAGCTATTCAATATTTTTCGGAGTTACGACAGCGGGGAAGAAGTCCTTAAAATGTTAGAGTTTGAACAAGACTAACTACTCGTAGACTGTAACAGAATATAATATATACATCTATCAATATTAATAATTAAAACCTAATGAGTAGGTCGGAAACGGTTCTGCTTTGTTCTGTAACAAGCTTCTTATCTCAATTTCGCTCGGGTGTGTCCTTATGCTCTGTGCCGTACTAAATATACATTATACATATATAAAAGTAAATTTTTAATATATTTTTTTATTTTTATTCAAAATTGTCCAGACGTTTCAATATAAAGGACAAACAACAAACCCACAGATCGCTTACAATAATAATATGATTTAAACTTATAAAAATGTACAAAAGACAAACAGACTATAAAGGCATAATGATAAACTAGTTTGTGCCCGCGGTTTCACTCGTATAGTAAGTGGGGCTGGGGATCAAACGTCCCTCTCCAGGATTCAATCTATACTTGCTAAATTTTATCATATTCTGTTCAGCAGTTTGAAAAGGTAACAGACAGTCACTTTCACATTTATATATTATAATATTACATTTTATAATATTAGTATGATGTACTCTTTCAATTAATCGTGTGTAAATATCCGCAGACCATGCAAATATGAGTATCCAGCATCTTAGTATACCGGTCACAAGTTTGATTCTCACTTTAATTAAGTCCCGAAATATCCACCTGAACTTCTACATACTTTTCGAAGGCACCGTATTAGGAAAAAACTTAACGAAAAAAAATCTTATACAATATATTTTTTATTAAGAAAGCAATCGAAACGTTAATAATATATATGTAGTTAGAAATGAACATCTGTAGCGGTGACTTGTTTAACCTTGGAGTTTAAAAGACCCACGGCATAACAATTATTAAAGCGTTGAGAGTTCCATTATACTGGTCACCTGCGCCCCAGCCTTGACACCCAAAATACGTGCGTGCTAACCCTAATAGGATTGCCATCTAACGCCAAATTTGCATAATTATATGTATCAAAATAAACCTAAATCTCAGCTTACTTAGCATTTAATAAGATCAGAAGCTATTATTGTAGCCTATAATCTTCTTTATCATAAACATTCAATGCTTATGATGTTTTAAATGAAGTTTGATTATGATTATAATCATGCATGAGAAGTGGAAGTAAAATTATGATTATAGTCATAATCATTATTTTACTTCTATTTGTAAATAAATAAAATCCCTCCAGTGGTTTTTCTGTGATGCGGTAACAGACAGATAGACAAAAAATCTAAAAACTATAGAGTCGGCCTCTGTATCGATAATAATGTCTATTTCAATAAGATTTTTCAAAAACTATTTAAAGTACAGATTAGGCTTAGTTAGAATTTTATTATATGTATAGATGTAGATATTTTTCTTTTTCAACGTTTTTCATCAAAGTCCATCCGAAAATGTATTTCTCAGAAAGATCTCAGCACATCACTATCGCGCGAAGTCCGCGGGGCTTCTCCATTTATACCCTATATATAGACAGGTGGCTATTAAACCTGACTTCAATGGAAATAAGATGCCATTCAACTGGTCTGACCTTATTTTTCTACACTTTGACACAAAAATACGACAGTTTCTAAACACTTATGCGAAATTCCGGCTTGTTTCGTCGGGTTATAGTCGTTCGACACGAAAGTTAGAGGCAAGAACGCGTAATTGACGAGTAAAAATTAGTTTTACGTAAGCAGTAAGCCCAGTAACACGCTCGCTTGGGAAACCGAGTGGAGCGGGTTCAAATCCCGAGTCTCGCACCTTTGATGTGTGAATGATTTCCAGTATGATTACCACTTGCCTTACGGTGAAGTAAAACATTGTGAGGAAACCTGCATATCTAAAAGAACCTAGCAAGTTTTCGAAGGATATGAGAAATCCACTAATCCGCACTTGGCCAGTATGGTGGACTATAGATTCATCTCTCTTGTATTGAAAGGAGGTCTACCCACAGACGTTACAAAGAGCTGAGTATGTGTTTGTGACACAAAGACTGACAAGCTATTTAGATGTCAATATTTTTCATATACATATATATATATATATATATATATATATATATATATATATATATATATATATATAAATCTGTCATTTTTTTATATACCTACCAGTTGGGTACGGGTATATTGTAAGTTTTTTGTATTTATTAGATTGTTAATTGTATGTATTAGATTAAGAAAGCAAAGTAGCGGTCGTCAGTCTGTACATTTTTATAAGAACTTTACTATCATTTAGACAATTTCTTCAAGAAATTTATATATGCGATGCATGCTTGTATATTGTGTTCATAGATAGCAAAGAAACGTTGATGTTTTATAATGAAGTCGTGAAGTCTGAGCGACGCGAGGGCAAGTCGCTTGAGAAGCATAAGTAATAATAAAATAAGCTTATAATGTGCATTCAAACCTTTTTGTTCACTTTATTGTGACAATCTTTATAGAAAGCTCTAAACAAATTTTTACATTTTACAAGTACCGTTATTCTCACCACGTCGATTTTTAAATTCCAGTAACAAAACTATTTTACAGGGTTTAATTTTACGTTTTTTAAGGTTTACATAATTTTTAACCCGAATTTTTCGCATCAAATGTTCACCTAAATTGTCTTTGAGCACGATTTACTGACGTGGTGTCTACCAGTTATTATTAAGTTGTTTGGTGGTCTTTTTTTTAGACAGTAGTAGTGCAATGAGGCATGTCTGGTACTGCCTTATACGAGTTATGGGGTTCAATTCCTACGTAGTGCAACTAAGTATTTATCGTTCTCGTGTTTCTCTGTGTCATTGCGATGTTTAAAGCGAAAAAACAAAAATTCTATGTTATTTCATGTGAGATTTTCGACATCTTGATGTAGATAAGCATATTATTTTTAAATTTAAAATTTAGTTACTATACTTTACTATAATTTACTTAGTATATATAGTATATATATATATATATATATATATATATACTTATATAATAGCAAACACAGACATTACAACCAACAAAGCTTGATGAATAAATGTAAAAAATATTTTTACTGATGTAATTTTTCATCTTTTTAAAGGAAATATAAGGAATATATTTAAGGAAGGACCTTATTCGACAATTCACCTACATATTGTAAAGAAGTCGACGTTTTATTTATAGTTAAAAAATATACAAAACTCTTTTCTACTATGGATACAAGGTCAAATTATTCAAATATATTTTTTTAGATGAAATCTTCGAAACAAATAGATTAAAGTTATGGAATATGTTAAATATAAACTGTTTTTTATTTGCAAAAAATATTATTTATTACAAAGAATAAGATATTATGAGTTTTGAAAAAATATCTGTCGGCCATTTTGTTGGCGCGCTATGGGCAATTTAATTTCACATAACATTTAATTTGAGTGGAAGTTATGATTTCGGCAGTGTGAGGTTTGATTTGTATGATTATGTTTGTTTTATATTAAAAAGAGTTCTGGTACAGTAGTTTTAGGGTTTTATTTCGTCTAAACCTTTAAATGGATGAATTCACTATATACATACATATAGTATATGTACGTATGTATGTCTGTTGTACTTGAATTAAGTTATTATTATGATATTAACATTGTTGTAAAGTGCTAGTAAATAATATTTTTTATGGTGTTAAAAGGTGCATTGATTTTAAAATAATTTTCAAAGTATTTCTTACCTTTAGAGTTGACAATTATTCTTCAAATTTATTATGAACTACTTAACAATTTCAAAATCATGAAAATTAGTCCATATAATTTGCGAATATATTGCGTAGCATATACACAAAAAAACGTTCAATGTTAGATGCATCATCATTATCATCATCATCATCACCATTCTTCTCATCCTTTTTAAAGTTGTAGAAGAATGATAAGTATATATTTTTTTAATACTAGTTTATAGGAAGTCTTTGCAAGAATCAAGAATAGCAACAACAAAGTGGCACTGATTCTGATTTTTCTACAAATCATATCATTTGACTGAAGAGATCTAAATTTAGAGTACCTTCAAGAAAAATATTTTACTAAGGAATTTCATAGCGATACTTGCCTATGAATAAGCTAGCTTTTTATTTGATCACACAACATTTTTCCAACCAATTTTATATTTGAATTTGTGCTTTAATATAACTTTCATTACTAAGTCTTATAAAAGCTTAGAAATATAATTTTCTATTGGTATTTTGCTCGTATTTTTAAGTAAGCCCATTAAGCTCTATGGTAGAAGCACGTAATGACCGATCACGGTAACGCAATATCCGTTCACAAAAATTATTATTATTTATGTAATTTACATGTGTTCCTCGAGTAGGTTCTATTCAGGGTGAGATTAGCATTCATTTGATAAAGCTATTTATAAAAAAAATTGTACGGTTTGGGTGTATGTTTGTGTGTTACGTGATATCCTAGCTTTGAGCTTTTAAAGTAAAAAATGACGGCACGTTTGGTTCAGTTTGTAGTGACCCTACTTGCTGTTCCAGCGGTCGCGGGTTCAAGTCCCGCTGGGGGCATTCATTTGTGTGATGAGCACGAATGTTTGTACTCCGGTCATGGGTGTCTATATTTATAATATGTATGTATTTAAAGTTATATATGTGTAGTGTATCAACTATCTGGTATCCATACTACAAGCCTCGTAGCTTACCATGGAACTAGATGGTGCTGTGTGTTAATGTCCCCACATATTCATATTATATTATTTTTAAAGTAATTTTGTATACTAAATACTGTTGTATACTTTTACGTTAACATCTGTGGTAATTACCGCCTGGTAGGATTTTGATAAGACTTTAACGTGAGTTCCATTTATAATACATCGTCATGTAACAAATAGTGTAAACTTAACATTTGGAAAACCTTATCTAATTATTATTTGAGGTAAATATGAAACTAAAGATATCGAGTACGTACTTTATCTGAGTAATGAATTTATTTTTATTTTTTTATAATATTGGCAAAATACATATCCACTAAAACTCAACGGAACTTCTCCAGTCTTAATGAAACGTCACAAGATTGCCTACAAACAAACAAACACACTTTCACATTTAAAATACTGCTCTGTCTATACTGTATTTGAATTTAAATGATGTTCTCCTGACCGATTCCGGCCACGGCGGTCAATCTCATTGAGACTAGCCAACTGCGCAGGAGATATTATAGTGCACAAGTGTACGCGCAGACACAACGTGCACTCTCTATTCCTGTCACTCTCATACTCTGGTGCGACGACTGCTCGACACGACCAGTGAGAGTTAAGGCGCAGGACCGACGGCTTTACGTGCTCTCCGAGGCACGGGGGTGAAACACCGCCAACTTCCCGACTCCGGGCTGTTACTGAGACTTACTATACAGAAAGACTCAATAACTAAACTTGGCCGGGACTCAAACCCAGGACTTCCGGGTGTGCAGCCGTACATGCTAGCCACTACACCACCGAGGCAGTTGAATTTAAATATACAGTTAACTTTAAAAATGTTTATCTCGTTTGTGAAAGTTGAATGAAATAACAGTGTTTTTCTTTATAATAAAGATTCGACCAGAAAAAAACTGGGGGCTGAATATCGAACGAGTACAGTGTTGGATAAAATTTACCTGTTTCATGGCAATTTTCGTCGTTTGTTTATAATTAATTTTCATAAAATCTTGTGTACTAATATATGAAAATATATTCAAAATATTGTAAAATACTACATACCGTATAATTATAATATGGAATAAATAACATAATAATCGATACATTTAAAAACATTAAAATTATAATTCGACTTTATTAAAAAGTCACTAGACTCCTTAGGTTCTTTTTGTTCACTCGGGTTCGTCCCTAGTGAAAAACAAAAATGAATCTATCCCACGGGAAACGTACATTTATCCGGGATAAAGTGAGCCTATGTGCTATTCCAGACTATATTCTGTGCCAAACATCCCGTTCCGTTCAGCCGTTCTGGTGTGAAAGAGTAACAAACATCCATACATCCAAACTTTCGCATTTATATAGTAGTAAGATAAGACATACAGACAGCGCGACCTTTTGGCAAATTTTATTGCATAAGTAGTCTATGTTCCTTTAGGTCTACATATTCACTAAATTTCATTCAAATTCGTCCAGCTTTTTCGGTGTAAAGGCGGTACAAAAAACCGTACACACGCATACAAACTTTTTCATTTGTAATAATAGTGTTATTAAAGTAATTTATATATTTAAAATCAATATTCTTTAAAATGCCACAAGAAGTTTCATGCTTCTTCAGTCAAATATGAAACCCCGTATATAATCAAACCGCAGTCCTCTTAAAATCAAACTTATAATATAATAATCTAAATTTAATCAAACTTTTTACATTGAAACAACGCTACCGCTAACCACGGTACTGAATACACCTTAATGCATCGCTTCTAATTATATATTGCTTATAATTAAAATTCCCATAAGACCAAAAACACGCATATAATTTTGCACACGCCCTGATAATAAAAGTAGGTATGTTTATAATAATAATAGTATTCGCAAAATGGTCGAAATTCGACAATAATCATTATTTTAAACTAGCAACTCACTCTCGCTTTGCTCGGGTTCGTAAAAAACAAAAACAAATCTATCCCACGGGAACCGTACATTTTTCCGGGATAAAAGTAACCTTTGTGCTATTTCAGACTATAATCTATTTCTGTGTCAAATATCTAGATCCGTTCAGCCGTTCTGGCGTGATTGAGTAACAAACGTCCATCCAAACTTTCGCATTTATAATATTAATGTGGTACTGGGAAAACATTTATATGAATAGGGATTACCTATCTATATAAAATTCTTCTGTATAGAAAATGGTGTTTTTTTATTGATAACACAACAGCTTGTCATTAGGTATTAAAAACTAGCTACGGTTAGTTTGAAATAGATAGCCTACATATACATAGGTATGATGAGTGAGAGAGAGAGAGAGAATATCCTTTACTTGAGATATGTCTGATTCCCCATACAAATTTCCACCCTCCTTTCACCCCGTTAAGAGATGATTTTCGGAGTAAAAACTATCTAATCTTATATCCTTCCCAGAGTCTCAAACTATCTCCATACCAATGTCCATCTAAATCGGTTCAGCTGTTTAGTCGTGAAAAAGTAACACACAAACAGAGTTACTTTCGCATTTATAATATTAGTATGGATAAAAATTATTTATTATAATAACGTGCACCGGGACCCAACTCGACAAGGTGAACAATAAACGCCGTACCATTTACACATACGGACATATCTAGTATATAAAAAAGTGAAGATAAATGAATGTATATAGTTTAAATACATACAATGAGATGAATATTCTCTCATATAAATATTGAACCAGTAACCATCCACTGTTTTACACTACCACTGTGCCATATAGTTATCAAACATTCATTTCATTTAGTAAGTGATTTTGTTCTCTTAAAAAGAGTTTAATATTTAATCATATCGTATGTTCTCTTCAATACGAGTCTTAGAAAACCTTAAACCAAAGAAAGTGGGATAAAAATTGTAGTAGAAGAAAGCTAGGCCAATATAATGATTACTGCTATATAAGCTTCCTTCCTCCATTGCTTTAATCTGCTGATTAGAACGTCATGATTACATTACCGAGTGCCACGCATACCGTCATGTACAGACAGCATGTAAATTTTATTAGAGAATATATTATTTTTGATTTTTTATGTCATTGGTATTGTTAAATGTTTGTATGTTTGTATACGTGCTTAAACAGAAAAAAATTTGGGTGCAATTTTTAAAATGGTTGGTTTTACATGTAATTAATTATACGAAATATGTTCTGTTTTATTACGTTTTTTTTTATTTCAAACTGTTAAGGTAACGCACGTCGATATAGCAACACAACGATCAGTTTTCCGCCTCCAATTAAAATTAAATTTATTTGGTCACTACTGTGACAAAATAAATTTATTTAATAAATATTATTATTATTATATAAAAATGTGTTTACTAACACATTTTTATCAAAATAAAAAACCTATCATGGCACATGGCACTCGATCTCAATCTACTTTCTCCATCGCGGTCTCCAGAACAAAGTATTGTGACAATTCATTTATTGTAAGATCCTGCAATATGTATAATAAGCAATATCATGACATCGACTTATTCAATAATGGGTTCAAAAAATTCGCTCATCTATTAAAAAAAAACATAAATTGTGATAATGTTTAATATTCTGGCTTTTTGTTCGATTTATTCCTGTTAATGTGTTTAACTAAATTTTATTAACGCTGTATGTTTCCCAATGATAAATAAATAAATCACTTACCGGTAATGTAGCTTCCTATAGTAGGATAATCTGTATAAATATTATAAATGTGAAAGTTTGTGAGTAAGTATGGATGTTTGTTACTCTTTCACGCCAGAACGGCTGAACGGATCTGGATGAAATTTGGCACAGAGATAGATTATAGCATGGAATAACACATAGGCTACTTTTTATCCCGGAAAAATATACGGTTCTTGAGGGATAGATTTGTTGTTGTTTTATCACGTAGCCGCTAGTATGATATATACTAAAAATTAATGATACAATTTTCGGATCAGTAGCTTAGAATATAACCAATTTTACATAAAAATAGTTAACACGTGAGTAGCACCGCAGGTGAATGTTTTTGTAATCAGTATATAATATTTTTGTGCAAAAATAACTTATCATTCGTCACGTTGCAATGAAGCTAATGCGTTTCTCCGAATCGCGTGAGCAATGATCCTATTAAGTGTATACTTAAGATAAGTCAGATTTGCCCTCACTATGTATTGGTAAATAAATTCTGTTTATAAAAAAGTTAAATCGTGCATACGAAGCGTGTACATTATGCCTTTAGTGAATTATAATATTTTTTTAATTATATATTGGGACATTAACACATAAAAAGAAAAAAACGGTTGACAAACAGAGAAAACTTGAAATAAAATTCGAAATCACAAAACTAATGCCTAATTTGATAAAACAATACACCTAAATCTATACATATAATAAAATTGTAACTAAGTCGAATTTGTACATAAAAATTTTTTTGGAAAATCTTATTGAAATAGACATTATTATCGATGCAGAGTTCGAATCTATAGTTTTTAGAATTTTTGTCTGCCTGTCTGTTACCGCACCATGAGAAAACCACTGGACAGATTTTGATGAAATTTGGTATGATGATAGCTGGTTATCGGGGTCAACATATAGGATACTTTTTACCGCCGGAAAATGTCTCCTTTCTGAGAAAAATTACAAAAACTGCATTGTAAGAATATACTAATATGTAAAACCTAAGAATTTGGTTTTTAGTCATCTGAACGCCGGCGGAGCCGCGGGCGATGCTAGTACAAAATAACTTTTAAAAATAGCTTTGAATTAAATTTATTGTGCCATTCGTTTTTATTAGTTGAACCAAAACCGCCTTTTTCACGTTACAATGTTACGTTACGAATAGATTTCTCTCGCAAATTCCCGAATTCATAATAAAATGTTAGTCGTGTTAAATATATTGCTATTTGTTTTGGTTTGGCGACATTTGGCCTAGTAAGTTTAGAACTTCATTTCGGCTTGACACAATATAATGTAACTACATATCACCGTAATGTCTGGTCCTACACAATCTAGGGTTTAGATTATGATATAAGGCTATAAATACAGATATCTTGTACCTTATTTAGGTTGGGAAAGAAAGATTGACTCTACTATTATATATAACATTTTCGGTGGTCTAGTGGCTAACAGTTACGGCTTGGGATTTGGTGATCCTGGTTCGAGACCTGGGTTGGGCCAAGTTTAGTTATTGAGTCTTTCTATTAAGTAATAGCTCGCTGTTGGGAAGTTGACTGTGTTTAAACCCCATGTCTTGGAGAGCACGTATCGGTTCGTCCTATGCCTTAATCTCTCACCGGTCGTGTTGAATTATTCAAGAGATTGTTATTATTGTCATCCCACTGAAATGTTAAAGGAATAGAGGGTGCACTTGTGTCTGCGCGTACACTTGTGCACTGTAACACATATCTACTGCGCAGCTGGCTTCACTAACTGTGAATTGTATTTTAAATTTTTTCAACTAAAAATTCTATCTATAAAATAAATGAGTGATTTAAAGTCTGATGTAAATTTTTAATCATAAAATATTAATATTCTACTTTTAGGCACTTTAATTCTTAACAAATTTAGGTATGGTATTAGTAAAAAAATGGCTGTTTCTAATTGGTATTTCATTTCCGCCGCTGATTAATTATGAAAAAATATATAAAATATCTTATAAATAAGCATGATATTTTCTTTCTGATATTGACAATTTGTTTAGCTTCATTTAGGACTGATCCACACTATATTGCGGTTCATTCTCGGTTCTATATAGGTCTGCTAAAGTATTTTTATACAAGAAATGAGTGCGTTCCTACTATTAGTAAGAGTCAAGTTCTGATCGAGTCACACGCCTGTCACGTTTCTTGTACAAAAATACGAGTATTATATCGGATCGGAAAAGGATTGCCATTATAGTGTGTATCGGCCCTTTATGATCTATACGCTCGATAGACCTAGACAATCTACTAAGCAATACTCTTATAAAATTGACTACTCTCTAGAAAGAGAAAAAGCGAACGTGCGGCCAATATCTGAATTTTATTCCAATCTGAATATATAAATTAATAAATTAAAAAAAAAATGTAATATTATAAATTGAATTTAAAATGTTCATAAATATCTGTCTTTATTATCGTTTTTCAATTAATACAGAAGATTTCTGGTCGCAAATTGGGTTTTTATCTGTCGCGCTTTATAACCATTTTTAGCTGACGACTAGCAAAGAAACGGTCCACTTTCTCTATCTATGATATTATTTGTATGTGTGTATATTTTTTTATTTCTATTCTTTTACTTTGTTTTGTTAATACGAGATTAATATAAATTGTAAAGCAATGGTAGCTCGATTGGGAAGTGGGTTCAAATCCCGCGTAACATGATTAGCACTTGCATTACGGTGAAAGAAAACATCGTGAGGAAACCTGCATGTTTGAGAGAACCTAGCAAGTTTTCGAAAGACATGCTTAGTCCGCTCGCACTTGGCCAGGGTGGTGGACTTTGACCTGATCCCCTCGTATTAAAGGGAGGCCCATGCCCAGCAGTGGGACGTTAAAAAGTGCTGAATACACACATCCATTAAATTATATAAGTCAGTTGTTTGTTGTTTGTGGGCTAAATATGTAGAATTAAGGATTTGATTACTAAGCACAATTACAAGTATATACATATCTAGTTATTACATAGAATCAATATTGATCTACGAGTATTTATATGTGAAGTCGTATGATAATACTGCCCTTGTAGAAATAATTGTAGCATTTCATATAAATTGCAATATTGCATATAATTTTTCAGGTTAGACGTCTTTAATGGTATTATAGCTGAAGTTTTTGTTTTGTTTGTTCGTTTATTTAAACGGGCTTATCTCTGGAACTAGCAGTTAAATTAAAAAAAAAAATTGCATGTAATTGTAATTTATTGAGGGAGATTATAGGCTATCTAACGTAATGACAAGACCTAAGAGTGTATAAATATATTATGTAAACTAGCGGCTAGGCACGTTTTAAATAGATATAAATAGTTATTAGCCAGCGTTAGCCATATAATTTTTTTTGTTAATATTAATAACAAATATTGACATTAATATATATACGATACTAACGTCACTCAATTGTTTTGCCTTCCCGGACCTCTCCACTAACACTTAAACTTTATGGAATGGTATTAAAGTTCAAATTGTCTTTTAAGTATTATTACGAATCTTTTGTATGGGAGTATAGAAAAGTGTTGTTTTTAGACTTTGTTAGGCAATTTTTAAATTTTTCTCTCCGTAACAACCATCCTCGTACTTTAAGGAATATTCTAAAAAAAGAATTAGCAAAATCGGTTCAGCTGCTCTCGAGATTTGCGCTTACCAACACATTGAGCGATTCATTTTTATATTATAGAAGATGGATCCGCAGATAATATCTAGTAAATGTAAACTTATTCGGGCTGTTCTTGAAAATATGAAAGTTTACTTGTGTGTATGTTTGTTTCTTATTCACGTTATAAGGCTGGACGGAATTTGATGAAAAGTACAAATATAGAGCAACTAGTCATATTCACCGAGGGAAATGAGGGTAATTTGCAACTTTCTAGCAATAGAATCTATACTAATATTATAAATGCGAAATTTTGTGAGAATGTCTGGATGTATAGATGTATGGATGTTTGTTGCTATTTCACGCAAAAACTACTAAATGGATTTTAATTAAACTTTACGGTAATATAGCTCATACATCAGAATAACACATAGGCTAATTTTTATCCCGGAAAAATGTACGGTTCCCGTGGGATAGGTTTGTTTTTGTTTTTCTAATAGGCAACCCAAGCAAATTGAGGGTGAGCCGTTAGTAATTTCATAAAGGGTACATTTTAATAATATTTTCTGCAATAGCTCTTTCATAAAGTTCCCAGTTCTCCGCGACTCGACAATTTTGCACGTGGCGGTTATTCTAGAACAAAACTGCTCTATCAGCTACAGAATGATTTAAAGCTGTTTAACATTATGAGAAGCGTAGCGTGAAGATTGTATGTTAAGTACATTATATACAAAAATTTCTAAAATGACAAATTTCTATGTTGATGATCATGTTTAGATATAACTTTTTTTGTTATTTATTAATAACCTGTGGATTCTTTTTTATTTATAAAGAAATATAATATATTCATCGGTCGCTGCGTGAAAAAAACAAAAAAAAAGTTTAATTTTATGGAATATCACCATTATGACGCTTAAGAAAATTGTTTCTTTAATTTAGTTCCAAGTGTAGTCAATTTAAGTTGATTTTGCGATATACTCGTATCGGTTACCTCTCATTTTATTTAAGGCTAATACTAACACATCTTTAGACACTCGCCTCGTGATCTTGTTTTAATGTAACAAATTGTATGCTAATACTATTGTTAATTATTAATATTCATTTGTCTATATAAAAACATCACGAACCAATGAAAACTTTTGCGAACTTTTGTGATTTTGTACTTAGATTAAGATAAGATGAACTGGCATGTCACAAAAAAAAACTAAAAATAAATAAATTAATATTAATTTTTTTTATATATCGTATCAATTAGTGAATTTTAGTTATTTATTCGTATTCTTTTCAGCAAACCCTTTCATTTGATATCCATATCATGGGAGTGTATAAAAAAAACATACCCGTAATCGTTGGAAGTCCGCCATATTGGATTCAGAATGACGTCTCTTAGCTAACCATGCATCATCCAAACTATACGTGTATGCAAAATTTCACCTCAATCGGTTAAGTATAATTGCTTTACTATTCAATTCAACGATTTGACCCACAACCAAATCACAAACCAACCACAACAAACATACATACAAACATTGCAAGTTTAATAAAAGCTTGTATATGAGTAGAAAATATATAGTATCTACTACTTAAAACTTGTGCTGTTATCAAAACTGTATTTACTTATCAGCTTCAGGGTGATTTAGAGGAATTTAATATTAAAAGAAATATGAGTATGTACCTGCTGTCCCACATTTGGCCGTATAGTGATATACTGCCATTTTCTTTGGCCATCCTCCCAACACACGTCATAATAGATAACGTCACTTCAAAGCAAAACGTCCGATTTTAAGATGTTATAATTTTTGTTGTTTCATATTTTATGATTTCGTGCGGGAAATTTTGATACGTCTACTCGAAACGCGTACGTGATATTTATTTTAAATATTAGGTACCTAGTGTATTGAAAAAGAGTTTAGTGAGGTTTTTAAATATTTAGTTTGATAATATTTTTAATCTGTGTTCAATTGGCCCGCTTTGAAGCCGTTGACAAGAAAATTGAATTGAGTTGACAATATTTAATGGCCGACAAGGCACTCCTGGAAGCCTCTAAACAAAAGAATTGCATTGAATATTTAACATAAATGTTTAAATATCACACGGTCCACTTATTTATGGAAGGTAAAAAAAATATTTAAAACCACAGATAAGGAAGAATTGACCAAGTTGGTTTTTAAAAAGTGTGCATATTAGGAAATTATATAGGTATAGTTTATAAGAATATAACTAAAACAAATAATAAAAAAAAATGAATTTTTTACGCGAATTTTTCAATTATTATTTTATTAAAGATTAGCCTAGATCTTAGCTTCGCTCGGGTACGTCTCTGGGTTTCTCACAGTAGCCTATGTGTCTATCTGTGTCTATCAGTAAACTATATCCAAATCCGTCCTGCCATTTTACTCTAAAGGAGTAAGAAACATACACACATACAAGGTTTCGTACTTATAATTATAGTAATCCTATTTTATTTCCTAATATAATAATTAATTATATGTATTTATATACTAGTGACTCACCCTCGCTCCACTCGTAGTACGTTTTAACATTTAGCATAGATTTTTCAGAAATGAGATATTTTTACGCAGTAATCTCATTTCTGAAGTATCCAATATGTTGACCCGGATAACCAGCTATCATCATACCAAATATCATCAAAATCCCTCAAGCGGTTTTTCCGTGATGCGGTCACAGACAGACAGACAAAAATTCTAAAAACTATAGATTCGGCCTCTGTATCGATAATAATGTCTATTTCATAAGATTTTACAAAAAATATTTAATGTACAGATTCGGCTTGTTTACAATTTTATTATATGGATAGATTAAAAGAAAAAAAAAATTATTTCAAACAACACAAAGTCAACTAAAACCAGTTTTTATAAAAAATAATCGTATTACGAAAGTATCACAGCTCATAAACAAACACTTTGTTTTATACTTAGCACCTAACAAAAATACTTAGTCAACTTATTCAGCGACGCATTGTTCTACAAATTCTATACAAAATAACTCACGCTTAGATGAAAACTCTACTTGAATAGTTGCGTTTTATTTTAGAACATTTCATTATTACCCCGATTCATATGATATTGTAAGAGTCCATTCATTTTAAGTCTATTTTAAAGAACAGCCATTTAGAGCTGAAAGATTCTCCGAGCTTATTCACTATGTTTCGTGAATACGAAAACGCTAATGTAATTGACTGCTTTTTTACTTTAACTTTTTGAAATGAACTAGTTATATTCATACTTGTTGGTTACACGATTGTTAGCGGAAATAAAATGGTAGTAGATGGTTATTATCTAAACAAAACGAATATAATAATACTTAAAAATATCTATATATACTAATATTATAAAGAGGTAAAGTTTGTGAGTTTATGACGTTGTAGGGGGTAATGTATCTACTGAACTGATTTATATGAAATTTGGTAAGAAGATAGTTTGAGACCCTGGGAAGGATATATGATACACCGGAATTTTTATCCCGGAAATCATCCCTTAAGATCATCATCCCGCAAATATATATATCGAATTGAGTACTTTCTCTATTTCTTTTTAGAACATTGTTTAAATATAAATAAAAAAGAAAATATTCAATTCGATTTAAAGCATACCAACTGAGCACAGACTTCGCCAATGTCAAAGAAAATATATCTCATAGGAAATTGATGAAGTCAACCATATTATTATTTTGACGACACGTTTGACTCAGTTTGTAGCGACCCTACTTGCTGTGCCAGCGGTCGCGGGTTCGAGTCCCGCTGGGGGCATTCATTTGTGTGATGAGCACGAATGTTTGTACTCGAGTCATGGGTGTTTATATTTATAATATGTATGTATTGAAAGTTATATATGTGTAGTGTATCAACTATCTGGTATCTATAACACAAGCCTCGTAGCCTACCATGGAACTAAATGGTGCTGTGTATGTATATATATATATATATATATATATATATATATATATTATGTCATTACTCCTTTGTTTGAGAAACAATCGGTAAACGATTGCAAAAATAAGACAAAAAGAACATGCATTCGATATGAATAACATATCTCCTTTTTGAAGTCGGTAAAAGTATAAAAAAATAATAATATTAGCTAATACCAACATTTAACAAGATTCCAACGCAGTCATCTAAACCGATATATCAATTCGTAATATGTAATGGATGTGCCAAAAATACCGGGACATTAGCCGTGATAAATGATAACATGGATATGAGATTCGGAAGGTAAAAAATGATTGGATAACGTGTTTGCCCGTAAATCATCACGTTTGAAAATAGCGAAGTCTAGACTGGCACAGTGGTGGTAGAGCACTTGTTTCTTCATCGGGTGTTGTGGGTTCTGATGGATAGTATTTTGACGTTTTATACGAGATTTCGTTATATTTTTAAGATGTTTTTTTAAACTCACCGTAAAGTTGAAATAGGGGATGAAAGTTTGCATGAAAGCTCGTCATTTTAAATCAGCAATATGAAAATTTATGTCTAAACTTCCATTTTTATTGTTTTCCCTATATTAATCGGCCGTTTCTCTTGTCCTTACTAATACCATAAATAAGAATGTATGCTTGATACTTTACATTCTATAAAGTAACATCCAGGTGATGTTTTTACAAAAAAATATGTTATGGAAGAGAGAGATAGGCTATATTTTATTTTTCTGTACTGGTGGTATTAGTCTAGTATAGTACAAAACGTTCTTTAAGAGTCAAAATTTCTTTTTAACATAGTTTTAGACTCTTGAATTTGACTTTTTTTGGAAAGCAGTTGTATTGACAACGTTAATACATCAAATGAACGACACGTTTGGCTCAGTTTATAGTGCTTGCTGTGTTAGCGGTCGCGGGTTCGAGTCCCGCTGGGGGCATTCATTTGTGTTGTTGAGCACGAATTTTTGTACTCAAGTCATGAGTGCTTATATTTATAATATGTATGTATTTCAAGGTATATATGTGTAGTGTATCAACTATCTCGTATCCATAACACAAGCTTCGTAACTTACCAAGGAACTAGATGGTGTTGTGTGTTTATGTCCTAACATATTATTGATTATTATTTTATTAATTTGTATGGTTTAAAAAATTGGCAACTGTTGTCTAATAGTGGTCGTATGGAAGAATTTATATACTCATTAAAATAAGGGGAAACAGCCATCAGCTATAACTTTAAAATATATTCATGTTTAAGCTTGCATATTTGTTTAAAGCTTCCACTCGCTAAATAATATTTTCTATATTAAATACAGAAGCAAACAATAGATGTTAAAGGCTTATTTCACCTCGCTAATCTATTAAAGCATTTCAACATAAGCTTTGAGTCGCTCAGCGTTTCATATAGCAATCAATAAAATGTACCATCAGGATGAACATATTATACCGCAGGCGATACGAAATATAACATATCCGAGTTAATAAGTTCGATAAATTCGTATCCTAATTTAGCAGAACACGCTTCGGTAAAACACCTTTATCCCATCGATTTCACATAGAACCGTTATAACTAATATTGATCTGTAATTTCCATTGTAGTTTCTTAGTAGTCTTTCTTATGGAATATGAGTTTCTAGAATAATTTATGTTTATTGATGGGAATTTGTATGTATGTTTATGAGAGTTGTGGTTTTGCAATAATTATAGGGGTCTGATGGTCCTTGACATTTTCTTGTTTTGGAAAGTTTATAGGTTTCATCCTTTATATTTGATCATTTGACGACACGCTTGCCTCAGTTTGTAGTTGGGGGCATTCATTTGTGTGGTAAGCACGAATGTTTGTACTCCAGTCATGGGTGTTTATATTTATAATATGTATGTATTTAAAGTTATATATGTGTAGTGTATCAACTATCTGGTATCCATAACACAGGTCTCGTAGCTTACCATGGAACTGGATGGTGCTGTGTGTTAATGTCGTAAAATATTAATTTTATTTATTTTTTATCATTTGTATTTTCATAAAAATTTTACGATATTACAATTTTTGTTAAAATAACGTTCTATAGAATCCATAATAAACACCATTTTTAGAAGAAAAATAGATATAAATCTATAGTTAGAAGTAAGTAGTTGAAAAGTTAAAAGATTGACAGAAAAATAAGAAGGGACTTCGTCAATTTTCCAAACAAAAGTTTTCAGTTTCAAGTGCGTGGGGCCACCAGGAGTTATGTAAAGCTCAAAAATAGCAGTTGAAGCTCGCAAGCCATGCCCGGTTTATGGCTCGCTCGTAAAACAGATCCGCTAGTAGCGTGGGTAGCGTTTTCATGTTAATTTATGTTCAAAATTTCGCGATTTTCACCCGCTTTATAATATTTTTTGTATAAAACTGTAGAGGACATATGAAAAAGGATTATACTTTGATGAATGATGGTACTGATAGTGTATCGCTTAGATTACTTTGAGGTTATAAATAAAAGATCTATATAAAAGAATACATTATATTGAAGTTATTCTTCTTTTGGCATGTTTGGAAAAAAATATGAGAGTAATTTTTTACGATGCGCACACAGCAGCCAGATGACAGCCAAAAAGCGACATGATTAAGTTAGCTGCTTTCCTTTTTACAAACAGAGATTTGTGACATAAGGGATGAAATCTTTAGCTATTTTTTTCTGATACGCCAAATAAGTATAAGTTCTTACGTGCGTACATAAGTACACACACACGTTTTTTTATATAGAGTAAATATAATACCTAATTGGCCCAATTGAACCAATGGCAAATAATAACTAAGCCGTATTAGGGTGTACTTTTTTGACATTGGAAAATGCATTTACGCATATCACCTGTGTACATACAGGTGGTTACGACACTCACTGGCGAGAAAAGCCAGTACTACCTTAAAACATAATCAGTTATCAAATACATTTTCAACGTAACATTGGTTTTGAACAGTATTCAACTTGCTTTAATTAATCCATCCCGTATCAAATCCTTCTTATGATAGATCCTAATAATCTATCTATTGGTCTTCTAACTACATCTAGATATCTTACTTTTTACTTACATATATATTATAAATGTGAAAGTTTGGTTGTTTGTACATTACATTACATTTAGTACGTAATCATTGAAAAATGTATATTTAGTTTCACTGGTGCGAACACAAGCTGTAATTTAACTTTCTTCTTTCTCATCAGCTATGAAATAAAGTAAACATCATCAAAATCCGCCCAGCAACTGTCAAACATACAACTCAATTAACCGAAATTAAAAAAAATATGATACACAAATCTTTTTACTTCTTTATTATACATACGACAAGCGCCATAGTCTACACAAAGACCATAGTGACTGTAAACAAAATAACCAGCCGGCTCAAATAATTCAACCAGCTATCTCCATCTGTGGCGAGAAATACTCCACAAACTCTCATAGTAAGAGGTTTTTCTCTGAGATATAAATAGGCTGTATCTTTTCGAGTGCCCTACATGACGATGGACGTACTCCCTGCTTTTACTCATTCTAGTTTTACTTTGAATAGTTAAACAAATATTTTCATATCATTTATACAAATGTGTCAAGTTTAAGGTTTTAAAAGGATTGAAAAATTAAAAAAAAGGCCCTTTAAATGTAAAAATGTTATAAAAGCTTTTGTCTGTGGCTTTGCGTAGGTAAATAATTTTTAAATGTCAATTTTTTTTAAATATTTATGTTTATGTTTAGTAGTAGTTTAGTATAAATTCTCAGAGATGAGATATTTTGCCGCAGTAAAAAGTATCTTTTCGGTGGCTTTCTCGTGATGCGTACCCAGACAGACAGACATATATCATCCGATAATATAATATCTCCTCAATACCTTAGGAAATTAAAAACGATATGAGACGATGTAGAGATGAGGTCCATCTTCTGTTGATTGTTGAGTTGATTCAAATAGCTGTAAGTATTTTTTATTATTATTCGTTAACCGGGAAATGAACACGCTACCACCATATTACAACACTGTACTATAATATAGCACTATAATCTGTAGGATTCTTTGGTCACGGGTCTACAAACTGTTACCTAGTATTATTCTGTCAACTGGCACTCTTCTACGTTGTCTTGGATACTGCCCTAGATATGTAAGGAGCTTACTCGTTTAATTTAGGACAATGATTCAAAATTTTTGCGCAATAAAATGTTGTTTTGGCAGAAAATTACTTTAAATTGTTCATAGATGAGAATTCTTAATTTCGCTTTTGTATTTATATTAATAACTAGCATTGCCCGCGGCTCCGCACGCATTCAGATGACCAAAAACCAAATTCTTAGGTATTACATATTAGTATACTCTTACAATGCAGTTTTTGTATTTTTTCTCAGAAATGAGATATTTTCCCGCGGTGAAAAGTAACCTATATGTTGACCCGGATAAAAAGCTATCATCATACCAAACTTTATCAAAATCTGTCCAGTGGTTTTCTCGTGATGCGGTAACAGACAGACAGACAAAAATTCTAAAAACTATAGATTCGGACTCTATATCGATAATAATGTTATTTCAATTAGATTTTCCAAAGAAAAATTTAATGTACAGATTCTACTTAGTTACAATTTTATTATATGTATAGATAAGCAGAGCCCGCAGCTTCGCTCGCGCTGAAACTTCAAAATTTTTATTAATCACTCAATCAATACACACACAAATCAAAAAATCATTGATACAAAGTTTCAAGTAATTCTGATTATAAATAATTTTTTGGGTTGTGTTATGACATATTTTTCCGTGGGAATGAGATAATCTCCATCGGTAAAAAATAGCTCGTGTCACTCTCTAGCTCTTCAAATGTCTCTCTGTTTCTACGTTAAAGAAGGACAAACAAACAAATAAACACACTTTCACATATATAATATTAGTATGGAAGTATGTATTAATTTTACTATATGTACCTATTCATATTATAAAGAGATAAAATTTGTATATATATATATATATATATATATATTTATTTATTTTTATGTACTTTAAGAATGTTAAACGCAAACAAGCTCATAACGCTAATAGCTAGTCTATAACTTATAAAGTGTGAAATATACTTACCTTAATTACGTACATGAAATTTTAACTTATTAAAGTAGTAAGATTACTTAGAAATCGGTCCGTTTTCAAAAGTGACCTATTTAAAAATAGAGTAAATTTAATACAAGCAAATAGGCACAAAATAACATTTTTTTCTTCAAACTAGCATCAAAGCTAACAAAAAAATATACACTAAAAGAGAAATTTTCTTAATTTTTTAACATGATTATTCACACAGTGGTTTTCACTTACACGTGCAGTGGCCATGCAAATTAAATTACTATGTTAGTAGTTTCTTTCACAATATCCACCTAATAATATTAAAAGCTGAAAAGCGGTTCGGTGTAACGGAAGGATAGGTTTGTTTGGGGATATAAAAGAAAAATTTTATTTTCTAAATAGCCCGCCTTCTATGCTATTTCTCTTTTGTACATTTGTATTTTTAAAATATACCCTATGTATATCTAACGGTTGGTTTTTTTGCGGTATATCAATGTTTGTAGATATTTTGATTCGAGTGCCTTTTTATTTCAGTGTTCATTTTGATATTAGCGTTTATAATGCCTCTTTCGCTATGCGGTGGGAGCAGTCGGGTGCACGTTTAGTATTGCGGTTGCAAGCGGAATTAATGGTGGAACTACTTGTTTCGTAGAGGTTTAAAACATATTTTATAATAAATAATAAATAATCATCTAATGGATAATTTTAATCTAGCTTGTTATGAAAGAATGTATTAGTATGATATAATATATATTTTAATGCAATGTATCCAATATATTTAAACGAGCAATTCTTGTATATATATATATATATATATATATATATATATGTTATATACATATATAAACAATCTGGGAGGGGGTTTCGGGGGCGATAAATCGATCTAGATTAGACTTATGTCTGGAAAAACGCGTAGTTTCAATTTTCATGCGGTTATTTTTCGCATTATTCCACGCAAGAAAATATGGTCGATAATTACGCACGCTCGGGTGTAAGCATCAAGGTTAAGCGGCCAAGGCGCAAGATTGACTATCATAGGTGTTCGAATCCCGGTCGGAAATAAAGTTTTTATTTTTGTTTTTTTTTTAATATTTATTCATGTTTTTATTTAAAAAAAAAAAAGAAAATTGTACTTTAGGCCAAAAACTCCGAGCGAAGTTCGGTAGCCCAGATACTTTTATTAATTAGAAAAGTTTTCAAATATAAATAAATTTGATCAATTGAGTAAATACACAGCACTGAAACCGCGTAACATGTCAAATATTTGTATATATTTTATTTAAATGATCGATTCTGGTAAAATAATTTGCAGGTCTAATTCAAACACCGGTACAATAAATATGTGTGGTTTGGCGAGCGCGGTCATTATACTGTGGGTGGGGGAAAGAATATGAAATTCTATAATTGCGTTAAAATTAGTAGCTGTTTTATTTTAATAAATATTAATGAATTTGAATTTGATTTACTAATGTTTAACTATCTAATATTATTTGTATAAGTTGCTTGTTTATTTATGGATAAATAGTACAAAATAAAGTCGTCATCCCGTCTGTCTGTTTGGACGTTTACTTCTGTTTACCTATGCAACGGATTTTGATATGGTTTTTATTATCATTTAGAGGGTTTTTTCTGGAAAGTTTTTACATATATAGATATTATGTATGTAGAAAGTAACAAAATGTCGATGTTTTGTTGTCAAGTCGTCAAGCGAAGCAATTGCTGATCGTAATATTTTAAACTTAAAATCTTAAGTCGCACCTGAGCGAAGCTAAGTCGCTAGTTATAAAATAGATATATAAACATGAATGAGCTTCTCAGTAGGTCCGTCTGTTGGTCCGTTCGTTGACCTGTAGGTACTATTTAATACGATATATTGCGCCAATATACTTTACTAGCAGCTCACCCTCACTTCGCTCGGGTTTGTCCCTAAGTACGTCTTAACGATTATGGAATAGGTAGACTAATAATCATTACTTAAATGTATTATAAACATCAGTTTTACAATAATGTATGGAAGTCTGCCCGATTTGTTGGCATTTATGATTACTGCTCAGCTCCCTTGGGCAGTAGCATGATGATATATAGCCTATAGCCTTCCTGAATAAATGAGCTATCTAATGCAAAAAGAATTTATCAAATCGATTTAGTAGTTCCTGAGATTAGCGCGTTCAAACGAACAAACAAATAAACAAACAAACTCTACCTCATTATACATTTAAATATAGATAAGTCGTAAAAGTTCGTAGGCTATTTTTAATTTTCGTACATAATAATTTTGTGTAGAAATAATATACAGATTCGCGAAAGATATTAAGCATGACGCAAACGTTGACTAAAACACGCTTAATTATATTTGATAAGAACCACTGGTTCTAATTAAATTTATATTAATAAAGTCTTGAAATTGTTTCCGCATTCATACATTTTCTCTTAAAGTTACAAATTATTTAATTGCAATTTAATAGGAAATTGTATGGTTGGTAGCAAAGTTGTATTCTTCGGTTTGTGTTAGGTATTTGTCACGATTACAGAATATTCAAGTTTCATGATATTGTTAGTACCTATTATATTTAATAATTATAATAATATGTTGGGACATTAATACACAGCACCATCTAGAAACAAATTTTAAGCATTTATCAATAAAACATAATATTATTATAAAAACAACACACATATATATTTTAAAACATATAAAATAACACAAAATAAATACAAATGGTAGGAGGTAAGCAAAGAGTGTTCGCCAAGAAATGGCCATTTGATGTCGTCAGATGGAATTATCCCGTCTGGTGCGGCACATAATTGTTAGATATCTGCCTCCCAGCCAAGATTCCAGGGGGTAGTGCAATAACAGCCTCGATGTTTATTTCCTTTTGGATTTCTTTGAAACATGCCTAAATTGAGCTCTAATCTTATTTACTCACAACATTGTATACAAAAACGCAAGCTCCTCGAAAAGATGCACATAATCTGAAATTATGCGATTTTTTCATATCTATTTTGTTCATTGCTTTTCAGATGACATAAAAAAAAATACAGTCGAATTGAGAACCTCCTCCTTTTTGAAGTCGGTTGAAAATTAAAACCCACGTTTTTCGTTTAAAAAAGTACTCTATGAGGTGTGCGTTAGTTCAGATTGATATTTATACAATTGGAACTGTGGTTTTTTTTTAATTTTACTCGTAATTCTTTGGTTTGACTTAACGTCACATGTCGACGCCACTTTTTGAAGAGACATTTATTTGTCTTGATATTTATGTTTTTATATATCAACTAGCATTGTCCGCGGCTCCACCCGCGTTCAGATGACCAAAACCGAAATTCTTAGGTTTTACATATTAGTATACTCTTACATTGCAGTTTTTGTATTTTTCTCAGAAATGAGACATTTTCCAGCGGTAAAAAGTATTCTATATGTTGACCCGGATAACCAGCTATCACAATACCAAATTCCATCAAAATCCCTCCAGTGGTTTTTAAGTGATGCGGTAATACAATCGAAAAGGAAAAGTAAGATGACGATTTTAAACTTTATACTACCAGTTCTGACAATTCTTAAATTGGATACCATTCAGCTGATTTGTCGGATCTGGGATTTTCACGAATGTATAAAGAATTCCGACTAGAATGATATGGTAATGTCTTATTGTGGGAAAGCCTAAAGGTCTTTTATGGAGTAGTGAGTGTAACAATTTTTTTGAGGAATTTTCATTGGTAAATAGGGAATTCGAGATATAGTGACATTGTTTGCTTTGTAGGACACGCATGACGCAGGCGAAAAGTAGCAGTAATTACTTACATATGTATTGTTAATCCATAAAAATATATTAAATTCTTTGGACCTTGTATATTGGAAAGGCTTTTACCGTATTCTTAGTTCCCTGCCCTTTACAATCGCGTTTTTATGCACGATTTCCTGTCAGTTTTACATTTAGTATCAGACAGTGTACAATGGCCTATTTCCTGACCGTTCAGATTTCCTACCGAGCTGATGTCAGAAATTAATTACAGCCATAATGAAAGCGTGCGTTTAACCTTTGTCCAAAATACCGCCCCTGTGTTTTCTAATCTGTATAACGCTCTTGGCATCCATTTATTAGAGAACTTAGACTTGCTCCGTAAGTATAAGAATATGGTATTTTAAGAAATTAGATCATTTTTAGATTAGAATTTAGATTTTTTTTACTTTTTTGTTAGTTGGTTAGGTAAATGTTGTTGTTTAATATGGGTTTATTAAAAGGCGTGCCTTTAGTTTGCGTGGCTTTAGCTGTTATTGGCTTAATATTACATTAAAAATTATAGTTAAAAATACATTTTTGATTAATTCCAATAGATTGGATTCACTCACATCAAAATTAGTCAAATTATTCCTTAACTCTAAGGTTTTACTAGTAGCCATTGAAGAGTTCTCCTATCAACTATAAATATAATTTCATGATCAAACCAGCTCGATGGTACCAAATAATAGTATTGCCAACCAGATTATAAAGGAAAATTTCAAACGATACGGAAGTTAGAACTAGGTTAAAATCGACTTTTAAGATTGATTACATAGGTAGTAACAAGTAAAGCTAATAAAGGCGTGTTATTATCCCAAAGAAACCATATAAAGTATCGGGATAAACAAGAGCCTATAACACTAAGTATACATACATATATATATAAAACGATTGCTCTGATGTATGAAAGGGAAAATATCAAACATACTTTCTCATTTACTAGCGATTTATCCGCACTACTGGTTTCTATCGGTGGTAGGACTCTGTCAAGCCTGAGGAGTCCGACTGGATGGTTACCACCCCCTTATCTATATCTCCCGCCAAGCAACAATGATTACATTGGTGTGTTTCGGTTTGAAGGATAAGGTAGCCAGCGCAATTACAGGCAAGAGGCATATCATCTTAGTCCTACCAGTGACAACGCACCTGCGGTTCTGCGTTTGTGTTACATAACCTAAGTGCACGAATCGTAGGTGTTAAAGGCGACAGGTACTGCTTTCCATCAGGTGGTCTGTCTGCTCGTTTGTCACTGAACCCCATAAAAAAAACTACGCTTGGATCTTTTTGTATTTATAATATTACGTCATTGATATACAAAAACTCAAGATACACAATTAGCGTCGCAAAAGTTTTCTTTTGCTTTTTTTAAATCTCTTTTTTCATTGCTCTTCGGATGACAAAATCAAAACATGTTGTTTTGTTTAAAAAAGTACTTTATGTGGTCTGCGTAAGTTCGAATATGTGCTTAGACAATTAAAATTTTATTCTTTGGTTTGACATAACGTCACATGTCAACGTCACTTTTTAAAAAGATTTATGTCTTGATATCTATGTTTTTATATATCAACTAGCATTGCCCGCGGCTACGCCCGCGTTCAGATGACCAAAAACCAAATTCTTAGGTTTTACATATTAGTATACTCTTACAATGCAGTTTTTGTGTTTTTGTATTTTTTCTCAGAAATGAGATATTTTCCCGCGGTAAAAAGTAGCCTATATAACCCGGATAACCAGCTATCATCATACCAAATTATAAGCGATAACAGACAGACAGACAGACAGACGGACGGACGGACGGACGGACGGACGGACGGACGGACGGACGGACGGACGGACGGACGGACGGACAGATAGACAGACAGACAGACAGACAGACAAAAAATCTAAAAACTATAGATTCGGACTCTGTATCGATAATAATGTCTATCTCAATAAGATTTCCCGAAAAATATTTAATGTACAGATTTGACTTAGTTAGAATTTTATTATATGTATAGAATACAGGATTTTGACAACATTTTTTATGTGTTACTCTTGGTCATATTTATGTATTTAATTACAACAAACATACAAACCCACACTCAAACATAAACACATCCAAACATTCACCTTTATGATAATAGTAATGTGATAATTAATATAAACAAATAAACACAATTAGCAAGTATCATGTTGTTTTAACAATTTACTTATTTACAACGAAAGTATTTTACAAAATAAAGATAAATATTTAGCAAAATCTCTTAAATCTAAAGCAAGTGTTTGTCTTTTAAAACCGTATTGCTTTTTAAGCTTTAAATAAAATATAGTAAGCATTAGAGGAGTAATTATTTCTAGTTTATTTCACAAAAAAATATCGGTGAAATTGAAACAAATTTGTGCCACGGGAGCTTAATGCGAACACTTATTTGTTCAGGTCGTCTAAATCGCAGCCCTCAGTGTATTGCCGTCCACATTCAATTTGGTTTGCTTAAAAATCAATTGGACTACGTTCATATATTTTTTGTAAAATCTTTATATATATAATTCTTCTGTGAGTGTGTATGTCACTGAACTTCTCTCAAACGACTGGACCGATTTTGATGAAATTTTTTGTGTGTGTTCAAGGGGATCTGGGAATGGTTTAGATTCACAATTTTGTCCGCTGGAAAATGTTTTTTTAATTAATTTTTAATTTATTAGTAGTTGTTGATTTTGGAATGTTTTACATTGGATCCGACAGACGGCGCTACCATCGCAGTGTCATATTTTAAATAATATTCGAATTTTAATTTTAGTCTGTCTCGACAGTTAGCGCTGCGATCAAATTAAAAAAAAGTTTTGTTATCATTGTAGACAGGACAACGTCTGTCGGGTCCGCTAGTTTAGTATAAAGTACAGATTTTATGTAGTTGTTATACGAAAAAATATTTTTGAAATTTGTCTAATCGTCTCGAATGATATGTGATTTTACAGAAGGACACAAATCCTGAAAAAACCTTAGTCTCTCCCGTGACCATGATTGCTGTAAAGCATTCGAAACGTCGCGAAATAAAAATGTCAAATATTCGCTTAAATCTAAGAAAGTATTATGATTGATCTATACAGATAAATAAAATTGAAGTGTTTGTTTGTAATGTCAAAATAATAGCTTTTTACCAAATGCATAATTGATATTGTATCCGGTACTTATAAGAAAAACTCATTTTTTAATATTTTTGTCTGTCTGTCTGTCCATTTGTTACGGCTAATCTTTGAAATGGCAGGACTGATTTTGACGGGACTTTCACTGGTAGATATCTGATGTTATAAGGAGTAACTTAGGCTACTTTAGTTTTAGAAAAAGAATTAGGGTCCCGCTCAAAAAAATTAGAACGTATCCGAGCGAAGCGAGTGTGAGTCGCTAGTATCTATATAAAATTTCCCTTATTCTTTAAAGAAAGTAGACAATCTTTATGGCAATATAGAGAATAGTAGCATAAACAACAAATCACGCTACTATTTTTGACTTTGACATTTTTTGTCGTCTATAATTCTTTAGTCTAAGTATTCATCAAGTTAGTTATTATTAATAATGGACAAAAGTTTGCCATTTTCATATTAATTTTAATATATAAAGCATCATATTTTAAATTAATTTTCTATGGTCTGTTCTTGTCGCTGTACATTACACGGGACTGTAACTTTGCTTGTTTAGGTTCGCTAAATCAGCGCTATAAGATGCCTCTCGGACCCGGAAGATATGAATTATTTTATTTAACATTACTCTTGTGCATAATCTTCTTTTGCATTATTTATTTTTAAACAAATTTAAGGGAAAATGGTGATTTACATACAATTTTAAGGTAGGATATTTTAAATTTAAATCAGATACTAGGTACTAAAGGAATGAATCTACGCATTTAATGTGCTAGGTTGCTCTAAAACAAATACAAAATATATAGTTCGTCCAGACCGCAACAAATATTTGTTTAGCCAAGCATTACTCGCGGTTTCACTCACGTTATTTATGTATGTGTTAATACGCCACTACTAAAGTTCAAAGTGTGATGCCAGATAACCTGTAACTTTCATCAATAACATGCTATATATTGCAAAAAGATCGAAAAACGGCGTGCTCTTTTAGAGATATATGGTGTTCAAAGAAACAAATAAACTTTTAGCTTTATATATTATTAGGTATATATATATATATATATATATATATATATATATATATATATATATATATATATATATATCTATTAATAAGCTCTTCTGAAGCTTTTTAAGCTTACGAACACTTTAGGGCTAGAATCCGCCACAACGTTGCTCAGGCATATACTTCAAACATTAACCAGGTCAATAATCAGTGTTGCCAACACTTGAAATTTTATCCCCCTAAGAGTAATTTCAAAAACCCCTAAAACCTCCTAAGTGATAATTTGAAAAATATAGGTTTTTATCTAAATTAAATTTTATAATTTTTATTTTTATTTGTTTATTTTACAAGTAGCATAAAAAACTTATTTATGGTTAACATTATAATTATTACATATAACCATTTAATAATAATAATGAATTCCATAGATAATTTAGAAAAAAAAAGGATAAATGATGCAAATGTTATTTAAATATATATATAATTTTTCCAAGTCGAACTTAAACGAAACTTTATAAATAAGTCCCTAAAAATCCCTAAATATTTTTCCCCCTAAAAATCCCCGGTGCAATTTTTAACCCTAAATTTGGGGGGAAAGCTCCTAAGTTGGCTACACTGTCAATAATTAAACCATTTAAATAATGTTTATTTTTCGATAGTTATGTCATATTATCTCATCATGTTGACAGATATTACTAACAACATACATTATTAAGCGTACTGAAATTTTATTAATGAATATGGGCTATTGGACAAACATCATTTTCAATCAAAACCGCTTATTTTGCTGCAAATATGATATGCTTACATTAGCTTTGGTGCTTCACATTTACTCTATCTGATGATAGTTTTACCTCTAACGCGGCTGTATTTAACTAGCGGAAATTGTACTTGCTAACGTTATGTACGCTAGTTTTAATTGACAACGCAGATTAAGGAAGGCTTAAAAGTTATGGAAATATACACGTTTCTCGATATCTCAGTTTGACCCTTAATCTATACATATATTAAAATTGTAACTAAGCTGAATCTGTACATTAAATATTTTTTGGAAAATCTTATTGAAATAGACATTATTATCGATACAGAGGCCGAATTTATAGTTTTTAGAATTTTTGTCTGTCTGTCTGTTACCGCATCACGGTCAACATATAGGATACTTTTTACAGCGGGAAAATATCTCATCTCTGAGAAATATACACAAAACGTTAAAACGTAACGTAGGAACGAACCCTAGCGGAGCGAGGGTGAGTTGCTAGTCTTATTTGGATTCCTAAAAGAAATGATATGTATGTAATCAAAGTTATATATCATTTATGTATATGATCATATAATATATTACATACATTTTTTAACAATAGGCATTGAAAACTTGTGCTTGGGATGTATCAGAAGCCATCAGCCATTTTTTAAAGTTTTAATAATACAAATATTATTAGTAATTAATTATAGTATATAATTTTTTTAATCAGTCTAAATAGTCTAAATGAAAATCGATTTTAATATTATAGCAACTTATGTTTAGTAGTTTGAAATAAGTAGCGAACAGTGGCGAAGGAGCCATGTAAACCGATTCCCGTCGGCTTACCATTTTTTTTAATTAAAAAAAATATAGTTTTTTACGTACATTTGCGTGCTTCAGACGTAAATAATATAACTAGCATTTTCCCAATGTTCGAAGTTCGACCATAATCAGTATTGAAAATTTGAAAAATATATTTACTCTCTCTATAATATATAAATATTTTTATTTAATGTTTTTATTAATAACACGAAAGCTCGTCAGTAGTTACTAAACAAAAAATAAGAAAATCGATTTTCTTATTTGTTATGAGAAAAACGTACTGAACTGAGTTCTCTTTGCCTGTTTAGATTTAGCGAAATAAGTTAAAAAGTATACTCGATCTGACTGACTGGCTTATTTGCTTTAAAATTCAACAATATGCCACTGGTACAGTGTGGGACTCACCGGCATAAAGCCAGTACTACCCACTAAAACCCAACAAAACCTTCCCTCGTCTTAATGGGGCGTTGCAGGATCGCTTACGCATTCAACTACGACGCCCCGACGGCAGGTCTGCCGAAGCAGACCACCACAACCATGGGGTTGCTCCAAGGTCCACTCTGCTATCAGAGAAGTACCAGGAGCAACCCGTATGGTATACCACGCACCGAAGTGGGCCACCTCCCTGTGTATTTCTTGGCTTCGCGCCCGGCTGCATTGCCGGGCACTACTGAGCCCCCCCCCCCCACTACGACAAGGTGAATGCACGTTGGGGTGGATGCCACTGGTACCTAGCCCAAGTGATATCCTGGTTATGACATAGATTACTTTTTATCGAGCTCTCCACCAGACGAGCAAAGCCACGGGAAAAAGTTTATACTTAAATAAATATAACAAATTTATTCCATAGAATAATTAGTTTACGAATTAAAATAAGGGCCATTGTTAACTGTTTTATAAAACCTTCTCTAAATATTTTGTTCTAACAAAATAAGTCTCAGATATATTATACGGTCACGAAAAAAGTAATTCGGTAAATAAAGATTAAATTTAAACCTGTTCCACGTTTGTTGTTCAAATTTTTATCTTCTACCTAACTGCGATATTTGTAGAATTTCATTGACAGAAAATAATCTAAATAACGATGCCAATTCTAAACCTAATAAATGTAGTCACTAGCGACTCACCCTCGTTCCGTTTGGGTTCGTCCCTAGCTACGTTTTAACGCTTATTATAGATTTCTAAGATATGAGATATTTTACCGCAGTAAAAATCCCTATCCTATATGTTGATCCGGATAACCAGTTATCATCATAACAAATTTCATCCAAATCTGCTCAGTGGTTTTCTTGTGGTGCGTTGCTAGACACACAGACAGACAAAGATTCTAAAAACTATAGATTCAGCCTCTGTATTGATAATAAAGCCTATTTCAATAAGATTTTCCATAAAATATTTAACATACAGATTCGAATCAGAATTTTATAATATTATGTATAGATTAGCGGCTCACCTTTGCTTTGCTCGGGTTCGTCCCTAGTCAAAAACAAATCGATCCCACGGTTACCGTACATTTTTCAGGGATAAAAAGTAGCATATGTTTTTATCCCTGACTTTAATCTAAAAGTTATGTCATATAATATAGTGTTAAGGCCAAATTGTTTACTAACAAATATGTATGGATGTAATATCTCGAAATAAAGGTTATTAAATTATTACTAGCATTGCCCGCGGCTCATGTTCAGATGACCAAAAACCAAATTCTTAGGTTTTACAATTATTAGTATACTCTGACTCTAACATTGCAGTTTTTGTATTTTTTCTCAGAAATGAAACATTTTCCCGCGGTAAAAAGTATTCTATATGTTAACCCGGTTAACCAGCTACCATCATACCAAATTTCATCAAAATCCCTCGAGTAGTTTTCCCGTGATGCGGTAACAGACAGACAGACAGACAAAAATTCTAAAAACTATAGATTCGGCATCTGTATCGATAATAATGTCTATTTCAATAAGATTTTCCAGAAAGTATTAATATACAGATTCGGCTTAGTTACAGTTTTATTATATGTATAGATTGAAATGTATTTTTTATATCTATGTAACTAGTGAATACTCCCGACTGTGACTGATTTATTTTTAAATTATATATTTTTTAGCCACTTCTCTTTTTATGTAAAATTTTTACATCGAAATCCTAAAATATCTGATTTTTAAACGAAAGGATATTAATTACTTTTAATGTACACCTAGCAGGGCTCTTGCTCAAACTATACTAAAATTAAAAATGAAATATATATAATTTTTTAAACTTTAATACAAGTGCCAAACAAGTGTTAAAATTTAGACACGATATAAACCTGTCAGAATAAAGTGCAAGCATTTATCAACAAGTGAAACTTGGCGCTGTTTCGAGTATAACTTTTATTTAAGGGGTGCATCTTTTGAACTTTGAAAAGCTTTTTTAAAAAGTAAATTATTATTAAATAAAATAAAAAAACAATATTTTTAGAACTAAAATAGATACTTTTTTTGTTAGAGTGATAATTGCGATAGATTCGTAATTATTTGTTATGCGAAGAAAATTATATTTAGTTAAAACCGTTTTATATTGCTTTTTTAACCAATTTATTAAAATACTAGCATTGCCCGCGGCTTCGCCCGCGTTCAGTTGACCAAAAACGAAATTCTTAGGTTTTACATATTAGTATACTCTTCTTCATTCTTACAATGCAGTTTTTGTATTTTTTCTCAAAAATCAGATATTTTCCCGCGGTAAAAAGCCCGGATAACCAGCTATCATCATACCAAATTTCATCAAAATCTGTCCAGTGGTTTTCTCGTGATGCGGTAACAGACAAACAGACAGACAGACAAAAATTCTAAAAACTATAGATTCGGTCTCTATATCGATAATAATGTCTATTTCAATAAGATTTTCCAAAAAATATTTCATGTACAGCTTCAGCTTAGTTACAATTTTATTATATATATAGATTTGTAACTAAAAACGTGACACTGACATTAAAATCAATTTAAAACTAGACGCACAGACAGACAGAAAATATCTCATTTTTTAACTCTCCTATTGACTCCTATAAGAATTTACTTTATAAATTCATATGGGGTATAGCATATTCATTAATTTTTTAATCATGAAAATTATATATGAAACACCATAGCTCTTATTCCTTTAATTTTTCCATGTTTTCGGATGATTGTTGGGTGCTGCCATTGTAAAATAATATAATTAGGTACGTGTGGAAGTAGCATTATATGTTATTCAGTGATTTTGTAGCTTTTGTATTTTATTTATTTATTTATTTTCTTATTTGAATGAAGTTTAAAAGTGGTTCAGTAGTTTCAAAGAATAACGACTAAACAGATAAAATAATATGGTTAACTAATAGATGACTCTATTTTAAGAAAAGGCAAAACAAAATTAATATTTATAATAATATTTTAATATCTACATGTCATTTTTCTTGTGTCATATACAGAAAACACTTTGACCGCTTTTTGTCAATGTCGAGAAGGTTAAAGGAAGCCTGTCTCGACATATTCCAAATAAATATAATTATGATGGGACATTAACACACAACATCATCTAGTTCCATGGTAAGCTACGAGGCTTGTGTTATGGATACCAGATAGTTGATACCCTGCGAATAATTTATTTTGATAAAAATCCTATAGTACTATCCGCTATTCTATGTGAGTGTGTTTGTTTGTTTATCCTTCTTTCGAAGGACTTTCGTCGAAACGGAGAGACAGATTGGCGTGCTGGAGAGTGACATAGGCTACTTTTTACCGCGGGAGATTATCTCATTCCCACGGGAAAACACGTTATAATACAATCCAAAAACATATTTATGATCAGATTTGCTTGAAACTTGGTATTAATGCTCTTCAATACAATTTAATAAATACGTGTTTTAGCATTTTTCGAAATTCACTCCATAAGGGGATAAAATAGGGGATGAAAGTTTGTTTAAGACCTAGCTTTTCAGAGTTTTTTTTTGGTAGTTTTAGCACGAGCGAAACCTGGAGTTCTGTTAGTATAATGTGACTTATAAACAATCAAAAAAAATATTTCATTCTGTATTTGAAAAGAAAGAAAGAGCAACAAACACTTTAAAAATAATATTACTAAGGATTTGTATCCAAAATAACAGCAAAAAGTCTGAATTGAAATTTGAAATCCGTTTAGTCGACATACTTCTAAGAGTACGAGTTTACCAGCAAACAACAGTCTTCATATTCCAAAAGTTTTGATAGGTCACCGATTTTGTTGAACTTTAGGCAAAATTGTCGCTGCCAAGACCCACTTGTTGCGAATATTAATTTGCTAACATTTTTTTAAATATTTTATTCACACGTGATTTATTTTAGTAACATTCGATGTTTGCAGTTTTAATTCGTGTGCCAGTTTTTGCGGCGAACGCTATATGAATTAATTACTTGAAAAGTGAAATATTTTCCCTTTCTGTTTTACAAAAACCGATTAAAATTTTAATACTCGCCGTCAGAAATGTATGGGGTATGATTTAAAAATAAACCGATTTACGTTCTGATATACGGTTTTTATTCATAACAACGTATTCTAGTGTGTACATGAATTTAAATGTGCCGCTGAGCAAAAAGAGATTATTTAAATTTAAATATTTAATATGGCAATATTTCTATAAGACTTTTTTTGAGTTCTCAACAAGATCAATTAATCCCTCCACAACCGCGGACACGCCTGCGTTACATTTAACAATAGATTTTTCAGAAATTTAATTAATTTCTTAGAAATTTACCTGGAGGTGTCAATAGCCATTAGTTTTCACTTTCTAAGCTAAGTCTGATACAGTTTGTACGTCATAGAGTCATGACGATTTACAGTGATAATGATAAAATTATAATTATTTTAAACCTTCTGTGCCTTAAATGTAAAAAAATATAAAGCAATCAGTACAAAAAAAATATATCTATAATTTTCTTTACTTGGGTTAAAGAAATGTGTAAAATATTTTGTAGTAAATGATAGTGTCACAATAATAGTAACATTTAGCTTTATATTATTACACTAGCGACTCACCCTCGCTCCGCATGGGTTCGTCCCTACTTACGTTTTAACGTTTAGTATAGATTTCTCGGAGATGATATATTTTCCCGCAGTAAAAAATACCCTATATGTTGACCCGGATAACCAGCTATCATCATGCCAAATTTCATCAAAATCTCTCCACTGGTTTTTCCGTGATGTGATAGCAGACAGACAAAGAAACAGACAGACAAAAATTCTAAAAAGTATAGATTCGGCCTCTGTATATTTTAATAAGATTTTCCAAAAAAATATTTAATGTACAGATTCGGCTTAGTTATAATTTTATTATATGTATGGATAATATATTACACTTAAAATTACAAAATATATATATTTTAAAATTCGTATCTAGTTCGATGTACCTTAATCATAGAAAATATATCCTAAAATATCCTATTATTAAAAAGAATATAAAGAAACCTTCTGTATAAATTCATCAAGCCGTTTGGATAAAACGTTCTTAAGATACACACATACATATGTACATACAAAAGAAATAAAATCCTCCTTCTGAGTCAGTCGGTAAAAATGTAAGAAGATAAAATCGGTTAACAAATTCTGTTTGTTTACTATTGAAATGACTTTGTTCCTGTACAAAATGAAACGAGCCTCAAAACTGTATAAGTTATATTTGGAGAAGTTATCGTATTTATGATTGATACCTGGCGTATAGCAGACGTGACGTCGTAAAGCCCGTCTGGGGTATATAGACGGGCACGCAGCGTTCATAAACTTGATGTAGGGCCACGCGAACTGCTTTACGTATTAGTCTTGGGAAAATTAATTTGGTTAAATTGTTCATACAAATAACTAGCGGCTCCCTATCGCTTCGCTTAGGTTCACCTCTAGGAAAACAAAAACAAACTTATCCTACGGGAACCGATTATTTTTCCGGGATAAAAAGTAGCCTATGTGTTATTCCAGACTATTAGATTATAGTCTGAAATAATACATAGACATATCTCATATGCCAAATTTCATCCAGATCCGTTCAGCTATTCTGGCGTGAAAGAGTAACAAAATGCCATACCTACTCACAAACATTCACATTTATAATTTCAATATAACACGGACTAGCGACTCACCATCGCTTTTCTGTGGTTTATCCCTAGTTAAGTTTTAAGGTTTAGTATAGATTTCTCAGAGATGAGATATTTTACCGCAGAAAGTATCCTATATGTTGACCTAGATAACCAGCTGTCATCATATCAAATTTCATCAAAATTTGTCCAGTGGTTTTCACATGATGCGTTTACAGACAAACAGACAGACAAAAAATCTAAAAACTATAGATTTAGCAAAGGCTAAATCTATAGTTTTTAGATACACAAAGGTGTCGATAATAATGACTATTTTGATAAAATTTTCCAAAAAAATATTTAATGTACAGATTCGACTCAGAATTTCATTGTATGTATAGATTAATAAAATATGATAATAATGCAGTCTATTTTTGGTTTCCGGCTACGCGTCTTCAATGTGATGAGAATCAGGCAATCGACCACCACGCTGGCCAGATACGGTTTAACGGATTTCAAACGTCTTTCAAGTTTTAATTAGGTTCACTCAGATATACAAATTTTCTCACATTTTTCACTTTAATTCGCACATGAAAACAGTACGAGAACTCGGACTTAAACACGAAGTCAAAAAGACGGCAGTTTAACTTAAAAATATTTTTTATGTTTCAATGTAATATTGTTATACCAATTCAAAAAAGGTTAGTTTTCTAAGTAGTTCAATTAAACAGCTGTTACTATTACTCCAAAAAAACCTCTGGAGCAATATTATATTTATTATATTCGCTAGCTGCAGTCAACAAACTAAAAGCGTTTTTAATGGCCAAAATTTAATAAAACTTGAGAATCGTAAATCGTGGCTGAATCCGGTGATTGTTTCAAATAAATATGGCGATAATTCGTCTATAGTATGTACGATGCGCTATAAATGCCTGTCCTACATTCGTGAACAGGTGTTATGGCGGGCACAACATGCGATCTTAGTGTATGTCATACTTTACTTACTATATTATACGAAACGATATATATTGCACATCTGTCTTTGCTCGTGGCTTCGCTTTCATATGAACAAAAAATTTTGATTAGAAATAAAATCTATTATTCTCAGATCCCCTTTAGAAGTCCCATTGAAATGAATTAATGCTTCTTCTTCTTCTCGTGTCGATGGCAAGTTTTAAATCGGGTCAGCCCAAAAGTCAGCCACGATCGTTGCTTTATCAGTGGCATCCATAAGCTCCTGTAAGTTGCAGGTAATAATTAATGCTAATTGGGAAAATTATAACAAAAATGCACTTAGTATAGCAAGCTAAAAATATGTCAAAATTAAAAATAGTAGCGTAATTTGCTGTTTGTGCTAATATTCTCAATTTTTTTTTTAATACATTATCACAGCACCATCTAGTTCCATGGTAAGCTACGAGGCTTGTGTTATGGATACCAGATAGTTGATACACTACACATATATAACTTTGAATACATACATATTATAAATATAAACACCCATGACTGTAGTACAAACATCCGTGCTCATCACACAAATGAATGCCCCCAGCGGGACTCGAACCCGCGACCGCTGGAACAGCAACCACAACACCAACTGAGCCAAACGTGTCGTCATACATATTGTTTACTATCTTTAAAGAATAAGGGGTTTTTTTTTTATTATAATAAAATCCGTTGGCTATTTTTATTTATTTATATTTATTTAACTTTTATAGTTATGATTATTCTATTTATATTTTATACATGATACATTTTAAAATAATCTTCTTTGGCTTCATGTTTGCTTATATAACACTCTGTCTATATTAGTCCTTAGTCTAAGGTTCTACCATTGTTTCATTAAATTGATTTTAAAAGTTATAAGACGAATCTAATGACACCTCTCAGGCTTCATTAAACCGTTTAGGTCACAGAGCGTATCAAATAAATATAGATACATACATACGTATATATATATACCTACTCGAAAAACATAACCCTCCGTCTAGGGCAGTTGGGTAATAAAGTTAAAATTCAAGATTTAAAATTCCCTAAGCATTCCTGGAAAAATATGATAATACTTTAATTAAAGAATATGATAATTTTAAATATGCATACAGTATTTTGCTTGTTTTATCGAAACAAAACCTTTTGGCACCCTAGTTTGATTAATACGCGCCTAGCATGAATGTTCTAACATGTCGGAACCGGCCTAATATGGGACATATCCCATGGGCTTATCCTATACCAATATACTGTAAATTATGTAAACAAAGGTAAAATTTATTGCTTATTACATTCAAGTTACTGAAAGCGGATATCAGTTTAAACGGAGCCTCGCAAATTTTGTGCTCCCTAAGGAAAATATCTTGTACAGTGCAATTATAATATTATTGGTTATTATTATGTTTATAAAATGATAAAGAAAATAGTATAAAGTATAATTCGTCCATTTGTTATTTTATATTGACGTTGAATTGGACTTAATGTAGTGGGAATCGCGATTCCGTTGATATATTTGAATAAAAAATCCCGGCGTTAAAATAGTAAAATGTGTTTTTGTTATTAATAATCAAATAAACTTCTGAGTGAATATATAATAAAATATTAACTTATTTATAAAAATATTCCAACTACTTTTACATACCAAAGTTGAACACAAAATATTTAAATCCAAATAGATATAGCGCAAAGAGAACGCTCTACGCTCTATTTACAACTAATGCAAGTCCAATTTATCGTTGCATAATCACACAAGCATCGATACTGAACGAGAATTTCAAACAAGAACCGTATTTCAAAGTCTAACAAATACTCGTCCCGCCAAAAACGCAAAAACGTCGCCATCTTGATAAGAGTTTAAGATGGCGCGCACGTTTTATTTTTCTGCCGAATAGTGGACTAAGATATTGTCAGGTGAATTTTATGTATACAATAAAATTGTTTTCTATTCTATATATATTTTTAATAAAATATAAATGTACAATTTTTTATACTTTTGAACATTTTAATTCCGTTAGAGTCGTAATCTTTGTTTATGGTTTTGGGCTTTTAATTAAGTCGAAGCTTAAGAGTTGCTGAAGGATATACTAGTGACATAATGTTAATATGAAGATTTAGATGGCTGGATGAATATACATAATAAAACATACTACGCATTCTCGTTTATTAAATATTCTACAAGGAAATTTATAAACTCTTAAATGTATTGTTACTAAGTTTTTCTTTCTCTCTAGAGGTATAAGTTTTGTCATTCATAATGTCAAAACAGAATGTTTACAATATGAATGTAGTAAGTTATAAGATTAATTTGTTTAATTTTAAAAATATAGAAACTTATAATATTTTTTTTGAAAGGTATAATTTGAATTGAATAAAATTAAATTTCAAAACTAAATACGGCGCTTATATCATATATTTTCTACCTTTTGCTATTTATCCATATCCTAATATAAAATACTTATATTTATCTTATACTACTATGGTGGACAAACAACTTTTTATTAAACAATTGTTCACAAAATACACGTTCTAAAACGCGAAATGGCGCGAGTCACCATCTTGATAAGCGTTCAAGATGGCGCGCACGTTTTCTTTTTCTGCTGAACGCAAACTTGATACATGGCTCTTGTCATTTCACGTTAGTTTAGTGAAACTGCAAGCTTTATTTACTAACTTGCAACTCGGATTGATTTAATCGTCGATGCAATAAATAAAATATTTTAGAAGAATCTAGTATAACATTTTTGATATATAGTTACTGCAATGGGTTTAGATTCGTAACACACATATACTTCTTTTTAACAATAAGAGAAGGTTATGTGATTATTATTAATAATTCCTATTTCAAAATTATTGTCTTGTAAATTGCTTATTAAATATTAAAATTGGTTTTTTAAATAAAGCTCAAAAATCTTTTCGGATTTTTTCGCGGATTTATTTTGAATTTTTGGTTCCCGACGTTTCGAATACTTTACAGCATTAATGGTTACGGGAGAGACGATTCTCTTAATGCGAAAACATAGTATTATTTAAAATGTCAAATATTCGCGTAAATCTAGTATTATTAAAATTGGCTGTTAAAAACAAATCCGTGTTGGCTGTTTAGAATGTTTTCATTGCTCGTTTTATATTAAAAAATATTATCGCGCGAAAATCTTTTAACTTATTTGCTATTTCCAAAGGAACTTTCTTGATTTTTTAAATAAGTCCGTTTTTAATTTTTTTTATCTACTAATATAGGATGAAACTAATAAAACCTTTAAATATTTCATGCTTATATTCAATTCTTTTGCAACATTAACTTAATTCTTTTATAATCAAACACTTCAAAATATATTTTATTCAAATAGACTATTACAAGCTCTTTAGAATCGTCAATTTTACATTTTAAATTTAAATTGAATGTCACTGTAGTCAGTCCGTGAGGAATCTACCACTGGCTCGGAATGCAGTTTTCTGCCGAGAAGTACCGGCGGGACACTCAACAGTTGCTCTTTTAAAATAATAATTGTGTACAATATTGTAATACAATGTATTCAGCCCTTTTTAACGTCTCACCGCTGGGTACGGGCCTCCCTTCAGTACGAGGGGGATCAGGCCATAGTCCACCACGCTGGCCAAGTGCGGGTTCGCGGACTTAACATGACTTTTGAAAACTTGCTAGGTTCAGTTGTAGGTCAGACATGCAGGTTTCCTCACGATGTTTTTCCTTCACCGTAAGGCAAGTTTTAATCATGTTAGAAATGATTCGCACATGAAAATATCAGAGGTGCGAGACCCGGGTTTTGAACCCCCTTCACTCGGTTTCCCAAGCAAGCGCGTTACCACTAGGCTACCACTGCCTTTTTTGTTAATACAATAATTATATGTATTTATAATAGTCAGTACTTCTGTCCGTGTGGAAGCTACCACCGGTTCGGAAAGCAGTTCTGCTGAGAAGAGCCGGCGAGAAACTCAACGGTTCCTTTTTTTAAATAATGAGTTACATAGCTTATAATAATAATTTACAGTATTACAAAAAAAATCATTACTAGTCACTACAAGGTGGTACCGACATCTCTGTGCAATAGCGCGGGAAAACAAAAGAATATCCACGTCCTTTTAAATTTTTTTAAATACATTCCTATCGGCTAAGGTCACATAAATGAATGCCTTACACATACATCCCCAAAAATTAGTCAGTATATATATTTTTTCATTAAAACGCTCATATAGAAATATAAAACCTTACACAAGTACCACATTATGGTCGTAATTTATATATTGTACGTAGTTTTATATAATTACTCATAGAAAGCGTAGCGCGAATCTCTAATACATATTATTCAAATAATGCCAACATTAGAAAGCGAATTTTGGATAAATGTTTATTTTAAATAGATCTAAGGATTACTGGAATTAATTGAACTGGTTAAAGTCTTAGCTAGCTAACATACTATTGCGATCTTCTTTACGGTCAATTTAGCTTGTATTTGATGAGAAATCGATATAGCGCTTCAGATATTTTAAATGAGGGAAGTGAAAGTTTTAATTAAGTATAAAAACTTTATGGTACAATAGAATATTCTTAATTTTTATTTTATAACCGCTTCTTGTAATTTTATAGAATTCTTTTACTTTTGATCTTATAGAAAATATTGTCGTGAAAAATTCTATAAAAATGACTTTTAGTTGCCAAATTTTCGAATTTGTGGGCAATTTTTCCAAGTCTAAAATTTTCTAAAAACTGTTCTCATAATATTACAGGCATTTAAAAAAACGCTTACCATTCTGATTCAATCAGATAAAAATAAATATTTACTATATATTATATTATGCACATGCCCAAGGGAAATAGCCCAAACAAATAAATACATACGATTTTTGATTGTTTAGTGTTAGAAAAAACCCTACATCCAATTTTTCATATATTATCATTCGATAAAGCCGAAGCAACTATTTACGGTATAAAGACTCGTATGTTTTCTGTACACAAGAATAGACAGCACGTAGAGGGGATGGAAAGTCTGAAAGTTCCGAATTTCGGAGATTCACAAAGTTTCATAGGAGTTTCGGATTCAAGCGTTCGCGGTATTTGAGATAGGCAGGAATGCGAGTTTTATTGCATCTACGTATACTTGTCACAAAGGAGTAATTGTTGTGGGGTAGGTTGGTTTCACTTCAATTACTTTTTTTTGTTTGCCTACTTTGTTATAGTATGGCTTGTATATTGTATAGCTCTTACTCGCGACTTCGTCTAGATTTTAGTATATACACGTGACTGAATCTCGCCTTGCTCGGGTGCGTTCATAGGTGCCAAATGTTTTAGATTCGACGACACGCTTGGCTCAGTTTGTAGTTACCTTACATGCTTTGCCAGCGGTCCCGGGTTGGAGTTCCGCTGGGGGCATTCATTTGTGTCATGAGCACAAATGCTTGTACTCCAGTCATGGGTGTTTATTATAATATGCATGTACTTAATGTTATATATGTGTAGTGTGTCAACTATTTTGTATCCATAACACAAGCCTCGTAGCTTAACATGAGACTAGATGGTGCTGTGTCCCAACATATTTATTTATTTATTATTAAATATAAACCTATGTGTTACTCCAGGTCCAAATCTGCCTAAACGTTTTAGTACAGTTTATATATGATAAATTGTCGCATTTATAATAGTGATCCTAGATTAATATAATGCTAAAGAATAATATTGGCGACTCACCCTTGCTTCGCTCGAGTTCGTGTCTAGGTGATTCTATAAATTGACATAACTTTTTTATTTTTGTACCGATAGGAACATATAATGACTAAGGTGTAAAGTTTGTGTAGGGCTTCTAGAGTTAGGGCGTGTAGAGTTAAAAGCTTGGCTCTACATGTGACCTGATAACTTTTTGACAATGCGACCCATATGGTCTCGTCTTGGCAACGTTTTACATGAAAATGTTTTTAGTGAGATAAGAATATTCTTTAGCATTAAATCTTACAGTTACTTTACCTATATTTTTTTAAAATTTTCTATATTTACTTTACAATTTTATTTATATAAAATCCTTAACGTGTAAATTTTATGTTTTGTATTAACATTAATGTATTAGAGAGTGTCATGGGCTTTTTATCTCCGAAACATTAAATTAGTAAATTGAAAAATCACACTAGGGATGTGTACAGATTTCTACTTACTCACTTATCTATTTTGCATCATTCATTCACCACAGCCTCGAAGCGCGATAAGAATTCAAAGACAAAAATTATTTTTGTGTCGTTTTCAAGAGATTAGTCCAAAATCTGTTCAGTTATCAGTTCTATTTACGCACGTTTGTCATCTGTTGTTTAATTACACCTTATCACTGATAAGCCAGAAATGACCCAATATCGTAGCAAACGAACGCGCAGTATATTATCGTTCAAAGTCGAGTTATAGTATTAGTTTTATATTTTACCCTATATTTTAAGTGAAATTGTGCTTGGATAGAGGTGCGTGTTTATTTCTTTTTCATGATCTAGCTTTTTATTATTAAGTTATATTTGAAAAACTTACCTTTTTTTAATATGTTAATTCAAAATGAGAATTATTAGAATAAGGCAAATTTTTACATACATGGATATATAAATTGGCATCCATTGTATTATTTATTCTATCTACATTATAAGATATTTATGAATTTTCAAATAGTATATTGTAAACAAAATGCATATGTTTCGAAAATATCAGATATTATGCGATATGAGAGATATCAAATGTGAATATGTAGTGTTGCCATTACAAAAGATCTAAAGAGGTTTTGTTGCTATTGTTGATTTTTATATTTTTTTGTTCTTTTATTGCCTTATGTAGTCTTGTGTGATCTTGTTTTTTTATATAGATTTTACAAATGAAAAGTATTTTGAAAAGTTAAAAAATATTTCTTTGTTTTACTGAAGATAAAAAATACAAAAGTAAATTGAGTACTTTTTAATTTTTTTGTTACTAGAGTATCAACAGATAGGATTGTACAAACTGGATTTAATTAAATCTTATGTAATACGTAAACCGTGTAGAAATTTATACGTATACAGTTTATCTAAGAGTGTGTTAAAAACGAGCGAGAAGTTTGTGTTTGAGGAAAGTTTTTAAGAATGTAAAAGCCATATTTACAGTGCTTAATTTTTTTTATCGACTTCAAAGGTACTTAATTTCGGTATAATTTTTTTCATGCGATATCTTTACTAATTGAAAACTTCAATAGTAGTCTCATGTAAGCTATAAGAACTTATCGGACTTTGATTTTACTTTCAACGAGACGATTTAGATGCGTTTCATACTGTTTTTTTATCTGTCGTAACATATGAGATATAAACTATAATAAAATAATGGTAATTTGTGTCTAAAAACGTGTTATTTGAAAAGTAAAATCATATTAGAAATAAAAAACGGTTTAAAACTTGCCAGTGGTAAAAAACTTTGGCACGTTAGTCTGTGCGTTTTTATTCATTTCCTGCGGCCTTCGACGCTGACGTCAAACGCAACAAAAGGAAGAGTGAGCGATGTTGCCATTTAATAAATTGATTGTACATTGTTATCTGCGATAATGAAATGATAATCGATTGTGCTATAACAATTGCGTGCGTTTTCGATTCGGCATTGTCGATCCCTAATTAACATTGATTAATTGGTCGTGTGGACAACAATAAGGTTATTATGATGTGCGATTTGTCGTTTATGAATTGGAAAATTATATGTAACATTTTGTTATACATGTATGTTGGGAAATTTGCTCATATTTATTAGTTATTGGTAATTTTATTTGAAGTTCTTTATCTTTTGGGGAAAGTCGAGTGAATGTGTGTATAGTTAGTTAACTATATTTAGTAGGTAATAATCATAATATTATAGTATTTGCTCAGTGGTCGAAATTCTGGCTTAATTATTTTTGAAAATTTAAGGGAAATAAAGATATATGATTAGAATTTACCTATCTATATATAAAAATCTAACTGTTTCCAAATTTTTTTATTGATAACGCACGTCAATAGCTACTAAACAAAAAAAAAGAAAATCTGTTCTTTTTTGCCTATTTATATATAGATTCTCCTTTCTATTAATTGTCGTCCTAAAAAAAAATTACAGACTTATTAGACGGTTGTAAAATTGATAAGTTACAGACTCAAACTATATAAAATTCGTATTGCCTATATATACACACATATTAAACTATGGACCTGTGTCTGAATGAAAATTAAAAAAAAAATATACATACATATGTACATAATACGTATGTATATAAAATCAATGAAGTGAAAATATTTCTAAACGATTATTTTAGAGGCGATTAGCTCTAACGTTATGAAAAATGTAAATAATTTAAATAGTATTTCCTGAAATCGACACAGATAAAAAGAAAAATTGTGATTTATATACGGTACAGTTCACACGCAAACAATTCATTAACAAAAACAATTACAGCGGTTATGTTGCGGTCTTACTCAATTAAAATAGAATAACTGAAGGTTTAGCCGAAAAAATAATTACTCATAAATATGTAATGTTAGCTTTGTAATGTTTTTTTATTGACACCCAAAAAGTCACAAATCTATACGAATATTATAAAGAGGTAAAGTTTGTGAGTTTGTGAGGTTGTAAAGCGTAATCTCTGGATCTACCGAACCGATTTAGAAGAAATTTAGTAAGAAGATTGGGACCCTAGGAAGGACATAGGATACTTTTTTTTCCGGAAATCATCCCTTTAGGGGGTGAAAATGGGGATGAAAGTTTGTATGGGGAATCAACCCAGGGACGAACCAGAGCGAAGCGAGGGTGAGACGTGAGGGTCTATATATAAAAAGGCAAACACAAAACTGTTCAGTACCTTTTTCTCTTATGTTTTTCAACCGATTTTGTTTATTTTTTGTTTAATAGCTTTAGACGAGCTTTAGCTTTATCAAAGAAAAATTTGGAAACATATAGTTTTTATATACATATTATGGTCGAATTTCACCACTGGGCGAAGACTTATTTGATAAAACTAGCAGAACCCACGGCTTCGCTTGTGCTAAAACTACAAACAAAATCTCTAAAAGGATAGGTTTCATACATACTTTCATTTCCTATTTTACCCTCTTATGCGTTGAATTTTGGAAAACGCTGAATAACGTAAGTCATTATTTTTGCCGTACTCAATTCATACGAAATTTCATGCAAATATGTGTAAGGAATAAAAAGTTTCATACAAACTTTTATCCCCTATTTCACCCCCTTGGGGGTTAAATAGGGGATATTATATATAAAAGATTAAAAAGTTACACCAACTTCAAAATTAGTTTAAAAGTGCTCCATTAGGGATATGGAATGTGGAATATATTAGGAAAATTTTCTTGAAAATATAGTTAACTCCAGTCACTAAGCAATAGTAAATTTACATAAACAAGTCACTAGTGATTGGTCACTAATAAATTTATAGTAAAACTAGCATTGCCTGCGGCTTCGCCCGCGTTCAGATGACCAAAAACCAAATTCTTAGGTTTTACATATTAGTATACTCTTACAATGCAGTTTTTGTATTTTTTCTCAGAAATGAGTTATTTTCCCGCGGTAAAAGTATCCTATATGTTGACCCGGATAACCAGCTATCGTCATTCCAAATTTCATCAAAATCTGTCCAGTGGTTTTCTCGTGATGCGGTAACAGACAGACAGACCGACAAAAATTCTAAAAACTATAGTTTCCGACTCTGTATCTATAATAATGTCTGTTTCAATAAGATTTTCCAAAAAATATTTGATGTACAGATTCGGCTTAGTTAGAATTTTATTATATGTATAGTTGTAGCTGAAGATTTAGTGCTAAATCGCAACTAACAGTATAGGTTTTTAAAATAAATGAAGTGCCAAAGAGCGCAGGAGCACGTACAGAGGCCAATCACGTCGCTACAACAAACAAATATGCGTTTTATTGTACAAACGACACATGCTTTCAACGATGCCTCGAAAGTCGACACTGCTGTTTAAGTTTGTCTTTTCAAACAAACTCGTACTCCTTAGAATTATATAATTGAAGCTGACGGCAAAAATGGATAGAGTCAATTAAAAAAAAAATTGTAAATATTTATAAAGCATTCAATCGATTCAATATAATAAATATATAACGTTGATATTTTTGTACAAGATAAAATATGAGTGTATTTATTATTAACTAAAGTACGTTTTAATGGTCAGTATCGATATCCCACGGGAACTGTACATTTTTCCGGAATAAAAAGTAACCTATGTGTTATTCCAGACTATAATCTATCTCTGTGCCAAATTTCATCCAGATCCGTTCAGCCGTTCTGGCGTGATTGAGTATCAAACATCCATCCAAACTTTCACATTTATATTATTTATTATGGAATTTACTCACAGAATTTATGGATTTTATCCACTTTCATGTGGAAATAAAATATTGAGCGCTTAGATTGATCCTCGCTCCGCTCGGGTTAGTCCCTAGTTTTAACGTTTAGTATAGATTTCTCAGAGATGAGATATTTCCCCGTAATGAAAAGTATCCTATATGTTGACCCGGCTACCCAAGTATCATCATACCAAATTTCATCAAAACCTGTCCAGTGTATTTGTCGTGATGCGGTCACAGACAGGCAGACATACAGACAAAAATTATAAAACTACAGATTCGGCCTCTGTATCGATAATAATGACTATTTTAATAAGATTTTCCAAAAAAAAATGTAATGTATAGCGACTCAGTTAGATTTTTATTATATGTATAGAAAAACGTGCCAGTATAAGAACTAGACATTTTACAAATAGTCTTGATGACATCGAACTAACAAAGTATCAACACATTTATATCAGCTTGATCGATTATACAGTGCGATTCAGCATTAGTACTGCGACTGGACTTTGATATATTTGTAAAATTGACATCCACTTAGTATATATGAAAAGTTTTTGGTAACTTATAATATTTTACAACATTACAAATATTTATGATATAATAACTAAAAATGTTATAATATAATTTGACAGTTTCAGGTCATGCGGGAGCTTTATTTTGTACTAGCATTGCCCGCGGCTCCGCCCGCGTTCAGATGACCAAAAATCAAATTCTTAGGTTTTACATATTAGTATACTCTAACATTGCAGTTTTTGTATTTTTTCTTAGAAATGACATATTTTCTCGCGGTAAAAAGTATCCTATATGTTGAAATTTTAAATCCCTCTAGTGATTTTTCTATGATGCGGTAACAGACAGACAGCTAAAAATTCTAAAAACTATAGATTCCGCCTCTGTATCGAAAATAATGTTTATTTCAATAAGATTTTCCAAAAAAATATTTAATGTACAGATTCGGCTTAGTTACAATTTTATTATATGTATAGATTTTTTTATTAGTTTAGGAATTGCCTGAGTTTTGAGTGTTTGTCAGGATTTACTGACATTTAATTTTTTCAGTGTAATTCATTATTACAATTCCGTCTGTGCTGGCTTCAATTAGAAAGTATGATTTTTATTAATTATAATAATTTTTTTTTAATTAAAATAAAATAAACAATTAAAGTATCATTTATTAAATTTATATTCTATGGTAGCAACATCTATTAAAAATACCTGTTACTTTGTAAGTAAAAACATTTATTGTAAAAAATATTATAAATTTATTTTAATTTAAACAAAAATCTAAATTTAAATATATTGTCTAAATAAATTAGAATTTATTTAGACATCGAAATAGTATTATTTTAAGCAATACCGATTTATAAGAAATCCCTAAATCAACAAGTTCAGTCAGCTCTTGACAGTAAAGTAAGTCGGCAATACAAAAATGTAATTCTGGCACAAAAGGCGCGAACACGTCGTGGCGACAAACATGCTATTACATGCGTTATTGTTACTAGACATGTTGCCTTAAAATTTACAGACCGTAGATTTTCTTTAATCTAACTAGATTTTTTGTGCATCGGGTTAAAGCGTCATTTAAGGTCTTTGTTTTGGGTTCGATTCCTGGTTCAAATTAATAATAATAATAACAAATCACTTATTGCAGGCAAAAACTATAATTATAGCAATTAATTATATTTTTATAATGTTCATAAATAAACATAATTGTGTATTTATTACTGACTGACCGTTAAGTTTTGCAAGATAATGATATTCTTTAAAATTTTAAATTAAAAGAGCAGGAAGGAGTAACATAACGTCTTTATAACAAAAGCTTAAATCTCTAGTTTCGGGCTTTAGCATTTATAATAACACTGTAGATTGAATAAGCGACTCGAATTAGCTTTATCGTCTCAATAACAAGTTAATATTAGTCCCGCTGAGTTTCTTTCGCCAGTTCTTCTCAGGTCTGAGGCTTCTACTTTCCGAACTGGTAGTAGACTCATGACGTTCAGTAAAAAATTGTAATAATTTAATGCTGAATAAAATATTTTGAATTTTTGAATTTTGAATAGCCAATTATTAAGTAGCTATTTTTGATGCACTTGTATTATAAATAATACAGTCATTTTAAGGTTAGCCTACAGCTGGGCACGACCTTTTCTTAAATGCTAGTGGGATGGGGCCACCATAAATTCTCAGTTTATAATAATTTATATATATATATATATATATATATATATATATATATATATCTAACACATTGTGGATGGGGTCAGCCTTCATTATTACCTCCTCCTTCTCCATCTCCTTTGTTTTTGGTCTGCCTAGATCTTCGAATTGGTAAAGCAAGTTGTAGTGCCAAAACGTTAAACGTCAACATAGAACTAAAATATTGATAAAAATATATTTAACTAGCTAAACACCCTCGCTTTGCTCGAATTCGTCCTTAGGTTAATTACCCATACAAACTTTCATCTCATTTTTATCCCCTTAAAGGATGATTTCCGTGATAAAAACTAATCCTACGTCGTTTCCAGGGTCTCAAGCTATCTTCTTACCAAATTTCATCTAAATCGGTCCAGTAGTTTTTGAGTTTATTCGTTACAAACATACAAATATGAATTTTCCTCTTTATAATACTAGTGTAGGTGTAGATATAGGAAAAATATTGTAATTATAATCAAATAAATTATTTAAATACTGAACTATTTGTCTTTATATCTACCGGCGTGGTGGTCTCTATATATCGGAGCTACAGCGTAGAGCGTACGGCGTAGCGCTGCAAGTTTGATGAGGGTCGTAGAGGACACGTGCCGGCTTATTTGTTTAACAACTTACACGATTCACGCTTATTACGTAAGAAATAAAACTTATATACGAGCCTCGGAAAAGAATTGTTAGGCTGTTTTGGATGTTTGTACAGATTTCATTTTAAAGCCACTTTATCAACCGACTTTCAAAAAGAAGGAGGTTCTTAATTCGTCGGAATCTTTTTTTTATGTATGTTCACTGATTACTCGAAGATGCCTGAACCGATTTGGAAAATTCTTTTTTTTGTTTCAAAGGGTATACTTTTCAGGTGGTCCCATTTAAATTTTATCGAAATCGATATCAAGTGGTTATTTAACCCCCATTTAGTTATTTTTTACTTTTTAGTGCCTGGAAGTCGGTTTTTTTAAGTTTTTTATTATTATTTACTAGCGATGTACCCTCACTTCGCTCGAATGCTTCCCTATCTTGATGGTTTAGGAATGTATATTTTACGTCATAGTCTGTCTACAAAAAATTATCCAAAAATCCACTTCAGAGTAAAAGAGTATGATACACAAAATTCACATATTATACAGACTTTCGCATGTATACTAATTATAATCTGATTACCCAATCCATTCTTTTAATATTATTTTTAACATAAAATTCGTTAATTCTATTTAATTTTCTAGTTAATGGCTTCAAAGCGTGCGTGTACATTAAATATTTTTTTAGAAAATCGATATTGTTCTCCGAATCTATAGTTCTTAAAATTTTTGTCTGTCTGTCTGTCTGTCTGGCAATGCACCACGAGAAAACCACTGGACAGACTTTGATGAAATTTTGTTTAATGATAGCTGGTTATCCGGGTCAACATATAGGATACTTTTTACTACGGGAAAATATCTCATCTCTGAGAAATCTATACTAAACTTTAAAACGAAACGAACCTGAGCGGAGCAAGGGTGAGCCGCTAGTTTTATACTAATCGTAATAACCATATTCAGATTTTAATGTATTTGAAAAAAGTAGAGTCGTAGAAAATATACCCTAAAGGGCTATTACTTTACATAGCTATTTCTGTATGCAAATCAACAGTTCATTAGGGTCAATTTATAATCGATACTGTCAGAAAATGTTATTTAGATGTATTTCGAAGTATATTTTCTATAAAATTTGCTTACATTTTTAACGTATAAGTTCATATATATAACACTTTTATATATAAAGCAGGTGCCTTATATGGCGGCTTATGAATGTAGTGTTCGGGGTTCATGTTCTGAGTCGGACAAAAAGAGTTGTTTGTTGGGTTTGTCTGTAAAGATTTCCATGGTCGTCCAAAGCTAGATTTTTAGTGTTGAACTTAAAAGTATTTTTTGATTAAAACCTTAATTTATTTTAGCTTATTATTCTTATGTATCCTTAAATAAACATTTTGTCACATCGTGCATATATTAGTGTAGTATTAATATTTTTCAAGATATACTCAAAGAATTACGAATGTTAGTCGAAAACGCAGAGTAATTCTATATATAATATTGCACATGCTTTTTCCGTATTTCAGTGCATATTAATTTATTTTGTGATTACTTTTTATACATTAAAATAGTGTTAAATTCATTTTCTCTATTTACTTGAATGAAATAAATAAGGTTTTTTTTATTAAAAATTTACACAAAAGGGAAAGTTTTATCGAAACCTGCTAAGTAATGTAGAGTGCAATCAAATTAATAAAATGGTTTCAAAGATAAAAGATTACAAGCTTTTCATTAAAAAATCTTAATATCAAGTAAATTAATTTAGTTAAATTACCATTGAGTGATAGATGAATAATTAAGATACATTTATAAGTTTTTAGATTTATGTCTTCCTGTTTCTATGTTATATTTAGAATTGGCTTTTATTTTTATGTTAGCTTCTAACGGAAGTGTGGTAACACCATGTTAATAGAATTTAAGCGGTTAATTGTAATAAATATAACATTTTTGCTTTGGTTACATTTCAATTTTGTACTTAATCTTTTCAACTTCCGGTTATTTATATTAAAATTAAAGAATTTGGTAAGTTGCTGTAAATTCATTCATAGAAAGTCTTTTGACGTTGAGGTATCGCATACTTTACATAAGGGTTGAAGGTTAGGTTATAATTATTATTACTAGCGATTCACTCTCTCTCCGCTCGGCTTCGTCCCTAGGTACGTTTCATCGGTTAGTTAGATATTTGCCCGCAGTAAAAAGTATCCTATATGTTGACCCGGATAACCAGCTATCATCATAACCAAATTTCATCAAAATCTGTCCAGTGGTTTTCTCGTGATGCGTCCCAGACAGATAAAGGATACTTTTTACTGAAACTTTGAACTAAAAGAATCTTAAGTTATAATTTGATTTGATAGGTGACAATTTAAAGAAACAAGCGCCATAACGTTTAAAGAAGGAAAGTTGATAAAAACCTAATTTCTTCTCAATCAAATAATTTATGATAAATCAAATTAGTATAATAGGCAGCCATTTTTAGGAATATTTCCTATCAAGCTAAATCTTTGTATCTACAAAAATTATTTTAGTAATTTTAAAGCAAGTTTCTTTAGTTTCATCTACTTTGTTTCAGATATAAAAAGTATCCAAACCAAGTGTGAGAACCGAGTCACAATGACGCGGTCTAATTAACCTCGTCGCTACACATCAGCCACGCTGGCGGGCTACACCCGGCACGTGTACGCGGGCGGCGCAGGCGCATACCACGCGCGCACGCCCGCTGTGCCTCTTAACGCAAGTAAGTACTGAAGTCTCAGACTAAGGTATAATTATATAGATTGTTGTAGAACTAAACATGAAGCCAAACAAATTATGTCTTAAAATAATATACGGTGTTTTAAAACAGAAAACAAATCTTTTTCAAAGGAAAGAGAACTTGTGTTAAAAAGATATACATTTTTTTTATTATTTATATTTTCTTCTCAAAAATTGTAAATTAACGATTAAAATGTTTATGAAATTTTCCTTATTCTTTGAAGAAAGTAAACGATATGTATAGCGAACTCTGGAATAGTTACATAAATAGCAAAACATAGTACTAATTTAAAAAAAAGATTTTGACTTTGATAATTTTTTAAATGTTTTGTATGGCGACAAGTTTGGACTTGATGTATCAATAAAAACTTATAAAAAAAACCGACTTCCAGGCACTAAAATGTAAAAAATAACCAAATGGGGGTTTTCATTTAGAATAGATACCTACGTAATCAGATATTTTAGTGTAGACGTAATAAGCAGGTAATTTGTAGGAAAAAAGTTTTTAATAACATATTCGCTTAAACAATTTGTTTAAAAAAATATTTATTGTTGATTTTTTTTTAAAACCGCTCGACCGATTTCGATAAAATTTATATGGAACCACCTGGGAAGTACACCCTTTCAAACAAAATAAAAATTTTACAAATCGGTTTAAGCGTTTTCGAGTAATCGGCGAACATATATAAAAAAAAGATTGCTACGAATTGCGAACCTCAGTGTTTTTGGAAGTCGTTTAAAAATTAAATAAAAATGTTCAACCGACTTCAAAAAGGAGGAGGTTCTCAATTCGACTGTATGTTTTTTTTTAATTTTGTTACCTCAGAACTCCGTCATTTATTAACCGATTTGGACAATTTTTGTGTCGTTTGAAAGGGTATACTTCCAGATTGGTCCCATTTAAATTTCAAAAAAAAAATACCACCCCTAAGGGTGGAAAAACAACGAATGATGAATTTAACCTACTTCTAATTGTCATATTGACTTGAAACTTTGCAAGTATTTCTATTTCCGTTGATAGTACAGTAGTTCGGTGTTGTTGACCTGATCTGATGGCAAGGCCAGAAGGTGGATGGTAGAACTCTTCAACGGCTAATAGTAGATACTTTGAGTTTGGGCTTATTTTGTTTGATTTGACAAGCCTAACACGTTAGAATCCTAACTTTTCTACTACTGTCTACACTAAAAAGGGAAAAATAAAAACTTTTTATCAAAAAAATAAAATCCGACTTCAAACAAAAGCACTAAAAAGTAATAAATAACTGATTGGTAGTTTTCATTTACTATACATACCTAATCAAATATTTTCGAAGTCGGTGTGCTTTGGCTAAGTAATTAAAGCCTACCTATTAAATACATACCTAATCAAATATTTTCGAAATCGGTGCCAGCCCATACAAAGCAAAGCACACCGACTTCGAAAATATTTGATTAGGTATGTAAAGTTAATGAAAACTACCAATCAGTTATTTATTACTTTTTAGTGCTTTTGTTTGAAGTCGGTTTTTATTTTTTTGTTAAAAAGTTTTTTTTTCAGTTAAAAAGTATAAACATTAACTTCATAACTGACTTAATAACTTTTTAACCTAAACTGCTTATAAGGTCAGTCAGGCTAGTTGTTACACCCACGTGCCGGGTTTTGTAGAAGTATCATATAACTTTGCTAGAATCTTTGTGCTATATTGTATGTAGGTACATGTATTTATCATCGACTAACATCTCCCTGCCGTTCCACTTCCTTTTTAGAGTTTGTATACATAGTAGCAGAACCCGCGGCTTTGCCCGCGTTCAATCTACAAAAAAAACTCTTTTTGCTTTATGTTATATAGCGACTCATCCTCTTTTGTTTATGTTTCATCCCTACGTATTTATATAATATTAAATTATTTGTATATTGTTCATACAAAAATGCTAAAATATATATTCGATTTTTTTTATCTCAATTTTTATTTAGGGACTTTTATTAGATGTTAAAAATTTAACTACTTTTGTACTGATGACCTAGTCGCGAGTAAACACATTTCGAAACACGTCAACAGAACTTCGATCTAGACATTTTTTAAAGGAAAACTTTGGATAGTGTAACTTTTACAATAAAACTGCACGGTGATCCATTTGTTTAGTCAGGGGCTACGATTTTATATACTTTTGGAAGCGATGCTATATACTCCAATAGATCTAAAATAAACAAATAGAAGAGGTCCAGTAGTTTATAATACAAGAGTTTTAGTTGAATCTTGTATTTTGATAATATCAAGGGATTCTAGAAGTAGTGCGAGAAACGTCTTTAAAATTACTCCGAAACCCAGTACCAGGTCAGAAAAGTGGTTTGTAATGAAATAGGTTGTATACGAAATAGGTTGCATTAAGTTGCCATAGTAACCGTTGTTATTAACCCCCGACGCAAAAAGAGGGGTATTATAAGTTTGACGTCGATGTCTGTATGTCTGTATCTGTGTGTGTGTGTGTGTCTGTGGCATCGTAGCTCTCAAACGGATGGATCGATTTCGATGCGGTTTTTTTCTTTTGAAAGCCAGTTGCCTTGTGGTGGTTTTAAAAAATGTTTGGTTAATATCGGTCTAGCAGTGTAACAGTATCAGCTCTTTTCCAAAATGATGTAAGGCATTTTTGCGTATGATTACTCGATTAAGTGCTTCACGCGTGCCAGTGTAATCGTTAAATGACAATTAATTTGCGTAGGGGGTTTTTAAATTTTTAATTATATTATTTTCTAAAAATGATATATGATATACTTTCCTTGCTATTGTCAAAGATTACTATTATTACAATTTGTTTTCAAATATTTATAAAAAACAAAGCACTAACAACGACTCGGTGAAATAGACGTTTCACGTTAAATCAGCGGCGGTGTGTCCTGACACAGCCCCACCAGAATTTTACGATGAACTTCTATAATGAATTATTCAAAAAACTGTTTTTACTGTAAAGATCTATATATAATTTAAAATATTTTGATATTAAAAATATAAATATGTTAGGACATTAACACACAGCACCATCTAGTTCCATGGTAAGCTACGAGGCCTGTGTTATGGATACTAGATAGTTGATACACTACACATATATAACTTCAAATACATACGTATTACAAATATAAACACCCATGACTAGAGTGCAAACATTCGTGCTCATCACACAAATGAATGCTACCAGCGGGACTCGAACTCGCGACCGCTGGCACAGCAAGTAGAGTCACTACAAACAGACCCAAACGTGTCGTCAGACTGTATTAAATTAGATGTTTCATAATTTGCAAATTTTTGCTTGAATTTATGATTTCGAATAAGTTTTTAGAAACATTATTTTTAAAAATAACGATTGAAATGGACAAACTCTAAATGACATATAGGTATTAATTATTCTTATAGAGTCGTCTTTTATAACCTTTTTTTTCTTCTCTCATTTTTGCACTCTCTTTCTTTCTCTGTGCGAAGTGTTATTCCTGTTACTAATAATTTGCATAATGGTACTCCTTGCTATTGAATATTTTAATACTTTTTTGACGCATTAGTATATAAAAAGTTTTGATATAAAATAAATATTACGACAATTTTAACTGGATTAACCATTACAAAAACATAGATTCTTACCATATTACTTTCTTAGATTTACGAGAATATTTGACGTTTTAAATAAAACTTTCTTTTCAAAAGTCATTTTAAAGTTGTTACAGATAGCATCTGTAACAACTATACAATGAAATTTGAGACATCTAAAACTAGTTTCTCTCGTGACTATGTAACGATTTCGAAACATTATGAAACAGAAACCAAAATAAATCCGCGAAAAATCCGAAAAGATGGTCTTATTTAAAAATTTAAATTCTTACCGTTACGAGAATCAAACCCGTTATTTCTAGCAGGAAGTACAGTCATAATTTATATCTATACATATAATATAATTTAAACTAAGCCGAATCTGTACATTGAATATTTTTTGAATTTTTTTATTGAAATAGACATTATTATCTATACGAAGGCCGAATCTATAGTTTTTAGAATTTTTGTCTGTTTGTCTGTCTGTTACCGCATCACAGAAAAACCACTGGAGGGATTTTGATGAAATTTGGTATGGTAATAGCTGGTTATCCTGGTCAACATATAGGATACTTTTTATCGCGGGAAAATATCTCATTTCAGAGAAAAAATACAAAAACTGCAATGTAAGAGTATTTTTATACGAAAAACCTACGAATTTGGTGTTTAGTCATCTGAACGCGGGCGGAGCCCCGGGCAATGCTAGTAAAATTATAATTTCTGATGCTAACTCCTTGTTTAATAACGGTTTGCATGCATATTTCCAATAGGAACAACACAAAGACAATACATTTAGCCACAAAGTGCTCAGGCACGTTTACATTGTAGCGGACCAACGCAATATCGCATTCCAACTTCACGTATTGCTTAACAGATGCTTTATCACTTTAAAGAAATATTACGTGAGGTAAGAGAATAGCTTACTGACACTTAAAATAATTTGTTGTGGTATATCGGTTAGATAGAAGTAGGTTGATAGTGGTTAGTTGATATGAATGTCATTGGGTCCTGGGTTTGAATTCGGAGCTGGTCAAAAAATATAAGGATTTACCAGCGCCTTGATCCTCTGTTCCACATGACTGGTGCTATATAACATCTCTCCTGTAGATGATTGGTGTCAGTGAAATTACCCAATGTATCTGATACTTAAACACAATGGTATTGCTATTATTAAACTATTAACCAATCTTCAATAATTGCTATTAGTAAAGTGGACATCATTTATTCTTCCAATAACGATTTAAGTATTATTTTGGCGTACTGAACTCAATACACTCAATATTCCTCAATCCATACCATAATATTATAAAAAGGGAAAGTTTTTTGTTTCTTTGTTTGTTTGCTTGTACCAAATAAGCTGCAAAACTACAGAACTGATTTAGATGAAATTTGGTAAGAAGATAGTTTGAGACCTTGGAAAGGACATAGGATAGTTTTTATCCTGGAAATCATCCCTTAAGGAGGTGAAAATGGGGATGAAAGTTTGTATGGGGAAGCAATCTAGGGACGAATCCAAGCGAAGCGAGGGTGAGTCGCTAGTGCCCTATACACTCGTAATGTCATGATGTCAACGTTCAAATAACAAATTAATTAAAATAAAATATTAAACCTATTTTAAATAAAACTTTCACTAACATATTTGAGTTGAAAATTGACATTGACTGCTTTTATTCTGGAAAAGAAAAATGGTTCTCGCGGTAAAAGGAAAAAGGAGAGTGTGTTTGAGAGTATGTTTTTAGGTTATCTAATAACATGAGTCTAACCCTATATTAGTATCAAGAACTAAAACTATTTCCAGTCTATGTACATTGTACGTATACATATCTAGTTGTTACACCGTAACATGCGTGCCTCAGGCGAAAGCCAGTTCATAATATGATATACATCTTACACAATATAATATACTCGTAGTACCTATAATATAACCCTTGTTACAAGTCTCACCATCTTCGCAGTCTTAGTATAATGTATGAGACAGTATAACATCGCAAGCATTCCCGACATAGTTTCAAGCAATTCGAAATGCAATGTTCCACGATCTGTTACGACATCGACTTTTTAATTAAATCTATTGTTTATCCAAGTTATATTTTTTATATCTTTTTATTATTAAAATAGGCAAAGATGAAATAGTTTAGTACCTCTTTCGCCTTTATTTATGAACCGATTTTTTTTGTTTAGTTGTTATTCACGAGTTTTAGTGTTATCAATAAACAAATTGGAAGCAATTAGTTTTTTATATAATAATAATAATAATAATCTTTATTTCAGACGTAAGTACATCCATATATTGTTAATTGGTTAGTAACAATTATACTTAATACTATGTTAGTATTGTTAGTATTTTTTGCATAAAATATTACTTATTTATTTTTTATTTATCTTAGCCCAATGGCCAACTCCATCCAGTGTTTCTGAAAGGAGCAGTTAGATAGGTAAATTCTATCATATATAAATAAATAAAGAAATATGTGGGGACATAGACACATAACACCATCTAGTTCCATCGTAAGCTACGAGGCTTGCGTTACGGATACCAGATAGTTGATACACTACACATATAACTTTAAATACATTTTTTTTTTTTTATTAAAAATAGGCTCACTCTTGACCTTCATCTTACTTTAAATGTATAGATAAGGTCTATGATGTACCGAGTTTGCCCAGGAGAAGCCTGTTGACACGCACCTTAAAAAGTTTCAAGTTGTACGCTCTTGGAAAAACAGACGCAGGCAGGGCATTCCATTTCTTGGCTGTGCGCAATATAAAAGATGATGAATAGCGCTTAGTGCGAGTGGTCGGAATGTCAACCAAGAAAGGATGGTATCCTGCAGTACGTCTGGTGTTCCGATAAAAGAATGGCGATGGCGGTATGAGACTGTGGAGCTCGTGGGCACACTCCCCGAAGTACAGTCTGTAGAAAACCGACAGACAAGCAACTTGGCGACGGTGTGCTAAGCTGTGCAGCTTAGTTTTCACAAGCTTTTCGTCGCCGATTAGCTTTTTAGCTCTGCGTTCCACCGAGTCAAGAGCGGCAAGTAGGGTACATCATACATCATCACACAAACAAACCTGCGACCGCTAGCACAGCAAGTAGGGTACACTACAAACTAAGCCAGACGTGTCGTCAAAAATATGTTAAATAAACAATAAAAATTAATATGTCAAATTTTTATTAATGATTACGGTCGAATTTTAGACTACTGGGACAACACTATTATAAATAAAAATGTAGTTCTTAGGCTTGAGAACGGCTGGACCATTTGGCTATTATTATTTTTTTATGTTCATAATAGAAATTTGGGAAAAATCTGTATTTTTAATAGGATTTTTGTTTGAAGTCAAAGATTATAAACTTTATTAGGATAGGGCAAGGTCTATCGGTTCTATTTGTTTGTGCACTTAGTTTTTTAAACAGCTATGTAAGGGATGTAGAAATCGTTTTTTATAATCATGCAGAGAATTTCATTCATTTTTTTTACTCAAAGTATAAAATGCATATATACTTAAATAAATATCGAAAAATCGATATTTTGCAATTAAGTCATCAAATATGATAAAAGCGAAAGCGGTTGGGTAAATAATATAGAGTTTTATGGCAACCCATAATATAATATATCTTGGGTTATATCTATATATCGAATATCTTGGATTTGATTCTCGTTTGAGGCGAATGATTTTTAAAGTAAAACTTCTTCAGGCGTGACTGACCAGTAAGTCAGTACATTCCAAGTGAGAGTTAAATTTATTATTTTTAATTGAAAAAAAAAAATATATTTATATTTTTATAATAATTATTGCTTATAAAAATGAATATTTAATACTAATAATTTTATAAAAAAAATTATGTTTATATTTTGATTTGTTTTAATATATATATCTGCCACAGCACCAAAGAAGTTTTACTTCAACCGGACGTAAAGGTTACAGACTCATTTTTTTATTCACATAAAGTATTCTACATACGGTTTAGTTAAAACTACTCGTAAGTATAGTAGACTAAATAAGCAATGATTCGTTATTGGCTGGAAGCTGACGTTGAAGTGGATTCACAAATTTAACTTTTCTTTGGGGACAGATACAACTAACTTCTTTATTGTATTTATTTTTACTATCCTATTAGATTTTTTCTTTATATTTATTAAATAAATAATACACTAATGACTTACCCTTGCTTCGATTGATATAGATGCCTGTTTATATATAGGTAACTAGCATTGCCCGCGGCTCCGCCCGCGTTCAGATGGCCAAATTCTTAAGTTTTACATATTAGTATACTCTTACAATGCAGTTTTTGTATTTTTTCTCAGAATTGAGTTATTTTCCCGCGGTAAAAAGTATCCTATATGTAAACCCGGATAACCAGCTATCATCATACTAAATTTCATCAAAATCTGTCCAGTAGTTTTCTCGTGATGCGGTAACAGACAGACAGACAGACAGACAGACAAAAATTCTAAAAACTATAGATTCGGCCTCTGTATCGATAATAATGTCTATTTCAATAAGATTTTCCAAAAAATATTTAATGTACAGATTCGGTTTAGTTTGAATTTTATTATATGTATAGATTATATTTACATGAAAATTTAGCTTTTCCGTACTTTGTATTTTAGTTTGGTAAAATCACTTGTAACTGAACTCTGAAGCCTTCAACTATACTCAGATTATAATACTTTAACTCATATAAAGTGTTCTACAACAAAATGACCCTCTGCTATGCATTAAAATACAAAGCAAACAATAAAAGTAATAACCCATTGCGAGAAGGAACTTATGCGATCCTATTTAACTTCGCAAGTCATTATTGTCGCTATCTGTAGGGTTGCCAATGGCCTACGTCTAGACGTAAGAAGATTGAGTTTTTATATCTGCCCGTCTATTGTATTCGTGATTTTTTACTTTATAATTTGTTTTCTGTAATTATTTTTGTGTTAGAAAAAAATTAATAAATCGAGTGTGTTTTGTAAATGTTTTTCATTTTAAGCTACGTGTAATAATATGCTTTTAACCGATTTTGGCGACGAAAGAATATATTATAGTGCCCAAGTATATGTCTCTATTAATACTGCTCTCAAACTCTGGTGGGATGACAATTCGAAACGTCCGGCCGAAATATAAGGCGCAGAACCGATAGCTTTGTATGTGCCCTCCCAAGTCCCCGGAGTTACTGAAAATTTCTTGACAGAAAAACTCAGAAATTAATAAAAATTGGGCCAACTCGGGACACAAACTTAAGACCTCTAAACTAAAGTCAAGTAGTTTATTATACATGTACTGGTAAATTTTGTAAATATTATTTCCAGAAAAAAGGTGCTAAAATTTAGTATACTAGGAGGGATAAACCTGGAGTATAGGTTACTATTTGACACACAGGGACGCATACGAGCAAGGTGAGGTAATTCGCTAGTAATGCCAAAGTGTGTTTGTTGGAAATAGCAAAGGCTAAGAACAGCTGGTATATGTGCCGGAGAATCACATAGTCTACGTCTTTATTCCCATACATTATTTGATTTATTGGGATACTAGCATTGCCCGCGGCTCCGCCCGCGTTCTAATGAGCAAAAATCAAATCTTAGGTTTTACATATTAGTATACTCTTACATTGCAGTTTTTGTATTTTTTCTCAGAAATGAAATATTTTCCGCGGTAAAAAGTATCCTATATGTTGACCCGGATAACCAGCTATGATCATACCAAGTTTCATCAAAATCCCTCTAGTAGTTTTTCTGTGATGCGGTAACAGACAGACAGACAAACAAAAATTCTAAAAACTATACGTTCGGCCCGTGTATCGATAATAATGTCCATTTCAATAAGATTTTCCGAAAAAATATGTAATGTACAGATTCGGCTTAGTTACAATTTTATTATATGTATAGATAAGGTCGAATCAAAAGCAAAAATATATTAATTTAAAGAAAGACTTAACATTGAGTTGAAAATGAAAATTAGAGTTAGCGAAGCGCTTAGTAAATACTTTATATACATGTATTTCAAGAAAGCTTATTAATTTACTCAAATTCATTCGTGAAAAACCGTTTTAGCCTTAAATATACTCCGACAGGACCAAAACTCTAGTTTATCTTGTAGATGCTTAGGTTTTCATTAAGAAAATTAGTTTGTGGCGTTTACATAAATTTGCATAGCTTCAAAAGCACCTGGGCAAATATTAATATATTAAATAACCTTACATCGGTACATGTAATGAAAAGAATTTACTATGAAGCAGAGAAAGAAGGTCAATTATAAAGAACAAACGTAATGAATAAAGAATTGAGGACACGACTGTACACTGTGATGTAGTTTTTGTCTAACATTGAATGTTTGTAATTTATTCTTACAGCGGCAAAAAATTGGTGTTTTCTGAAATTTAGAGCTTGTTATACTTCATGAAATAGGCCTTGTGATGGACGCGTCTCGCAAAGAAAAAAAAGTTTTTTAATTATATATTTTTGGTTTATTAATAAGATAGAGAAACTTGTATATTCTTGGAACAATTGACTTCGAGATATGGATTAAATGTACGAGACTACTCAGGTGTCGAGTAATAGAGAGAAATCCTCTTAATAATATGCCATTCAAAGTGGTATATGTCATCGATACTAACCTTTTGATGATGCAGTGCGCGTGCGCAGATACAACGTGAACTGTCTGTTCCTTTCACTCCCATAGTCTGAGACGAGAATCGGCAACACAATTTAGGAAAGATCAGGCGCAAAATCGATAGATTTCCATCGATTTTAAAGCAGCGTAAAACTACAAAGATAGTATACCTATCGACAGTAAAATCTATACATACTCGTATGTTAGTTTTGGCCGAACGATTTTTAACGATCTGAACATATTGTATTTTTCTAGATATTAATAGTTTTGTGTAATTTATTCTATTTATGCGTCTTATATTTTTAATGTTTATTATTAAATATTTATTTTTTACTTTTTCGGGGTTTTTTTGCGGATTTATTTAGTTTTTTTTGTTTCCGTCACCTTTTTAATTTACAGCAAAAATGGTAACGGAAGAGACTAAGGGTTTTGACGTATCGAAACTCTTAATTCATACAAACATTTATTTCTTTAAATATCCTGCACATCTCCGATCCGTTATAATGTAACGATCAATTTCTTATCTCTAAGTATAGGTTGATGAGAAGAGATCTCTCCAACAGATAAGTCCTTTAAAGTCCACATTTACCCTCAGTTTCTAATATAATCATCTTGTAATATATTTTTTAAAACTAAGTTTAAGTTATATTACTCATTAGCCTTGTTGACTAGATCGTAATAACATAAGGTTACAATATTTTAGTATTGTTACCTAGAAAAAAAAATGTAATATATTTTTAAACATGTTTGATATAATAAAAGACTTTTTAAGGAAATAGCAAAAAGGTTATTCGACGTCACAGGAGACCGAAGAGCTGGCAGCTACTTCGGACAGAGAATTAGTCTAGCTATTCAAAGGGGGAACGCTGCCAGTATCTTCGGAACCTTGCCTAAAGGGACTCCTTTTAATAATATTTTTTAGTTATTATATTATGTATATATACTTAAGGTTTTTTTTTAGTTTAATGTAATTTATAGACTTAAAATATTCTGTAAATATTCGTATGTATGTATTATGTATGTATGTAGTATATTAACTTCGATGATCGATACGAACGTTAAAAAATGTTTATTGTATTTTATTTTTTATTTATTTTTATAAATATTTATTTAATTATTCCTTTGTTAAAGCTTAGTGGTTAATTTACAATTTATCTGGTTATGACAAAAGCGCGGTTAAGAGCGAGCTTACGAAAAGAAACCACTACGAAAATAATCTTATCGATATCAGATTTTACAAGCTTTTCTATAACTGCTTTCGATAATAGAACCGGAAGTGGCTTAGAAACTTCTCAATTAAACAATAACATTAAAAACAAAAGAGTTTCAGGGAGTTTTGTAGTTATTATAAAGTCTATCAATTACACAGTTTGTATGTAGAGTAAATAGTTTGAAAGCCTGTGACGATTTTGAAATTACTTTCATAAGCTTTAAATTATTTACTTATGTGATATTTTTGAAAATAATAATAATTGATAGAAACAGTGAAGTTATTAGAAAAAGTAAATAGATCTGTATGGAATTTATATTTTTAAACCAATTTTTCACTTTAGCTTCTTTTAAGTTCTTTTTTTTATTATCACAAATGTAGACAGTATCAATCAGTACCTTTCTCTATTTTCATATTTTATATATTAACTACGTATATGTATATATGTATGTATGTATAAGTGATTATTATAACCTTTATTTCTAGTATATATTTAGTAAATTTTTTTGCACTATATTGCCCGCTGACATCTTCTTCCACATCCAGGGGTTGACTGGAACAGATCTCTTTTAGAGATAAGTCCACCTTTGTAAACTATGTTTACTTTGTTATTTTTTTTTCTGTATCATATTTTAATAATATGTGCTGTGCAATAAAGAATATAATAAATAAGCTTTCGTTTAGTACTCATCCTATTGTTGGGTCCCTAATAAAACTTCGAGATATTACTTGCTTATATTCAGTGCTTTTATAATCGTCAGTGAGTTACATAATTTATAATCATAATTTTCAGTATTACAAACAATTCGCAGTAACCAACAGGGTGGTCGTGTTACCGACATCTCTGTGCAAAAGCGCGGGAAAAAAAAACAAATGAATATCCGCGCCATTTTTTTTTAAACACATTCCTATCGGCCAAGGTCACATAACTAAATGCCTTATACATAAATCATTACAAATTAATCAAATATATTATTTTCTATTAAAACACTCAATATATAAATACTATTAATCCATATACATATTGTAAATGTTAAAGTTAGGTTCTGTTATTTGAGTGTATGTTTGTACACTTAAATAGCAGAACCCTCCTTCTTGTATAGTCAGGAAAAACAACTAACGACTTGAGACACCAGTGTTAAATTTTAGCTTTACTGTATAACAGTATTTAGACAACACTAAATATATATGAAAACTACATTAAATCAGCATTAAAAACGTTTACTTTCTTGATGTCAAAACAAAAGAGAGATGTAAACAAAACATAATATGATATTTATTTTAGCATCCTCGTATAATTTTGTTAATGTCAGCCATATTTTCTATGTAGAAATTTAAGTCCTTGACATTATACGAGTATCTTACAAGAAAACTGTTGATTTATGACTCGACGCCTACTTAGAGTATTTCTTTTCATTCCGGCCTTTTCTTACTATGATTGATGGTCGATTACTGTTCAACCCAATAATGTTATCAAGACCCTTATAATTCTAAAAAAAAAAGCTCTAAACGTCTTTGAGTTTTAGTTTTATAAAACTTTTATTAAATTTGGTCACTTGCAAAGGAGTTTTAGGTGAAGTTAACTGGAAAATGTTACACTGTACAAATATAAGATTTTGTAAAGAGGGATGCTTATTACCCGACTGCGGTGAAGCCCAAGAGGAGGGTTATGTGTTTGATAATATATGTATACATGTATGTAGTGTGTTCGACTTTATATTTTTTAGTAATTTCTTATAGGGCTAGCCTAAAATGGCGGATTTTTGGCGCCAATTTGGGCGTCTTGACTATTTTTGGACCAAACCTATGGAATGGGATGTTAAAATAAATAGTTGTAGGAAGTGATCACAAAAATGTATATGTTTGAAAATAATTTGTATTACACTTCCTATGCTCCTACGTCACCTTAATAGTTTTTTTTAATTCGCGTTTTATTTTTTGGTGTCTATAATTTTTTTATTTTGTTGTAAAAATTTTAAGGCAAACATGTGTTTCTGTTCGTCCTTATATTATTAAATATAACCCATTTAATAAAAAATACACTATATCACGTAGCAAACAAGCAAGAAAATATAATTGAATACCCACCTCTTTCGAGTCGGTTAATTAAATAATTTGGCTATAGATAGTAAGACATAGGTCATAGACAAATAATACGGAGTGATTTGCAATTTTTTTTTGAAATCGCAAAAAACAGACAGACAGAACAAAACACGGCAGTTTTTTATAGGTAAAATATTAATCAAGGCATCTTTGAAATTGTAGTACATATTTGTATACTTATTATATGGCTTACTATTTTGCAAAATCAGGCCTTATGCCTAATACTTTCTTAGTACTTTCTTAGATTTACGCGAATATTTGACATTTTAAATAAAACTATCTTTTCGGATTTTGTCGCGGATTTATTTGGATTTTTGTTTCCCTGAAGAATTGAAATTAAATAAATAACGAAATATCTAAACAGCTTAATAGGCTAGGCACGTTTTCTAATTTTATCGTTTAAAAATAGAAAAAAAGCCTTATTACAAAGAAGGTAGGCTTTGAATTCGAAAATCATTGTTTTGTTTAAAGCAATATGTTCTTTGATTGTATAAGTATAAGGCTTAGTTTTGAACGTTCATTTTATTTTATATGAGAAAAAAGACACCATCGTTTTGGTATTTAATTTTGAATTCTATCGTATCCTTGTATTAAGTTTAGTTAAGGGAAATTGAATTTTAAGTTAATACAATTGGAATGAAAATCCTTTGTACAGTTTGCATTCATTGATCCCTAAGATGGCTCGTTCTGAAAATGATATGGGCTTTGGACCCTTAAAAATATATACAATTTACCATCAAACGGTTAAACAGAGGCAATATGAGTTTCATATAAATAACTCGTAACACGTCCTGGCTTTGCCTGATTAGTGCGTCTTTTTAACCGACTTCAAAAAAAGATATTAAAATGTACAAGAATAATTGAATGGGAGTTTTCATTTACTATAGATACCTAATCAGATATTTTCGAAGTCGGTGCCAGCCGACAATGCTTCAAGATATGAATATCTAATCGGTAAATACGACAAGGTATGAACTTTTGTTTGTGATGTATTTATACGTATCGTAATAGATTTATTTTGATTTGTATCGGCTGGAACCGACTTCGAAAATATCTGATTAGGTATCTGTAGTAAATGAAAACCCGCGTTCAGTTATTTTTACTTTTTAGTATTTAATTCAATAACAATTAAAGTATTTTTACAAAAAACTCTTAGTAAATTAAGAAAAAAATAACAAAAGATAAGCTAAAATATTATATAAATAAAAAAATCCACTCTTGGTGTTGGAATATATTTTTCTAAGTTACTCTGAAGTCAAGGTTTTTTATTTAGACTCTTTTTAGCTATTTTTTATATCTATAATAAACTTTAAAAAAATAGGTAAGTACTTGACGTACCAACTTGAACTTTTTGTAGAGCGTTGCATCAGTTGTTTTTATTATGAACTTTTATTAGAATTTAGCACGGATAAATTTTGCACGGATTATTATATACTTCTAAAGTAACTCTATACTTTAGAAGTATATAATAATCCGTGCAAAATTTTAAACTTAGTTTCCTTCGTTTTTTATACCACTGATATAAAAAGGAAACTGTATTCACGTCAAGAATTAGTGAAGTAAGCTGCACGTCGAATCCGCCAACCCGCATTTGGCCAGCGTGGTGGGCTAAGACCTGATGATCGTATGGATGGGAGATCCGTGCCCAGCTGTGGGATATTAAAAAAAGGTTGCATATGTAGTGTCATTCAAATAGCGATATTAAACAATTAATTAAAAAAAACCACTTAACTCTTTTAAAAAGTTAAAACCATACGTTCAATGTCATGAAATACGTTATTTACATCCCTTCAGCGAGCGAGAGTAAAAGTAAACAAACAGCTAATTTTATTACTTCACCACAAAATGTTATAGGAAATTTTGCATATGTCCAAAAGGTCGTTAGTCGCGTGCGTCGAGCCGGAATAATTGAATTACAGCCACCGTTATGTTATATCGGTTCCGTTATGCAATAGTGCATGGAGATATCGCCCTTATTGAAGGTATCTAGTTAAGAGGCGAGTAACGAGAGAGTTTTTTAATATAAACGATTATTTAAAACATGACATATGTAGAGTAATGTAGAGTCACTAGCTTGTACTAAGTCTGTAGGTTCGATTTTTGGTTGAGACGAATATATATATATAGTATGTACGCAGGATGCGGGGATATTGACATTCTTTACAACTAAATGAAATATTTACTATCCAATACCCATCCAGTGGGAACTCCCGATCTATAACTCACAAAAGGTACATATGTAGGTCTTATATACGTATTTTACATGCTTATACATGTTCATATAAAAATGTATCTACATAAATACTTATTTGACGACACGTTTGGCTCAGTTTGTAGCGACCCTACTTGCTATGCCAGCGGTCGCGGGTTCGAATCCCGCTGGAGGCATTCATTTGTGTGATGAGCACGAATGTTTGTACTCCAGTCATGGGTGTTTATATTTATAATATGTATGTATTTAAAGTTATATATGTGTAGTGTATTAACTGTCTGGTATTCATAACATAAGCCTCGTAGCTTACCATGGAACTAGATGGGGCTGTGTGGTAATGTCCCAACATATTTATTTATTTATTTATTTATTTATTTATTTATTTATTTATTTATACATGTGCATATAAAAAATGTATGTATATACTTATGTTATATCGAAAATATTAAAAAAAGACATGCTATAACAAAGTACAATTTGTAAAATTTCTTCATACTACTTCTTATTTATTTATAATTTTTTATCATTACGCATACAATATATTGGGTCGTTGGTAAATAAATATTATAAAAGCACTTTTTATAAGTTAGATCATTCAGAAGTTTGATCATAAAACCAGGTATTCTTAAATTTTACGTATTCTATCCAGATCGAACTACGATCGTGCTTTAAATAGGTGGGCTAAGTTTGCCTACAATTTGTTAGGTGTTAAACTATATTGTAAAATATACGTAGGTATAGATAGCCTTTTAAGTTCCACATCACATCACGGTGCTAACATCGACATTGTAAAATATTTTTATTCTGTCTGAGGTACAAATTTAATTCAAAAGAGTTTATATTATGTTATGTTTATATATTAGTCGTACATGTTAATAACATTATAAATTAGATTTTTTCGGCTTTAATCGGTTTTAATTTTGGCTTTTATATTTATTTTTTACTCCCCACGCTTTTGTGGGTACACATCTTCTGTAATAACTATTTTTGAGACGTTTAAAATCTCAATATCTCCCGTGACTATGTTTGTTTTTAGCCCCCGACGCGATAAGAGGGGTATTATAAGTTTGATGTCGATATCTGTCTGTCTCTGTGTATGTCTATCTGTGGCATCGTAGCTCTCAAACGGATAGACCGATTTTGATGCGGTTTTTTTCATTTGAAAGCCGTGGTTCTTAGCTATGTTTGGTTAATATCGGTTCAGCAGTGTAAGAGTATCAGCTCTTTTCCAAAATGATGTAAGGCATTTTGGCGTATAGTAATTACTCGATTAAGCGCTTCACGCGTGCCAGTGTAATCGTTAAATGACAATTAATTTGCGTAGGGGGTTTTTAAAAATTTTAATCTATAATAAACCATTAGAAATAATCGTGAGAAAATCCGTGAAAAATAGTTTTATTTTAAGTATCTAATATTCACGAATGTATTGCTCACGTTTTAACGAAGTTAGTACAAGTAACGTGTTATCGTCGATCGTCATATTAGTTCTAACAAAGAGAAACTATCGATTCACCGATCTATTCCCCACTTTCCATACGTAATAAATTGGACCCGACTTTTAATTCTATACAACGGGACAAAGTAAAAAAGCTATTTTAAACCGACTTCAAAAAGGAGGAGGTTCTCAATTCGACTGTTTTTTTTTATTTCTCTTAGTAATTTGAGGTTAAATTGGAATTCCAAATCAAAAAGCAGAGAACAATTTGGGAAAGCCTTTAAAAATAACAGATGGAGCAATAAAGCGATACCAGTCGTATGCAGTCGGATATGCTAAAAATAGTCCACTACGCAATGATCCGTGGAACGTTTGTATTCACAATGTCACGCTGTTTATCACTCTGAATGGTTGAAGAGTGAAGGGTTTTGTATGAACTTGGCAATGGCGTTAATATGTTATTATATCTTAAGTTAAGTCTCTATTTTTCTATACTAATCTATACATATAATAAAATTGTAACTGTTTTGAATCTGTACATTAAATATTTTTTGGAAAGTCTTATTGAAATAGTCATTATTATTGATACAGAGGTCGAATCTATAATTTTTAGAATTTTTGTCTGTCTGTCTCTTTTGGGAACGCATCACGAGAAAACCACTGGACAGATTTTGATGAAATTTGGTATAATGATAGCTGGTTATCCGCGTAAACATTTAGAATACTTTTTACTGCGGGATAATCCTGATCTTTTTTCTAAAATAAAAATAGCCTAAGTTACTCCTTATTACATCAGCTATCTACCAATGAATATCCCGAAGGACAGACAAAAAATTAAAAAAAAAAAATGTTTTCTTGTAAGTACCGTATAGGTATACCTTCATATGCATTTAGTTAAAAGCTATTATTTTGACATTACAAACAGACACTTCAATTTTATTTATCTGTATATATGTAAAGACAAAAGTCTTAGGGTGGCAAATCTAAATGTAACAAATACTGTGACCTCCAATAGACTATTCCTCCAGACTAAACTGTCTTCAAATATAATTTTTCAATAGATAGATTTTATTTTAATATTATCCTTATATTACTTGATGATTTTGCTTCCTTTATCTATCTCTAAATGTAATTAAATTGTAACGAACAATTATACACTGAATATTAAAAAAAAGTAAACTTGATTTAGTTAAAGTTAAATTAAAAAATAGTTTTTTTATCTGTATATTTATTCAATACTAGCGTTTTCCTGTGGCTCCGCCCGCATAGTACATTAATCACCAACATATCATATACTAAAACCTTCTCCGAAACACGCTGCATCTTATAGCATGAGTATTATTCCGATCGGTTCAGTAGTTATCGCAGTATAACCGAACAAAAAATCGGCTTTCCATTTATTCGTGTAGATAGGCCTAGTTTTTTGATTAAGATTGTTTTTGTATCTCGTAGTTTCAATTAACATAATAGGTAATTTTCCATTTAATCGGTCCAGTGCATTCAAATATAGGACTTCAGATCTATACAGATTCAAAAGTGCTTGTAAAAGTCTATTTGAATAAAGTATATTTTCATTTGATTATACTCTGCGCACTAAAAACTCTCCAAAGTGATACATAAATGGGGTTTTAACGTTTAAATAGTTTATTGGTGGTAAATAGGGTAGAATGTTAGCTGAAATTTTATTTAAAAATAACTAACTTATTTTGATTCCCCATACAAACATTTATCCCTATTTTCATCCTCTTAAGGGATGATTTCCGGAATAAAATGATATTATATGTCCTTCCAAGGGTCTCTAACGATCTTCTTACCAAATTTCATCTAAATCTGTCAAGTAGTTTTTGGAGTTTATTCGTTACAAACATACAAAAATACAAATCTTTCCTCTTTATAATAGTAGTGTAGATCACTTTATGTATGGTTATAGCAGTCAATCTGACAGAATCGCTAGATACAGTGTGTTCCTTGACATGTACTACCTACTACTAATTCAGGGAGATGAAAAATTGGCAATTCTTTTAGGAGGTGTTAAATTAAAAAAACACAAGCAAAGGCTGGTTAAATTAACTTGTTCTATATAATACTATACATTATCATTTTTTGTCTTAGTTTAGGATTGATTCCCTTTACCCTATTTGATTATTCTTATAGGTACATGAAATAAATAAAATTTATATAGAATGTAATATCGTCAATAAAGTTGTCTGTCGTATTTCATAACTTTTCGCGATTAAATGAGAGTGACATTAAAAAGTGGCTAAATATAAAAAAAAACCATCGATGTTAAGCATTTGTTATTTACTAGCATTGCCCGCGGCTCCGCCGGCGTTCACATTACCAAAAAACAAATTCTTGGGGTTTACATATTAGTATACTCTTACACCGCAGTTTTTGTATTTTTTCTCAGAAATGAGACATTTTTTCGCGGTAAAAAGTATCCTATATGTTGACTCGGATAACCAGCTATCACCATACCAAATTTCATCAAAATCTCTCCAGTGGGTTTTCTGTGATGCGGTAACAGACAGATAGACAGACAGACAAAAATTCTAAAAACTATAGATTCGGCCTTTGCATCGATAATAATGTTTATTTCAATAAGATTTTCCAAAAAATATATAATGTACAGATTCGGCTTAGTTACAATTTTATTATATGTATAGATTATTATTGCTTACTTAAAGAACATTAAATTTCAAATAATTTTGACTTACCAGTATATGTTTATATTGAATTCGATTTCCTTTAAGCAAATACCAATATTACATAAATAAATATTATATTTTTATATGAAAAGGATAACATCCTATTCAGAATTGAGGGACAAGATCGTTCCGGCCTAACATAACAGGTCCGTTTTTGTAACGTTATTATTGTTATGATAATAAAACCTCAATAAATCTGTCGCTATCGCCTCCAGACCCTTTTAATATCAGATACAGGTTCATTTCTTGATAAATTCTCATTTTCTTTTAGACATTAGAAGGTTTGGTCGCGATCTCCTAAAACTTTGCCTTAAGTCATGTTTTTTCCATAAATTCGTTTAGTTTTTGTCCAAAATACTTATAATAATCTATACATATAATAAAATTCTAACTGAGTCGAATCTGTACATTAAATATTTTTTGCAAATTCTTATCGAAATAGTCATTATTTATACTTCTATTATCTATACTAATATTATAAAGAGGTAAAGTTTGTGAGTTTGTGAGGTTGTAAAGCGTAATCTCTGGATCTTCCGAACCGATTTAGATGAAATTTGGTAATAAGATATTTGAGACCCTGGAAAAGACATAGGATATTTTTATACCGGAAATTATCCCTTACAGGGGTGAAAATGGGGATAAAAGTGCGTATAGGGAATCAAGGGTAGTTATCGATACAGAGGCCGAATCTATAGTTTTTAGAAATTTTGTCTGTCTGTCTGGAAAAGCATCACGAGAAAAGTACTGGATAGAATTTCATGAAATTTTCATTTTTTTGTCAACATTTCTATATAACCATTAAAACGTATCTAGGACGATATAATTATACATACTCAATTTTACAAATTAAAAATTTATTGTGTGAGCTGTTGTTACAAAATATTTTTGTATTAATAAAATTAAATACACTTTAAGAACCTCCTCATTTTTGGAAGTCGGTGAAAAAAAATATACTTTAACTAAAAAGACATATTTTATTTTAGTATCTGGCAATTTACCTAATCACGCTTAATAAATATGCAACATTATAGATATTATCTTTACTAATAAAACCGCATTAATTAAAGCACCATAATATCATTTCTAAACAAAAACATTTTCTTCGTGCTTAGGCAAACTAAGCTCAAAGTGCAAACACGTCAGTATTTAGGTCGTGTGATAGCGTGAAGCGCCATCTTTTGGCGGGAAAAGGGAGACCAAGGCACTGTTTTATCAACAGATCTGTCTGCGCATGCGTAGTGTCGAGGTCACTCTAGTAAACCCACACAGACGTCCAATGCCACGGCTGTCAAACGTGTGCTTGTCATAATGTGCAATATATTGTGATTTAATTGTATTTATTAGTGAATAAAGTGTTTAAAACGTAAGTATAAAATATATTCTTTTATTTTCATTATGATTGCATCTCATTAATAGTTTTGTTCTATCACCGATTATGCTGCGAAGGTTATTTTATCTTCGCGGTAAAGATACTCGTAGTAATGTCATTTTATTTACGAATTTGTGTTGGTAATTAGTATTAAAGTGGTTTTTATAATATATATTTTAATGTAGTACTAATTACATGAGATTAATAAATGGGACTAGTTCAAATTGTACGTATTTTTAACTTTGTTAGTCAACATCCGATATGGTCTAGTGGCTAGGATACCTGGCTCTCACCCAGGAGGCTCGGGTTCGATTCCCGGTATCGGAATATTTATTTTCTTTTTTTAATTTTTTTTTATTTCTTTTCAGATTCAAAATGAATATCAAAGCAGCGCTGGCCATTTGTATGGTCTTCGTAGGATGTTGTTCTAACGTCGTGTTTTTGGAGTTAGTAGTAAAAGAGGATCCCGGGGCGGGAAATTTAGCAACATTCCTGCAATTTTTATTCATAGCCACCGTCGGTTTCTGTACGGTTGGCAAATTTGGCACAGCAAAGAGAAATATACCATTCAAACAGTACCTTTTATTAGTTGGATTTTTCTGGACGAGTAGTGTAGCTAACAACTATGCGTTTGACTTCAATATATCAATGCCTCTACATATGATCTTCAGAGCGGGATCCCTTATGGCGAATATGGCTATGGGAGTTTGGATTTTAAAGAAGCAGTACCCAGCACTCAAATATTTGGCTATATTTATGATTTCTGCTGGCATCGCTATATGTACCGTACAATCTAGTGGCGACGTGAAAGCTCCAAGGGAAACGCATGAAGACGCAGCAGAGGAAGAAAAGCTAAAATTCATTGATTGGCTTTGGTGGTGTTTGGGGATAGCCATATTAACATTCGCTCTATTTGTTTCCGCTCGAATGGGAATATTCCAAGAATCTCTATATTCCAAATATGGTAAACATCCATGGGAAGCGCTGTACTATACCCATTTATTACCTATAGTTATCTGGTTACCCACCACCCCAAATTTGATAAACCATGTCAAATTAGCATTTGATACACCGCTAGTAGATTTCATGGGGATAACTTTGCCGCGACAAGTCCTTTGGTTGATATTATATGTTTGTACGCAAGGTTTGTGTATTAGCGCCGTTTATGTTTTGACAACGGAATGCGCTTCGCTAATTGTCACACTGACTGTCACTCTTAGAAAGTTTGTCTCCTTACTTTTTTCGATTTTGTACTTCAGAAACCCCTTTACGGCGGGTCATTGGGTCGGAACACTATTAGTTTTTATAGGGACAATGATTTTCACGGAGATATTACAGAAATGTATCTACATGTTTGTTCCTAAGCAAAAGACAAAAGTACAGTAAAATGTGATGATTTATTTAGGTTTATTATGTAATTTATATACTTATGGTGGCGTAATCTACTTTAAATATATTACAGTGTTTGATAACGATTGATAAGAGAATGTTGCTTCGTCTTTTATATTTGTCAGAAGTATGTTAAGTTCCTATTTGACATATTTCTAAATTATATTTGTTGCTTTCTAAAGAATTTATTTTTAATCTGTAATAAGAAATTTCAAAATGGCCATTAATATTATGAATAATTAATATTAAGATTGCTAAAATCCTTTCTAATAGAAAAACATAGTAATAATATAATTCAAATAATAAATATTTAATATATGTATAGGCATAGTTGTATATTTGTAAGTTATATTTTATTTATTTATATTATAATAGTTAATTCTAGCTTTTAACTTTGTGAGATGACTGACAGCAGGGACTTGACAGATTTTTTTTTATAATATATTTTATTTTTTAAGTTTATGCTATATTTAAATATGTCATCGTTTTTTTTAATTAATGACGATCAAAACTCAAAATCGTTTTTATGACTATTATTTATAATTCATATATATTTCTTATAAAATATCGTAATATTAATATAATTGAGTGAGCCCTTAGTATGTAGAGCGCTTTTTATTTTTGTATTATATAATGCATTTAATTTTCCATGTGATTTTGACATAAACTATACAGGTTGTTGTAAGTAAAAGACAGATATGAAGGTATCTACTTATAAAGTATTTCTATGAAATGAATGTTTCCTCAATAAATTAATAATAAAAATATAATAAATGTCCCATGTTTTCTTTTTCAAATGCCATTTAGTATATTAAGTAATATGATACTACATACGGTTTCTGCCCATAACTGCTAAAATAACCTTAATTTTTGACCAACTTTAAAAAATGAGTAGGTACTCAATATAGATGTACGTTTTCTGGTATTATATTATATACTCGTATTAGAAATGGCAGCTCATTGGTACTATATACACACCGGCTTGAATATCCAAGTGAAGCGGGTTCAAATCCGGATCCCACATCTCTGAGATTTCCATGTGCGAATCATTCTCAACATGAAACCTGTATGTCTAAAAAGACTTAACTAGCTTTCGAAAGACATGTAAAGCTCGAGGTTGGCGGGCTTGCCCTTGCCCACTTGCTCAACTTATTGAACCATACTGCCCTATTTATTGGACTATCCCGTGCCCAGCAGTGCGACGTTAAAAGTGGCTAATATGAATAGTTATTATTTAATTGTGGGATGAGTAGGGAAATAAATAATAACGTACATTTTTATTTGTTTTACTAGCATTGCCCGCGGCTTCGCTCGCGTTCAGATGCCCAAAAACCAAATTCTTAGGTTTTGCATATTAGTATACTCTAACATTGCAGTTTTTGTATTTTTTCTCAGAAATGAGATATTTTCCCGCGGTAAAAAGTATCCTATATGTTGATCCGGATAACCAGCTATCATCATACCAAATTTCATCAGAATCCCTCCAGTGGTTTTTCTGTGATGCGGTAACAGACAGACAAAAATTCTAAAAACTATAGATTCTGCCTCCGCATCGATAATAATGACTATTTCAATAAGATTTTCCAAAAAATATTTAATATACAGATTCGGCTCAGTTAGAATTTTATTATAGATATGTATAGATAGATTAGATGACTCACGATGCAGTCATCGATTGCGATATCAATACAATTTTCACTTGTAATCGTGATATTTTATCATTCAGACTAGAATTGAAAAATCACGTTAAAATCTTTGTCTTTAAACGTTTAAAGGTAATTTTTTTTTATATATTATTTAGAACACATTGGTTGGTACCTTTAATTAGCTAAAGTTAATATGAATTACTCATTATAACTCTACTAAATGCAAAAGTGAGAAAATAAATTGTATTTTCATACAAATAGTTATGTTTTTAATTTAATTGTGTTTTATTTTATCCAACGATCATATATTATTTTACGATAATTAAATCAAGTTTTTCATACATTTTAAAAAGGTGCACTGGAGTTACAATATTTGCTTTGGATAATATTTTCTTAGATTTACGCGAATGTTTGACATTATTAAATAAAACTATCTTTTCGGATTTATTTTGATTTTTGGTTCCCGACGTCTCGAATGCTTTACAGCATCCATGGTCACGGGAGATACTGAGGTGTTACATGTCTTGAAGGTATAGTTGTTACAGACAGCCTACCCACAATCCCGTGACCATGATTGCTGTAAAGCATCCGAAACGTCGGGAACCAAAACTCAAAATAAATCCGCGAAATAACCCGAAAAGATAGTTTCATTTAATAATTTGCTTTGGAGTTCAAAATTTATACGCGACTTAACGTCCTACTGATATTGTAGTAGATCTAGAAATTAGTATTTAGTAACAGTATGAAGAGGCTAATCTAGTTCATACTAATGTTTAATATTATTTGGCCTAGATTTTTTTACTGATAAGGGATTTGGTTTATAAATTTATTATACATTTTTTAGCTAGCCTGTGGTATCACTTGCGTATTCATTTTTTATATAAGTATTCTACTTAGATTTAGTATGTTTTCGCTATTTTAACACTATTGTCTTCATTTGTACCTATGTACTTAAATCTTAGAAATCGATTTTAAACTTTCGAATTATCATATCGACTCAAAATTTTGTATGTAGATATTATGTATAATTTATAACTTGCAACTTAATCTCCCTTCACTCGGGTGCGTCCCTAAGTTTGAATGGTTTAGGAACGCATAAAAGATAAAGAATCCAAAAAAAAAAAACTATTTTTTGCGTCAGGAACCATTGTAAGCGTCTACTAATTAATCCATGAGAGTTTCATCACAAACGATTCAATGATTTAAGAATGCCTAGAGGACAAACATACAAAAATTCATTTTTGTTTATATAGATAAGGCATGTTATCCAGATGCCAATAATATAGTAATAGTTTGATATCATAGATCTAATGATAGCCAGGAAATAGATAGTGGAACTCTTCAATAGTTTTTGGTAAAACCATCGAATTTGGGTCAATTGATTGCAAAAATTTGACAAGTAAGTTGGTCAAAAGCGAGCTTTTTATTTATTATCTCTAATAAAAGCTTTATCCTTATGTAAAGCGTTAAAAATCGCTAGAAAGTTCATGTTTATAAAATATAGATAGCAATCAAGACAATTAAAATTAACTAAAGAGCATTTTTAATATGATTAATGCTAATTAAGAAATATTTGACGACACGCTTGGCTCAGTTTGTAGTGACCCTACTTGCTGTGCTAACGGTCGCGGGTTCTATGCCCGTTGGGAGCATTCATTTGTGTGATGAGCACGAATGTTTGTGCTCCAGTCATGGGGTTTATATTTATAATATGTATGTATTTAAAGTTATATATGTGTAGTGTATCAACTATCTGGTATCCATAACACAAGCCTCGTAGTTTACCATGGAACCAGATAGTGCTGTGTTAATGTCCCAACATATTTATTTATTTATTTTTCAAAGAATCTTTGCATCTAAACATTTATGAAAATTTAACTGTTTTACAGTGTAGTATACTCAGTTGTTAACGCAATGCATGCTAAGGACGCCTCCTAAACGTTTTTTACCCTATTTTATTAAGTAAATATGTCGTGGAAGCTAATTTAAGCGGCACGCAGCTAAATTACTGTTAATACTATGGTTAGAGTCAATTTATATAGTATAAAGTAGTATTAAAGTATTGGTAGAGATCTGATAGAAAGGTACAGAAAAAATCGTTTAACAGCAATCGTTAGCTAATCATTTTAGGCTATTTGTTGTATTAGATAAAAAGAATGAGTAATATCTATTTTTTTGGAAATTATTGATAATTTAGTTAAATAATATAGAAAAAAGTGAACATTTTTCCATGTAAAAGACTGTCATGACTTGTGTGTATGTCGTATGCATATTGAAAACTTTTGTAACACAAATTAAAAAAAAATATTATATATTATTAATAGTAACAGACGGACAGTTAAGTTTTCGAACTCTTAACGTCATTTAAATACCATTTGGCACAGTGGCAGTGTACAGAAGGTAGCTAGTTCAATTTTTATGTACCTACCATATATTTAAGTTTACAAAAATTTTAAACTCTACAAGCTCAAATAAACTAAAAATATGTAAAGACATTAAATTTTTGCGCTACAATACTTCAAAGCTCACTAAATTTTAAAACAGTACGTACTAAAACTAAAAACTTAGGTGTATTCATGTTTCCAAGCGCATTGGGAGTAAGAATCGAGCGGTCTCAGCGACCATTAAAACAAAAAATAAACCCACCGTCGAGTTATGTAAAACAAAGAAGATTTCCTCTTCAAATCGGGTGCACAATGCCGGGTCACACGGGCCTGTTCGTTAGCGGCATAGTGAGTCATTAGGCATGTGCTGATTTTTTTACAGTCTCTCGTCTTGGGTATACTGTGTATGAAAGCTTACAAAATCTTTATAAGCGCAGCGAAATTTTCTATTATACGCGTTTACTTTCGCTGTCTTTTAATGTAGGTTAATTAAAGTAGCAACTTTGATTTTGCCTAAAGGTAATGTTTTTTTTGTCTGATACTAAACATTGTCGAAACGGCGAGTGATAATTATTTATCTATTTTTAAAATTTAAAAGATAATTAGTATTATTATATATTCACAATTCTATATATAATATATAAAAAATGACAATAGCAAGTATCGATTCTAATTTCGAAATTTTAATAATCTATACATATAATAAAATTGTAACTAAGCCGAATCTGTACATTAAATATTTTTTGGAAAATCTTATTGAAATAAACGTAATCGATACAGAGGCCGAATCTATAGTTTTTAGGATTTTAGTCTGTCTGTTACCGCATCACAGAAAAACCACCGGAGGGATTTTGTTGAAATTTGGCATGGTGATAGCTGGTAATCCGGGTCAACATATAGAATACTTTTTATCGCAGGAAAATGTCTCATTTCTGAGAAAAAATACATAAACTGCAATGTAAGAGAATACTTATATGTAAAACCTAAGAATTTGGTTTTTGGTCATCTGTACGCGGGCGGAGCCGCGGGCAATGCTAGTAGCCTATAAACAAAGTAGATCTCATTATGCTACTATGTACTGGAATCTGCGAGGACGAACCTAGAAAATATCATTACATGAAAATATACTTTATAATAAAAATTTGTATCATCGTAAATGAGACCCACTACATTCATCATAGAGCGATGTTAAAACATGTTATAAAGCAACCCACAACAACTCATCATACCTATGTATATGTACATATATAATAAATATAAATATGTCACACAGCACCGTAAGCTACGAGGCTTGTGTTATGGATACCAGATAGTTGATACACAACACATATATAACTTTTAAATATATACATATTATAAATATAAACACCCATGTCTAGAGTATACACATTCGTGCTCATCACACACACACACACACACACACACACACACACACATATATATATATATATATATATATATATATATATATATGTATAAATCTTATCCAAACTAACCGTCAATATAAATGAAGTGTGATTATTTCCTTAAATTTATCATACCTTTTATACGAATTAGGCTGAAAGAACGTACTCGTACTTATACGATGTTCTACTTTATTCCAAGTAGTCTCTACATCCTTTTCTTTATGACTAGAAGAAGAGCTTGCTATTGGAAGTTCATTTGTTATTTAATTTTATGATTTACATATAAAATTCATAAACAAAAATTTGTTTTTTGATCATATTTAACTTTAGCTATATGAAGTATGATAATAGCTTTTGCTGTATTTAATCGAAAGATATTTTACATAGTTTGGTTTAAATATTAACTACTCAAAGAAAATAATCGAATTTCATATGACCTATTTAGTTTTTTGTTGTTGTTGTTGTCGAAATCTTTATATTTTGCTTATATTTTATTTAAATTTAAGAAATAAAAATCACTTTATGTCAACACTTTGTACTGGTCAAATAAAAAAGTCAAATAAGCATTCAGATAGACGGAAAGCGCAGTGCATTTATATATATATATATATATATATATATATATATATATATATATATATATAATTGTATTTCTTAGGTGATTTTCTTCAAAATGTAATACATAATTTATTGATCGTTAATTACTTACTATTTGATTAACTAAACTTATAATATCTTATTAATATATATTATTAAGGGTGAAATTTTACCGTAAAATTGATATTAGGTAATACGAAAATCGGTTCAAAATTGGTCTAGTTGTAAATAATATCTCCAAACTGAATATATCTTTATTTTTGAAGTCGACCGATAACATAAAATGTTCATTTTAATATAGTTATTAAAGAAGTAAAAGGGCTTTAACATCAAAACAATCTATGAGTATCGAACCAATGACTAAGTCAGGTTTTAATTAATACCTTTTTTATATAGCGTTAAAATAACATCAATCTATTTATAATGTCAATGCCGGAACAATAGCCAGTGTCCTCACACGCCCCTATGGAACGCTCGTCAAGCCGCTTCATCCCCCTTTTGCTTTTTTTACCCTATTTCCTTTTCATCCCTCTTCTCGTTTAGCAGCGTCGGTCAAATGTATTGATTTGAAATAATTATTATTATGGCGCTTTAAACTTTGTTTTTTACAGCATTAATGAGGTTAGAATGTTTTCAGAAGTTAATTACACTACCTTTTGATCGAAAGTTTGTATGTGTGTACTTTTGTTACTTCTTTATGGTTACGATTTGGATGAAATTGGATGGATTTGGATGAAATTTAGAATATAGATAGACTCGAGTAACACGTACGATGCTGCTTTGCGCCTAGTTCATCCATAAATTAAAGGGTAAATCAGTCGTACTATATATCTATACATATAATAAAATTGTAACGAAGTCGAATCTGTACATTAGATATTTTTTGAAAAATTTTATTGAAATAAACATTATTAATTATTATCGATACAGAGGCCGAATCTATAGTTTTTAGAATTTTTGTCTGTCTGTCTGTTACCGCATCACAGAAAAACCACTGAAGGGATTTTGATGAAATTTGGTATGATGATAGCTGGCTATCAGGGTCAACATATAGGTTACTTTTTATTGCGGAAAAATATCTTATTTTTGAGAAAAAATACAAAAACTGCAATGTAAGAGTATACTAATATGTAAAACCTAAGAATTTAGTTTTTTGTCATCTGAACGCGTGCGGAGCTGCGGGCCATGCTAGTATTATAAATAAAAACGGTTGCATGTAGTATGAACTATACATAGTTAATTAATATGATCTATAGTTTTATAAAAAAATATTATACTTTCACCCAAAATCTTATCCTTGAAAAATCTATTAAATATATAAAATATTTGTTTCTAAATATTTTTCTAAGAGGTCACTGAGATGACTTTCTTAAAAGCATGTTGGTACATGGTGCGCGTTGCCAAATTGCACTAATAATGAGGTCTCTCAATTATTTCATCATTAGACCAATACACGGAAGTGATAGCCAAAATTTTTGGACAGGAGATGAATATTTAACCTCACTTTTATATTAACGCAGGATTTGTCAAGGTACCGGTAAAACAATAAAGCGAGCAGGAACGAGGTGAAAACTGCCCGGTTTTTGGCAACATTCGTCAAGAATGTCTGCACTGCCGGCGTAGAGGCTTTAGCATGCCAAACAGTACATAGAAACATACAAAAATAAACCTTATGCTTATTGTAATAACGAGAAAACGACTGCACAATTTATAAATGCAATTCCCGAGCAACGGTCCAACTTGTTGAAATTCCGTCGCCGTCCGGTATACGGGGTTGCCAATTTAGGTGCGCTCATCCAGGGACAGTCTAGTCCTTATATCCAGGAGATTGAGCCGATTTTCCACTATTTTTAAGTTTAGAAACGTTAAATAGATTTCACCGAAGCGTACGAGGGAAGAAATTTCGCAACTTAAGCTTTTGCTTGAGCACCCACTAATTTTGTCCAATCGTTGTTAGTGGATAACGTGTAAGACACATTTTTACTTTTTGTCCAGCAGAGTAATCCCGTTTCCGCGTAATTTTTTTTGCAAAATAGAGTCCGTATATTTACGATGTGGTTTTGCTCTCTCGCCTTCTCTGCATAATTTATGGACTGTTGACCATGTATCTACCTAAAGTGGAATTGAACACGTTTCTATACTAAAATCTTTTTAAGAGGACATAAAAAAAGGATTCAGATAAAATGAATGTTTTACTTTCACGAAGCGGATAATATGGCGAAGTTTCTTATTTATTTTACTTTTTCTTGGTTTTTGTTGGTGTATAGTCAGACAGTTTTTTCTTGGTAATAAATGGTTAAATGTGGATGCTTTCACGCTTTTTCATTACGCAATACACAATTAAACACTTACTTTTTTTTTATTACAGATATGTATTTTTTTGATTCATCTTTCTTCTAAGTAGCATTAATACAGCAACAGTTTACTGATGGCACAGAGATAGCTGTCTGGTGGGAAACGACATTTTATGCTCGTTTAGTTAATTTTTTGAGTTTTATATTATATATTTTAAAGTTTGTATTGGGTGCAGAGTTTGAGTGAATAGAATTAGCAATTTATAATATGTACAAATACATTTTTGGAGACTTGAATACCATATTTAAGTTTAATTTGTAGTACATATTGGTACAAACTAGGTTTCGGGGTTTCTAGGTATACTATAGCTTTTACAAAGACTGAGTTAATTTAAGTATTTTCCATACATAATTTAGCCACTGATCAATATTTTTGACTACTACTGCTCTATGAATTCGTTCTACTTTACTTAATTTTTCTTCTTCACAATTTTTTTAGGTCATTGCTTAAGTTCAAAACGAAACTTATCATTTAACACACTGCTCCTACAGTTCGAAAACGTTTTAGAAATGCTAAAATTCTTTCTAGAAAGTGTTCACTTTTATTCCCACTCAGTAATTTACCATTAAATATTCTTGTCAAGCATTGTCATAGTTTGATAACTCTCTTGACGTCTTCTAAGCTTGGTGTGGTATTTACCTGTGTTGAAGTTATACATTGTCAACTACGCAACAGTAACAATTCTCAGCCAATTTGTCTGAGCAAACTAAGGCTTCAGATATGGTTAAGCGACTGCTATCAATAACTATCGGGGCTTATTTTAACCTTTGAAGAATGGAAACACGCACTCGTTGTGCCATTAAGTGGTTACCCATCCGAATTTATGTTGTTACGGACGTTGTTTGACTTTGGTGATTGTTCAAATCTCTCAAGCAAATTGTTCTTAAACACATCGCTTTGTATGCTAAATGTTATATCGTATATATAATATTTTTGATGAGCGCAGATTATAACGCAAAATACCAAACTTTAAAGTAAAAACGAAATTAGCCCTTCAAAAGTTTTATAGCGCTTAATATTACTAGCTGTAAAACTTTGCTAGTTAAAGAATATTTCTATGTGCTGGCATCTAATATAAATAAATAAATATAAATATGTTGGGACATTAACACACAGCACCTTCTAGTTCCATGGTAAGCTACGAGGTCTGTGTTATAGATACCAGATAGTTGGTACACTACACTTATACATATAATTTTAAATACATACATATTATAAATATGAACACCCCTGACTGGAGTATTAACATTCGTGTTCTACACACAAATGAATACCCCCAGCCGGGACACAAACCCGCGACCGCTGGCACAGCAAGTAGGATCACATATAAATTAACAGTATATCCTGTGGGGTAAATAAAAATAACATAATAATATTATTTATTATCAATATATTATTACCTTATTTTTCATTATAATGACGATATTAGAATGCATAAGATCCTTCATGATAAGGTCAATTTGCTTTTGTACGAATATCTCATAAAACATGAAAATCAGCTATAATATGAAATATTACATAGAAACAAAAACTTAATTGTAAATTGAAAGCTCTAGTGGAAGCTTCGTAAGTTTAATTTATATTCACTTATTGGAAAGAAAATTTTAATATAACTAAATAAATTTTGTTCTTTCAGATGGCGAACCTATCAAACTACCAGAGAACTTGGAGAGCCTTCCACGGGCGGAACATTTCGCTGCGCAAAGGCATCGATGGAACACAAATGAGGTTAGAATATTTATAAGTCTAAAAATATCTCAAAATAAGTAAACTATCAAAAAAATACAAGTAAAATAGCATTTTTTTTCTATTATTTGACTGAAATTTATAGTTAATTACAAAATAACTGCTACAAACTTGAAAATAGACCAGAGCTTCATGCTTACGGTTTTATAAAAAAAAGAGAAACAACAAAAACAACAAAAAGAGAAACAACAAAAACAATTTTTTTTGTAACGTCGTATTTTTAACAGTTTAATTACATATAATTTCATAGGTATTATAAGACTTGGGATTATATATACGTGTTATGTGTATGATGAAAGATGTAAAAAGATTTCAAATTCAAACTTGAATATAATTTCAACGCACACTTAATTAGAGACTAATTACTCTAGTGTTGTCAGAAAATAAAGCTACCTTCACCTTAGAATATAGTTCTGTTGAGAAATAATTTTTTTATTCTTTTTATGGCAATAAATACTTTTTATTTAATTAATTTATTTAAATACTACCCAAAAATTGAACAATTTACTTTTCAATTCACTCAACCCTAGCGACATACCTTCACTTCGCTCGGGTTCGTCCCTAGCTTGCTTTCCCAAATAAACTATCATCCCCATTTTCACCCCTAAAGGCATGATTTACGGGATAAAAATTATCCTATATCCTTTCCAAAGTCTAAAACTATCTTCTTACCAAATTTCATCTAAATCAGTTCAGTAGTTTCGGAGCTTACCTATTTGGTACAAACAAACAAAGAAAAAAAAACAATTTTTCCTCTATATAATATTAGAATATATCCATAATTCAATTCAATTTGTTTATTTCGTGGCTTCTAGGAGTGCCAGTTGGGCACAATTTAGTTCATTAATATCGCATCGAATAGATTTGTAATTTGTATAGATTGAAAAATTCAACTGTCAAGTACAGTGTTTTAACACATCTGTATAGCTAACTTAAATAGTTATCTTTCCTTAATTTACCCACACATTTTCAGTCCCAAATGGCTCATGAACAGAATAATATGCTATATGAGTCTTTAAACTTTCATGGTTACTGACAATATTATTATGATGTAAAATGGGACTTTTACCATGTTTAGGACTTACTTTTGATAAGCCAGAGTTTTTTTCCTTTGACCATGGTGTTTGTAACAACGTCGAAATATCAGTAACTCTCAAAAGTAAGTGTTAAACATGACAAATATCCCGTTTTAATATATTCTCAGACTTACGCGAATATTTGATTATTTCGCGGATTAATTTTGATTTTTGGTTCTCAACGTTTCGAATGATTTACAGCAATCATGGTCGCAGGATAGACTAAGGTTTTAGACGTCTCAAAGGCGTTATATAATTGTTACAGTCAGTGTCTACCCACAATTTTACAAAACTAAATAATCCGAAAAGATAGTTTTATTAAAAAATATACGGTTTTACATCATAATGTCTATTGCAATAAGATTTTCCAAAAAATATTCAATTTACAGATTCGCCTTAGTTACAATTTTATTATATGTATAGATAAAACATTTATTTAGTCTATTATACAGCAAGCTATGTACATTCGTCCACATTTCTGTGACATTCCTCCAAACAAGTATGACGTGTTAGTTTATGTAAATGCCAACGTTTCATAATCATTAATTTCGCTAACGTCACAATTCACCGGTGTGCTGTGGTATAAATCGCGGGGTGTTCATGTATTATTCAGGACCTCGTGAGTGTCGTCCCATATCTCGGGGTACGCTACTTAGCGTACCGAATATCAGTTGTATTTAATATTAAATATAGTGCATCTTATATGTTAATATCTTATATTGATACCTTTTTCATCTTTCTTTTTTGATATACAGACTTATAAAGATTTTTATATTTTATATTTATATTTTTTATCTTTATATTATATAATTGACGTCATTTTTTTATATTGGTACAACATTCGTATATCTACTCTACTAATGTAAAGAGGAAAGGTTTGTATTTTTGTATGTTTGTAACGAATAAATTCAAAAACAACTAGGCTGCTTTAGATGAAATTTGGTAAAAAGATTGTTCGAAATCCTGGGAAAGACATAGGATATTTTTTATTACGGAAATTATCCCTTAAGGGGGTGAAAATGGTAATGAAAGTTTATGGAGAATCAACCTAGGAACGAACCCGAGCGTAGCGAGGTTGAATCGCTAGTACATAATATATTCTTATTACACCTTGTGATTAAGAGCCTAAAATCTATGAATGACTAACAAAGAAGTAGTGTGACATTCTCTAAATTAGCTTATTTTATGACGACAATCTCTAATTTTCAAAGTATTTTATCAAACTTATTTCTAAGTAATACTGGAGTTAATAACAAATGATGTTCTCCCGACCGATTCCGGCTGCGGCGGCCAATCTCATTGAGACTAGCCAACTGCGCAGGAGATATTATAGTGCACAAGTGTACGCGCAGACACTGCACTCTCTATTTCTGTCACGCTCATACTTCGGTGGAACGACCACTCGACACGACCAGTGAGAGTTAAGGCGCAGGACCGACGGCTTTACGTGCTCTCCGAGGCACGGGGGTGAAACACCGCCAACTTCCCAACTCCGGGCTGTTACTGAGGCTAACTGTACAGAAAGACTCAATAACTAAATTCGACCCGACCCGGGACTCGAACCCAGGACCTCCGGGTGTGCAGCCGTACATGCTAGCCACTACACCACAGAGGCAGTTAATAACAAATATCGGGAACTCATTAAAGTAAGTGAAAAACGTGCTAAGTATCTCTTTTTACATCAAAAAAATATATATTGTCAGTGACCATGAAAGTTTATAGACTTATAAAATTATTATAAACTTAAAATGTTGAAACTACAACTAGCTACCAAAAGCAACATTTCTTAGCATAAAATTTCTGTACTAAAATTAATCTCCACAAACAACTTAAGTACATTTTACTTTATAACTGGTCTCCCAGACGTCCTATTGTAATGAAATATATCTTACTCTCTAGATGAAAATGGAATGTACACAAATGGCACAGTGGTCATCCTTAAAATCTCGGAAGTTACACGTAACTACATACTAGAAAAGAGTTCTATTTGTGTGTATGTTTGTTTTAATTATATAAACAAAATATTGGTACTATATCTGTATTGTAACTATATTGATTTTGTTAATATTTTGGAATTTCAGGATTAAGATTTTTAAAAATTAATATAAAACTAGAAAATCAAAAACAAACCTATCCCACGGGAACCGTACATTTTTCGGAAATAAAAAGTAGCCTATGTGTTATTCCACACTATAACCTATCTCTGAGCCAAATTTCAACCAGATCTGTTCAACCGTTCTAGCGCGAAAAAGTAACAAACATACATACTAACAAACTTTCACATTTATAATATTATATAGATGAAGCATTAATATCTTCCAAGTTCTTACAGTAAATAAATACGATCTAAGTTGCCCTTTATTAAACTCTAACTACAAAATTTGCATTATAATTATACTTCATAAGTGAATCCACTCAAAAGATAAATGCTCATTAAATGTTAAGACAATTTTTATTTTGTTATATATATATATATATATATATATATATATATATATATATATATATATGATCTTTTCCCTTTTATCTTTCCATTATGGTATAAAAATTTGAAATCAGAAGTTATTTTAATAAACAAAGGATAGCAGGGCCGGCTTTTGAACCCCAAGGCTACTTTGTATCCACTCGTTGAACAAGATTTACGGTTAGTTGAATTGGACGATGTTATCAAAGTATTCTTTTTTAAAAGAAAAATCCTTATTATTGTATGTTATTTTAAGGAATGCGAAAAGAAAATTAGCTTATTTCTTATTTCTCACGTGTAAGAAATTGTTTGTACATTTATTTTATTTATACAAAAAATATCTAATAGGTTATTTATAATTATTAATTATCAATATACATTGTACCTGTAGTTATCAAAAAATGAAAATCAGAATTTTGGACGATCTGTAAATATTTTTGAGGAATTTAAAACCAAATTATTAAAATCTACTAAAAATAAATTGTATTATACACTTATCAAAAAAAAAAAAAAAATTGAAGCACCATAAAAACTGACGAGTATCCCATCAATAAGATGATAATTGTTGTAGATTAGTGGGAAGTGTGCAGTAAACATCACTGCATTACCCATAGCATTATACTGCAAGCAATCTGTAAGGCTTTTGAGCTTACAGTGAAATAGCCAAGTCGCTTATTAAGCAGCGGTTTCTACTAAGACCTTATCCCTAGAGACCTAGATTAATTTAATAGTTTATTTACTGAAATGAGTTATGTAAATTTCAAAATGTCCAGAGAAAAACACTGTTTTGCCGTTTTTTGGCTAAAAGAGGTCCAGTGAAAATAGATTGAAGATATTGTTGCACCTAATTGTTTCATAAAGTATGATAAATTTTATGCTGTGGTCTTCCATTTTTAGAATACTTTGTGTTGGAATTTCAAGTTTTTGGACGATATTCTTAAAGTTATTGTTATGAATTTCTATTATATTGTTGTGGCTTATCACTTATGTTTATCTAGTTTAGATTCAGATCCTTATGCTTTGGGCTTAAACTACTCTAAAGAAATTAGGCCTAGTCTTAAATTATTCCTTAAAGGCAGTAATTTGATGACTCTAATTGTTCGAATTGTTCTTTATCTTCAGTAAAATTTCAGCAAAACTTCAGTAGAAGGTAAAATTTTAATTTAATTTAGAGGAAAATTAAGGTATAAGTTTCGGTGAAAATAAATTTGCGTTCATATAAACTATGTAAAGAAATCTGTATCGTTCGAGCGACAATTATTAACACATGGCTCCTGAGTTGGTGGTCCAAAACATTTTTTCTTAACGTGAGATAACGATTAACAGATACACTGAAAGAAATTCATTTGTCAAGATGAAAAATCTAACAGTTTCACTGGTATGTTTAATAAAGACATACAAATTGTTTATATTCCAATTATGACATTACTCTGACAATCATTTCTTTCTTTTGCACTCTCAAGGATATTTCATACAATTTACATTTTAAATAAAACTATCTTTTCGGATTTTGTCGCGGATTTATTTGCATTTTTGTTTCCCGACGTTTCGAATGCTTTACAGCATCCATGGTCACGGGAGAGACTGAGGTGTTACATGTCTTGGAGGTATAGTTGTTATAGACAGCCTACCCACAATTAACATAAAAACTTTTTAACAAAAAAATAAAAACCGACTTCAAACAAAAGCACTAAAAAGTAAAAAATAACTGATTGGTAGTTTTCATTTACTATACATACCTAATCAAATATTTTCGAAGTCGGTGTGCTTTGCTTTGTATGGGCTGGCACCGATTTCGAAAATATTTGATTAGGTATGTATTTAATAGGTAGGCTTTAATTACTTAGCCAAAGCACACCGACTTCGAAAATATTTGTTTAGGTATGTATAGTAAATGAAAACTACCAATCAGTTATTTTTTACTTTTTAGTGCTTTTGTTTGAAGTCGGTTTTTATTTTTTTGTTAAAAAGTTTTTATTTTTCCCTTTTTAGTGTAGACAGTAGTAGCAAAGTAAGGATTCCAACGTGTTAGGCTTGTCAAATCAAACAAAATAATCCCAAACTCAAAGTATCTACTATTAGCCGTTGAAGAGTTCCACCTATCCACCTTCTGGCCTTGCCATCAGATCAGGTCAACAACACCGAACCACTGTACTATCAACGGAAATAGAAATACTTGCAAAGTTTCAAGTCAATATGACAATTAGAAGTAGGTTAAATTCATCATTAGTTGTTTTTCCACCCTTAGGGGTAGTATTTTTTTTTTGAAATTTAAATGGGACCAATCTGGAAGTATACCCTTTCAAACAAAACAAAAATTGTCCAAATCGGTTAATAAATGACGGAGTTCTGAGGTAATAAACATAAAAAAAAAAAAAGCATACAGTCGAATTGAGAACCTCCTCCTTTTTGAAGTCGGTTGAAAATCCGCGACAAAATCCGAAAAGATAGTTTTATTTAAAATGTCAAATATTCGCGTAAATCTAAGAAAGTACAATTTACATTTATTTGATTGGTTCAGTGCTTTCTGATTTACATTAGATTTAAGGCATGCTACAAGTCTAAAACGTCTATCTTCATCTAGTTTTTAACTTATATAGATTTATCATAAAGCTAAAGAAAAATATACAACAATATTTCAATAAAAAGTTCCGATAAAAGACAAGAAAATAACATTATTTTTATTCGCTTCGATTACTTTATTAAATGCATCTCCTTGAGAGGCTGTCAGACTGGAATTTACGAGCGTATCTACTATCATTCGTTATTCGGTGGTATACCAGTTGACGTCGCTTTGACGTAGAAAACAAATATTTTCTTTATTTATACAATCGTGATATATTCTTAAGCTATAAAAGTTTTTGGTCGTATTGTGGTTCAAGTATAAAGGAGAGTATAAGCTTATCGTCGATCATATATTATTTTTGGATTTTAAATTTAACTGTTCTTTTTTTCGGTTTTTACGTGGGTTTATATTGATTTTTGGTTTTCGGCGTTTCGAATGCTTTACAATTCAATTCAATTCTTTGTTATTTGGCTTTTAGGCGTGCCGGAATGCTTTACAGCAATTATGGTCGCGGGAAACTTAGGTTTTAGACGTCTTAAAGGTTAATATAACTGTTGTTACAAACAGTACCTACCCACAAAAAATCGATAAGATATTTTTATTTAAAACTAGCATTACCCGCGGCTCCGCCCGCGTTCAGATGACCAAAACCCAAACCGTTTATTTTTCCGGAATGAAAAGTAACCTGTTGTTTGATCGGCAATATAAGGTATCAGCATGCCAAATTTTACTAAATTAGGTGCATAAGTTTTGTGTACTAAGCTGTATAAGTTACTATAGTTTTTTAACTATTCCACGGGTACTCTTTAATTTTCCGGGATAAAAAGTATCTAAGATGTTGCCCGGGGATATAAGATACCACCATGCAAAATTTCATTTAAATCGGTCCGATAGATTCGGAGATTAGCCCGTACAAACATACAAACAGACAAACAGACAGAGAAACAAAAAATTTGAAAAAAATCTGGATTTGTTCTATTTGTCTTCTTACATCCCCCTGACTCGGTTTTTAGCATTTGTTTTGCTATGTATAGACATTCGACCTCTACTGTTTTATTATAGTATAGATGAGAAATACTCGCGAAAATCTTAGAAATAAACAAAATATTAAAGTTAAGTGTTATCTTTTAATTTTTGAAGCGTTATATAAAAACTTAATATAATGTAAATTGTTCTAATTTTTCTTAGAACGTTGACTTTTGGTCATTAATAACTTGAGGCTATTTAGTGCTAGATCATCAATTTGGTATATCAACCGCTATCATTAACTTTTTCTAGCTATTGTTTTAGCTTAAGCTAAAAATCAAGGCCTAACCTAATATATTCATGTATTCTAGTTTGTTGCTCGCATATTCTCATAAATACTCGTATATATATATATGCATACAAAATAACCTATATATATTATTAAACAGCAATGAGGTCCGATTTGTATAAAATATTTTGAAAAAAAAAGTTTTTTTTGTTAAAAACATATTCATAATGAGTAAAATTGAAAAAAAAACTCCGTTCGATTATAAAACACGTTTATTCATTATTATTATATGTTGTTCTTTAATAAACATTAGAAGGTAAAATTTATTTAATTTAGAAAATTATAATTATATTTTAAACTACTGACTCACCCTTGCTCCACTCGGGTTCGTCTCTGGTTAAGTTTTAACCTTTAGTTCAGAGATGAGACATTTTCCCGCAGTAAAAAGTATTCTATATGTTGACCCGGTTAACCAGCTATCACCATACCGAATTTCATCAAAATCCCTCCAATGGTTTTTCTGTAATGCTGTAACATATAGACACAGACAGACAAAAATTCTAAAAACTATAGATTCGTCAATAATGACTTGAAATAGTATAAGTATAATAATAAGATTTTCCTAAAAATATTTAAGATACAGATTCGACTCAGAATTTTATTATATGTATAGATAAATAAAATAATTTTCTTTTTGTTATTATACAAAGTTTTCGGAATTCCAAAAACTATAACCGAGCAAAATATTGTGTTATGCCGTAACCTTCCTCCGTAAATTGCCTCGCCTTCCATACTTGTGAAAATCATGGTAGTCATTAATGAAATGCGTCGGACGTAGATTAGACGTGCGTGTTATTATCGTAATAACATGTACTATACAATGTAGTATTATGTGATCTGTGGCTATACTTATGTATTAGCTATACACGTTTGGCTCAGTTTGGAGTGACCCTACTCGCTGTGTCAACGGTCGCGGGTTCGAGTCACGGTGAGCAGTCATGTGTGTGGTGAGCACGAATGCTTATACCCAGTCATGGGTGTTTATGTATATAATATGTATGTATTTAAAGTTATATATGTATGTATCAACTATCTGGTATCCGTAACACAAGCCTCGTAGCTTACCATTGAACTAGATGGTGCTGCGTGTTAATGTCCCAACATATTTATATTTATTTATACAATACACTATACAGCCTACCTCCTAAACTTGTAGGAAATTAGATAGTGCTAGCACAAAACAGTTCAGTTTTTATCCTCTGTTTCTCAACCGATTTTTCTTTTTTTAGCAGATTTTTTAAAGATATGATTTTAGAATATTAATTACACGTAAAGTCTGTGTAAATTTGTATCGTCTGTTACTTGTTTACGCTGCAATGACTCAATAGATTTAAGTATTTATAATAGAAAGGGCATATTTTAAAAATTACAGCTTCCAAATACAATATCATAATTTAAGGGCTATCCTTAAAGATTTATAAATATTACTGAAATATGTAAATAACTTAAACAGCACAGATAAATAAATAACCAGCAGATAGTTTATTCTAATAGAATATGCGTATGCAAATATTTAATATTCTCATTCGAGATTTTGGCATCATTGCAGTAGAATGCCCTGGATATATTTTTGTTTATGTATATTTTGGTTTTCCCCGAGCGGTGCTTGCTTATGATTTGTGCATATTATCTCTTATTCGTAGCTAAGTAAATGAGCAGCTATATAAAACATTACGCTTACATATATTGACCAATTTTAGAAACGAATAAAATGAATGATTGGTGTTTAGATAGTATATATTTTTTTACTGCCTCGGAGGTGTAGTGGCTAGCATGTACGGCTGCACACTCGGAGGTCCTGGGTTCGAGTCCCGGGTCGGGCCAAGTTTAGTTATTGAGTCTTTCTGTATACTAAGTGTCAGTAACAGCCCGGAGTTGGGAAATTGGCGGTGTTTCACCCCCGTGCCTCGGAGAGCACGTAAAGCCGTCGGTCCTGCGCCTTAACTCTCACCGATCGTGTCGTGCCGTCGTCCCACCGGAGTATGAGAGTGACAGGAATAGAGAGTGCACGTTGTGTCTGCGCGTACACTTGTGCACTATAATATCTCCTGCGCAGTTGGCTATTCTCAATAAGATTAGCTGCCGTAGCCGGAATCGGCTAGGAGAACATCATCATCATTTTTTTTTCTTAATCTGTGAGTCGTATAGTGATTGTGATGTAACTGTCATAATTTTTAGGTTGACATAAAAAAAATAGGAATAAATGTCAAATAATGAATGGATACAAATAAATGTAATGATATGTGTTTATTATATGTATGTAAATAGAATCTATGAACATTTATTATGTACTTCAGAATAAGTAAAAAAATATCAAGATTTAAATATTTGTATATGAAAAATGTAGTAGTGAACAAAAGTTTTATTTATTTATTATTTATTTTATAACAATAAATTGGAAGCCTTTACCCACAACCTTGTTGTGGTTCCAGACATTTAGAATGTCGAAAAGAAAATGAAATAAAACAGCACTCATGGTCACGGGACTTTCCGGTGACCATGTTTGGTGACTTTGCAATATTTGCTAGCTTTAGCTGTGTCTGTTTACATAAAAAAGTAGTGTAATAAAACCGCAAAAAAATCAGAAAAAAGTATAATGGTATTATTTAAAGTGTTAAATATATGCGTAAAATATAGTTTTATATAAATGGTATACTTTATTTTAACTTTACAGAACTTTACAGAGAGGTCTATCCCACGGAAACCTTTTTATTTTTCAGTTTAACAAATGTTCGACGTGATTTTTAAATTGACATAACTTTTTCATTTATGAACCAATTGACATGAATCAAACACTAAATGTTAAATGAAGCTTACCACAATATATGTGTGAAAACCACATCAAGATCGGATAAGCCGTTTCTAAGATTAGCGTGCATAAACGCACAGACAAACAGATAAACAGACAAAATTCTAACAATCATTCGTTTGGGTGCTATTTGCGTTTATAAAGGTCTCAATAATATTTTTTCTCATATATCTTCCATTCATAGACAGCGATCTGTTACATTTTTATCATTTATATAGATAAAGAGTTATATAGAAATACTAATAGCAAAAGAGAATTTTGCGAAATTTGTCGGTTCTCATTTGAACATTCAAAGAGTATACGGAATCGGAATAAATAGTTTTTGTTTAAAGTAGGATTACATTTATTAGCCACGAACGTTGAAGCTTGCCAAGGAAAGTTTTCAACCATAGCTATTGACTATCTGATAGTATATTTTAAAACAAAACGCGCTTGGAAAGGTATTATGTGTACGGGCTATCGCTTATTTAAGCTCAGTACTACGACAGGTTAGGGGTTCGATTCTAGTGTAATACCTAATTTATGATGTGATGATATCAAGTATATAAATATTAAAATTCTTTAAATAGCTTGAAACATAGCTAGTGATTTACTCTCTCTTCGTTCGAGTGAGCCTTCGCATGCCTTTTGTATTTATAATTTTACTAACGACTCACACTAGGTTCTTCCCTAGGTTCGTTTTTACGGTATGTAATAGATAGACTATTATTATGTATATTATACATTCATATACATAGGTATGATAAGTTGTTTTGGGTTGTCTCCTAACGTGTTTTCACGTGGGAACGAGATCCCGCGGTAAAGTAGCCTATGTCACTCTAGCCATGCCAGCTCTCCAACTATCTCCACACAAATTACTACTCTGTTTCGACGTGAAAGAAGGACAATCAATCAAACAAACAAACTCACTTTCACATTTATAATATTTAAGTATGGATGTACACAGGCAGGATCATTGTTAAGAGAATTTTAGTATTAATAGTAGCTTATTTATTATTCCAGGTCTATCTATGTGCTAAATTACATCCAAATCTGTCCAGCCATTTCAGCGTAACAAGTGCAAACAAACATACTGACAAATACAAATTTTCGTATTTATAATTGTAGTGGATTACATAAATATTTAATTTCTTTAAACATTCTAAAATATAATAAAAGCGAGTAAAGCAGAGCGCAAACACTAGTGCGATGGGAAGTAAAATTTTAAAATATTCTCCATTTTTCTCTAAATGGAGTTAGCTCATTTATGACACGGCAAACACATTAGCGTATGAGTTGAAGATGATGTCCATTATACTAATGCAGAGATGTGGTCATGCGGTGTTCGTGTTATACGATATTAGTTAGCGAGAAATATACGTAATATACCATCATACCACTCGATATGTTACCAAATTTACAATATACTAGCAATGTTTCCTGACTATGCATGAGAATATGTTATTAATTCGATATTTATTCTGAATTACGCTGTTATAAATGCGAAAGTTTGTGTTTTTGTGTATGTTTGTTTCTCCACACTAAAACGGTAAGATCGATTTGGATTAAAATAATACTTTCGTAGATTCACGCGAATATTTGACATTTTAAGTTATTTTGTATTGGGAAACAAAAAAATCAAAATAAATATGCGAAAATTTCCAAAAATATAGTTTTATTTAAAGCGATTCAGATGAAATTAAGTGCACAGATAGAATATAATTACTAAAAATAATCTGTTGTATAATAATTATACCTGAAGTGTCAGGCGTTGTCTGCATATCTATACATATACTACATACATATACTAAGCCGAATCTATACATTAATTATTTTTTGGAAAATCTTATTGAAATAGACATTATTATCGATATAGAAGCCGAATCTATAGTTTTCAGAATTTTTGTCTGTCTGTCTGTCTGTCTGTCTGTCTGTCTGTCTGTCTGTATGTCTGTTACCGCATCACGGAAAAACCACTAGAGGGATTTTTATGAAATTTGGCATGGATACAGATAGCTGGTTATCCGGGTGATGATATAGGATACTTTTTACCGCGGAGAAATGTCTCATTTCCGAGAAAAAATACAAAAACTGCATTGTAAGCTTATACTAGTAAAACCTAAGAATTTGATTTTTGGTCATCTGAACGCGGGCGGAGCCGTGGGCAATGCTAGTTGTATATATAAAAGCCAATTAGGAATACGCTCGAGTGTAGTGCGGGTGCATCACTAGCTTACTGTAAGCTTGAAGAATTAGAAAGGTAGTATTGATCCATATCAGCTTTAACCTTTAAGCTAAACGCCCCCAAAATAAAACAAAATTGATAAAAAAGTCCACTTATTATTAGATAGAGCTTTTCTAAATAAACTTCTCGCAAAAATCTATTTACCTTCATCCAACGTTTTCATATTTTAAAAACTTGCGCTGATCGCGAACTCAGCTAACTTGAATGTTTAAATTTAATATTAAAATAGGGGTAAGTGGTTTTTTATAGCTTCAACGGTAAAAATGATATTTATTTTAATTCCCTCGATTCATTTGCAATCGCGTTTTACTTAGAACGTACATTTCTTTACTAGCCCACAGATTTCAACCCCTTCTACTAGCACTGCTTACCCCCTTTTAACACCTTGTTTACACCTTACATTCAAACTGGCTTGCTTTGGGTTACGTATACTAAACGACACGAGGTGAAATACGAGGAAAAAAAGATATTTGATCTGAAAATGCGTTATCTTGTGCCTTTTTGTATTTTCTCTATATTTTCACCTTTTAGTGGGAAAATTTAATAAATATATACATTTTGTTGAATAAAGTGTTTATTTTCTTTGACCTTACTATTTTCTATATATCGAAATCGATGACAAATATTAGAACAGGACTAGGGAAGTGCTTTACTGTCTTACAGAAGTTACAGAGGTCTTAGTATTAATTAAATGTAGAGCAAAGAAAAAGAATAAACATATACTAGCGATTCACCCTCGCTACGATCGGGTTCATCCCTAGTTACGTTTTAACCTTGAGTATAGATTTCTCAGAGATAAGATATTTTGCCGCAGTAAAAAGTATTCTATATGTTGACCCGGATAACCAGCTATCATCATACTAAATCTCATCGTCCAGTGGTTTTCTCGTGATGCGTTCCCAGACAGACAAATAGACAGAGAGACAAAAAGTCTAAAAACTATAGATTTAGCCTCTACGAGTACTATAATAATATCTGTTTCAATTAGGTTTTCAAAAAAATATTTAATGTACAGATTGGGCTTAGTTAGAATTTTATTATATGTATAGATAAAGCCAAGAATTTAACTACTTTCGTGATGTCGATGGTCGTTCAAACCATATATGACCTGTATGGTGGCAGCGGCTTAGACCGTTTAGAACTCATGTTGAGCCTAAATTATTAGTTACTTTATTATTATTTTGTCTGTTTGTAAAGTCGAAATAACAGCTTTTTACTATGCATAAAGTAAAAAAAAAAGGATCAGGAAGTAAGAAAAAGTCTGCCTCTCTATTTGTTCTGGGTAATCTCTGAAACGGCTGGACCGATTTTAATAGGAGTACTAACTGATAATAAATGTTATAAGAAGTAACTTATATTTTATAAAAAATAACTAGGAAGCCGAAAAAATTAAAACTCATGAAATTTTGAAGAAAGTCTTTAAATAGGGAAGTATGTATAATGAAATGATTTATTATATTTTTTTTAATTAAAAGCTATTTTTATCGGCTTAAAACGTACCTAGGGATGACGCACCCAACTGAAACGAGGGTACCTCACTAGTTAACATATAAGAATATATAATATTATCATTATCTAATCTTCAGTAACAACAGGTTCTGGTGTTCTAAGTAGAGTTTCACCGAAATGCTCTGTAACTTGGAAAGTTTCGAACTCAAACTTAATTATGTAACGATGATTAAGATATTAATTTCTGAATCTCAATTTGCTTTTAGTTACTTTGTTTCAAATTCATAAAGTTTATAGAAACTTCAAACATTTTCTTAATATGCTTTTTGTTTCTGCTAACAAGAATTATCTACGCATGATAAGGGATTCAATCTATACATATAATAAAATTCTAACTATGCCGAATCTGTACATTAAATATATTTTAGAAAATCTTATTGAAATAGTCATTATTATCGATACAGAGGCCGAATCTATAGTTTTTAGATTTTTTATCTGGCTGTCTGTCTATCTGTTACCGCATTATGAGAAAACTACAGGACAGATTTTGATGAAATTTGGTATGGCGATAGCTGGTTATCCGGTTCAACATATAGGATACTTTTTACTCCGGGAAAATATCCCATCTTTGAGAAATCTATACTAAACGTTAAAACGTAAGAGTAGATTAATATATTTTTGTTGATGGTAGAGACTGTTTGTGAAAAAACGTAAGCTTACTTTAAGTAAATGAACACTAAATTCAATGCCTTACTTTTTCCAGTATCAATATATCCATATTAATATTATTCCATGCTAATATTAGATTATCAGGATGGATGGAAAGCTTGTTACTCTTTCATGCCAGAAAGGCTGAACGGATCTGGATGAAATTTAGAAATTTGGGACAGAGATAGATTATAGTCTGAAATAGCACATAGGTTACTTATTATCCCGGGAAAACGTACGGTTTCTACGGGATAGATTTTTTTTTGTCTACGGACGAACCCGAAGCAAGCGTGGGTGAGTCACTAATCGATTATAATACGAATAACAAAATAACGACTCTACATTATTCATCCGAACAATTTTTTTGAAGTAAATAAAATAAAAATATTCATAAGGCAATACTGAAAGGCTGGTTTATCGACATGAGAAAGCCTTTGAGTAAGTTATGGGAACTTCGAAAGATCCATATAAAGGCGTAGTAAAACTTGACTTGTTCTTCACATAATTAAATATTATATTACTTTATAATAAACTTTCTTTATTGTTATATTAAGTAAGGCCTTTTTATAATTTAATAAAGTAATTAAAATATATATTGCAGCTATGAGAATAAATGGTCCTGGGTTTGAATCTCGGTTGAACCAAGAGAAATTAGAGACAGAAAGAGAATTGACATATTTTCTCATTAACAAGAAAATTTAATTGAATTACGAACTGACAGTAGCCCATAATTTAAGAAATTGTTTTACACCTCAATTAAATAGTATCGCGGTACCATTGGACATTAAATGTTCAAAAAGAAAGGATTCTAGCGATACTTAATATATGGAAGAATTTAATTTTAAAATACTAGGTAAATTGTTATTTAAAATATAATAATCTGTATAAGTACATATTATATATATATATATATATATATATATATATATATATATATATATAATAGTTATTAAATTTTTTGTCCGTTTATCTCTTAAGGTACACTCACAATAACTATTTATATCTATATAAAACGTAACTAGGGACGCACCCGACGAGGGTAAGTCGTTAGTGTGGTATAAAAATGTATACTACACATGAGTTACTTATTGAAAGTGATATGAGCATTATAAATGTTACATCTTCAGATATATGTCAATTTCAAAAAGATTGTAGATTCTAAATAAATAAATATGTTGGGACAATAACACTAATTCCATGGTAAGCTACGAGGCTTGTGTTGTGGATACCAGATAGTTGATACACTACATATATATAACTTTAAATACATATATATTATAAATATAAATACATATATATTATAAATATAAATACCCATGACTGGAGTACAGACTGGAAAACAAAGACAAAAAGTAGTTCGTGCTCGTCACACAAATGAATGGCCCCAGCGGAACTCGAACCCGTGACCGCTGGCACAGCAAGTAGAGTCACTACAAACTGAGCCAAACGTGTTGTCATAGGTTCTGTATCTTGAATAAAAAAGACTTTTATTGGCATACCACGCGTATAGATAGACGTGTAATAAACATATAAGAGAATCTAATATAGAATAGCTATTCAACGAGGATATTTGTTACTGAAACTTTATCTAGTGAGAAAGAAAATTAACATTTTGATATTGTTATCTACATACATTTTATAGTAATAACTGTTTTTATAATACAACTAGCATTGCCCGCGGCTCCGCTCGTTCAGATGACCAAAAACCAAATTCTTCGATTTTACACATTAGTATACTCTTACATTGCAGTTTTTGTATTTTTTCTCAAAAATGAGATATTTCCCTGCGGTAAAAAGTACCCTATATATTGACCCGGATAACCAGCTACCATACTAAATGTTATCAAAATTCCTCTAGTGGTTTTTTTGTGATGCGGTAACAGACAGACAGACAAAAATTCTAAAAACTATAGATTCGGCCTCTGCAACAATGTCTATTTCAATAAGATTTTCCAAAAAATATTTAATGTACAGATTCGGCTTAGATACAATTTTATTATATTTATAGATTACTTGAGTTATTTTTCTTTAACTCTATTCATTTAAACGTAATTCGTTTATTATTTAGCAAATCTGCCTTAAAAGTACTGCTCACCATAATTTATATGCTTGCATTTCCAAATTTCCTTGACCTTCTCAAACTATGCGATCCCCTTCAACCCAGAGGTCACTTTAACTGGTTATAAACTAAATAGCGTGTAAAGCAAGAGCTAATAAAATATACGTAACATTTAAACAACATGAAGTACGTTTACATAAAATATATGTAGACTAGCATTGCCCGCGGCTTCGCCCGCGTTCAGATGACTGAAAATCAAATTCTTAGGTTTTACAATTAAGTATAATACTCTTACAATGCAGTTTTCAACCGACTTCAAAAAGTAGGAGGTTCTCAATTCGACTGTATGTTTATTTATTTTTTTTATTTTTTTTTTATTTTTTTTTTGTGTTTGTTACCTCAGAACTTCGGAGTCGGTGTGCTTTGGCTAAGTAATTAAAGCCTACCTATTAAATACATACTTAATCAAATATTTTCGAAATCGGTGCCAGCCCATACAAAGCAAAGCACACCGACTTCGAAAATATTTGATTAGGTATGTATAGTAAATGAAAACTACCGATCAGTTATTTTTTACTTTTTAGTGCTTTTGTTTGAAGTCGGTTTTTATTTTTTTGTTAAAAAGTTTTTATTGTATTTTTCAGAAATGAGGTACTTTCCCGTGGTAAAAAGTATCCTATATATTGACCCGGATAACCAGTTATCATCATACCAAATTTCTTCAAAATCTGTCCAGTGGTTTTCTCGTGATGCGGTAACAGACAGACAGACAGACAGACAGACAGACAGACAGACAGAAAAATTCTAAAAACTATAGATTCGGACTCTGTATCGATAACAATGTCCATTTCAATTAGATTTTCCAAAAAATATTTAATGTACAGATTCGACTTAGTTACAATTTTATTATATGTATAGATTTTCATATAGATTTGTCTACCTATATTCGCTATCCACTGTCCACTACACGTTAGATGTTAAATTAGCTACACTTGATACATGCCGTGTTCCGAATCAATTAATCGTCGCGCCAAAACAAATCAAACAACAAATGCTTACGTGTATTAATAGAACATGTCACGCTAAACGGTAGTGGATGGATGTGCGATGTCACTGCTATAACCGGTTTGAGTAAGGTCGCTATGTTTTTTAGTATAAATTTTAAGCAGCGTGGCTTAGTGCAAATGGGTTAGTTTTTGCCAAAGAAAAGGTTGAAGGCAGATAGAATCGGTTTTACATATAATTAATTATATTATTATGTAAGCAAGCGTTGCCCGCGGTTCTGCCCGCGTTCAGATGACCAGAAACCGAATTCTTAGGTTTTACAGATTAGTATACTCTTACATTGCAGGTTTTGTATTTTTTCTTAGAAATGAGATATTTTCCCGCGGTAAAAATATCCTATATGTTGACCCGGATAACCAGCTATCACCATACCAAATTTCATCAAAATCCCTTTAGTGGGTTTTCTGTGATGCGGTGACAGACAGACAGACAGATAGACAAAAATTCGAAAAACTATAGATTCGGCCTCTGTATCGATAATATATAATATTCATTCAATAAGATTTTCCAAAAATATTTAATGTACAGATTCGGCTTAGTTACAGTTTTATTATATGTATAGATAAGCGAATAGTAGCCTTTTACTCGTACAAGATACGTAAATTGACGACAATATTTTTTACAACTTACGAGTACTTTCGAAAACAAACATCAGAATACGTATTCTAGAGTGTTTTTTTAAATACATTTATAATATGTATTATATATGTGTTCAAAGTTATATATTATGTGTAGTGTATCAACTATCTGGTATCCATAACACAAGCCTCGTAGCTTACCATGGAACTAGATGGTGCTGTGTGTTAATGTCCCAACATATTTTCAATAATTTCGGCTTGAAAGAAACTCAATTTATAAGATTTCTTATGAATGCAAATTAAAGATCCAAATTTTTAATTAAATTTGAGTTCGTCTATAGATTAAAATTAAACATAAAATTTTTAATTATATACAAATATTATTTTTTAAATAAATATCAACAAACAATTCCCGCGTGAAAGATAAACCAACGAATTAAAAGCTTAACATCAATTTAAAACAACACACATTTGTTTATAAACAGCCGCTGTCACGCTCAACAGGAAGTGGATGGGTTTGCGATGTCACTGGTATATGGGGGTTGTGTGCTATGTTATTTTAGTACTGAGCTTTTATAACAGGATACTTATGTTAATTAACCATTGATTGGCTATAAAAATCCCTTCATTTTCCATAGGGAGAAAGTTGGCAGAAAAAAAATTACGCGCGGTTGAAGTAAAACTTCTTTGGCGCTGTGGCAGATACGGCAATTAAATAAAAACAAATCAAAATATTAATTTAAATAATATGAAATTATTAATAATAAATATTCATTTTAAAAAATAATAATTATTATAAAAATATAATTTTTTTTTTTAAATTATTAATAGTAAATTAGACTCTCACTTCAGTGACACTCATTTTTGACATATAATACCCCTCGGAAAGATGTTAAATTTTAAAAATTGTCTGAATATAGTTTTTGTAAATTAATAATAATCAGCAATTCAACTTCAAGTGACGAACACTCATAAAAAAATCATCCCCTAGTAACCCTTTTAAGGGATGAATTTACAAAAAACCTTTCTTAGAATTATTCTTTTATTTACATAAAAATAACATATTGCACAACGGTTGCAAAATTTTATCTACATATATTTTGGCTTATATTGTGCATTGTAACTGTCATTTAGTAACATTAAGTATAACAATATGATATTTTTGGTCCCATAGATTCTTTACTCATTTGAGAGCTTAGTTTTTGTATAAACCAAAGATAACTAGCATGGAGTCGTGTGGTGCAGTGGGATGTCCGAGGCCGCGGGGATTTGCGCTATTTGATTCAATTTGACTCTATCCGGCTCGATCCAGTTCTATCTGGTTTCAATAATAGGAAAACCGGTCAGTACCGGATTGAAACAAATCGATTCTGTACCTTAGAGCTCGCTCAAAACTTGTACAAAACGTATATAGATATTGTTGGGCAACTGCCAATGTTTGTGAAAAATCATGCGATGGATCACTTTAATGTGGCTTTCAAAATTTGCAATTTAGAAGCGTAAGTTATTAAGGGAAGTGATTTAAGCTGCACTCAAGCTTGCTGTAATGTTAGTGTTTTGTTTGCTCAATTTATTTTAAATATGTGTATGATGTGAGATTTGTGTATGGGAGTTATGTAACTTTCTTGTATCTTTCTAGGCAAAGATAAAACTGTTCAGTACCTTTTTGTCTGTCTGTCTATTTGTTAACTGATTTTCTTTTCTTTAGTAGCTATTGATGAGTTTTAATGTTATCAATGAAAAAAATTGCTGTTCTCCTGACCGATTCCGGCCACGGCGGCTAATCTCATTTAGACTAGCCAACTGCGTAGGAGATATTATAGTGCACAAGTGTACGCGCAGACACAATGTGCACTCTCTGTTCCTGTCACTCTCATACTCCGGTGGGACGACTGCTCGACACGACCAGTGAGAGTTAAGCCGCAGGACCGACGGTTTTACGTGCTCTCCGAGGCACGGGGGTGAAACACCGCCAAATTCCCAACTCCGGGCTGTTACTGAGGCTTACTTTACAGAAAGACTCAATAACTAAACTTGGCCCGACCCGGGACTCAAACCCAGATCTTCCGGGTGTGCAGCCGTACATGCTAGCCGCTACACCACCGAGGCAGTTAAAAAAAAATTAGAAACAAGTTTTTATATAGATAAATAATGATTATTATCGAATTATGACTAATAGGTGAACATTGGTTATTAGAATTGCTTTTTATCAAAACATATATACCGAATGTAATGTCACTTAAAATTAAACATGGCGGAACCGTTAGAAGTTCATTTTTTGATAGATTTATATGGTTTATTCTCAAGGATATTGAGCAATAGCGTATTTAATTGAAAAAAAAACCGAAATATTCACAATTGTCGTTTAAATACATCTCGTAACATATGTATGTATATTTTTTCTGCAAAAACTAATACCAATATTATTTTTCCATTCATTCAAAATTCTGTTAAGATTATATGTAGGTACTTAAACTAAAATACTTTAGAAATGGCAGATGTTATATATATCTTGTTTTTCTTTTTTATTGGATAGGTGTTTGCCCAACTCTAGGATGACTGTTTAACAAGCATTGAAACACGCGGTTAAAGAAAACATAAGCTCGACCCTGACATAATAATTGTCAACAGAACTTTGACGCGGGACTTGATAAAAAGCTCGTAAAAAGAAAAAGCTTTTTTACCACGAATGAAACATCGTACGTCACTTTAAAGGCATATTTGAAATATCACAAGACAAATATTTTGATTTCAATATAACTCTTAAAGGTTACCCTGTTTGTTAACTGACTTTATAATATCTAGGTGTGTTTTGTTTTCATCATTTGTTGAAGAATATCATAAAAAAAAAATCGAAATTGAAACGTTTAGTATAATTTTTTTACTATATTACCTTGAAGTTTTATTATAGCCATTAGCGGACTTCCAGATAAATACATTTATTCCAAATCATGATTTGTAGAATATTGATTATTGATCATCACTACATAGTATAAAACAAAGTCGCTTTCTATGTCCCTATATCCCTATGTATGCTTAAATCTTTAAAACTATGCATCGGATTTTGATGCGGTTTTTTAATAGATAGAGTGATTCAAGAGGAGGGTTTTAGTATATAATTTGTTAAGTTTTTGTATACGTTGGCTAAAATATAACGATATTTGTTGGAGGTGTCGGAAAAAGTAAGATGTCTGGGAGCTTTCAACGAAAACGCTGCCTAAACCCTTTGAGATATAGCAAAATAATGTATGGTGGAATTGTGTATCTTATATTGGTCTACAGAAAAATCCGCGATGGCATATGTCTATCTCTTAAGGATAACATACTATATCCATTTTAATTTAAAACGTAACTAGGGACGAACCCGAGTGAAGCGAGGGTGAGTCGCTAGTATTATACAAAAACTGAAGATACACAATAAGCTTCTCAAAAATGTCCTCAAAAAGAAGTGCACAATTCGATTGAATTGCCTTTTTTTCAAATCTCTTTTGTTCGTTGCTTTTCGGATGACAAAATTAAAACGCACGTTGTTTCGTTTAAAAAGAACTTTATGTGGTGTGCGTAAGTTCGAATTTTTGTTTAGACTATAGAACACTCGATTTTTCAATTTTATTTTTTGGTTTGAGTTAACGTCATATGTCGACGCCACTTTTTGAAGAGATATTTGTTAAGAAATATGTATCTATGTTTTATATTGTATTGTATTCAGCCCGTTTTAACGTCCCACTGCTGGGCACGGGGCTCCTCAGTACGAGGTGGATCAGGCCATAGTCCACCACGCTGGCCAAGTGCGGGTTGGTGGACTTCACATGTCTTTCGAAAACTTGCTAGGTTTTCTCAGACATGCAGGTTTCCTCACGATGTTTTCCTTCACCGTAAGGCAAGTGGTAATCATGTTATAAATAAACGATTCGCACATGAAATTATCAGAGGTGCGAGAACCGGGATTTGAACCAGCTTCACTCGGTTTCCCAAGCGAGCGCGTTACCACTGGGCTACCACTGCCTTATGTTTTATATATAAATGGATAAATATGGGACATTAGCACACATCACCATCTAGTTCCATGGTAAGCTACGAGGCTTGTGTTATGGATACCAGATAGTTGATACACTACACATATATAATTTTAAATACATACATACTATAAATATGAGCACCCATGACTGGAGTATAAACATTCGTGATCATCACACGAATGAATGCCTCCAGCGGGACTCGAACTCGCGACCGCTGTCACAGCAATTAGGGTCACTACAAACAAAACCAAACGTGTCATCAAACATATTATATTTTTATACTATAAATAACTTTTATCGTATGATTGAAAAATCAGCATTCAGTCCTTTCTAATCAAAATGAGCGAGAAATTCTAGCATTATTCTTTTAAACCCCTTTCAATTACACGCTTGCTAATCTGCATACAGGTCCAAATTACACCTATTTAGAAATAACGTGTTGTAACTGCATTTGTACGGTTTATAAAGTAAGCTCAAAAATAGATTTTCTTTCGAAATTATCCAAAGAAGTAAGTGTAGAGTATGTTATGCTAGTTTTAACTCGCCTCTTCGGTTATGTCGGTCGGTCCATTTGTTAGACTTGGATACGAAACTTTTTTTTAAAATTTTACATAAACAATTTTAGGTTTAAAAGCGTGAGAAACTAACAAACAGTCATAAATATTTGTATTTATCATATTAATTTTAAAATAGTTTTTACTGTAGTACGATTGTTTTATATTATTTTTTTTTGTTTTTGACTCCTCCAGGATAATTTATAAGAAATTAATTGTTAACTGACACACTGGTGTGTCCGCGATTCTCAACAGATATATAGAATTTTCTAGTTTATTTCAGCGCTTATAGGCATTTAATTATAAAATGATTTAGTTTGCTATTGTTTGATTGTTGGTTTCCATTTATAAAACTTAAAATTCATACTAATATTATAAATGTGAGCAACTCGATTTGTTATCATTTCACGCCAAATCCGCTGAATAGCTTTCAATGAAAGGTAAAGACGAAGAACACGATCAGAAGCTTCGTTATAAATAGCACCGCTAGCAAAAATATTATTTTCCTTAGTTTATAACCAGCAGTTCAACTTACACTTTTTACTTTCTCATCAGTGTTTTTAGGCAAATGAAAAAAATCCTTTCAAATTAGTCCAAAAGTTCTCACATAATGTTCACCAAAAGGAATAGACAAACATACATCCCGTATATTTCTTCAAAGACCTAACCAACTAAACCAAAAGATCGATTGCGAGCACCCTAATCCACGGAACACGACCTTCCTGAAAGCGGGTCTCCAAAAAAAACTCGATGCTTTTTATTGTATACGGCTCATTAGACGCGCTCTGAAACTTTTTTGTCAAAGGACGTGATGTCACACACAAAATTGAACTCTAATTCGAAGCTTGTATGGTCCCATTTTAATTGATGTCCATCCCAGCCCCGGGAATTGGGGCACATTTTTGTTTAGGTTAGTGTTTCTTTGTTGGACATTTCGTTCCGGCAAGTATCGAGCTGTAAATTGAATGTCGAGTATAATAATTATATATAAATGTTATCGTTTATTCGGTTTGTTTGTTGATAATTATGTCGATTTGTTTGTTTGTATAGATTTTTGTCTATATCTCTGTACATATGACCAAATGCCACTAACTTCTCATAGTTCCTCTCATGTAGAATCACTTAAGGTATGTATGGGTATAAAATGTACACCATATTAATTTTTAGCGTATAAACTAAAAGAGTGATGTACAAAACAAACTATTGTTTAATAAAACAACAAGAATAAACCAATAGACCATTTAGTATATTTTTACACAATGATATACTTCGGAGCATCAATTAAATTTTCTTCTAATATTTTCTTAAATTTACGAAAAGCCGAGGTTTCGAATGGTTTACAGCAATCATGGTCACGGGAGAAACTAAGGTTTTAGACGTCTCAAAGACATTATATAGGTAGTTGTTACAGACAGTCTATTAACACATAACGACACGTTTGGCTCAGTTGGTAGTGACCCTACTTGCTGCGCCAGTTGTCGCGGGTTCGAGTCCCGCTGGAGGCATTCATTTGTGTGACGAGCACGAATGTTTGTACTACAGTCATGGGTGTTTATATTTAAAATATGTATGTATTTAAAGCTATATATGTGTAGTCTATCAACGATCTGGTATCCATAAAACAAGCCTCGTAGCTTACCATGGTACTAGATGGCGCTGTGTGTTAATGTCCCAACATTTATAAAAAAAACATAACAAATAATTTTAATAAGTTTTATAATTGAATATGGATTGATATCTATAATTAAATTACTTCGTCAAAACAGCAAAGCTTTATAGAAAACAAGTATAGAGAACAACAAAAACAGTGCCTTGAGGAAAATTGCTTGTAGATGGAGTATTTTCCTTTCTAATATATTTGAATCACTGATAAAGCACATCCGCTTCTATATAAGCTTATATCTTAAGGTTAGGGATATTGGGATATATCGTCTCGTTGCATGCATTAGTGAAATAGAAAAATTGAGAGTATTCTTCCTTTGTTTAAAGAAAGATATTTTCGTCAATTATTAAATTACTAGCATTGCCCGCGCCTCCGACCAAACACTAAATTTTTAGGTTTTACATATTAGTATACTCTTACATTGCAGTTTTTGTATTTTTACTTAGAAATAAGACATTTTCCCGCGGTAAAAAGTATCCTATATGTTGACCCGGATATCAGCTATCATCATACCAAATTTCATCAAAATCTGTCAAGTGGTTTTCTCGTGATGCGGTCACATGCAGACAGACCCACGGACAGACAGACATACCGACAAAAAAAACTATAGATTTGGTTTTTGTATCAAAAATAATGATTATTACAATAAGATTTTCCAAAAAAATATTTAATGTACAGATTCGACTTAGTTACAATTTTATTATACTACATAGATTAGCATCTACTCGTAGCACGTGAACGAACCGAGGGTAAGTTGCTATAGATCATAAATCTCTAATACACAGAAATTCTAAGTATTTAAAACGAATTTCGCACATATTTTACGCTCCATAAACTCGGTTGAGCCTATAACGACATTTTCCCCCAAATTGTATAATAAAGTAAGTTTTAAAATGTGATTTTTAGAACTTTCCATGTTACCAAAGCTCTAGCTTTGCGACTTCATTAGTTTTTTGCCATACTTAGCACGAAACACGCAAACTTCCATAATGACTTTGTTCACAAGATAAAACTCATAACTAAAGATAGTGGGGCAATAAGAAATACGAAAAAGCTAAGTTAAACCCGCTTCTAACAACCAACACACTTAATTGTGTAAGTAACATTCGTTCTTTCTGGATTAGTACTAACTTGGTAATTGGAATAAAACAGAGGATTTTTAAGAAAACCTTTTTACTGTTGTAGTGAAATCGTCCTTATTATTATAAAAGCGAAAGTATGTTGATGGATGTTTGTTACTCTTAAACGCAAAAACTACTGAACGGGTTTTGATGATTTTTTTCCAGTGATATAGCTTATGTGAAAATAACTCTGTCTGTCTGTCTGTCTGTTACCTTTTCACGCTTAATCCGCTGAACCGATTTAGATAATTTTTTTATGGAGATAGTTTGAGACCCTTGTGGGATGGGAAGGACATATTATAGTTTTATCCCGCAAATCATCCCTTAAGGGGATGAAAAGGGGGTGGAAGTTTGTATGGGGAATCAAGCATTTCTCAAGTGTGGGATATAAAACTCATCATACCTATATATATATATATATAATCTATCTATTCTATGCACCATACTATAACTAAAGTACGCGTGCGGAGCCGCGGAAAAATGCTAGTTATACTATAAATCCTGATTATAATTTAAAAAATATATTTCATAGGATTTTTACGAAGGAATTTTATATCATTTTTTAAGTATTACATTTTGGTTAAAATATTTTGTATAAATAATTTTGAATTTGTTGGAATAACGATCTTTTTAAACGAATTTTATTTTAATTTATTTTTTCTAAATCTTAAATAGATATTTCGAATACTTTTTACTTAGACTTGATTATTGATATATACACTTTTCTCATTTTCTTTGAGAAATCCTCTCTCTTTCTCTCTCGCTCTCTATCTTTCTTTCTCTCTCTCAAACCCATTTTTTGTGAAATCATAGTTCTGTAGTATAATTTTTAGACCAAAACTCGAAATTATTAAAAGATAGTACAAACACATGAAACAAAATAAATCAAAGCAATAAAACTAAGCTTATCAACTAACAAGAAAATATTCGCATTCGCGTAAAGACTTAATAACAAGACTATTTAGGCAATATTATACTAGCATTTATATTTTGCTGATCCCATTAGATGGTATAAATATAGTCAATTAGCCAGAATGTGGGTCATCAGATTAAAGAGTGGAACTCCGAAATATATGCCTTTGTTAATGTCCCGAGCGCAGGCGAAACGGTCGGTTAGGGTGGTGGTGTACTGAGAGATTTGTTTACCATTCATAAAGTAAACAAGTTCTATTGAAATTTCATTATTTTTTTCATTTATTTCGCATCCTGAAGTATCTTTTTGAAATTGATTGAAATGTGAATAGAAAATAATCTATTATTCATAGTACTAGGCACTACATAAAATATGTGTTATTTATAGAACGACCAGTGTGCCTCCAACTTATGCAAATATGAAAGCCGTAGAGAAAAAGGCGGCTCGCAATAAAACTCGCCGCAACACCTTCGTTTCGAAATCGGTTAGACACTAACTTTGATTCGTTGCGATAAAACATTTTGTTATATTTGCTTTTGAATTGTTTTATTCTGTTTTCGCAGAATAAAAATAATTTAAATCTCCAGATGTTTGTAGCAGTTAATGTAGAAGGCTGTAGAGAAAATGTCATTTTACACGTTTTGACAAAATATAACGAGTGTTCGAGATACAGAAAATCTAGTACTTGCAAAAGGAACAAGGTAGGTGTTTTTAAGAGTTTTTTTTTTGGATAAATTCTTCGCCAATTATAAACAGATTTTTCATAGTTCTTGCTCGTGTGCTACTAAATACGTTATATTCCAAGAAAAAAAAAACGTCCCTGAGCATCGATACACAACCAGCGGCAAAAAATGTCCTCACCGAATGAGCGCTCATTTGAACATTTGAGTGAATTTATTTTTTTGTAAATACAACTTTGAGCATTGCATTTAAGGTTCAATTTACATTGTTGTATATTTTTTCAAATAGAATAATTATCTAAACACAATTGGTGACAGTTTTAAGAGAACTATTGTATGATAGATTTTATATAAACTTTCATAAAATGTATTTTACTCTCTTATGGGATGAATTTCGAAAAATTCTAAAACACGTAGGTATTTATTTAACTGTATTGAAGAGCATTAATACCAAGTTTCAAATAATTCTGAGTATAAATAATTTTTGGGTTCCCCGTGTGAATGAGATAATATCTTGCGGTAAAAAGTAACTTATGTCACTCTCTGGCCCTCCAACTATCTTCACACAAAAAACCACGCCAATCTGTCACTCTGTTTTGACGTGAAAGACGGATAAAGAAACAAACAAACTCACTTTCACATTTATAACATTAGTATGGATAGACTATAGATAATTATGTATATATATATATATATATGTTTTTACTTTTAAAGTCTAAAGATCACAAAAAGAAAATCATCAAAAAAAATGTATGTAATCCTGTACTTTCTTTAAAACTTAAGATCACTTGACAACATAAACATAAGCCTTTGTATAATAAATGTGAACATAAAATCGTGCCGTTTGATTCCCTCACATAAAAAAGGCCAAGCTCGAGAGAACTATTGAAGAATAATTTAATCTATGCAGGGTCTAATACATTAAGGTACGTAAAGTTTGCTATACCTGCACCCTTTTTCATTGACGACATCTGTTCAGAATAGCCTTACATAAATAAATAACACGGTTTTGGGGTGACAGAGGTATTAAGCTTTGTAAGTTCTCTTGTAACTTTTATTCGGGATTTATCGTTCCTAATACTGATTAGTTTGTGTTGAATGAATTTAAAGAAATCTAGCATTGCCCGCGGCTCCGCCAGCGTTGAGATGATCAAAACCAAATTTATAGGTTTTACATATTAGTATACTCTTACAATGCAGTTTTTGTATTTTTTTCTCTGAAATGTGATGTTTTCTTGTGATGCGGTCACCGACAGACAGACAGACAAAAATTCTAAAAACTATAGATTTATCCTCTGTATCGATAATAATGTCTATTTCAATAAGATTTTCCAAAAAATATCTAATGTACAGATTCGACTTAGTTACAATTTTATTAAATGTATAGATATGGGATTGTTATTTCAACTAAATACATATATACTACATATATAATTTAAAATTAATTTTATATATTTAGATATAATGCTTATATACTTATTCATAGTTTCGATTGTTTTTACTTATAAAGTACATCTATATATACTAATTTAATAATATTCTAATCAACTGGTTTTATCTAATTTTTTTATTTATATGTAAAAGTGAATTCACAAATTCTCAAAAAGTAAAAATATTACAATCTTGAAATTGTCTGGTAAATACCTTATAGGAAGTACGTATCCACTAAGAACGGGGTTAATGGAAATTCAAACCTAAAAGAGATAAAAAGAGTTCAAAAGTTTCTATGAAAACCCCGTCGCTTAATATGCGCGGGCAACGGAAAAATGTTAGTAAAAACAACCTCTTTTTTTAACGTTGGGAAATGCATTTACGCACGAGGTGTGGGGCTCACCGGCGTAATAAAGCCAGTACTACCCACTAAAACCCAACAAAACCTTCCCCCATCTTAATGGGGCGTCGAAGGATCGCTTACGCATTCAACTACGACGCCCCGACGGTCTCCAAGGTCCACTCTGCTATCAGAAAAGTACCAGGAGCAACCAGCAAGGTACACCACCCACCGAAAAGGGCCACCTCCCTCCAGGGTTTCTTGGCTGCGCGCCCGGCTGGATTGCCGGGCACTACTGAGCCCCCATCACGACAAGGTGACCGCACTTTGAGGGGGTAGTAAAAACAACCTGCCAGCTAAGTTACAATATCTCAAAAGTCCTTAATAAGCAAAACCGACAGCGCTTAGTAATAGGCCACCAACCTAAACTTACCAACCCTAAAAACACTAAACACGTATCTATTTGCACTAAATAGTGAATTTAAATGATACAAGTATGTTCTAGCTAATAACATTAAAATTTCATTGCAGCGGAACACGTTATATATCTACTTTAAATTAACATATATGTTATTTCAAACATAAATAGGGCCTGAACTGCGTTTAAACAGGTAATACGAGTCGATTACTGTAAAACGGCATGAGTAGTATAAGTAAAAACCGCGTACAATTCGGCAAACTAACCGCTCGTTATATGCAAATATTCTGTTATTAATAACATAGGGCGTACCTAAATGCCTTCTATAGCTAAAGTATAGTGAAACCCCAAATTACTATTAAATTTGCGTTGTTTGAAGGAATCATTATGTTTTCATATTACTGACTAACTTTTGTGATGTATGGATTTCGGGCTAAGAATTATTTGATTCATGTCTTTGTTTAGTGGTTTTTAGGCGTATTGGTACAATTTACTTCATTTCAGTTCACACACCTTCCCTCTTACAGTTTGTCAATTCCAACACCTTAAGGTTGCCTGGAAGAGATCGCTGTTTTAGCGATAAGGCCGCCTCTTGTACATAACTCTTTTTATATATTTCTTGTAAATTTTTCTTTTTTCTCTTGTGGGTGTACAATAAAGAGTATTTATTATTATTATTATTACTTCGTCAATGTCTCAATGTCATGTAGAATGGAGAAGATACTAAATAATTATATGTATAGATGGAGCTCGCTGTAAGAAATGTGTAAGTCAAAAATAGTAGCATGATTTTGCTGATTATGCTACTCTTATCAATTCTGCATATATATATATATATATATATATATATATATATATATATATACAGACCGTCTACTTCTTTTTAAAGAATAAGGGAAATTTTGTATAGCTATTTGTTGTTAATTTACAATTTTTGAGAAGAAATTATGAATGATAAAAATAATATTGTTTTTCTTACTATATTCTTCTGAATTTTTTAAGTATTAGTTCTCTTACTTTTCAAAGAAAGATAGCATAATATTCGCTTGTTTAATTTTTTCTTTATTAGAATAAAATTCGTTAGTAATTTTAATTTCATCATTGTTTATTTGAATATCATAGCAATGACTCAATAATATCAAATTTATTAATATTTGCATACGGTTTTAAAACATACTATATCATTTTAATACATCCTTTGGATATTGGCTTCATGTTTAGTTCTATGACACTCTAAATTATTCCTTAGTCTGAGATTCGTAAAGCAACGCTATATACCTAGCCCATACTGTTTTAGTATGGCTATTTCGTAAGAACTTGTACGTAACTGTTAGCTGAACCAACGATTCTATAAAGTACCGAAGTATAGGTATATGATAAAAGTTGTGACTTACACTCCCTTAGCTCAGGTGCGTTCCTAGCTACCTAACAGTGACCTAAGTGCTACTTAAGATCATAATCTGAGTACTAAATTTAATCTAGATCTATTTAGCCATTTCAGCGTCGAAGAGTAACAAACTTGTATTCAGCCCTTTTTTTTAATGTCCCACTGCTGGGCACGTGCCTCAATTTTATACGAGGGGGATCCGGTCTTAGTACACCACGCTGCCCAAAACACTGGCAAAAACTTACTAGGTTCTCTCAGACTTGCAGGTTTCCTCACGATATTTTTCTTCACCATTAGGCAAGTGGTAATCAAGTTAGAAACGATTCGCACATGAAAATATCAGAGGTACGAGACCCGGGATTTGAACCTGCTTCTTTCGGTTTCCCAAGCGCGTTACCTCTGTGCTACCACTGCCTTAAACAATTCAATTCTGAAAAGGAAACACATACATACAAACTTTCTCATATATAATACTAGTCTAACGTGATAAAATACTAACATTAAAAATGTTTATACCGACAATAAAGCTTTTGTTCTTTGTAAAACTTGTATTGGCATCTAAAAGTGCAAGATAAGGGTAATCGGTCGGTGATCCTTTGATCGGCGTGTTGAAGCACTCTCGTTTTATAAAGAGCACTTGTACAAGCTTACACAAGCTATAATGGTGACTACTGTAATGTACTTCAATCAAATTGCGCCTTTCTTAGTCTTTAACGCTAGTAAATTTCATTAAAAGAACATATTCTTGAGCATCTGGTGTAGTGGCTTCAGCCCTTAAAAAAGACCTGAATTTGAGTCCCGATCGGGGCGTTTTTCAGCCATATAAGTACAGTTCGCGTTAAACTTGAATGTGCTTGAGAAGTTGGCCTTTTAAAATTTCGCAGATACTATCGACTGCAAACGCTTTTTTATCTTTATATTTTTATTAGTTCTTATACTTTTATATACTATGTATACCATCTAGCCTCTAATCAATAATAATATATATTATAAGCAGATAAAATTTGTAAGTTTGGATGAAGGGAGTAGTCTCTGACTACTGATCCGATTCTGAAAATTCTTTCACTAATAGGAAGCTACATTGCCGTGGAGTGCTATAGGCTATTTTTATTTCGATTAGTGTGCTGTTTTTACTATCAGAAATCATAATAATTTTACCTATAACCTGAAACGCAGCTTTTTAACCTTTTTTTAATGTTGGGAAATGCATTTACGCATACCACATGCATACATACAGGCTATGTGGGACTCACCTGCTAGAAAAGCCAGTTTACATTGCAATCCAACAAAACCTGCCTTCGCTTGACACCCTCAACCACGACGCCTCGTCGGCAGGTCTGCCGAAGCAGACCACAACAGCCATGGGGTTACTTCAACGGTCCACTCTGCTATCAGAGAAATACCAGAAGTAGTAAGTGAAGTCCAAAGAATCTTATATTATATAAGAATTTTATCCCACGGGAACCGTATACTTTTCCCGGATAAAAAGTAGCCTATGTATTATTCCAGACAATAATCTATCTCTGCGCCAAATTTCATCCAGATCCGTTCAGCCGTTCTGGCGTGAAAGAGTAACAAACATCCATACATATCCACAAACTTTCACATTAATTATAATATCTATTTCACATTTATAATATTTATACAGATATTATACACATTGTACTACTTTGAAAATATTTGATATAATTTTTTTTGTAACGTTATAATTACGTCAAATCTTAAAAAAAATTTTTTAGCATTTAGTATAATATGAAGTTAGATCTTCACATAATTATAGCAAACTTTAAAGCGTCCTCGTTGCCAGGGCCTGCTTAAGCACGTTCGATCAAAAAGATGCTTCATATAATCTACAGAAACGCACGCTAAGATAACTATAATCAATACATATTTGAATGTCGTATTTTCTTATATTTTGGTAAATTTCTCATTGATTAAAGCTATTGACCGACTTCAGGAAAGAGAGGTACTCAATTCGTTTAAATTTGTTTTGTAGGTAAGTTACTCGATATCTTAGTGAATTCTGGATCGATTTTCATAAATATAATAAACCATTCTTACTCTATGTATTCTATCCTTTATTAATCTAAATTTTGAACCTTTAATCTATACAAAAGGTACTACTAATCGTATAATCAAAACGTTAATATTAAAGAAAATCAGTCACGATAGCAATATTATTATTTGCTATGCACAGTGTTTCATGAAGTTTTGATCGGAAAACGGGCAAGTTTCATATCGTTTTGGACTTGAAGTGCTAAAGTTGCAAACTCCTAGTAACAATACCCGATAACGCCAACTTATCGAGATAACTCGGTTTCTTTACCATGTTAGATGCTTACTACAAAAATATATTAAAAATGGGACTTTCCTTCACAATATTGTCATGATTTATGTATTATGTAAACGTGCTTTTGGAAGAAATGATTTTACTTGGTTCATATGTTTATTTCAACGATATCTTACACTGTTTGCTGAGTTGTGATTCTTTCTAGTGGATTGAGACATGCAAGATGAATGGACAGAGTTTACGATTAGAATTTCAATTACATCTTAGGCATGTCGAGTTCTGAAACCTGTTGAATTACTATTTTGAGAAAATGCGAATTTAATTATATTGAAAGTAGTTAAACTGTATAAGTGAGATAAGAAAGCTTTCAGTATTTTCGAAGGACTTTTCTTAGGATAGAAGATAATTTTGTTTTATAATTATAAAAAGTTATTCTACAAAGTTTACTGTCTTTGCAATGCAAGTCTTATGTTGCCTCATTACGATCGCTCAATTTAACAGAGGAAGGGATTGGCATATTATCGTATTTATAATATTGGTGTGGATTATGTTATTATTATTCTATTAATTCTATAATTTGTATGGATTGTATTGTATTCAGCCATTTTTGACGTGCCCTGCTGGGCACGGGCCTCAATTTAATAGTAGGGGGACCAGTCAATAGTCCACCACGCTGGCCAAGTGTGGGTTGGCGGATTTGACATGTATTTCGAAAACTTTTTAAGTTTTCTTAGACATGCAAGTATTTTCATGATCTTTTTCTTCACCGAAAGACAATAATATTTGAAATGCTATCACAGGTGCAAGACCCGGGATTCGAACCCGGTTTCACCCACCCGGTTCGAACCCACTCGGTTTCCCAAGCAATACCATCCAATACCGTCCAACCTTTGAAAATAGACGAAAAAATATTCCTATAAATATTAAACTTCAACATCAGGCTATTGTCATCGCTGTTGTATGAAAGTATTATCCGCAAACCACCAACTACCCCGATCTTGGTCAGTCCATATCCATTCAATTACCAGAGTGCTGCAGGAAATACCTACATTATACCCAAATATACATAAAGAAAACACATTAAGATGGGTAAATCCACGTGTACAAGCTAGCATAAAATATATATAAGCAAATTAACATAGTACCTACTCACAGTAAGATATTGATAAGTTGTGTCACGTAGCAATATTCTAATACCCCTAATGCCGCTGTCACAGGCACTTTACCGTCCTGACGAGTCCCGGGGCTGTTTGAAAGTTGTTTTATTTTCCCATGGTTCACCGATCAACGGTGACTTTATAGTGATTGCAATAAATATACAATAAAATATAACTCGTAACGTTTAATTGGAAGTAAAAGTTATAGCTTTTATTGGAACTGTAAGTTTATTTAAAGGCATCGTAAATAACAGGAAAATTATCTGTTATTGTGTTTTATTTGTATTTTATATTTGTAACTAGCGATTTATTCACACTTTGCTTGGGTGCTTCTTTAGATGCCCTTTTAGCATATTGCAAACAGAAGCCTATGTCCAAGTTATAATATGCCTATTAAATTTCAATCGAACAGTTTACATACAAACAAACACACGCACATTCAAATTTACACGCTTACAATGTTAGTGTAATTATTTTATAATGATATATCCTATGGGTATTTCCAGGGTAGTAAGTAGCTTATACCTACTTCCAGGATATAAATCTATGTAAATATTAACACTAATTAATGAACTAGTATTCAAATCAGTATGGTAATATAATTGTGAATAGACAGACAGACAGACTAAATGCATAGAATTAATGATGTGAAAATGATATATATTGTTTTTATCGATAAGCTACAAGCACAGCACTATCGTAATTCAAGTAATGTCTCTGTCACCGCCACTTTACAACCGCTCGACTTAACCCAGGTTAAACATGTCTGTTATCCCACTGCCTAGCTCTAAAGCTTTTTATAGTCAGTAAAAACTATAATTTGTACTTTCTTCTAGTGCTGCACTTTCTAAAGCTCATTCTGGACTTTCAATAAATATCTTGAATTGTTTGATATAAATAAAACAGTAGTTTGCATATACTATTATCTATTATAGATATTATGTTTCTATGATATAGTGACTTCGATATCATGGGGTTTTGTTTCAAACTTAAAATATACTTGGATAGGTATATAGAATATTTTATTTTCCATTTTTTTCTATTATTTTGTGGTTGAAATTACATATAAGTAATTACAAATGCTATATCTAATCTACTAATAAGAAGTTAACAGTATGTAATAAGCTTAGGTTTTTTTTCTAAATAAGCATTTCCCGATAATTCTGAAATGTATCTCATTATTTAAAAAAAAATTATTATAGTTTAGAAAAATATTATTTTAAAATTTATTTTTACTAAAGGTTTCATCTCTTAAGGTTGAATTTCATAATACCCTTCCTGAACTATCAGATTTTTTTGATGAATCAATTAGTAATTTAAACAGAAAAAAACAAGTAATTAAATATGCACAGAAAAGTAAAAAGCTGAAAGTGCTAAATTCAATAAAGGAACATCTTAAAAGTTCCTAGAAAGTTTGAATCCAATTAAAAGCTCACATCTTCCAATGGATATATCTTGTTGAACATCCAACTCGCCTTCGACAGTGTAAAGAAAAAGAATTGATATTTGTATCGAGACTATAGTTGAAAAAGTTGTGGCGCTCGTAAATCAAGTTCATGATATTGATTTGTAGTAGATTTTTTTGTGATTTTTTAAATTTATTGTGAGACTAGCGACTCATCCTCGCTCCGCTCGGGTTCGTTCCTAAATACGTTACGTTTTTAACTAACTTCCAAAGAGGAGGAGGTTCTCAATTCGTCGGAATCTTTTTATTATGTATGTCCACCGGTTACTCAAAGACGCCTGAACCGAATTGCAATTTTTTTGTTTCATAAGATTTACTTCCCAGGTGATCCATATAAATTTTATCGAAATCGGTCGAGCGGATTTTTTAAGAATCAACAATATTTTTTTTTAAATAAATTGTTTAATCGATTATGTTATTAAAAAACTTTCTTCTCACATATACCTGCTTATTACGTCTACACTAAAAATGGAAAAATAAAAACTTTTACAAAAAACCGACTTCCAGGCACTAAAATTTAAAAAATAACTAAACATAGGCTTTCATTTAGAATCCTAACCTTAACCTAATCAGATATTTTTGAAGTCGGTGCCAGCCGACAATATTTTATGATATGAATATCTAATAGGTAAATATGTATTTTACGTATCGAAATATATTAGATTTGCTTTGCATCAGCCTATGGCCTGACCCCCCTCGTATTGAAGAAAGGCTCGTGTGCAGCAATGGGACGTTAAAAAGGGCTGTATACAACCTTAAAAGAATTTTGGGCAAAAAATCTATTTTTAATCCCGAGAAAGTTTGTTATTTGTTAGGGATAAAAAGTAGCCCCGGTCTTATCCCAAAACTAGTTATATCTTTATTTCTATAACATTCATGAAGACTTAGTAGTAAATAGGTAACAAACGGACAGACGGAAATATCTTTGCATCTGTTTAATAAAGGTACAACTTACTAACTCATTTACTGATACAAAAACAATCTAAGCCTTTTTTCGTTCGTTGCGTCTAATAACTAAGCTGAGTATTATGTAAGGATTTACGAAATTTCATCCCCTGAAGGGGTTAAATAGGGTGAACCTTTATATCCACCGTTGATGGTGGACGCGGTGGGGCTGCAGGGGAAGGGGAGTGTCGGCGTTGTCGCATCCTCTTCTCCTGCAGCCATTTGTGGTGGGCTCGTTCGCGGGCGTTTTGGAGGTTTGCCCAATAGGGTGGGCTGGTTCAGGCTTAGGCCGCTTATTTTTGCAGGTGCCCACTTCGGTGGGCGGTGTTTGTGTCGTGTGGGGCTGCTCCGGGTACTTCTCTGACCAGCAGAGTGGACTTGGGAGCAGCCTCACGTAGAGGGTTGATAGTCTTCCCATAATGGGGCTGTCCCGCTTGGGGCGGCCTCATGGTTGGCCAACCGTCGGGGCGTTGCGGTTGTATGCGAAAGCGATCCCGTGGCATCCCACATGGCGGCAGGGGGGGGGGGGGAGGGAAGTTGGGTTAAAAAAAAAAAGGGTGAACCTTTATATAGAACTTAGTCTATACCAATATTATAAAGGGGTAAAGGTTGTGAGGTTGTTGGGGGTAATTTTTGGATCTACTAAACCAATTTAGATAAAATTTGGTAACAATATAGTTTGAGACCGTGGGAAGGACATAAAATACTTTTCATGCCGGAAATCATCCCTTAAAGGGGAGGAAATGGGGATGAAAGTTTGTGTGGGGAACCAACCTAAACGAATCCGAGCGAAGCGAGGGTGAGTCGCTAGTTAAGAATAAAGATTAAATGTAAAATTGTATGTGAATTTATTTTCTATTCCTTTCTTTGACGAACATAGTAGCGTTAAAGTTATATCACTCGACTATGAGTTATCGCGATTGCAACTTCACTATCGGGGTGATAACTTAGAAGCTTTTGTTGTTGCTTCTCTACTTTGATGTTTAACTCTAGCTTATTTCAGTGTAAGATAGCATAAGCTTTCTCTAAGCCTAGTAAAAAGTAAAAATGATTACTAAGATATTTGAGAGCTTTTTAGCTAGTTATCTTAGTAAAAAGCTCCCAAATACCTGTATAGATTTTCTCACTCTGGCTTAACTTAGAAAGCCAGAGTGGAGCACTCTTGTATATTGAAATCGTAATTAAGTCTAAGCTTTGATGGTAATAGTTGTTATTTTTGTTATGTAAAGTGGGATATTTACTATGTCTTTTATATTATTTTACTCGATAGAGTCAAAATCGAATCAAAGAAATCGATTCACAATTGTTGAAGGTATCGCGCAATATATCCTAACGCAAACAGATTTATTAACTCTTCCTTTATAAAGTCGGTCAAAAAAGTAAGTGAAGATCATAACATTATGTTACTTGACATCATAAAAAAATAATAGCAAAACTGTTAGAACGTCTCAAAGCTTTCCTTGCAACTTAAATAAATAATAAATAAATAAAAATACATATGTTGGAACATTAACACACAGCACCATCTAGTTCCATGGTAAGCTACGAGGCTTGAGTTATGGATACCAGAAAGATGATGCACTACACATATATAACTTTAAATACATACATATTAAATATAAACACCCATGACTGGAGTACGAACATTCGTGCTCATCACACAAATGAATGCCCCCAGCGGGACTTGAACCCGCGACCACTGCAACAGCAAGTAGGGTCACTACAAACTGAGTCAAACGTTTCGTCGTAAAAGTAGGCATATAACAAAAGTTCTATTATCCTGTCATATTTAGACAACAAATGCTGAGGCCCGTGTCATCCAACGCTTAAGCGCTATCGCGATAATAACTTTACTATCGTGGCAGGTTGAGCTTTTTGTTCTCGCATTTTGAATTGTTAACACAAATCTTAGACAGTTTAATCTCCTATTGAAATAATTTTATTATTGACTATCTATGCATATAATGAAATTGTAACTAAGCTGAATCTGTACAGTAGATATTTTTTGGAAAATCTTATTGAAATAAACATTATTATCCATACAGAGGGCGATTCTATACTTTTAAGATTTTTTTCTGTCTGTCTGTCTGTTACCACATCACAGAAAAACCACTGGAGGAGGAAATTTGGTATGATGATAGCTGGTTATCCGGGTCAACATATAGGGTACTTTTTAGTACTCGTTTTAAAGAAATAGAGCTGTATTATTATCTTGATGGGAAAAATTCGGACACCGATCCAATCTTTAACTACTGCTGACGCTACTTGACCTTGATCAGTCTTCAGTTAAGTATAACTTATATACGATTACTTAAACATTTCATAATTACCAAATTAATAAAGACTTCTTTATTTTAAACATGTATAGAACATAATCTATACATATAATAAAATTGTAACTAGGCCGAATGTGTACATTAAATATTTTTCGGAAAATCTTATTGAAATAGACATTATTATCGATACAGATGGCGAATCTATACTTTTTAGAATTTTTGTGTCTATCTGTCTGTCTGTCTCTCTGTTACCGCATCACGGAAAAACCACTGGAGGGATTTTGATAAAATTTTGTATGATGATAGCTGGTAATCCGGGTCAACGTATAGGATACTTTTTATAGCGGGAAAATACTCATCTCTGAGAAATCGATACTAAACGTTAAAAAGTAAGTAGGGACAAACCCGAGCGAAGCGAGGGTGAGTCGCTAGTATAGAAATATATAATATTACAACATAATATAGAACATTGTATAGAAATGGCAAACTCAAAGCAAATTATTTCAAATCGAAAATAAATACCACTTGTACAGATAAATAGATTCCACCGCTCACACCCACTGAAGGTAAACGTTTTTTCAGTCACGCGAACTATAATGAAATGAAATTATTTTATGAATCTGAATTCGCCGCCAGCCGCCGCTACGTGATATACGATAGAACAAGTATTGCCGGTCTTGTATATTACATCTGCTATGTACAATTTGATATATGGGTATAGTGTCTTTCATAATTGACCGACTACAAAAGCGGGAGGTATCTACTCAATTTTAGTATAATATTTTTGTATGGCTTTTTTGATCTGATTTTCATAAGTATTATCAAGTTTGATTTTTATATAGGGACCATATGAGATTGAATAAAAAAAATATCCGGAACGGCGGAATAATTCAAAAAATCTGTAATTGATTTAACTACTAAGTATGTATGTATTCAGTACTCTTTTATAACGTCCTACTGCTGGGCATGGGTCTTTCTTCAATATGAGGCCATAGTCTACCACGCTGGCCAAGTGTGGGGTCGCGGACTTCACATCTCTCTAGAAAACTTGCTAGAGTTCTCCCAGACATGCAGGTTTCTTCAAAACATTTTCCGTTACCGTAAGATAACCTACTAAGTATATACAAATATAGTTAATTATATATACAAATATAATATTGGATTATGTTTAGAGAATTTCTCTATTCTAATGGTGGTAGGTTCGAATCTTTTACGAGACTGTTCTACAATTAGCTAAATAAGTACTTTTAATATTTTAATTAAATAGATTCATATATTATTGCATATGAAAATAATCTATACACATACCTGTTCAATACTGGCAGAAAACTACATATATAAACGGAAATAGGTTGATTTTGACTAACCAAAAGACTGAATGAAAACAAAATATGGTAAAAGAAACATACGTATAAAGTGTGTTTAGTAAAATCCCAACGTATAAATCAGACGCGACAATTCAGAGTAATACGGAGAGCTAAAACAGAGAGAACGCTCCCTTTGATATATGACGCCTGTGTCGGTGTCGAATATTCGGCACTTTCGCCTTAAAATGTTGTCAACACTGTCATATTCGTAGTTTTCGCTATGAAATGTAAGAGGTCTGGTGAATAAAATATAATGTTATTTATTCGATTTAATTCTATGGAACTATTCGTTTAGAGGTTATCGTTTTAGTAAAAAAGTGATTTCTCGAACTATTATTTGTTAAATATATACGCCAAAGACTACTTTGAACTCTCTATTAACCATGTATAAATATTCCATATACATGCATTCATATGTCGAGGCTTATTTAGTTACGGTTTAACGTCATCATGTCAAATTTCATCAAAATCTGTCTAGTGGTATTTTTGTGATGCGTTCCCAGACAGAAAGACAGACAAACAGACAGACAGACAGACAAAAATAAAAAATAAAACTATAGATTCGGCCAACGCGCAACTGTATCGTTAATAATGACTATTTCAATAAGATATTGCAAAAAAAAAGACTCAGAATTTTAATATATGTAGGTATAGATATAGATTATGGACTAAGCAGAAGACGTGGGCAAAACATATTAGTTTGAAAATATTTCAAAATAAAATTGCCTCCTAAAGTCATTTCCAAACCGCCAGTTACTGGCAAAGTTTAAAAACATTCTTCAACAAAAAGCCATCTGTCAACCGCTGTAATGTTTCAAGTTGGGAGCACAAAATCCTAACAAGAGTCAAACATCACAATGGCCATATAAGGCAGAGTTTCGGTTAGCGCCGTTTTACGACGTTAAGGATGATAAATGTTGTTTTAACGGCATATTGTTTATAATCAGGTCGTTACATTAGCTTTATATTGCCCAACTACAGGCTTGATATTTATAATAATTTGATATTTCACTTTATAGCTACTATATGACTGGGTAATTTTTATACCGGTATAATATGTAAAGTAAAAACTTTAACTGCCTCGGTGGTGTAGTGGCTAGCATGTACGGCTGCACACTTGGAGGTCCTGTGTTCGAGTCCCAGGTCGGGCCAAAACTAGTTATTACTTTCTGTATAGTAAGTCTTAGTAACAGCCCGGAGTTGGGAAGTTGGCGGTGTTTCACCCCCGTGCCTCGGAGAGCACGTAAAACCGTCGGTCCTGTGCCTTAACTCTCACTGGTCGTGTGAAGCAGTCGTCCCACCGGACTATGAGAGTGACAGGAATAGAGAGTGCACGTTGTGTCTGCGCGTACACTTGTGCACTATAATATCTCCTGCGCAGTTGGCTAGTCTCAATGAGATTGGCCGCCGTGGCCGGAATCAGCTAGGAGAACATCATGTAAAGTAATCTTACTATAAAAGCTGATTTTTTTGTAGTGAAACTCCTTTAGAATCGTTGATTTCAATCTCTATGAAACTGAAATGCGACACTAAAAAGAGACAAACAAATATATAAGATGAATTCAGCGAGAGAATGAGATAGAATAAATTGCCGTGTTGCCATGGTAACCGTTGTTATTGTCTAACAAACATATAATATTATATTCTTTCCGTATATGATATTCTATAAATATATGATTATAATATGCCAAACGTGCCTTATTTTATTATTGATCTGTTTTAATTTAATTGCGATATTTGCCAAAAAGTTCACTTCTACCGTGAGTGAATTGCATAGACATTAGACACGCACTATTAATTTCTTTTAGTATGGTAACAAATGCTAGCTGTTGCCATCACTATCTTCTTCATCTTACTAGCAAAAAATAACTTGTGTAGAAATCGAACTCGTCTCCTTTGTACGCTATCGGTTGGATTAGAATAGAAGCTACATACTAGAAAGATAGTGTAAGAAATAGTTATAATTTAAAAAAAAAAAACCTCTTGATGCCCTCCTGAACGGTTTTGGCCACGGTGGCCAATTTCACTGAAACTAGCTAGATACGCAGGAGATATTATAGTGCACAAGTGTACGCGCATGCTCTAGTGCACTCTCTATTCCTTTAACTCTCAAATTCCGATGGGATGATAATCAACACGACCGGATATTAGGCGCGGGACCGACGTCTTTACTTGATCTCCGAGGCACGGGGGTGAAACACCGCCAACTAGCTAACTTCGGGGTGTTACTAGGATTTCTTTAACAGAAAGAATCAATACACTCGGTACGATCTGGGTCTCGAACCCAGGACTGTTGGATTTGCAGCCGTAGATGCTAGCCACTATACCATCGTGGCAACTAATTTAAGATAATTACTTTTAAAATCCCGACTAAAGTACATATTGTAATATATTCATAATATTGTATGAATATTCAGTAATCGTTATTCAAATGCTTTAAATATTTAATAAAGATAGCTCTTAAAGCCCATTAGCTTTTGTTAGCGATGAAAATGTAAAGCTTCTATTACTTCATATATTTCGTAAGCTTTCGGGTTCATTCGCGCGATTTGAGCGATTCTGAAGAAAAAAGTACTCAATACAAGATTTTTCAAGGTTTTTATTATATTTTTTTTTAATTGTAAGATACTTAAGTGTTATTTCTATTTTCGTCCAAATTTTATATAATTTTGTAGATAGACAGTCTGACCTATTTTGAGAAATTAAAAACCTTAGTCTCTCCTGTGACCATGTTTGCTGTAAAGATTCCAAGCGTCGGGAACAAAAAACAAAATGAAACTAAAAAGAAGTTTTATTTAAAACAAGCGACTTACCCCTGCCTCGCTAATTAACTAACGATTTTGTTCACATTTTCATGGATTTTATTTTTTTGCGCTGAGCCCTAAGTAGCCTTAGTTTTTCTTTACACTAGAGTGAAAGTCCCGTCAAAATCGGTCCAGCTGTTTCGAAGATTAGCCAAAACCAACAGAGAGATAGATAAACAAAAAAAAACTAAATGTTTTTTTTAACATTTAGTAAGAGCTGTAATTTTTACATTACAAACAACATTTCAATGTTATTTATCTGTACAGATGTCGAAAATTTGCGTAAATCTAAGAAAGTATGTTAATAATCTCCCCCCCAACGTGCGTTTACCTTGTCGTGGTGGGGGGGGGAGGGCTCAGTAGTGCCCGGCAACCCAACCGGGCGCGAAGCCAAGAAACGCACAGGGAGGTGGCCCACTTCGGTGGGCGGTGGGAGGTGGCCCTCTTCGGAGGGCGGTGTACCATGTGGGTTGCTCCTGGTACTTCTCTGATAGCAGAGTGGACCTTGGAGCAACCCCGTGATTGTTGTGGTCTGCTTCGGCAGACCTGCCGTCGGGGCGTCGTCATTGAATGCGTAAGCGATCCTGCGACGCCCCATTAAGACGGGGGAAGGCTTTGTTGGGTTTTAGTGGGTAGTACTGGCTTTGCCGGTGAGTCCCACACCTCGTGCGTAAATGCATTACCCAACGTTAAAAAAAAATGTTAATAATCTGTGCTCAACTGGCACGCTTTGACGCCTTTAACAAAAAAATTGAATTGAAGAAAATATTACATTCATAAGTATATATATAAAATAAAAATAAATTCACCCAAATGAAAATTGAACCTGTTACCTCCAGTCCATGAGCAAGGTTAAACGATTATAAAATAATGTAATAATGTATGATTAAACGTCTGTTCATAAAAGTCTTAAAATAATATTGTTTTAGCTTTCTTATTATGGCTCTACGCATAATAGATCCCGAATTTGAATGGTCAAAGCCCGGAGGGCTCACAATGACAAGTATTCATCAGAAACCTCCATTGTTAGAGACTATTGCGACTTAATGTTTATTCCCATTTAAATCATTGTATTCGAATGCAACTTTTTAATTGCTGTTTTGAATTGTTGACTTCTCAACTAGATTGACTGAAACCTAGTGCTGGTTTTGTTTGCTGACGTTTATTTTTATTTTTTTATTTTATTTTATTTATTATTAGGGAAACGTACAGTGTTAAAACACAAACTGTTAAATGATAAATTTTAGAATGTATAATCTAATATCTTTGCTTGCTATTTAAAAAGTTTCTAGTTCTAGTTTCGCTTGGTGCGTTATATGTTATCTGTATTCTGTCATCTGTCTCCCGAGAAGTTGATATGTGTTATAAGAACTTAAAAAGGTTATCAATAAAAATCGAAGAAATCTTGCTCAACTATATTATTTATTACCCAAAATAACACAAACAACAAATAACAATAATAATAGTACATATACCAATAAAGTTTCCACAAATAAACAATTCATACAGTAAAAAAGTAGAGATTTGACAAAACAAATTTTATGTATATATATTGACCGACTTCAAAGAAAAACATCGTTTTTTGTGGGATTGTTTTAATTGTTATTTTAGATTTTTCAGTGGTAACATATTATTTTCCCACAGTAATAAGTATTCTATATGTCGACCCGGATACCCAGCCATCATCATACCAAATTTTATTAAAATCTATTCAGTAGTTTTCTCGCGATGCGGTCACAGACAGACAAAAATTCTAAAAACTATATATTCGACGTCTGTATCTATAATAATAACCATTTCAATAAAATTTTCCAAAAAATATTTAATGTACAGATTCGACTTTGTTAGTATTATATTTATATATATAGATTCAGTCAATGAAGTCGATTAGCCAATCTAAAAAGCCTTAAAGATTCGATAAATACAAAAACCCAGTATTCATTTTCCATCCATTTATAGGAAACTCGAACTTAATAAAAGTAAATAAAAATATTCTTTTAACACAAGACAACATAAAATCCGTTCTTGAAGACATTAATCTTTCAAATGCATAATACGCCGGATAAAAATTTCTATCCAGATCATGGAAATGAGTCAGCGATTTTGAGCCTTGTTATCTTTTGGAAAGAGGTTAAAGTCGTAAATCAAGTAGACATTGGAGAGGATATTACGGGAGCTAGGCGGGAACAGGCGATTACCGACGATCGATGTGACCCTAGCTGTTCATATTATTGTTGAATAAACATTTTTAGGTGAAATTGACTATTTTTGATGCTACTACTTCAATGAGATAGGTCACAGGTTCGAAATTACGTAAGAAATGTGTGCTTAATTTCCAAAAAAAATCTTTTGTAACGGATGATCTGATTCTATACGAGGAATCTACCACTGCACAATACAAAGTGCAATTTTGTAGTATTTATATGTACTTTTTGAGATTTTGTAATTAGGTAGGTATCTATAGTAAATGAAAACCCCCGTTCAGTTATTTTTTACTTTTTAGTGCCTGGAAGTCTGTTTTTATTATATATATATATATATATATATATATATATATATATATATATGCAAAAGTAGATTAGATTGCGAGAAAGTCAATATACCACGGGTACTGAAAATCACCCACCACACATCCATCCATCCGGAAAGGCTACGTCGCTACATCCGGTCTTCGGTCGTACAGGAGTAAATTAAGCAATGATCCCATATTGACGACCAAGGAATCGCATAAATCAGGAAAATAGTCCTTATTATTGATTAGATAGGTTGAAAATCGCAAATCAAGTGGTCAACATAAGAGGAATATCCTTTGGAGCCAGGAAATACAGACGATTACCTGCGATCGATGTGACCTATTTGTTATTTACTTTGTTGAGTCTTACGATTGCTAAGAATTAAGTTATTTAGTTAGATTGTTTTTTGAATGATAATAATTTTTATACAAGTTTGTTTACAAATACATATATCTAATATATTTAATTTAGCATTCCTTGTATATATATTTATATATATGTATATAATCTGAATTTCGGAAACGGCTCCAACGATTTTCATGAAATTTAGTATACAAGGGGCTTCGGGGGCGATAATCTTTGAAACGTCTGGACTGATTTTGACGGGACTTTCACTGCAAGATAGCTCATGTTATAGGAAGTAACATAGGCTATTTTTATTTTAGAAAAATAATTAGGGTTCCGCTCAAAAAAATTAAAACGTACCTAGGGACGAACCCGAACCCGGTCGCTAGTTGGTACCTTTTTAATATAATTATTTTTTTTCCAAATTAACTCATTAAACTTCGATGAAACATGAGTATATATCAAAGTTCACTCCAACCTGACTGAACGCTACTACGTAAACGTACCACAATTCACCTTGTTGAGGCAATACGAATGAAGATTCTAGCTATCAGCAAAGCCTACGCTTTTTGCCACGACGGAAGCCCAACGTTTGTTTGTCTTATCTAGCTTTTTGTCCTCGGTGGAAATAAACATTGAGAAAACGGAGACACAAATTAAATTGTACTGAAATAGAGCTCGGTATAAATACTTGTTGGAATAAATATACTGTTTAAGTGGAGTAAAAGATGTTTTGTGTGGCGATTAGTGTTAGACATTTGTTTAAAAATGTTTATATTACAGGCCACTTCACTAATATTCTTAACTAACGGCTTACCCTCGCATCGCTCGGATTCTAGTATTAGTATTAGTATGCCAAATTTTATATTTGCATAAGTTGTTGTGTAATAAGCTGTATAAGTTACTATAGTTTTTTAACTATCCCCTAGGAACTCTTTAATTTTCTGGGATGAAAAGTATCTAAAATTTTGACTGGGGATATACGGTACCACCATGCAAAATTTAATTTAAATCGGTCTAATAGTTTCGGAGATTAGCCCATACAAATAGACAAACAGACAGAGAAACAAAAAAATTGAAAATATCTGGATTTGTTCTATTGACTCGGTTTTTAGCATTTTTTTTATATGTACAGACATTTGACCTCTACAGTTTTATTATAGTATAGATTTGATTTAATGTTTGACGTTTGATAAGCATATATAGGACATGAAATTAAGAATTTGTCTAAAGTGAGCCTAAATGTGAAATTTTTGGGGAGATTGCTATTTTGTTTTGCAACACTAAATAATAGATTGGAGTCGTTTTCAGCGTAAAAATTGTTTAACCAGAAAAACGACCTAGAGTAATTTTTAAAATAGTTATCTATCTAGGTTTAGATTTTCATAGCCCGTGTAAATAAAAAATGGGATTTAAAACTAGGTTAGCAAAATAATACCATCTTTTCTCATGTCCATATTTACTATGAAACATTTGAAATATCGGCCATCTAAAACCAAAATAAATCTGCGAAATAATTCGAAATAATAGATTTTTAAAATTAAAAAAACCTGAATAAAAACAGCAATTTTAAAATGACACCTGATTTTAACATAGAATTGATGGGGAAGTACATATACTCGAAATGCTGAGGTTTTTTAAAATACTACCATTCTGGCCAGCAGTTTTTTCAACTTTAAAAAAGAAAGATATTTTCAATTTGGTGGTGCTTTTTCGTATGTAGATAATATGTATGTTACATCGAACGAACGAGTATTCACTTCTTTTAATAGGCTACATATATCATTTAATTTTTTTTTTTTATTTACTACTAACTCACCCTCGCTTCGTTTGATTTCATCCCTAGGTACGTTTGAACGGTTAGTATAAAATAGATAGACTATATATTTATTTATAACTAGCATTGCCCGCGGCTCCGCCCGCGTTCAGATAACCAAAAACCAAATTCTTAGGTTTTACATATTAGTATACACTTACATTGCAGTATTTGTATTTTTTCTCAGAAATGTGATATTTTCCCGCGGTAAAAAGTATCCTATATGTTGACCCGGATAACCAGCTATCACCATACCAAATTTCATCAAAACTCCTCCAGTGGTTTTTTTCCGTGATGCGGTAACAGACAGACAGACAGACAAAAATTCTAAAAACTATAGATTCGGCCTCTGTATCGATAATAATGTCTATTTCAATAAGATTTTCCAAAAAATATGTAATATACAAATTCGGCTTAGTTAAAATTTTATTATATGTATAGATTTATATTACTTTCACAATATTTTCTAGGTTATAATTAGATTGACCAATAGCAAAATGTTGTCTAACAATGTTAGTAAACGCCTAACCAACTAACGAGAGTGTAACCAACACCTGCTATGTGTTAATTTTACTCGCTAATTACTTCTACTTTGTACGTGAGTTTAATTTTTAAAGTAGTCTCTAACTAAGTATTGCCCACGTCCGTATTCGTATAAGCCTCATAAGCTTAAAGCTGCTCAAAGCTGTAATGCAAAGTGATTTTATTGAACTTAATAATACACGAAAATTAATTTAAAAATATCGATAGAAAATATTCATTATAATAGAAAAACTTTTGACTAAATAAAATATATTAGGCCCAAAACTCATTAAAATTATTCTGATTTATTGAAATTTTTAATAGCTGTTTGAAGTTTCCACTATCTATCTCGAGGGGTTTAAAAAATATGCCATTTTACAATGGTTGAAGAGTAGAAAGTAGATTCTGATTGATTTGTCGCTATTTTATTTTGAGATATTACACAAAATATGGTTACTGGAGAGACTTTAGTTTCAAAAGATAGCTTTATTAAAAACTAGCATTGCCCGCGGATCCGCCTGCGTTCAGATCGCCAAAAACCAAATTCTTAGGTTTTACATATTAGTATACTCTTACATTGCAGTCTTTGAATTTTTTCTTAGATATGAGATATTTTCCCGCGGTAAAAAGTATCCTATATGTTGACCCAGATAACCAGCTATCATCTTACCAAATTTCATCAAAATCCCTGTAGTGGTTTTTCTGTGATGCGGTAACAGACAGACATACAGACAGACAAACAAAAATTCTAAGAACTATGGATTCGGCCTCTATATAATAATAATGTTTATTTCAATAAGATTTTCCAAAAAATATTTAATGTACAGATTCGGCTTAGTTACAATTTTATTATATGTATAGATAAATGTCATATATTCGCGGAAACCTAAGAAATTATATATACAAATTATGTTTAGCACATAATAAACACAATAATCACAAAAAAATATCATAAAACAATAGTTATGGCTATTATCATAATATAATCTTACAATATAGTGAGCTGTGCATAATAAATAACCAATATGTTGTGCTTTCAATAGTCAATGAAATTTATTATGGTATACGTATATGTTGGATATATGTACATATAATAAAAATAAATTTTTATATTCCTATTTTTTTACTAATCTACACATATAATAAAATTCTTAGTCGAATCTGTATATTAAATATTTTTTTGGAAAATTTTATTGAAATAGTTATAGTTTTTGTCTATCTGCCTGTTTGGGAACGCATCACGAGAAAACCACTCGACAGATTTTGATGAAATTTGGTATGATGATAGCTGGTTATCCAAAGCAATATGTAGAATACTTTTTAGTGCGGGAAAATATCTCATCTCTAAAAGATCTATACTAAACATTTAAATTTAAAACGTAACTAGGGACGAACCCGAGCAGAGCGAGGGTGAGTCGTTAGTATAAATAATAATATCATTTCGATTGTTAAATTTTTGACTCTCAAATCTAAAGATTAACAATCAAAATGGTTTTGTCATAAAATGACACTTTTATGTTGATTAAATTAGCGGTACGCAGTAAAACGTTATTTTCCAAATGAAATCTACGTGAGCGTAATAGTTATCTCCAAAGGTGTCCGTATCATGGTGGATTGGATAAAGATTTATAGCATTTAGAAACGTATTTTAGGTGAACAAAAATTTATTATAAAGAATAAAAGTAGATAAAATGTGCTAAGTAATTTTTTAAACGTATAGTACGTATAGGTACACAAAAGATTTTATTCGATTATAGTATACCACTTGTGCAGTTTTAGTTGTTTTGAATTTTTTTGCACGAATGTTTGTACTCCAGTCATGGGTGCTTATGATGATGTTCTCCCGACCGATTCCGGCCACGGCGGCCAATCTCATTGAGACTAGCCAACTACGCAGGAGATATTATAGTGCACAAGTGTACGCGCAAATGGGTGTTTATATTTATAATATGTATGTATTTAAAGTTATATATGTGTAGTGTATCAACTATCTGGAATCCATAACACAAGCCTCGTAGTTTACCATGGAACTAGATGGCGCTGTGTGTTAATGTCCCAAAATATTTATTTATTTTTTGTGTATATGTAATTTTATCTTAAAAATTATAAAATAACATATTTTTATTCCTCACAACTAGCCATTTTTTTGGATTCACCATGTGATGTAATATAAATTTAGAAAAAAATGTCTTATTCGCTCTCCATAGTTTTATCACATTATTTTTTAATAAATTTACCATATTCTAACTTTTTTCCTATAATAAATAAAAAAATATATATGATATAATGGCTTCGATTTGTATTTTTTCCTTTAATATAACTTAGGATTGTTAAAACAGAAGGTTTGTTCAGAAAGTAAAATTTCATTACACACCGAACTAGAGCTTGCTTTTACTGTTTAGAAACTGGAATGAAGCTCGAGTGCAAATGCATTTAGTATAAACCTCTTGAGATTTCCAGTCTAACTTATATATTAGGATACGTATCTGCTTATATGATGAATACGTTCCCAGACAACAGCTGTAATAAATATTTCAATTAGATGAGTTTCAGGGTTTTGAAGTAACTGTTTATAGTTTAGCTTAATTTTTTAACCGAATTTCAAAAGAAGGAAGTTTTGTGTTTAAACGGTGTAGTTCGCTCAGTCTGTATGTATGTATGTTTCGTGTTTTAATTAAATTGATAATACGTAAATTTAAAATTTTTTCGTTGCATGTGATACCGAGATAATTCGACAATCTTATTTTACCGACCGTGTCTTCACCCTTCTACGTGACATTAGCGAAGTAATCTGCTCTCAACTGGTACGCTTTGAAGCCATTAACAAGAGAATTGAATTGAGATATAAATCATAAACTACTTTAAGGCTATTTAAAAAATTAAATAAATAATATATAAATAAATAAATATGTTGGGACATTAATACACACCACCATCTAGTTCCATGGTAAGCTTCGAGGCTTGTGTTATGGATACCAGATTGTTGATACACTACACATATATAACTTTAAATACATACATATTATAAATATAAACACCCATGACTGGAGTACAAACATTCGTGCTCATCACACAATGAATGCCCCCAGCGGGACTCGAACCCGCAACCGCTGGCACAGCAAGTAGGGTCACTACACATTGAGCCAAACGTGTCAAATTATTAGTTAGAATATGTCAGTTTAAAAGCATTAAATGCTGGCCACCACCATAAATACCATCACATATTCTTAATATTTGAAAATGAGCCACTTTGTGGAAATTAACTAAATTAATGTACATTATCATGTTTATTTTCTAAACAATCTAAAGAGAGGGCTTGCAAATTAACCATTATCGCGGTTGAAATGATGTCAGCGGGGTCGTTAGCGTTATGAGTGAAGGGCGAGTGCAATCAGAGGGAGAGGAACGGGTTTGGAACCCGGTTCAACCGCTCTCAATAAATAGACCTTATTACTTAAATGCTCGCAAAAATATATCATATTATAGGACTACTATTATGATTGCGGTAAACGTGTGTGTATGTTTGTTGCTTCGTAACGCTGAAACGGCTGGACGGATTTGAATGAAAAGTACACATGTAGATAGACTCATATGGAATAGACATATACATATATTTGTTTTATTTAGACTTTTAGTTAGTAATATATGTTGCTGTTTTTTAATTTTATAATTTCATTTTTATTTGTAAGTACAAATAATAATTAAGTTATAAAATTTAAGGTACTTTTTTTAATCTTAATAATAATATTATACTCGTAAATGTGAAAGTTTAGATGTTTGTTACTCAATTACGTCAGAACGGCTGAACGGATCTGGATGAAATTTGGCACAGAGATAGATTATAGTCTGGAATAGCATTCAAATTACTTCATATTCCGAAAAAATGTAGAGTTCCCGTGGGATAGATTAGTTTTTGGTTTTATAGAGACGCTAGTACTCTAAATGTTGTTTTTCCTTTTTATATACTATTTTTTGATTATCGTTATCATCTTTAATGAAGGTACTACTATATTATTATGTATTTTCTTTTCTTTGTTGATGGTCTAATAAATAAATATTATACTAAAATGAATGCAACCGAGTGAAGTGGGTATAAGTCGCTGGTAGTAATATAAACTCATTTTCACTATAATGAAAATGAGAAAGTAATTGTCTGTGTGTTTTGAGCAAACTGATGAAATGATAAGTGACTGTAAAATTTTATGTACAACATACAAGTCGTATTTCATACCTCTGCTCATGTTTATATTTATTAAACTAGTATTGCCCGCGGCTCCGCCCGCGTTCAGATGACCAAAAACCAAATTCTTAGGTTTTACATATTAGTATACTCTTACATTGCAGTTTTTGTATTTTATCTCAGTACTGAGATATTTTCCCGCTGTAAAAAGTATCCTATATGTTGACCCGGATAACCAGCTATCATCATACTAAATTTCATCAAAATCCCTCCAGTGGTTTTTCTGTGATGCGGTAACAGACAGACAGACAGACAAACAAAAATTCTAAAAACTATAGATTCGGCTTCTGTATTGATAATAATGTTTATTTCAATAAGATTTTCCAAAAAATATTTAATGTACAGATTCGGCCTAGTTACGATTTTATTATAGGTATGTATAGATTTTCTTTTTAAATAGTATAATTAGAAAAGAATTGTGACTTAGGAACTTTATCTCGTAATCGTGGGTTGTTAGGTTGATTAAGGTCGTTCGAAATAATTATTTACTTATTGTTTCTATAGATATTCTATACATATAGTGTAGTCCGCCAACCTGCACTTGGCCAGTGTGGTGGGCTATGACCTTATACCTCTTGTATTGAAGGGAGGGCCGTGCCCAGCAGTGGGATGTTAAAAACCAGAAAAATAGCTGAATACATCTATAGATAGGTCTCTAAAACCTAACATAGTATTATTGAATATATTACTAAAGTTTTCTTCACGCTGTATCGGTTTACCGGAAACGAATGAAATTTGTAATGGAACTAGTTTTTATCTGTGATTAACATATTTTTTGTCTATAAAGTAAGCGAAGACTCGGGAAAAACTAATTTTATATAGACACTAGCTTTTGCCGGCGGATTTGCTCTGAGCTAAGTGATAATTTTCTGTTATTGTTAAAGTTTTTTTAAACCAACTTCAATAACAAACACCTCCAGGTAAATTTCTAAGAAATTAATTAAATTTCTAAGAAATCTATTGTTAGCTATAACGCCGGCGTGTCCGCGGTCGTTGAGGGAATAATTACAAATATTTACAGAGTTTTGTGTTGTTCTATAAAGACATTTGCAAAGAGAAATAGAGAATATGACTGGTACTAAAGACTTCATATAAACACAGTACAGAAGTACCATTTCAAATGTGCCTCGCATTTAAGTAATTTAAACGTCAAACGATGTACCCAACAAAATAAACCGCCATACTTATGCAATAGAAACGCTTGCTAATCATTTTTATTGTCCAGACCGCGTCCAACCCTCGAAGGGAAAATTTCCTTGATTCTTCTGTTTTGTAACTGCATGTTATAATAAAGAACTTACAAGTTCTTCATTTATCGAATTATTTAATCTTATTTATACATATAATAAAATTGTAATGAAGCCGAATCTGTACCACATTAAATATTTTTTGGTAAATCTTATTGAAATAGACTTTATTATCGATATAGAGGCCGAATGTATAGTTTTTAGAATTTTTGTCTGTCTGTCTGTGTGTCTGTCTGTCTGTTGCCGCATCACGGAAAAACCACTACATGGAATTTCATGAAATTTGTTATGGTGAACGCGGGCGGAGCCGCGGGCAATGCTAGGCTTATAATATTAAGCTAGTGATTCATAATTTTTTCACCTTTTTTAAAATTGCACTAATGCAATATTACGGTGAAAATTGGGTCATTTTATATATATATATATATATATATATATATATAAAATTGTTTCCAAATCTTTTTTATTGATACCACTAAAGCTCGTCAAAGCTACTAAACAAAAAAAAGTCGGTTGACAAAAACATAGGACAATAAAAACTTTTTAACAAAAAAATAAAAACCGACTTCAAACAAAAGCACTAAAAAGTAAAAAATAACTGATTGGTAGTTTTCATTTACTATACATACCTAATCAAATATTTTCGAAGTCGGCGTGCTTTGCTTTGTATGGGCTGGCACCGATTTCGAAAATATTTGATTAAGTATGTATAGTAAATGAAAACTACCAATCAGTTATTTTTTACTTTTTAGTGCTTTTGTTTGAAGTCGGTTTTTATTTTTTTGTTAAAAAGTTTTTAATTTTCCCTTTTTAGTGTAGACAGTAGTAGCATAGTAAGGATTCTAACGTGTTAGGCTTGTCAAATCAAACAAAATAAGCCCAAACTCAAAGTATCTACTATTAGCCGTTGAAGAGTTCCACCTATCCACCTTCTGGCCTTGCCATCATATCAGGTCAACAACACCGAACCACTATACTATCAACGGAAATAGAAATACTTGCAAAGTTTCAAGTCAATATGACAATTAAAAGTAGGTTAAATTCATCATTAGTTGTTTTTCCACCTTTAGGGGTGCTATTTTTTTTTGAAATTTAAATGAGACCAATCTGGAAGTATACCCTTTCAAACAAAACAAAAATTGTCCAAATCGGTTAATAAATGACGGAGTTCTGAGGTAACAAACATAAAAAAAAAAACATACAGTCGAATTGAGAACCTCCTCCTTTTTGAAGTCGGTTGAAAAGGTACTTAACTGTTTTGTCTTTGACTATTTATACATACATAGATTGTTGCAGAATAAGTTGTACGACATGAGTAGCTCATAGGTTTCAAGAAAAAAAACATTTTTAAAGATAGAGTAATTATTTATAGTTTGGTCAAGTTAGCTCGAAAAATAGAGGTAGGCTTGCATAAATTCCCAATAAACTAAAAATTTACATGAATGTTAGGAATATCATTATAATGAAATTGTGAAAAGTCCCCATCGATCCCTTGTGTGCAAAAAAATGTATGCAAGGTCAAAGTTCGCAAAAATGATTTTTTTTTTGGATTTTTCAGCGAAACGGTTAAATAAAAATAAAAATGGCTTAGACGAATATTGTATATCATGCAATTACCTACAAAAAATATTCTTACAATTTTTTTCCTAAGATTTACCATTTCTGAAAAAAAGCTCCCTAGCGAAAATTTTCAGCTTCTTGGGAATTTATGCAAGGAATATCTATTTTGACCGGACTATTAAGATGATTTTAATATACGTGTATGATTTTAGTTTAAAATAAATGTTAGAAGTTATATCAAAGTAGGTAGTTAACGAAGTTTTCGCTGTGAAGTTATCGAAAACAAAATTCACTCGAAACATATTATGCGTGTTTATCGCATATTTAAAAATTATATATTGCCATGAAAAATAATCACGGTTTGGGTAAAATTAGTAACGATTTGACATGCAAACTTAAAATGTCAGGAAATAAAGGAAGGTTATGTACTTATTTGTATAAATAAGCTATAATACTATAAAATTTGACTCCTACATCTCGCTAGATTGTATGTACATCTACGATATTTTATATACTAGTGAATCACCCTTGCTCCGCTCGGGTAAGTCCCTGCTTGCGTTTTTACGTTTAGTATAGATTTGTCAGAAATGAGATATTTTCCTGCAGTAAAAAGTATCCTATATGTTGACCCGAATAACCAGCTATCATCATACCAAAATTCATTAAAATCCCTACGGTGGTTTTTTCTGTGATGCGGTCACAGACAGACAGACAAAATTCTAAAAACTGTAGATTCGGCCTCTGTATCGATAATAATGTCTATTTCAATAAGATTTTCCAAAAAATATTTAATGTACAGATTCGGCTTAGTAAGAATTTTATTATATGTATAGATTAGCAGACCCGGCCACGCGTTGCTGTGGTACAATTATGAAAATCGTTAATTCATCATTCACTCCTACGTTTAAGAAAAAACATTTGAATACTGTCTATTCAGTTCCATATTATTATTACAGGTTACTATTATACGTTTAATGTTAAACTCCGTTTTCAATGCTGTATCGTAGTGTTTGATTGCAAATTATGTATGTATGTATGTGTGCCTTTTCTTACGTCCCACTGCTGGGCACGGGCCTCCCTTCAATATGAGGGTGATTAGGCCATAGTCCACCACACTGGCCAAGTGCGGGTTGGCGGACTTCACATGCCTTTCAAAAACTTGCTAGGTTGGCTCAGACATGCAGGTTTTATTACCATGTTTTCCTTCACCGTAAGACAAGTGGTAATTATATTGGAAATGATTCGCACATCAAAAAATGAGATTTGAACTCGCCTCGTTCGGTTTCCTAAGCGAGCGCGTCATCACTGGGCTACCACTGCCTTGCTTTATAGACAGACACTCGTAAGACATATTCTTTCATAATTATTTTAAATAGCGAAGAAATAATAAAATTATTCATGTCCTTATAATAAGGCAAAACAAATGGAAATAAGTGGCTCAAACGCAAATAAAAAATATTTTATAGCAAATTACAGAAAATGGTACGGGACAAATTGAGTGGAATTCGTAACCAACATTATTTGTCATACACAAGTGATATACTCGTACACGTCACATCTGGCGGAATGATTGAGGTGTAATATTATGGGACGGCGCTATTTTTTATTTAAATTATATAGTATAACTAGCATTGCCCGCGGCTCCGCCCGCGTTCAGATGACCAAAAACCAAATTCTTAGGTTTTACATATTAGTATACTCTTACAATGCAGTTTTTATATTTTATCTCAGAAATGAGATATTATCCCGCGGTAAAAAGTATCCTATATGTTGACCCAGATAACCAGCTATCATAATACCAAATTTCATCAAAATCTGTCCAGTGGTTTTCTCGTGATGCGGTAACAGACAGACAGACAAACAGACAGACAAGACAGTCAGACAAAAATTCTAAAAACTATAGAATCAGCCTCTGTATCCATATTAATGTCTATTTCAATTAGATTTTCCAAAAAAATATTTAATGTACAGATTCGGCTTAGTTACAATTTTATTATATGTATAGATATCAATCTTTATTATGATATACATTTTTTTCTAGTTATATACTACTTTACACGTTTTATTGTCAATTTTAACCCACGATACAAAAACGACGGGGTGTTATAAGTTTGATGTGTCTATGTGTGTCTGTATGTGCCATCGTAGCTAACTAACGGATGAAACGATTTTGGTAATGTTGTTTTTTTTTTGTTTTAGAGGTGAATTAGTCGGGAGTGTTCTTAACTGCGTTTGATGAAAATCGGTCCAAGATGGTCGGTTTTTTTACATTTTTAATTTAAGTTTATTTAGGCGAGGCGCTAATTTGTTGTAGCTCGAATAGGAGAGTCAACTATGTTTTTTTTTAAATATTCATAACTAAGACACGATGATCAAGGTCTAACCCTTTCTTATATACTATAAAATAATGTCATTACGTCTGTTATTTCGTGTGCTTAATTCAAGAATTCCTGGTCCAATTCACATGATTTGATTTTTTAAATTCAAAGGATAAATTGTAGTACCCGGATAGACTGTGGACTGGAGTGTAGCAATCATAAAATTTTACACATTTATATTATTCGCAATAGTAGGGGAGCCCAAGAGGGGATTTTCTGTAGTTACTCGAGCGCGGCAGATTAACATAAAAGAGGTTACCTTGCACTCTATTGAGTACTTTCACCATAATATAAGTCTTCTATATAAAGGGGCGCGTCTAGGGAAGCCGATTAATATATTTAAAAAATGTTTTGATAAGGTAGAAATACTTGAAACCGTCAGATTAAGGTGTGGTAGGCTAGTCACATCCTGAAAAGTGTCCAATTTAATAATCTGCCGATTTGCTCAAGCCTAAGAGGCAAAACATTTTTTAAATATTTTAATCGGCTTCCCTAGACGCGCCCCTTTATATAGAAGACTTATATTGTGGTGAAAGTACTCAATAGAGTGCAAGGTAACCTCTTTTATGTTAATCTGCCGCCCTCGAGTAACTACAGGAAATGCCCAAGAGGGGATACATATATGTATAAATATGTAATATAAATAAATAAATAAATATTTTGGGACTTTAACACACATCACCATCTAGTTCCATGGTAAGCTACGAGGCTTGTGTTATGGATACCAGATAGTTGATACACTACACATATATAACTTTAAATACATACATATTATAAATATAGACACCCATGACTGGAGTACAAACTTTCGTCATCACACAAATGAATGCCCCCAGCGGGACTCGAACCCGCGACCGCTGGCACAGTAAACATGTCCAATCTAAAATGTATGTACATATGAATGTATGTATGTATAATTCTGAATTTTTACACAAAACTTCTACGTATTGGTCGTTTCAAAACATCCTCAAGCAGGCCGATTGTAACAAACGCTGACATATCCTGGTGCAGCGAAAGCTACTTAACTATGCTCCAGATTACAGCGGGCCATAAATAAGGGCAGTAGTCCCAAAGTGTTTATAAATTTACTAAGGAAATTTGTACACATTCGTTGCTTGGGTTCCTTAAACTTTGATACAACAAAGTTTAAGTAAGCTATTAAGATAGGATTTTGCACTTTTAATACGAATAAATCAGTTTGTTTAGTTATGTTATAGCTTTATTTCATAATGGCAAATGAAATATTATGTTATAGTTACTTCTTATTTATTGTTATCGATATGTGTATAAAGTTAGAGTTTGTTGTTTGTTTGTTTGTTTGTTTGTTTGTTTGTTTGTTTGTTTGTTTGTTTGTTTGTTTGTTTGTTTGTTTGTTTGTTTGTTTGTTTGTTTGTTTGTTTGTTTGTTTGTTTGTTTGTTTGTTTGTTTGTTTGTTTGTTTGTTTGTTTGTTTGTTTGTTTGTTGTAATCTCTGAAACTAGTGGTTCGATTTGCATTTTATTATTTTTTAAAGTCTATTTCTTAGGCTAACGTCACTTTACTACCCTTAATAGCAATCATACATATTATACACGGCTAAAGCCTCGGGGAAACGCTAGTGATATATTTTCATATTTTGTAAAGTAGATGAGATATAATCTTATTTTTTTTCAAACTTCGCATTTTATTGATGTAGTAGGTATACAATAACATATAAATTCATTCAAACCATTATATATATATATATATATATATATATATATATATATATATATATAATATATAAATAAATATTATATATATCTATTCAAATTTTCGCATTTATTATAATCTTCTATAGTTATTATAAAGAGGTAAAGTTTGTAGGTAAGTTTGTTAGTTTCTTTGTAGGAAATAATCTCTGGAATTACTAAACTGATTTAGATGAATTTTAGTAAAAAAATAGTTTCCCGGAAATCACCCCTTAAAACCTCCTTTAAAATGGGGATGAAAGTTTGTGTAGGGAAAAAAAGACGGTATGATAACCTAAAAAAAAAATCATTCTGAAAATGTGCGGGTAAATAATACAAAGTTAAGAAGACTCAAAACAGACTGTTAAGGAACAGTTTGAAAACCATTTCATTATAAAGTCATATTGCTTATTGAAATAGTGTGGTAGAATCGGGGTTGTACATCAAACGTTTGCGAAAATTGAGCATTTATACGAATCAGCGCCTCGTGATGTGTACAAACGGTTTTGATGCTTACCAAATTTAAATATAATTTTGATGTCTTTATTTTAAAATGACAACGAAAATTAAGTATATTTTTAACTTTGTTGCGAATTTTATAGTCGCTAATATATAGGTACATATTTTTTACATCTTCGCACAATTTTTGCAATTTGGTATGTATTTGGTACAGCTATTTTACCTAAGGTCTCAGGTTCGATTTCTACTCTCAGAATACTGTTTCAACTGATTATAACTTTATTTTAATATAAGGATGAAAATAAATGGAATTTTCAACATTTTTACGAATTTTGCAATTATCGTACCTAATGATCTTTTCCGGTTACAAACTATAGAAATAACTAACAATTTCATTAAAATTTACTAAATTTTTACTTCAAATTGTTTGTAAAGTATTTAAAATCCGGATAATAATAAAATACCATTTGACTAATATTACTATGGAGATAGGAAGGATCACCTTCTTGCCTTCATAGGGAGAAGACCAGAATTCTTCAAAGCTAATAAAATTTTATTTGAGTTCTGGCTCATTTGATTCGTTTCGATGAGTCTCGTTGTACTCAACTCCAAGTGTTTTTAGTCATCTATTATAATCTATAATAATATTATAAAGTAGTAAAGTTTGTGAGTTTGTGACGTTGTAGGGGGTAATCGCTGGATCTACTGAACCAATTTAGATGAAATTTGGTAAAAAGATAGTTTGAGACCCTGGGAAGGCCATAGGATTTTATCTCGGAAATCATCCCTTAAGGGGGTGAAAAAGGGGATGAAAGTTTATATTGGGAAGCAAGGTAGTAAACTATAAACCAGCTACGCAAACCGCACTAAATTTAGTCTACTTTTTATCGACTGATATACAAATATAAACATTAGAAAAGAGAAATTTGATTATATTACATCCTTTTCCCAAATAAACATTTTAATAAATATTGAAACGTGTACACCGAACTACACTGGCCCGCAATTTTGTAATAATATCATGTTTGATTTTTTCTAAAGCTATTTAAATATTTACAGCATACTGAAATTTAAGCTATATCTCGATTTTAGGGCAGGATCTTTTGAAATGATACCATTGACTTTTGGTTATCATTTTGAATAGGGATTTTCATTTAAACTAGCAATAGTACACTACTTCACCTGCATAGCTTATAATTTTATGTATGTACAATATTAGATAGTCTACAACTTTCCTCAGTAAGCAATAAAATGCTATAATAACGTGAAGTAGCTTTATCATAATATTATATAATAAATATAATAAAGTAACAAAAAAAAGTCAAAATGAAATATTTTTTTCACCATTTAACTAAAGAGGTATAAAGTTAAATTCTGCTATCAGTTCTCAAAGAAAGTACTCGAACACTAGTCGAAGAAATTAAGTTTGTCTTAAAGTTTTTGCATTTTTTACTGAGTCCGTCTTAATATTAGGTATAAAATAGGAGTATTTTATGTTAGAAAATGTAAATTAGGTTTGTAAGCTTATATTCTTCTATTACTGTAGCTGAATATAATATTGCTACTGAACCAATTTTTGAAAAAAAAATTTTTTTGTTGATGATATGCTTGAATAAGTTCTAAATTTTCCTGTCACGTAATGGATGGAGATGAGGGAAGTAAATTATTGCATGTAACATTAAAATTTATTAAATACACGTTTTCTTTTTTTTTAATATACTTTTTAATTTATTTATGACATGAATTTTTAAAGAGCTTACAGATTTGGGTTCATTTTTAAGACATTTGGATAACATATTTTTATATTGTTACAGGAAATCGCAGCCATCCTTATCAGCTTCGATAAACATAGTGATTGGCAGTCCAAAGAAGTCAAAATACGGTAAGTGAATCTAGAATATGGTAGTCATACATATTTCTGTAGCAGACAACTCCTTTTTGGAAAGATAATTGTAAATGATTTCTAAGTTTGAACACGCGTGCTGTATTTAAATGTATAGCTTAACAATGTCTGGCTTTAACATATCTGTACACTGTACAGTCACAGACGGGTAAAAAAGACTCGAAAATCATCCCGACTCTTTGAAACATACTCTTAAATTTCGACTAGAGAAATGTAAGAGACAACCGAACATGAATTTTAATGTGCCTTCGCTACAAACGTTCCACCTTATCCTGTTGAAAAGAAAAAGCTTTAAAGCTGTACATGCAAAATCAGATGGAAAACGTAAAAAAGTTTCCACATGGGGCATGAATTAAAACTATCAGTAGGCTAACATCTTCTTACTTTTATACTGTTACAGTGTCTGTACCTAATTTGGCGCCCAACGAGGGACCCGTTCCAAGTTGTAACAACTTTAAGCAAATTAAAACTTCCACTGTGACTACTGCTCTCTTAGTCTGCTCTGTTGAAATATTAACTCTTTATGAGGACGTAGTGTACTTTTGGAATTTCGATGTGCCCGCAGATTCGAGTCGTTACTTTAAAATTTAATACGGAGATCCGTTTGGAGTTCGGATAGTTTAGTTGTCTTTATGAATTAGATCGGTTGTGGAATGAAAGTTGTCGGTAAATTTTCACGTTTGAAAGGTCATTGATATAAATAATATCTCAACTTGTTCTAACGACATCGTAAATATTTTTGCTTTGCAACAGAAAATAATTAATTTCGTAGAAATGTTTGATTTAAAATGTTATAACTTAAAGATTTTCATATTTTTTACTTACTAAATAATTTCTAATTTTATCTCACGTTTGTATATATAATTATAATATTATCTATACTTATATTATAGTGGCAGAGTTTGTTTGTTTGAATGAACGCGCTAATCTCAGAAACTACTAATCGGATTTGAAAAATTCTTTTTGCATTAAATAGCCCGTTTATTAGGGAAAGCTATAAACCTATATATCATATAACATAGAGTCTATCTACTCCATACTAACTGTTAAAACGTACCTATACAATTTTAATTATATAAACTAAAGTTTATTCAAAAGACACAATTCCTTTGAAACAGGTAGGTGGTGAGATGATTTATATTCTATACATATAGGTGCTTTCTATATTCAGGCGACGTTGATCGAACGACTTGATTGTTCGACTGAATTGAAGTTAAACATTGTATTTACGATGTTACGAAGTCGAATGGTTAAGTTAAAACAGTGCAGTAAACATACTCGTATAAAGTAGAAGTATAGATTTCTCAGAGATGATATCTCATCTCTGAGAAATCTATACTAAATTTAAATAATTTTCCGTGCTAAAAAGTATCCTATATATAGATCCAGATAACCATCTATCATCATACCAAATTTCATCAAAACTGAGCCAAACGTATCGTCGAATCAAACCTCTGTCTCATTTAGCGTATGCTTATGAGAATGGAAATGCTGTTATTATTGTAAATGTTAATTTTAAACATTCATATGTTAAATCAGAAATCAATATGTTAAGTAATCGAGATAATATTGTATTAAGCTAACCAATTAATCAACGTGAGCTGCGTCAATAAACGCTGGCTTATCGACGTGCATCATTACTGATTAGAGTTAAATTAGAATTGATAGAACTGGATTACTTATGATTCAAAAACTTAAAGTTTTAAGTTTAGATACAACTAGCGACTGACTCTCACTTCATTCGAGTTTATTGTATAGGTACGTTCAAATGATTAGTATGGACTCGTATACTTAGGTATGATGAGTTTTATATTCCTTACTTGAGAAATTATTGATTCTCCAAACTTCCATTCCCTTTTCACCCCCTTAAGAGATGATTTCCGAATGATGAACTATTTATTTAGTACCTATTTATATATTATATTTATTCCATACTAACCGTTAAAATGCACCCAGGGATGAACCCGAGCAAAGCAAGGATGATTCGCTAGCACTATTTACTTTAATATTCTCATATTTTTATAGTTTATTATGCAAAACCCAATATTTTTTTTATTACATTGTTATTAAATATATATGCTAAATATTTTATATTTAATTAAGTATAGATTCTAACATCCACAGGTATAACTGTTTAAATGTGAAATGCGCTATAGTCTCGAAGCCTGGAGCCATATATAAATAACTTATTTTAGATAAATATCGTTAATAGAGATCTACTAAAACATGTATAGAAATAAAATAACTAAGAATTATATCACGTGATCAGATTGTCACTTTCAACTATATGTGTATAATAATCTATACATATAATAAAATTCTCAGTCGAATCTGTATATTAAATATTTTTTGGAAAATCTTATTGAAATAGTCATTATTATCGATAAATCTATAGTTTTCAGAATTTTTGTGTCTGTCTGTCTGTGATAGCATCACGGAAAAACCACTGGAGGCATTTTAATGAAATTTGGTATGATGATAGCTGGTTATCCGGGTCAACATATTGGATACTTTTTACTGCGGGAAAATATCTATCTACCTTCGTATCTGAGAAATCTATACTAACCGTTAAAACGTATCTACAGACGAATCCGAGCGGAGCGAGAGTGAGTCGCTAGTTTCATATATTATAATAATAAAAATGGTCTAATGTGATTGACTGCCAGGAGTATCTCATAAGTCATACAATAAATAAATTTTCTATTACATTTTTGCATATATTTGGTCCCAACTTTTAGATGTTATAATTTGATGACTGTCCAATTCTATCTATGGCTCATTAGTTTTGAGAGCTAATCCAGCCTTCATTGGGCCGGCTTGCGTCGATTAATTTGACAGACTAGTGTGACACTGCCTTGTTAACTTAGCTTGTCTATACATATAATAAAATTGTAACTTAGCCGAATCTGTACATTGAATATTTTTTGGAAAATTTTATTGAAATAGACTTTATTATCGATACAGAGGCCGAATCTATAGTTTTTAGAATTTTTGTCTGTCTGTCTTTCTGTCTGTCTGTGTGTCTGTCTGTCTGTTACCGCATCACAGAAAAACCACTGAAAGGATTTTGATAAAATTTGGTTTGGTGATAACTGGTTATCCGTGTCAACATATAGGATACTTTTTATCACGGGAAAATATCTCATTTTTGAGAAAAAATACAAAAAAAATATTAAAAGAATCATAAAGTTTGAAAATATAAGTAACTGTGGCAATTAAAATTAGAATTATATTTACAGTTTTTTAAAACCGTAGATACTTCTGTCTACTTTCTATCTAAACTATTCAATAATATTTTTGTGTGTAGATGCCATCTGTACTATTATACTATGAATTTTAGGATATCGAAAACCTTAGATCCCCCCATGACTACATTTCCTGTAAAGCACTGGAAACGTCGGTAACAAAAAATCAGAATAAAATCGCGAAGAAAATTATTTTATTTAAAATATCAAAATACTAGCGGCTCACACTTGCTTCGCTCGGGTTTAACTCTAGGAAAATAAAAACAAATCTATCCCTCGGGAACCGTATATTTTTTCGTGATAAAAAATAGCCTATGTGTTATTCCAGAATAAAATCTATCTTTGTGCCAAATTTCATCCAGTTCCGTTCAGCCGTTCTGGCGTGAAAGAGTGACAAACATCCATACATACTCACAAACTTTCACAATTATAATATTTATATAGATTTGCGACCGTATTATGAAATTAATTATTAGAAAACTTCCGAACTTCACAATTCTCAAAAAACACTTCATAGGTCCTTGAAACTACGCAAAGTAATAAAAAAAACCAGTCTAAAATTAATTTTGAACAAAACAAAAAGTAATTTATAAGGTAGAATTTAATACGGAGTTATATTCGCTAACCACGAACGAGCCCTTGGGTCAAAGTATCGCCATAAATCGAAATATTCTGAAGGCAATAAAGTTTGTGAATAGACAAGCAATAACAGCCGACGTCACGGCAGTTACGAGTTTTTATTCGGAAATTAATTCTTTACGTGTCATAATGTTGCCATTTTTCAGATAAATTGTTTTTTCATTTTATTCACTTGGGATGGATATTGTGTGGTAATTTATAAATTAATATGTGAATAAAAAATTTTTTTTGGCAATTTTAGAGTTCAGCATCCCAAAGCCAAAAAAGTCTATTGTCCATTTCCGCATACCACTTGCATTCATATAGTTCGTTTGTAGGCTAGAAAAACCAGCACTAGCTATTTAAATCCAACGGAACCTGTCCCGTCTGTTAGAGTCCCGGATCTCACTAGGGTCCCGTCCGGACCCTGATCCGTCCGGGCATCGCATGATTTCTTACTCACCACTCAACCACGACGCCCCGATGGCAGGTCTGCTGAAGCAGATCATAACAGCCAAGGGGTTGCTCCCACGATCCACTTTGCTTATTAGAGAAGTATGTACCAGGAGGTACACCACCCGCTGAAGTGGACTCAGTGTGTTTTAGCCATAAATAGGTTCCTGGCTGAAATCTTCACAGAATGTATTAATTTTCCTGACCAAAGAGCGTACCCTAAAATAAAATACGTCTTTGAATTTTGAAATTTCACACGTGATGGCACGTTTGGCTCAGTTTATAGTGACCCTACTTACTGAGGGCATTCATTTGAGTGATGAGCACGAATGTTTGTACTCCACTCATGGGTTAATATTTATAATCCATACTTAATATTATAAATGTGAAAGTGCATTTGTTTGTTTGTCCTTCTTTCATGTAGAAACGGAACGACGGTTTGTTGTGATTTTTTGTGTAGAGATAGTTGGAGGGCTGGAGAGTGACATATGCTACTTTTTACTGCGGCAGATTATCTTATTCCCACGGGAAAACACGTTCTAATACAACCCAAAAAATACTTATGATCGGAATTACTTGAAACTTGGTATTAATGCTCTTCAGTACAATTAAATAAATATTTGTTTTAGCATTTTTAGAAATTCATCCCATAAGGGGGTAAAATAAGACATGAAAGTTTGTATGAAAACTACCTTCTTATAATACTTTCTTAGATTTACGCGAATGTTTGACATTATTAAATAAAACTATCTTTTCGGATTATTTCGCGGATTTATTTTGATTTTTGGTTCCCCAACCAAACCAAAAATCAAAATAAATCCGCGAAATAATCCGAAAAGATAGTTTTATTTAATAACTACCTTCTTAGTTTTTTTGTGTAGTTTAAGCGCGAGCGAAGCCGCGGGTTCTGCTGGTATGTATATTTAATGTTATATATGTGTAGTGTATCAACTATCTGGTATCCATAACACAACTCTCGTAGCTAACCATGGAACTAGATGGTGCTGTGTGTTAATATCCCGATATATTAAATTGCTGAGAACGTTATACAAAAAAAAACTTGGAACATTATCTTATCTTAATCTGAAAAATATGCGCGAAATACAATTATAACAACGTTTATTTTCCATAACTTCCAATAATTCCTCCACGACCGCGGACACGCCGGCGTTACAATTAACAATAGATTTCTTAGAAATTTAATTAATTTCTTAGAAATTTACTTGGAGGTCTTAATTATCATATTTTAGCGCCTATAACGAAAATCATTATAATAAATTAAATGGATACCCTTCTTATTGAAGAACTATTGATCCTTCATTATGTTAAGCAAACAACGTTACGTGTGGCTAATTTGCATAACGTTCTAAATACTGATTAAGCCGTTAGTTAGACCTTCCGGTATAAACCAGGTATTATTATACAAGTCAATGTTACATAAATACTTAGAAAAATTTGCTTACACCTAAATTATAAACTCTAAAGTACCTCTGCACGGCTTTTATATCTTTAAAATTTTACAGAACCTTACAAAGGTAATTAACAAAAAAACAAAAACCGACTTCAAAAAAAGCACTAAAAAGTAAAAAAATAACTGATTGGTAGTTTTCATTTACTATACATACCTAATCAAATATTTTCGAAGTCGGTGTGCTTACATACGTACTTACATACAATTGAGAACCTCCTCCTTTTTGAAGTCGGTTGAAAATAGGTCTTCCTCCTACTTAAATAGGTCATAATTCCCCAAAAATAAGTCTTTACTTAGGTTGCTATATTGAAAAAAATAGGTTCTAACTGGAAAGAATAAAAAAAACCATATAACAAGTTTGGACTAAGCAAGGGCGGGTTTCATTTTTGGTCTGGAAATAATATTTTTTACTGCCCCGAGTAAGTCTTGTTGATGTAGAACGTTTTACGCGATTAAGCTTTATTGCCTAGAAAGTGCTAAAAATGATCGATTTACGATTCTATTAGTGGAGAGCATGTAACAAGCACCTGAAAGTCATTGAAGTTAAAAAAAACAATTATAGTAGGGGAGCCCAAGAGGGGATTTTCTGTAGTTACTCGAGCGCGGCAGATTAACATAAAAGAGGTTACCTTGCACTCTATTGAGTACTTTCACCATAATATAAGTCTTCTATATAAAGGGGCGCGTCTAGGGAAGCCGATTAAAATATTTAAAAAATGCTTTGATAAGGTAGAAATACTTGAAACCGTCAGATTAAGGTGTGGTAGGCTAGTCACATCCTGAAAAGTGTCCAATTTAATAATCTGCCGATTTGCACAAGCCTAAGAGGCAAAAATCATCATAAACTTTATAGTCGATGCCGCGCTCGAGTAACTACAGAAAATCCCCTCTTGGGCTCCCCTACTATTATGAGTAACTAGCAAATCCCACGGCTTCGCTCGTGCTAAAACTACAAAAAATCTCTTAAAAGGTAGTTTCTTACAAACTTTCATGCCCTATCTTACCCCCTCATGGAATGAATTTCCAATCTTAAACATGTATTTATTTAATTTTATCAAAGAGTATTAATAATAGCAAGTTTCAAGTAATTCTGGTCATAAATATTTTTTTGGATTGTATTATGACGTGTTTTCCCGTAGGAATGAGATGATGCCCCGCGATAAAAAGGAGCCTATGTCACTCTCTAGCCCTCCAACTATCTACATACAAAAAATCACGACAATCCGCCACTCCGTTTCGACGTGAAAGAAGGACAAACAAACAAACAAACAAACAAACAAACAAACACACTTTCACATTTATAATATTAGTATGGATTCTTATTTTCGAGCCCTTTTTTTAAGCCTAACGTATGAGCTTAGCTCGCTTTTTTATATATCTTAGCTGTTATTGTATAGCTTTATCAAGTATTTGATATCATTTTTTGAAGTCGATAAAAATGTTTTTTCATTAAAATGCCTAAATTACCTTTTAATAGCTCGATTTTATTGTTTTGGCCATTAATGGGGCCCTTAAAAATGGCTAAAAAGGCTTACGAAACCTCACTAAACGATCTAATTTATGATTTATATTGAATCTTGAAGGCTCAGGTTTGTATGGAAATCGAATTTCTCTTTTCAGGCCTGTTAAATGAAGTTAATTTAACCTTAATTTTCAGTCTCTTTAAAATTAAACGGTTGTATCTCAAAACACATGAGACTGAAATGAATTTGGCGATAAGATCGTGTATGTAAATTTTCACGGCTGTTTTCATTTTACACTTAATTGTTATTTTATCACGCGGTTACCCATCCAATTTTTGTCGAATATCATGGCGCTTGACTTTAAGGCCTTAAAAATTACAAGTAACTGGAGATTTTTTACAATATCGGGCTATTTCAACTCGGTGTTAGAATATGGTCATAAGTACCAGTAGATTAGATAAGTTTGACTATCACATATGTATTTTAACTGAAACTAAAGTAAAATTAATAGGTAATTTTAATTAAAAGTCCATGATAGCCCAGTAATAACGCGCTTACTTAGGAAACGAGTTAAGCGGGTTCAAATCCCGGGCCGCGCACCTCTGATATTTTCATACGGTTATTTTATACGGTGAAGGAAAACATCGTTAGGAACCCTGCATATCTGAGAGAACTTAGTAAGTTTTCGAAAGACATATGTAATCCACCAACCCTCACTTGGCCAGCGTGGTGGACTATAGCCTGATTCCCCTCGTATTGAAGGGAGGCCCTCTCCTAGCAGTGGGGCGTTAAAAAGGGCTGAATACATACACAAATAACATTAATACCTATGAGGTTTTGTTTCTGTCTTATGAAATGATATATCAATATAGAATATATTTATATACTTAACTAAAATCACGATCTTGTTGTTGTTAATCTACTAAAAAGATATTAATTTTAATGTAACATGAACTACCTCAATTGTTTTTTTTTATTTCTCGAGAATAGTGTTTTCCACAATATATAAAAGAAAATTACACTGGACCACATAGAGATCTACCTAAATAAGTAATCAGTGAACATACATACATACAAAAAATATATGCGTCAAACATAACATCCTCTTAATAAAGTCGGTTAAAAAGCTGGAAATATAAAAGCTTAAACGTACATAAAATTAAAGTTAAAGGCGATGTTAACTTATAGATTTCGCAGCTTAAACCGTAAAGTTATGACGATTATAAACGTTGGGTATTCCTCACAAAGTTTGAGAAGTTTAATAGCTTCTCGAGGAAAGTGTGGAGGTGCTATATATTATGCTTATAATATCGGTTAGAATAATTCAGTTACGTGACGAGTGTTTTAGATAACTGGATTATTTTTAACTTTCAATAAGTAGGTTTTGTCTTTGAAAGAAGGTACTTAAAGCAAATTTATGTCTCTTTTTGTATGTATTTATGTACGTATGTTACGTGATCTCTTCGATTTTTATATGTATGTATAAATAAATATAAATAAATATGTTGAGACCTTACCCAGCACCAACTAGTTCCATGGTAAGCTACGAGACTTGAGTTATGGATACCAGATAGTTGATAAACTACACATATAACTTTAAATACGTACATATCTATACTATAATAAAACTGTAGAGGTCGAATGTCTGTACATAGAAAAAAAAATGCTAAAAACCGATTCATGGGGATGTAAGAAGACAAATAGAACAAATCCAGATTTTTTTCAAATTTTTATTTCTCTGTCTGTTTGTCTGTTTGCACGGGCTAATCTCCGAATCTATTGAACCGATTTAAATGAAATTTTGCATGGTGGTAACTTATATACCCGGGCAACATCTTAGATACTTTTTATCCCGAAAAATTAAAGAGTTCCCGTGGGATAGTTAAAAAGCTATAATAGCTTATACAGCTTGGTACATAAAAACTACTGATTGGATTTCAATAAAACTTTACAATAATATTCATACATGACAATAAAAAATCGGCTACTTTTCATCCCGGAAAATTAAAGAGTTCCCGTGGGGTAGATAAAAAACTATAGTATCTTATACAGCTTAGTAGACAAGTGTTTTTCTAGTTAGAAATATAAACACGCATGATTGGAGTTCAAAAGTCCTCATCACACAAATGAATGCCCCCAGCGGGACTCGAACTTGCGACCGCTGGCACAGCAAGTTTGTAGTGACTCTCACTACAAACAGAGCCAAACAAATATATTATATAAAATTTTTGCTAAAATTGAAACTTGTTAGTTAAAGGTGTGAGATTTAATTAGTCTAAGCTTCTTGTGATGTTAACAATGTGAAGTTGAAACGACTTTGTTAAATTCCTTATATTATTTTTTCGTATATTATAGTTCTTTTTTTCTTTTATGTACCTTAAACATTTTTATTTGTTAGCAAAATATATTTAAATAAAAAATAATTCTTCTCTAAATAGAAAGGTATAGAGCTATTAACGTATTTTTTTTCATATATATACATACATAAAATATACTTCATTCATATATATTTATACTAATAAATATAGCAGGAATATTTTATAAAATATAACTCATAATCTAGGACGCTAGTGAGTCAAAGAGCTTCTCAATTTTTAGAACTAAAAAAAGACATTATTAAATAAAACTATCTTTTCGGATTATTTCGCGGATTTATTTAGATTTTTGGTTCCCGACGTTTCGAATGCTTTACAGCATCCACGGTCACGGGAGAGACTGAGGTGTTACATGTCTTGAAGGTATAGTGGTTACAGACAGCCTACCCACAATTTACAAAATTGTGGGTAGGCTGTCAAGGCATTCGAAACGTCGGGAACCAAAAATCAAAATAAATCCGCGAAATAATCCGAAAAGATAGTTTTATTTAATAATGTCAAACATTCGCGTAAATCTAAGAAAGTATTATGAAAAAAGACAACTAATAATACAATATTTATCTAGATTTACATAAAAGCTAACTTTTGGGTAGTAACTTTAGTAAAATCGTGTTAATTTGAAATAGCGAAAGCTATCCTAAATAATAGGCAATAGAGGTTTCGTAGTTTGGTACTAAGAGTCTCTACCATTATCCCAGTGGGTTCTACAGCTTTTGTACCATAAATGTTTATATGCAACTTCATTTGAGTGCACTAACAGATGCAATCTATGGTTATAACTAGCTTTTAATCGTGACCTCCCTTGCGTTATTTAGAGTTATATTTGCATATTAATGATCGTATTGTACAGTAGGCAGTGGTAGCGTAGTGGTAAGGCGCTCGTTTTAGAAACCGAGTGAAGCGGGTTCGAATCTCGTGTCTTGCACCTTTGATATTTTCATGTGCAAGTCATTTCCAACATGATTACCATTTGTCTTGTGAAGGAAAACATCGTGAGAAATCTGCTTGGGAGAACCTAGCTAGTTCTCAAGCTTCAATCATTATCTTCTGCATGTTCCGTCTATCCTATAAAAGAGTAAGAATCTAAGGATTGCTAGTTTCACATCTACTTTATATAACGTCAATTCATTATTTATACAGTCAACTCAAAGTGAAAAGACACTGTATGTGGCTGAATTTTGACGCACAGTAAGACTTTTGCAAGCCAAATAACTATTTTTCTAGTCTATCTATATATGTATCAAAATCAACTGCTGTCCGTTTGTGTTGCTAAAACTCAAAAACGGCTGGATCGATTTGAATAATCCTTTTTTGTGGGGGTATGTAGGGGTGGTTTAAGTATTATTTTGTATCACTAACCGTCAAAACGTACCTAGGACGAACCCGAGCGAAGCGTTAGTGAGTCGCTAGTCATCTTACACATATATATATATATATATATATATATACTAGCGACTCACCCTCGCTTCGTTCGGGTTCGTCCCTAGGTTGATTCACCATACAAACTTTCATCCCCATTTTCATCCCCTTAAGGGATAATTTCTGGCATGGAAAGTATCCTATGTCCATACTAGAATCTCAAACTATCTTCTTACCAAGTTTCATCTAAATCGGTTTAGTAGATTCAGAGATTACCCCCTACAATGTCACAAACTCTGAAACTCACAAACTTTACCTCTTTACAATATTATTGGTATAGATATTGGCTTTTATATTTAGTTTCCTCAAATACTTTTTACGAAGAAAAATGCTTTAGTATAATAATTTTTAAATAAGGTATTTAACAGTAGCCTTGGAGCTACTTCTAATATATCTATGCACTAAATTTCATCCTAATATGTCCAGTCTTTTCAGCGTGAACAAGTAACAAACAGATACACATACAAAACTTTTGCATTTATATATAGGACCATTTCAACAACATTAATTTAAAGTACTTCAGATTCTTTATTGAAGTTAAGTCTTTAACACAGCTTAATGACTGTCAACGTACAGACATACTCAGGGCACGTTGTTTTATATATTCGCAATCATTCTCATCCCAAATGGTTTCCCGGGACGAGTATTTATTGTCCCGATTACTCTGATTGAGACATAGCACTGTGACGAAAATGCCTTACTTGTTAATCTTTTAGACCTTTATACGGACGAGTATTTAAAGATGTTGAGATTTTACTAAGGGTTGATTGAAGGAAACAAAAAAATTCAGTACCTTTTTTGTCTTTTTTTCAACCAATTTTTCAATATAACCAACATCATCTTGACAACGTCTATAAATAAATGTTAAAAATAATACTTTCTTAGATTTACGCCAATATTTGACATCTATACATTTAATAAAATTGTAACTAAGTCGAATCTGTACATTAAATATTTTTTGGAAAATCTAATTGAAATAGACATTATTATCGATACAGAGTCCGAATCTATAGTTTTTAGAATTTTTGTCTGTCTGTCTGTCCATCCGTCCGTCCGTCCGCCCGTCCGTCCGTCCGTCTGTCTGTCTGTTAACGCATCACGAGAAAACTACTGGACAGATTTTGATGAAATTTGGTATAATGATAGCTGGTTATCCGGTAATTTACCTGAGATAATTTATCTGAGAAAAAGTACAAATATGGCAATGTAAGTGTATATTAATATGTAAAACCTAAGAATTTGGTTTTTGGTCATCTGAACGCGGGCGGAGCCGCAGGCAATGCTAGTTTTAAATAAAAATATCTTTTCAGATTATTTCGCGGATTAATTTATTCATTATTTTAAAAGGATTTCCAAATATCATTTTTTGTAAAACTGTGGGTAGGCACTGTCTGTAACAAGTATATTACGCCTTTGAGGCGTCTAAAACCTTAGTCTCTCCTATGAGCATGATTGCTGTAAAGCATTCGAAACGTCGGGAATCAAAAATCAAAATAAATCCGCGAAAAAATAGTTTTATTTAAAACGTAAAAAATATTCTGATAATTTAAAATACACTTTGCATCATACATGATTCAATTTGTTAAGTCGCTTTTGTACAAATCGATATATCGTTTTATATTCGAACAGATGTTAGAGACGCGATTAATAGTTTTATATAATGAATAGTAGTCATAATTTTCAATGACTTATACACGTTTGGCTCAGTTTGTAGTGACCCTACTTGCTGCGCCAGCGGTCGCGGGTTCGAGTCCCGCCGGGGGCATTCATTTGTGTGCTGAGCACGAATGTTTGTACTCCAGTCATGGGTGTTTATATTTATAATATGTATGTATTTAAAAGTTATATATGTATAATGTATCAACTATCTGGTATCCATAACACAAGCCTAGCTTACCATGGAACTAGATGGTGTTGTGTGTTAATGTCCTGACATATTTATTTATTCAATTTTTGCCAAAACATTTTAAAGTGTACATATTCTGTTAAATATTGGGTTAAAATTTAATATTTAATAACATTTAGACAAGTAGACATTTTATAGCCCTTGTGATCAAAGAATCCTTAAAAATAGTAGATTAACTCTTGGTCTATTCCAAAATTCACTTTCAGGGATGAAAAGTAATAGTACTTATATAATTTTGTTACAGTAATTTGCTAGTCGCTAGTAAAAGTTTCTCCACAATCGGTTAAGCCGCACAGAAATCAAGTATAAACAGTATTTCTTTAATAGAGTATAATATATTGTTTATTACAGTAAATTATGAACTCAGCTAGGTAGTTTGAAAATACAGATGCTAGAATTTTATTTTTATATATACATAGATTTATAATCGTACTAGCAACTCACACCTTACGTTTAACATTTGATATTGATTTCTCAGAGATGAAATATTTTCCCGTAGTAAAAAGTATCCTATATGTTGACCCCGGATAACCAGCTATCATCATACCAACTTTCATCAAAATCCCTCCAGTGGTTTTTCCGTGATGCGGTAACAGACAGACAGACTGACAAAAATTCTAAAAACTATAGATTCGCCCCCTGTATCGATAATAATGTTTATTTCAATAAGATTTTCCAAAAAATATTTAATGTACAGATTCGGCTTGGTTAGAATTTTATTATATGTGTAGATATAAATAAAATAAAAGTAATTACTGAATAAAGCATACATTAAAGCGTATTTACAATCCGATTCAAAGACGCCAACTTCAATTTCCGCACACAACAATTGCTTTATACATCTGGTACACAATGTACTCGACACGAAAATCGATTCGAAAATAATGGCTCGCTTTAAATGCTGATCAACATCGATATCTATCGACATAACAGTACACAATATCCGTTGAATAATACCAGCAATGATCACGAGCCGGGATCCCGGGGTCCGGGAAGCACGTTCCCGCTCTACCGGCGCCTATAATTTGTGCGGCGGTTCGGATCTGCCATAGAACAGATATTAGAAATGGTATGAGGAAAGCTATTTTTTTACGATTAAAATTGTGTTTTTTTTTAAATATGTAATTATAATGATGATAATTTTTGTTAAGGCTTTAAAGGTCAAATTATTTTTTTTAAGTAGTGATGGCTTTGTGGGGATAGAGAAAAATACTGAGACTGAGTAAAATCCAAAGATCTACTTCATTTGAAATAAACAGAGAAAAGCTCTGTCAAGATTTGATCTGGAAAAGCACCCTAATAACAAATAACACAGTGCTATGTTTATACTATTTATTATTAATTTAATTCAGCTATTTTATACTGAGCTTGATGCATTATCTTGGTAAGCTTGGCTTAAGCGATTTTAACAGAAATTTCATGAGCTATTTTTTATTGGTTAAACATGTAATTCCAGCCCTGGGCGATTGCTTAAAAAATATGAAATAATACGGTTTTTTCGAGAGTGCCCTATTAAATATTATAGGTAACTAGCAACTCTTGCTCGCTACACTCGGATTCGTCCCTAGTAAAATACAAACACAAGTCTATGCCACTGGAACTGTACATTTTTTCGGGATAAGAAGTAACAAATGTGCTATTCCAGACCATTTCATCCAGATCCGTCCAGCCATTCTAGCGTGATTGAGTAACAAACATCTATCCATCCACCATACCAAATTTCATCAAAATCCCTCCAGTGATCTTTCTGTTATGCGGTAACAGACAGACAGACAGACAGACAGACGGACGGACGGACGGACGGACGGACGGACGGACGGACGGACGGACGGACGGACGGACGGACGGACGGACGGACGGACGGACAGACAGACAGACAGACAGACAGACAGACAGACAGACAGACAGACAGACAGACAGACAGACAGACAAACAAACAAAAATTCTGAAATCTATAGATTCGGCCTCTGTATCGATAAAAATGTTCATTTCAATAAGATTTTCCAAAAAAATATTTAATGTACAGATTCGGCTTAGTTACAATTTTATTATATGTATAGATTACATATAACATAACAATGGGATTCTCAATAAAAATATATCAATTGGATGACCAAATCATAAATCGACAGCACATTGAGCTAGTAACGTTTGTCCAAGTAATCCGGTCATGAATGTCCGAGCTAACACTTCTACTTTACTCTATCATGGGGCATTATTTGTCGACGCGACCGTCGCGGGCTTAGTAGTGAAGCTTGATTTATAAAGGGTCGGTTTGTCGCGGGGTAGATTGCCAATAGTGCGAGGTCGACTGGGGCTTTAATTGGAGTTTAATCTTTGATTTGTTTGTAGACCACCATTGTTGAGAAGTGAATACAGTAATTAGCTAAGTGCTAATGTTAGTTTGGTGGTTTGGAAACTTGTTGTGGTTGACCGTTGAAATAATTAGCATGTATATTTATATAATTTAGCTTGAGAGTATTACTTAAGAGAGGAAATATAAGTAAACTAGCGACTCACCCTACCCTTCTTACGTTTTATATGATATTCTATGTATGTTAGTAGGTATAGATTTCTCAGATATAAGGTATCCTATTTGTTGACCTGGACAATCAGCTGTCATTATACCAAATTTTATCAAAATCCCTCCAGTGGCGTTTCCGTAATGCGGTCACAGACAGACAGAGAAAAATTCTAAAAACTATAGATTCGGCCTCTGTATCGACAATAATGTCTATTTCAATAAGTTTTCAAAAAAATATTTAATGTACAGATTTGACTTAGTACAAACCGACAAACAGTCAATAACAAAAACTTAAAAAAAATCTCGATTTGTTCTATTTCTCTTCTTACATCCCCCTGACTCGGTTTTAGCACTTTTTCTATGTACAGACATTCGACCTCTACAGTTTTATTATATGTATAGATAGATATAGATAAACACTTGTTTTAATAAAAGAAAACCTTGTATTTATCATTTAGTATTTGACCCTTTTTGTATGGACAAAACAAACAAAATTGCTTCTAGCGGTAATTCAATTGTTATTTAATCAAGTGTTTTCATTATATTAATTCAGAGAATAATTATTGTAGTGATGTTTTCTTCTAAGAAAGAAATAAGAAGAATTGATAATAGAGAAAAACGGTTTTGTTGATTTCAATGGATCTTTTATAAGTGAGTGAGATACTCACTTCCTGTTAATTGAAAAAAAAAATTGGCTCTTTTTTACTATGGAAACCCATGGGGAGAGTTGTGAGCGAAATCTAGTATAAATAAGGTTAATTAAACTTTTTTGAAATAAAGCTTAATACGTATATGTAAAACTGAAGTATCGATAAAACTTACTCATTATAAAACATTCGAAACTCGAGAATATAGTTTAATTTTTTCTTTACTTTAAAAATAGAATTGAAAATAAAAAGATAATTTTTTTTAAATCGATACACAAAAATATTTCTCGCTCAGTTTTTAGTGGCCCTACTCGCTGTGCCAGCGGTCGTGAGTTCGAGTCTAGTTGGGGGCATTCATTTGTGTGATGAGCACGAATGTTTTACTCCAGTTATGGTTGTTTATAACATGTATGTATTTAAAGTTGTATGTGGTATCCATAACTCAGGCCTCGTAACTTACCATGAAACTAGTTGGTGCTGTGTGTTAATGTCCCAATATATTTATTTTTATTTATTTATGAATATATATAATATTATATACATAAGTATATATCTTTATAGTTCAGTAATATGTTCATTACCGATATTAATTGAACTAGATCTGGGGGCCGAGTTCCTTATATCGAGTTAAGTGACGTATTCCTTATCCACAGTTGGAACGTCTAATCGTAAAGCAATCAAGTGTAGATTGGGTGCTGTCGAAGCAAATCTTTGGGGATGGGCTGATAAATGAAACTACTTTAAGAGGTAAATCCTTCATTGGAATGCAGCTTCTGAGAACAAGTGAATTTTTTTTAGGAAGAAATATGTGGGTTCGATTATCGCTAAAATTATCGATTTTTTTACACTATCAATCTCATTGATGTAAAAAAAATATATTTCCTTATATTCATAGTTAGTACGACCAATGTGAGTACCCTTTCGCCAGTTTTTCTCAGGACTGAGCCTTTCCGAACTGGTAGTAGACTTTTTTAAATAAAACTATCTTTTCAGAGTTTTTCGCGGATTTGTTTTGATTTTTGTTAACCGACGTTCAGTCTCTCCCGTGACCATGGATGCTGTAAAGCATTCAAAACGTCGGGAACCAAAAATCAAAATAAATCCGCGAAATAATCCGAAAAGATAGTTTTATTTTTATTTATTTAAAATGTCAAAAACTTACGTAAACCTATGAAAGTATTATTGGTAGTAGACTCATGACGTTCAGTAAATAATTTGTAATAATTTAATGTTGAATATAATGTTTGGAATTTGAACGATTGTTTAATACGCCTGGAGGTGAATCCTCTTAGTTATATGTATAATACTCTTATATTAGCGCAAATATTTGAACTTTGAAATAAAACTGACTGGAGACCCTGGTTCTCCCCGTGACCATGATTGCTGTAAAAATCCGCGAAATACTTTGAAAAGATTTATGTATGTATATTTACTATCAAAATAATTTTAAAAGTATTTGTTCGAATATTAAGGGTAGGATTTTATTTTTAAATTTCATAAAATACCGCCTTTGAAGAATATCTTATTGTTAAAAAAAATAGCCGCCGACACTCAACTCTACAATCGACAATTTAAAATTAGCAATCGGCTCCTAGCAAAGAAGTTGAATATTGCTCACGTACCATACGTAATATGTATAGATACAGAAAAACAAACAAACAATCAAATTAAACGACGACAAAACATGGAGGTATCCTTTTGCTTAATCGGTAAATAAACCTAAATATCAAACATCGACAAAATTTCAATTTTTTTTATTTAAAGGATACATGTTACTTTAGATTTATGTTATTGCTGTCAACTGTACATCGTTATTGATCTGAGTGGATGTTGTGAGTGGCGGATGTAGGATTCTGTAGGGACATGTTCGACTAATGAGAACATTTGGAGGTCAAGGCTTTTTACACGTAGAGTTATTACAACACTTAAGTTGTGTAAGCAGCTTTAGGAAATTGAAAGATATATGCTTTATTTTCCTATTTTTAGACCGATTTCAAATTCTATTTAACATTTTCTTTGAAAAGTTGGGGGTTAGTTTTGAGGCTTACTTTATTTACTTTAAAGGATATACCCAAAAACTATTTATGAAGTTAGTCAAAAACGGTAATAATTCTAATACGTTAATAAAACAGTTATTAATTGACTATACTGGCAACACTGACCACGCTAACGCACAAATTATAATATCTTCATTACTCAGGCAGTTAAAAATGACGAGAATGGTCAGGCCAAAAAAATATATAGAAAGAATAAAAAAAAAAACAAAAAACGAGATTGGTTGGTGGCGAGCTGACATTGGTGGACGCGATTTTTAACTGGAGCAAAAGAAATAAGGGATCGTTGAGAATATGTGTTTTAATAAGTTGTAAATAAATCTCCTTAAAATATATAAGTTTTGCAACATGAAGCTGGCTTTTCCTGAGATATCTTACAATAGTAAAAAAATATATCTGTATAACTTTCATTACCTCTAAAATAACCTAACTAAAGAAAAAGTCGACCTAAAATTCAATAAAATTAGCATCTTTTTCAATAATACGGTTAAATTTAAATAGTCAATGGCATATAACGAAGTTTCAAGTAAAGTACAAAGTCTCTGCTAACTTTTAATCTCTTTCGCCAATCAATTAGCACTGATTTGATTGCACTTTCAAACTGTTCGATATGCATTTTAATGCGATGGATCGTTAGAGTTCGCTGTAAAGAGTTTAAAAAAATTAAACGTGCTTGGATGTGGCCCACTGACAAAAATAAAGATCGAAAAGCTTTGTTGGTTATAGATGATGGTGAAAAAAATTTTTTTCGCCTGTTTAGTACTAGACGAGAGAACAATGATAGGAACTAATAATATTCACGCGTTTAATGCCCGATTTCACCAACAACCCATAAGTTACCACCTACGTATGGGATCCCTAGCTTAAAAGTCCCCAAAACTAGCCCCTAAATTAAATTTCGTTTTACGATCGTCTTTAAGCCCATATTTCGAGCACCTAAATTTAGGGGGCCTTTTAATATTTAGGTGACCCCTAACTGTCGGTGAAACAGAAACTGTCCCCTAACAGCCCCCTAACCATGCTTAGGGGATCCCTTTAACTTCGGTGACGTTGGTGAAATCGGGCATAAGTCTCGTAGTATCATTATTAATTATTATACAATTATGGAACTCGATTTTATATGACCACTGCTTTTTCGTATACTGTTACCTTCACATATTTAGACGATTTCTCTTATGAGTTTCGTCTACCTACTATTTTTACGAGATTATCGTGCAGGATCTATTATAGATCTATGTGACATACATACATACAGGTATACACAGGTACTTTAGGGTTGTGCCTGTATATTACTCCATGTTGATGCCTATCTGTTAACTAAATTTCATCCATATCGATCCAGCCGTTATAGCGTGAGTAAAAAATATACTCGTATACACATACAAACTTTTCAGCTTATATATAAATATTAGTCCGATTAGTATAAGTAAATGATATTAAACGTCTACATGCTATCGGTCTTTGATCGCAGCTAACTGGGTTAAATCGACCTAACCTGATAATATACGACGTGAGTTCAGCCGGTTTCATAAGATTTCGTGTGAACGATTCAGAGAAATTCTTTAAAGAATGAATATACGAAGTAAGGAATCCCAATTCGTTTTTTAAGCTAAGTGGATTTTTCATTACTTGTATGATTGAATACGGGATTATTCTACGTAAATATGTAATCTATACTAATATTATAAAGAGGTAAAGTTTGTGAGTTTGTGACGTTGTAGGTGGTAATCTCTGGATCTACAGAACCGATTTAGATGAAATTTGGTAAGAAGATAGTTTGAGACCCTGGGAAGGTCAAAAAATACTTTTTATCCCGGAAATCATCCCTTAAGAGGGTGAAAATCTGGATAAAAATTTGTATTGGGAAGCAAGTTGGGGGCGAACCGGAGCTAACCGAGGGTGAGTCGCTAGTGTTGGAAGAATTTGAAATAGCTGTTGTTAGTTTGATTTGGAATTCATTGGAAAGAAAAAATTAAAATTTGGTATAAATCCATATAAATAAAATTGAAATGTCTATTTGCAATGTCAAAAAACTAAAAAAAAAAAACGTTTTCGAGGCACTAAAATGTAAATAAAAACTTTTTAACAAAAAAATAAAAACCGACTACCAGGCACTAAAATGTAAAAAATAACTAAACGGAGGTTTTCATTTAGAATAGACACCTAATCAGATATTTTCGAAGTCGATGTCGAAGAATTATTGAAAATCAATAAGCAGTAATTGATTGTTAGATATTTCTAAATACTTTAATATATTGCACACTTAATTCAATTCAAACGTACTATTAAATCATTACTTCTCAAGTCAAGTAAAAAAATTGTGATATCATTTTTATTTGTAGGTTACTTGGAAATTCGGATCAAACATCATCCCACTTTATTTTGTAGAAAGAAATTAACGAAGGCCCGAATATTTTAAACTATCAATTAGAGGCAACAAAAATGTATGCAAGAATCGATCGGATGCAATTTGTGAACTGAATTTTGGTTACTGTATTGTTTTTTTAAATATTTTATTTATACCCTTTGGAATACGTAATAGGAATATAAAGCGATCGTTGGATTGTAGTTTGATGTTCTCGAGTTCTTATTTGTTCACTAAAATTGTCTATACCATTCTCACTCCACATTTGTTCACGTCACTCTCTGTATAGGTATATTTTTTTTCGATTTACTATTTTTGCAATGAAGAATATAATAGCTGTTTAATGACGGAGTATCAAATTCTTTTGAAAAGGGCATCATTATGAAATTAAATTAAAACCATCGAAGTAACTTAAAAAGCTTGATGAGAATTGAAGCCTATCAAAATAATCGTGTTTTACGAAAAAGGCAGAAACGGAATCCTTATAGTTTTATTATGTCCATCTGTCCCAGAGGAAAATAAAAAAATGAAATATTATATGTTAAATATTTTCAATTGAAAAAAAAAATTATAATATAATATGTTAATCAGTTTCTTAAATACATATTTATGTATGGGGTATTTTTGGTACCACGCATTCAACTGCAAAAATAATTTCGTTTCTCATAGAAAAACTATGTAATATAAATTCATTTTCGCAGTCGATTAAATGAATGTAAGCAACATATTATGTACTCGTACATTAAAACAAAATAAACACAAATTTTCATGCTACGGAACCTTTTTTTAACCTTGGGAAATGCATTTAGACATACCACCCGTATACATATAGGTGGTTATGTGGGACTCACCGGCAAAGCCAGTACTACCCACTAAAACCCAACAAAACCTCCCAGACTTAATGGGGCGTCGCAGGATCACTTAGGCACTCAACCACGACGCTCTGACGGCAGGTCTGCAAGCAGACCACAGCAACCATAGAGTTGCTCCCACAGTCCACTCTGCTATCAGAGAAGTACCAGGAGCAACCCACATAGCCCACCGCCCGCCCACCTAGGCGGAAACCTGTAATAATTTAATTCAAACACTGTTAAATAGTTTAAAAGTCATTATTACAGCATTTAAATGCATTCTGTCTATTATTTTTTACAGCCCAAAGTCAAAGGGAGTTGAAAAAATATTTTTTATTAAATCACAAAATCGCATGTCTCTATTTAAAACTATTTCATATTGAGCCATTACAAAGTTATTTAAATTCTTTCAAGCAATTATTCATGCCCAAGTAACGTATTAAGTGATCACTCTTATTGTACAGTTATTTTACATTTCAATTTATGAAATTCATGACGGTTTTATTACTTAACTGAAATTGTATTTAGCTTTTAAGCTTATTTTGTTGTTGGGAATTATTTTTCTACTAGCATAACTCGTGGCTTCGCTCGCGCTAAAACTACAAAAAATCTCTAAAAAGTGGGTTTCCACTATTTTACCCTCTTTGGGGTTGAATTTTAGAAATCGCTGAAATACGTATCTCATTTTTGCCGTATTCAGTTCACGAAATTTCATGCAAATATGTCCAAGGAATAAAAAGTTTCATACAAACTTTTATCCCCTATTTCACCCCCTTGGGGGTAGAATTTTGAAAAATTATTTCTTAGTGGATGCCTTCGTTATATGAAGAATACTTGTGCGAAGTTTGCATTTTCTAGCCTTAAGGGTTTGGCCTGTGCGTTGATACTTCAGTCTACCACTTTTGCCTTTTAAATATACAGATTACTATGAAGAATAAGACATGAGTGTTTTATGTTTATAACGATAGGTTATCGTAATAATGTCATAATAAAATAGAAAAGAGTATTGATCATATATTTTTTATTGATACATATAAAATGAAGCTCTAGGTAGAGTAAAGGTGTGCGTATGACTCTCACTTGTATTATAACAGCTAGATATTGGTTTAGAATTGGTATGATGGGTGAAAATATTTTACGACCTATTCTCATACCTATCAAATATACAAAAAATCATTAAAATCGGTCGAGCCGTTTCGGAGGAATGCGACCACAAACACAGTGACACGAGATATTTATATATAGCATTATTATAATAAATAGTTACCTATATTTTGTAATATTTCGTACAAATAATTGTACTTTCTTCAAGTAATATAAATAACAAGTTGCTTCTGTGTAATCGTTTCGATTACTTAGATCGTAAAATCTATTATGTTACACAAAGCCTGGCTACGGTCTGAATGAATTGCTATCGCTCTGATGAATTACTTTTCTTTGACTAATGACCTTATTTTTAGAATTGCGATTGTTATTTTATTTTCTTATAGCTGTCTAGTGTAGGTAATTGTAGATTCGATTTCTTCTTCGGACAAATGTTAATTTTATCCATAAATACATGCTTTGATTAGCGTAACATTTAAAATCACTTTTTATATCTAGGGGAAATAGTATTTTAAAATACTTATAACTAGAAAGGAATATAAGTATATAAAAAATACTAGCTTACTTCCTAATACAAACTTTCATCCCCATTTTCACCCCCTTAAGGGATGATATCCAGAATAAAAAGTATACTTTATCCTTTCCAGGGTCTCAAACTATCTTGTTACCGAATTTCATCTAAATCGGTAGATCTAAATCTGTAGATCCAGAGATTACCCCCTACAACCTCACAAACACACAAACTCACAAACTTAACCTTTTTATGATATTAGTATCGGTATAAAAAATTATAAAAAACAGGTAACACAAGTCTTCAATCAGTCGAAAGTCACGGGAAAGTCACTCCATATACATGATTCCTGTAAAACATTCGAAACATCGGGAATCAAAAATAAAAATTATATTTACATAGTTTTATTTAAATGTCAAATATTCGCGTAAATCTAAGAAAATATTACAACTATATAAATACGAAAGTTTGGTCGGATGTATGTTTGTTACTCAGTCACTCCAGAACGGCTTAGTAGAAATTTGGCACAGAGATATATTATAGTCTGGAATAGCATATAAGCTACTTTTTATCCCGGAAAAACGTACCTTTCCCGTGGGATAGATTTGTTTCTGTTTTTCACTATTATATATATATATATTTATAGTTAAGCCATAGTTAACATAATCTGCAGTACAAGTATATTGTACCGCAGGCTCGTTATCTACAAAAGGGCATAAGCCAGTCGGTTTGCTAACATCTCTGGCGATCTGTTAATCGTTCTTAATGTGTATGGATTGAGCTAATGGATTGCGTAGGCCAGACGCTCGTAATCAAGACTTTGGTGGCTATTTTATGTCGAGTACATATTATACTTACAACTTACCCTACCTTCTTTGGGGTTTATCTCTACGCACCTAACAGTATATTATACATAGTCTGCCTGTGTACTAAATTTTATCAATATTAGTACATTTTTTCATATCTATACAGATAAATAAAATTGAAGTGTCTGTTTGTAATGTCAAAATAACAGAGTTTTACTAAATGCATATGAAATGATATACGGTTCTTATAAGAAAAACACAATTATTGAAAATTTTGTCTATCTGTCTGTTTGCTCCGGATAATGTCTGAAACGGCTGTACTGATTTTGACGGGATTTGCACTGCAAGATAGCTGATGTTATAGGAAGTAACATAGGCTATTTTTATTTTAGAATAATAATTAGGGTTCCACTCAAAAAAATTAAAACGTATCTAGTAAAATATAATATCTTTTTTTCTTTATAAGCACTCTATGGGCATAAACCATAAGTTAATTAACTTTAAATAACAACTCAACTGTATTCAGCCCATGTTTAACGTCCCACTGCTAGGGGTGAGGCCACCCTTAAATACGAGGGTGATCAGGCCATAGTCCACCACGCTGACCAAGTGCGGGTTGGCGGACTTCACATGTCTTTTGCAAACTTGCTAGGTTTTCTCAGACTTGCAAGTTTTACGTTTTCATTCACCATAAGACAAGTGGTTAGATTACAAATGATTCGCAAATGAAAATATCATAGGTGCGAGATCCGGAATTTGAACCCGCTTCACTTGGTTTCCTAAGCGAGTAAGTTATCACTGAGCTACCACAGCCTGACTATAATATAAATAACATAACGATTATTTTTTTATTTTAAACTAGGCCACAATAATTGAAGTCATTATAAATTATTCTATGTAACACACCAATTACTATAACATGAAGTGCGACAGGTCGACTAAGAAACACATTAACTCGTTACTCAAAGTGACTGGCCTTTTTATAAAACAGTTTATTATTAAAAAGCAATACGTATCGTTGGTCTCATTTGATAGATTTGTTTAAATATATGTATTCTGTACATAGAACATGAAAATAGCGATGAGAATAAAATTTAACGTCTACCTTTTCTTAAAAGAGAAAAGTAAGACTTTCACTAAACAAAAAACCCTTATTTGAATGAAATGAATGAATGAAAACTTTATTTGGACGCTAAAGCACAGTAAAATTAAACAAAATAAAATTTACATTAATAAAAACAGTGATGTAAAATATTCTATTCATATATTATACTAGCGACTCACCCTCGCTCCGCTCGGGGTCTTCCCTCCTTATGTTTTAATATTTAGTATAGATTTTTCAGATGTGATACATTTTCCCGCAGTAAAAAGTATTCTACATGTTGACCCGGATAACCAGCTATCATCATACCAAATTTCATGAAAATCCCTCCAGTAGTTTTTCCGTGATGCGGTAACAGACAGATACATAGACAGACAAAAAATCTAAAAATATAGATTCAGTCTCTGTATCGATAATAATGTCTATTTCAATAAGATTTTCCAAAAAATATGTAATGTACAGATTCAGCTTAGTTACAATTTTATTATATGTATAGATACAGATGTTTTCCTCCAACAATGATTATGTTCAAATTATGATCACAGGGCGACCACTGGTTATAGTTATACTTAAAATACAAAATTGTACAATTTATCTAACAAGATGAACGTGTTATCGAGACCTATATCATGTACATTTTATTCTTTCTGACCACCTCGTTTATAAAGCATCAAAAGTAAATAAGCAAGTAATATTATTTACACCAATCTACTTGAGCACAATATTAAACTTTCAATAACATTAATTTTGTAAGCATTATTTAAATAAGATCATAAAAAAACGATGGTATACTTTCCTTATACGTGATTCTTTTACAAATACGTCTTTTACTTTCATTGTGAATGCTAAACAATAAAATGGAAGACAAAACACGTAATAACATAAAGAAAATGTTCATATATTATAATGAAGTTCGTACCAAGAGTTGTAGTACCATATTTTTTGGGATAATCTACTAAGGGTTTTTTTTTCCAATAATTCTAATAAGAGCATTGATACAATTGTCATTATTAGCCGACTTCAAGTATTCGTTTCAAATTCTGAAAAAGTTTTATAACGTAATTGGAAATTAGCCCTGAAATAACCGTCTTAAGATATTTAACTTTAAGAAATATATATATATATATATATATATATATATATATATATATATATATATATATATATATATAATTAAAATATATTTTTATAAAGTTAGTTTCTAAAGCGCAAATTCTCAACTAGCGACTCACCCTACATGTTGACCTGGATAACCAGATATCATCATACCAACATTAAAATCTCTCCAGTGGTTTTCTTGTGATGCCTTCCAGACAGACATACAGACGAAAATTCTAGAAACTATATATTCCGCCTCTGTATCGATAATAATCACTGTTTCAATAAGATTTTCCAAAATATATTTAATGTACAGGTTCGACTGAGTTAGAATTTTATTATATGTATAGATAACATTTATGTTTTTTTCGATTACAACCTCGAAATGTTATTGTAAGCACTAAAACAGTATAAATGAAAACAACTAGAGTTTAGAATTATTTTTCCACTCCGAATATCTTACATAACAAAATGGAACAGAAAACGCCCAATTAACTTAGCACAATCTGACAGGCGGAAAAATTCATAGCTTTACAATAAGAAAATACCAAAGCTATCTAAGTTTTATACCAATTTTTGGATAATTACGATTTTTTACTCGTTTCGAGCTTCGCCACATCGCATGATAGGAATGCAATTATTTCTAGCTTGCAGTGTCAGCCCTTTGGTTTAATTTCAAACGGTTTCGTGTATGGCCCAAAATTTCATTACACAATGATTTTTTTTTTTCATTTCATTTAAGCGTCCAAATTTTTTAGGGCAGTAGTAGCTCAGTTTACACGCTAATGCAGTAAGTTAAATATGTTGGGACATTAGCACATAGCACCATCTAGTTCCATGGTAAGCTACGAGGCCTCTGTTATGGATACCAGATAGTTGATACACTACACATATATAACTTTAAATACATACATGTTATAAATATAAACATCCATGACTAGAGTATAAGCATTCGTGCTCATCATATAAATGAATGCCCCCAGCGAGACTCGAATCCGCGAACGCTGGCACAGTAAGTAGGGTCGCTACAAACTGAGCCAAACGTGTCGTCATATAAAGTAGAGTGAAGTTGGTTCAAACCCATCTTTTGAATCTTTAATATTTTCCTTTGCGAATCGTGAAAAATTGTGATAAAAGTAAGGAGCTATGATAGAAAATATGTACATATATATAGACTTTGATTATATAATAAATAACATTTTCTGTTTTGTGTACAGACTTAGAACTAGAGGTACTCGTATACTGTCTGTTAGTAATACCACAGGAATTTTATCGTAGTGATACTATTTGCTACTTGTTTCAATTCTAGTAAAAACCACCAATGACGGTATATGAAATTATATTTTTGGAAACGGCCACCCTAAATATTAATAATATTAGTAAAATTGATTAGTAATATTTTATTGTTATTTCATCATATATATATTGTAAGACTAGCGGCTCACCCTCGTTTCGCTCGGGTTAGCCTATAGAAAAACAAAAACATATCTATCCCACGGGAACCGGTCATTTTTCCGGGATTAAAAGTATCCTATGTGTTATTCTGAAGTATGCGCTATATTATTGTCAAGTTTCATTAAAATCCATTCATTAAATACTTTTTGCGTGAAAGAGTAACAAACATCCATACACACAAACTTTCACATTAACGAGTATAATATTAGTATGGATAAATATTTCATATTTTATTGAACAGAAAAATATATAAGAAATTTAAGCTACGTTTGGTTTCGGAGCGTTTTGAAAACTATTTATACTAACTTAAAATTAAACTAAGAAAAAAAATAAAACTAAATGTGAGACATGTAGCTGATTTGAGGCTCCTTAAATGTCTGTATTGGGTTATGGACTTAAATGAAACGAAACACTTCACTTTTAAATAGACTTTATATATTTGAACTTTATAATTAACACTAGGAAGGTATCACACAACCGAATATTTACACTTTGAGAGACAGACGTTAACAGAACAGAAATAGCAATGTTACGCAGTTTAAATACGCTTAGCCAATATTAGTCATAACAACTACTTATTTAATTAAGATTAATTTTTGAATATTAAATTGAAGTAAATAATACCAACACGCCCCCTCAAAAATTAATCGGTAACATATTATTTACATATAAGATCATAGAAACCTTCCTAATGCTTCCCTGGGAGTATTAAAATCATTATGGTCCAACATTTGTTGCTAAGGGCCAGGAAAACCCAGGAAAACCTGACCAGACCATATAATCACAAAGAAAAAAAATATTTATTACAAAGACAACATTTGTAAAATTAGTTAACAATTTGTAAATATAAAAAAAAAACAAAAATATAATGGTTATTCTAAACCCATATTCAACCTTAATTGTTGAAAAGCAACTGCTGGAAGTGGCTTAGTCAGTGCATCTGCTAATTGCTGACCTGTTGGAATATAATTTAATTTTATTATATTTCTTTCAATCTGTTCCCTAGAAAAATGGTATTTTATATCAATGTGTTTTGATCGTTTATGATTACTTGGATTACTGGCAATACTAATACACCCATTATTATCTTCATAAATTGCTATGGGTTTTGTAATACATAAATTAATACTTGTGGCTAGACACTTAAGCCATAACGCCTCTTTAACAGCTTCATACAAAGCCATATATTCAGCTTCGGTAGAAGAAGCTGCTACAGATGCTTGCCTCTTTGTATTCCAAGTAATTGTACACTGTTGAAATAACTTAAACAAGTAACCCGTAGTGCTTTTTCTATCAGTATTATCACTACCACCCCAATCAGAATCTACATATCCACTTAATATATTATCATAGTCACTAGACTTTCGATAAGTTAATTTTAAATTAATTGTGCCTTTTAAGTATCTTAGTACTCTTTTTAGACACTTCCACAATTCTTTATTATTTTTATTAGTATATCTACTTAATATATTAACACATGTACTTAGATCAGGACGAGTACATAACATGAGATACATTAAGTTGCCCACAAGACTTCTACATGGTGCATTATAAGTGTCCTCTGATTGTAGTGCTTCATAATTCACTTTAGTTTCTAAAGGTGTACTTATAGGCTTACAATCTTGCATACTAAATTTATTTAAAATAAATTTAATATAAGAACTCTGATCTAAAGTTATTATATTGTTGTGGTGCCTGGTGACTTTAATACCAAGAAATAATTTAATTTGTTGCAAATCAGTCATTTGAAATCTTTTCATTAAATAACTTTTTATTTCATTCAATATGTTAATATCACCACAAGCTATTACTACATCATCAACATACAATACTAAATAAACATTTTTACTCACATTACCATTATTTAAAATATATATACACCTATCAACTGACGAATTTTGAAATTTTTTTTCTTTTAGCACCTGTTCAAAAACTTGAAACCAACATCTAGCTGCTTGTTTCAATCCGTACAATGCTTTGTTTAATTTACACACATAGTTATTGTTACTTACTATACCTTCAGGTACTTTCATATAAACTTCCTCATTTAAGTTACCATTTAAAAATGCTGTTTTTACGTCTAAGTGGTGAATTAACAAATTAAATTGGTTAGCAAAGGCAACAATAAATCTAAAGCTAGCTATTCTTGCTACCGGTGCAAAGGTTTCATTATAATCACATAGATATTGTTGATTGAATCCTCTGGCAACTAAACGGGCTTTATACCTTATGGGTTTTCTGAATTCATCATTTTTTATATTAAAAACCCATTTGCAATCTATAATATTTTTGTCTTTTGGTTTTGGAACTAACGTCCAAGTTTTATTGATTAAAAGTGATTTTATTTCATCTTGAATTGCATTTTCCCATAATGTTCTATCAGGATGAGATTTTATTTCATTATAGGAATTTGGTATATTACATAAGAATTGAGCATACATTAAATAATCATTATCAGTTTTATCATAACAAATTGGGCGTTTGCTTTTTAATCTATCACTCCTCCTAAGCTCAACTATACTATCAGTATTTTGGTTAAGATTGCTATCTAATTGTGAAGTTAAATTATCATCACTAATTTTGCGAAATTTTGTGGGACTGTTACTTATAACATCAGATTTATCATTATCTGATTTAGAGCTACTAGGCTCCTGAGACTTAAATGACACTGATTTAGATGCATCAGTTTTATTATAGGAATATTCAATATTATTCCTTTCAGGCTTTAAGACGGGCCTGGTATGCATGAAAGTTGTCTCATCAACAATAACATCCCTTACTATAACATATTTTTCGCATTCTACATTCCACACTCTATACCCATTTGGTTCATAGCCCAACAGTATTCCTTTCCAAGACTTTTTATCAAATTTTGACGTACTGGTTTTATTATGGACATATACAGTAGAACCAAAAACTTTTAAATATTTTATACTAGGTTTCCTATTATGCCATAGCTCGAATGGTGTTTGAGAGACTTTTAAAGCTTTATTCGGTGTTATATTAATTAAATAAACGGCAGTTAAAACTGCATCACCCCAAAAAACTTTATCTAATTTAGCACCATTTAATATAGTACGAGCCTTTTCAGTTATAGTTCTAACCATTCTTTCTGAAACACCATTCTGCTGTGGGGTTCCTGGTACAGTTAAATGGTAAGTAATCCCTTTTTCAATACAAAATTTTTTCATTTCAGTAGATAAATACTCCCTACCGTTATCACTATAAAGATTAACTAATTTACAATTAAACTTCGCTTCACTTTTCGCAACAAAATCTTTAAAAACTGAAAATACATCTGATTTATATGTTATGAGGTATGTAACACAATAATGAGTAAATTGATCAACAAATAATACGAAATAATTTTTGTTGTTAAGAGTAGTAGGAGTGATAGGCCCACAGACATCCGTATGAACTATGAATAATGGTCGATCAACATAATTTTTATCCTTAGCCTTATTAAATGACAACCGTGTTTGTTTTCCGTTAATACAAGCCTCACACAAGCTATCACTAGGAATTATAGATTCTATTAGATTTATGTCATCAACGATATTATTATTCTTTAATTTAAAAAAAATATTTTTACTAATATGGCCTAGACGTTGATGCCATAATTCATAAGTATTTTTACTGTTACGCAATTGTGAAACAGATTGACAAATGTTAGGTATTCTAAATTCTATAGCAATTAAATTGTTCATACGCTTACCTCGTATTATGGTTTTACCATCCTTGAGTATTTGGGCACCTCCTTGATCAAAGGTCACCGTCATTCCAGCTCGTTGTATCTTCGAAACGGATAATAAATTGTACGGGACTTCTGGGTAGAAGAGTACATCCTCCAAAACCCCTTGAACATCCATGTCGCTTATAACGTTGATACTTCCTCGCTTAGTAGCTGAAATAAATTGATTGTGTTTAGCAACAGATAATTTTACAGGTGTTTGTAAATTAGTATATTTAATGAAAAGATCATCCCTGTTAATGATATGATCTGATGCTCCCGAGTCTAGTAAAAATATTAACTCATTTTCTTGCACATTTTGTCCTAAAAATTGTTGTTTCATCATAAATGCAAATCCAGAAGAATTATTTAGTTGTGATGTCGATTCTGGAGTCAATTCAACTGCTTGCACTGTTCTTGTCTTTTTCTGTTGATTCAGCCTTTTAAAATAATAACAATCTTTCTTCATATGTCCTTTTCGTCCACAATGGTGACATTTTTCAATATATGATTTCGTCCTTTTATTGAATTTATTGTTTTGTTGATAATAATTATTTAACGGTTTTTGATTACCAAATTTTCTTCTTTTATAACTGTCGTTTTTGTTTTCTATTTGCAAAATCTTTTTACTGGTATCACAACTTTCATTCTTTAATTTTACTTCATGATCCAACAGTCTAGTCTTGACAAAAGATAAGGTTAAATTGTCTTCAGATAAAGTTTCTATAGCAGTTATAACACCATCGTAGGTATTTGGAAGTGTAAGTAATAAATGTGACACTTTATCGGTTTCTTCTAACTTAGCTCCCGCTGCCATTAATTCCGTTATTAAATCATCGAAAATCATAAAATGTCTTATTAATGGTGTATCTCCCTGTAATTTTAACCCCAATAATTTCTTTCGTAATGCTAATTGCGTAGCAATACTTTTACGTTCATATATTGCATCAAGACTGCTTAGAATTTGTCGAGCTGAGCTGTCTTCTTTAGCAAAACAAAGAAATGAATCGGAAAGATATTCAACTATAATACTCTTCGCTATTCGATTACTATTCTCCCAATCCTTGCACAATATAATTGGCGGTTCTTGATCAATCACTTTTAAAACGTCCATTTCGTTAAGTAGTGCACGTATTCTAAATTTCCACACACTATATTTTTCTCCGTTAAACGGTGCAATGTTCCTTTTTATCTTCAAATTTTCCATCGTTTATAAATGCATATATTTTTTTTAAATTTTTTTTTATGAAGGTATTTCAATATCACGTTATATCACTTTTAAATAGTCTTTTAACACATTGAAGCCTCTGGGCCCATAACCTATTGGGTTATGGACTTAAATGAAACGAAACACTTCACTTTTAAATAGACTTTATATATTTGAACTTTATAATTAACACTAGGAAGGTATCACACAACCGAATATTTACACTTTGAGAGACAGACGTTAACAGAACAGAAATAGCAATGTTACGCAGTTTAAATACGCTTAGCCAATATTAGTCATAACAACTACTTATTTAATTAAGATTAATTTTTGAATATTAAATTGAAGTAAATAATACCAACAGTCTGAATACATACTCGGCCGGCGGAAGCCGGGTGGGTCGACCAGACACTGAGTTTGCGTCTCTCTTATTCTATGTAAATCTTAATCTACAGCGGATGGACGAGGTGTAACTATAATTAGCTATTACTGAATATAAATATGTTTTTGTTGAAACGAAACTGAGGGCCTAAAGGATGATATAAGCAACTTTTAACAACGGAAAAATATTTGATTTACATGGATATACTTTAATTCCTCCACGAACGCGGACACGCCGGCGCGGCATTGCATCTAACAATAGATTTCTTAGAAATTTACCTGGAGGTGTTATAATAAAACTCATACAAAGCTATGGATGAAACCGATGGAAGTGACTAAAGTGCAATAATCTATCTATCGATAAAAAAATCACACGTTTTCGTTACTAATTTTACCTATTAGTGTCGATTAAATCTTATGCTGCGTATCTGTTAATAAATAATATTATCTTTTCTATACTGTTTGCGTGCGAAAAATTCTTTTCATAAAATTTTTGTCGGTATTATACACGTTTTTACAGTAAAATCTTAATGAAAGTTCGAAAAACTTTTATTGCTAAATTTAAAAAAAACGTACAAAAACGATAGATGTTTCTACGTTTTTACAAAATAAATGACTTTATAGAAGATATCACGTTAGCGATGATATAATCGCTTCCAGCTTTTTAAAGATAATATTTATACGCAAATATATAAAAATACTATCTTTTCGGGGTTTTTTTTGCCGATTTAGTTTGATTTTTGGTTCCTGACTTGATTGCTTTACAGCAATCATGGTCACCGGAGAGTGTTTTGTGTATTTAAAATGACAAATGTTCGCGTAAATCTAAGAAAGTATTATAAAGATAAGAATTAATATAATTTTTGTCAGTTCATCTCAGGTGCAAGAATTTTTTGTCGGAGTGTTTGTAAAGATTTTAATGCTTGATATATTAAGCATCTTATCTATACTAATATTATAAAGAGAAAGATTTTTTGTTTGTTTTTTTGTACCCAATAAGCTCCGAAACAATTGGACCGATTTAGATGAAATTTGGTAAGAAGATAGTTTAAGATCCTGGGCCTTCCCAGGTTCTTACGTAGAACAGTTTTTTTCTCGGAAATAATCCCTTAAGGCGGTGAAAATGAGGATGAAAGTTTTTAAAGGAAATCATGCGCTAATTTTATAAAATTTGATACCAATATATAAAATTTGTATCAAAATATGTTTAAAATTGCTTCAACCACATATAATTTAGGGCACACAGCTATAAACACAAAATATATGCCCGTGCATAATATTTATAGTGTACACGTAATATATTCATAAAAATTTTGCATGTCAAATATTTCTTGCACATTTTATTTTTCGCTTTCTAATCACAAAACCTTGTTTTCTAAAGTACTTCAGTAAAACCATGGTTAATTTAAACTACAACTTACCATTTAAAGTAAATCATTCTTGATAATATGAAATTAAGCCGAAAATTAAACTTTCATTGCAGCAAAAAAGCATTTCGTGTGCCGCTCGCATAATTTACTCATAGCGATTGAGATATTTATTTACAATTTCACAAGTTCTTTAGGCAGTTTATCAGACAGCGAAGTAGCTATTTTGTTTTTAACCGATAACTAGTGACCCGAAATAGTAAATTGTTGAGAATCCAGGATTTATTGGGGTCTGATCATGCGATGGTGGCGCAGTTCGCATGCTTTGCAAAGTTTTTGTTAATGTTCCCGATGCCCTCATTAGTTTGTTGAATTTGCATTTGGTTTCTCCTCGATGGTGTTTTCGTGCTAAATATTGCCTATTATTAGGATATTGTACGATCGTTAGAAATAAATTGATGTTCTAATATTATGGCTGATGAAGTTATATCTATATAGTACTAGCATTGCCCGCGGCTCCGCCAGATTCAGATGACCGAAAAGCAAATTGTTAGGTTTTACATATTCAGTATACTCTTACAATGCAGTTTTTGTATTTTTTTCTCAGAAATGAGATATTTTTCCACGGTAAAAAGTATCCTATATGTTGACTCGGATAACCAGCTATCATCATACTAAATTTCATCAAAATCCCTCCATTGGTTTTTCTGTGATGCGGTAACAGACAGACAGACAAAAATTCTTAAAACTATAGATTCGGCCTCTGTATCGATAATAATGTCTATTTCAATGAGATTTTCCAAAAAATATTGAATGTACAGATTCGGCTTCGTTACAATTTTATTATATGTATAGACCGTATTCAATGTTTAAGCCTTTTTTAATGTTTGACTGTTGAAGGCGGGCTTCCCTTCAATACGAGGTGGAGCAGGGCATAGTCCGCTGATCAAGTGTGGGTTGGCAGACTTCACATGACTTTAGAAAACTTGTTAGGTTATGTCAGACATGCAGATTTCGTCACGATATTTTCGTTCACCGTTCAACAAGTGGAGATGATTCGTACATGAATATATGTGCGAAACCCATGATTTGAACGCACTTCACTCGGTTTCGTAAGCGAGCGCCTAACCACTGGGCTACCACTGCTTATAGTATTATAGAATGCTTTTCAATGATTAGAGTTTTAGGTTTAAGCTGTTGTTTTCGAAGAGATTTGGACTTTCCATATTGAGATAAAAGCCAATTGGGCATTGAATTCAAGATTTTTAGACATTTTTCTACCACTGTGCATATGTAATTGATAAGAGATTTTCTTATTACAGACAGACATATTTATTATGTACAATATTTTAATAAATATTATTTAAATGAAACATATTGACGCTGATATCGTAAAATTCTTAATAAAAAGTATTATTATTTATATATATTTATATACATTGATAAATATTGTAAAAATAAATAATTTTTAAATTTTAAGGCTTTTTACTGAATATTTTGAACAAATTTTTTGATGGTAGCATCCAATATATACTAAAAAAATATTTAGGACGTGAAATCTATTAAAATTTAGCATTTTTCTCCCTTTACATGTTATTGTCTGAAGTAATTTCATCTCGTAATTTTATATCGCCACTAGTTAGTTTGTGGGTAAAAAATATATTTTATACACTGAAAAAACAAAAAAGATTTAACAAAGGTTTTACTCGGTGGCTTGTTTACACTGTCACATGTGCGTTACGTGAAGCGTATCCATTCATATTAGATCTCCGAAAATTTAAAAAATTGTACACTCACTTTAAATGTATATAAAAAATAGTTTATTTTTCTGAAGCAAATTTTTAAAAAAAATTGCTTTTACCGGCTTTTGTTAGATTTTGTGTGTAATCTATATTCTTTTTACTTTTTAATGTAAGTCTGAAATGATATTTTCACGCAAAAACTACTGAACGGATTTTGATGGAACTTTACAGTAATATAGTTTATACATCAGAGTAACTCGTAATACATAGACTATATTTTTAAAGATATAGTAATGTAAAAGTCAATATAAGTAATTATTTTCGTTGATATATGCCTTATTTTAGAAATAAAGAATAATAAGAAAAAAATAATAATTTAAGCCTCAGTATAAACATTTACATTCAAAAAAATAGTAGTACTTAGAAAACATAAGAGAATATTTACAAATAGCGACTCAGAAACTACTAACCGAATTTTTCAAATTCAGTAGTTCCTGAGATTAGCGCGTACAAACAAACAAACTTTGCCTCTTTATAATATTAGTATAATAAATACGTTGGGACATTAACACACAGCACCATCTAGTTCCATGGTAAGCTACGAGGCTTGTGTAATGAATACCAGATAGTTGATACACTACACATATATAACTTTAAATATATACATATTATAAATATAAACACCCATGACTGGAGTACAAACCTTCGTCATCATACAAATGAATGCCACCAGTGGGACTCAAACCCGCGACCGCTGGCACAGAAAGTAGGGTCACTACAAACTGAGCCAAACTAAATAATTGAAGGAATGAGACCCGGGTTTGAATCCTTTAGACTTGGATTTTCATACGAGCGCATTACAAATACACCACTACGATATTTTATTGATAACATCTTGATAATACAGTTAAAGTAAAATTCATTCACAAAATATCTTTTTACATTGAAGACTTCAATGACTGTAATAAATAAAGCCATATCCCAGATCTAGGTCTTCTTCAGAAATCCGTATAACTTTTACAGTAGCGGTACTCGTGAATGTAAAAGATAATTTTCTAAACTCCCCTCATAAGAAGTAAAACGAGCAGAAATATTGAAATGCTAACGAACTGTGGTTACTTTACTCAGGTCTAACTATCTATACTAATATTATAAGGGTGTAAAGTTTGTGAGTTTGTGAGGTTGAGGGGGTAATCTATGGATTTACTGAACCGATTTAGATGAAATTTGATAAAAAGATAGTTTGAGACCCTGGAACAATGGATACTTTTTATACCGGAAATCATCCCTTAAGGAAGTGAAAATGGGATGAAATTTTGTATGGGAAATCAACCTAGCTAATTATAACTTTTTAGAATCTTTTATCTTTAGACAAAAAAAACGTATCCTATTGGTATTTCAGAAATACTTTTGTTAAAACACTACTCACTCTAACTGCTGCTAAGCGGTTAGAAAGAAACTATGATCGAAGGTAGAAAGAAAGAATCTCGGTCGTGAGTAAAAATGCCCTAAGAAGAAGAAGATGTTATATAACATTAAAACAGCGACATGTAGAAAATCAAGTACCTAATAATTCTAACTGAGTCGAATCTGTACATTAAATTTTTTTTCGAAAACCTTATTGAAATAGTAATTATTGTCGATATAGAGGCCGAATCTATAATTTTAGATTTTTTTTTATCTGTCTATCTGTCTGTCTGGAAACGCATCATGAGGAAAACACTGGACAGATTTTGATGTAAATTGGTATCATGATAGTTGGTTATCCGGGTCAACATATAGGATACTTTTTACTGCGAGAAAATATCTCATCTCTGAGAAATCTATACTAAACGTGAAAGTAATATCTTCTATATAAATAAAATGGAATGTTCGTATGTTTGCCCTCTATGCGTTCCTAAACCATTGATCCAATTATGAAAAAAACTCTAGTGTGTTATTTTGTATGTAAGAAAGATATTTCTTTGAACATTTGTCCTTTATGTAAGCACCCGAGCAAAGCGAGAGTAAGTCACTAGTTTTAAAAGAACATTTTCTAAAAACTTTTTACAATATGAAACAAAATATTCCCAAGAAGCTTGTTTTTTTGCTTTAAACTGAAATAATGATATGCCAATTTTTAAAAATTACAAGCATTAAAAAATTAAATACCCGTAAAAAATTATAATTAACCCACCATTCAATATAAGTTATCAATTCTCGGTTTTCGTGGACAGCTAGAGCCTTTTTAATCTCCGCACGGCGCGCCATAAAGAGGACTCCCAGAGTAATTTGTCAAATAAACGAGCGGTGTGATTTCACGAATAATGCTCTGCTAATTCTTAACCGTGGCTTTTGCTTTACGTTTGTATGAATTTTGTATGGAATTTTCCAAGTTTGTAGTATTTAATACTTTAATGATATACTTTGAGTGCTCTTAAGCTTAATCTTAGATCTAGTTTTTGTGTGGATGTGCTATGACCTAGCAAAATTGAGTAGGTAATTTTTTATTTACTACGTTTTAAAGTTTAGTATAGATTTCTCAGATATGAGATATTTTTCCGCAGTAAAAAGTATCCTATATATTGACCCGGATAAGCAGCTACCATCATACCAAATTTCATCAAAATCTCTCCAGTCGTTTTTCCGTGATGCGTTAACAGACAGACAAAAAGTCTAAAAATTGTAAATTCGGCCTCTGTATCGAAAATAAAGTCTATTTCAATAAGATTTTCCAAAAGATATTTAATGTACAGATTCAGCTTAGTTACGATTTTATTATATGCATAGATTAAAAATAATTTATGATTAGCTTTATATTACATATTTTCTGGATTTGCTTGAATATCATTTAATTTATTTCGTAATCACAAAGTATTAAAGACATTGACTCTGTGGCTTAAGATTCTAGCTATAAAACTGCTCAATCGAAAAAAAATTTTTTTATTAAAATTTATTATTAGAAAATATTAATTTCAAATTATCTTTAGCAAAAAGATTCATATTAAAAGAAGCGATGTTCCATATCCTAAAACATACATTTGCAGTGTACAGATAAATAGCAATCGCAGGCCATTCTATCGTCACAATTGTTCCCAATGATGCATCGACGTTCGAACAAAAAAACGTAACTAACATCACTGATTTATGTGTCCAATACCCGATTTATTAGTCGACGAAAATCCATGAATCTGACGGTACTTTTTGTTCTGATATAACGCGTGATCGCGTACGAAAATATTGCGTTTCAGTTTTATGATCCGGAAACGGAAACAAAAGCTGGCGGTTGTAATTAGTGCTGACTGAATTAAAATGTTTGGGATTCCGTATCCAAATAGTGTCTATATTTAACCCATTCAGATTTTCTCGGACATGCAGGTTTCCTCACGATGTTTTCCTTTACCGTATGGCAAGTGGTAATCATGTTAGAAATGATTCACACATGAAAATATCCTAGGTGCGATACCTGGGATTTAAACCCGCTTCACTCGGTTTCCCAATCGAGCGCGTTGCCACTGCGCTATCACTACCTCATAATATGTAGTGTTTTCGGAACTCTTTTACTAGATCTCTACAAGAATCTAAAACGATTGTGAATCTATATTAGGTCAAAACTGAGTTCAGTGTATTTTGTCCTCTGATTGTTAATTAGAAGCTATGGATTTTTAGTTAGAAGCTATGGATGAGCTATAGTTATCTATAAACTATGTTATCTCTAAACAAAATAATAATTATGTTCAAATTTTGATCACTGGGCGAGTACTAGTCAAAATCAGTCAATAAAATATAGACAAGTCTAACAAACCTATCCCACGGGAACCGTATATTTTCCCGGCATAAAAAGTAGCGTATGTGTTATTCCAGACTATAATCTATCTCAGTGCTAAATTTCATCTAGATCCGTTCAGCCATTTTGGTGTGAAAGAGTAACAAACATCCATACAGCCATACTCACAAACTTTCACATTTATAATATTAGTCTAGACTGTAGATGATCCTCATACAAGATCTTTTTAGGGTTCCGTACCCGAAAAATGCCAACGGAACCCTATTACTAAGCCTCTACTGTCCGTCCGCCTGTTTGAGGGCTGTATGTAACTCATGAACCATAATAGGTAGAGAGTTGAAATTTTCACAGATTATTTTTCCTATTGCTGCTATAACAACAAATATTAAGAACATTTTAAGAAAAAAAAATTAACGTTCATAATCGATCATCATAGTTAATATAGATACAACATACATAGAGTAAAAGTCATCTTAATAAAAAGTTCATGTACGATGGCACGGAACCCTTCGTGATGCGAATCCGACTCGTACTTGATCGTTTTTGAAGTTTATTTTTGATTTTTGTATGTAATTGTAAAAATGTTTACACGATCATTTTGCTACTCTACGTAATTAATGGTTAAACTATAAAACGAAATAAGCATTTAAGATTAATTTACTTAGTATTTATTGAAATAAAATTGAAAGAAGTCAAATTTTGTTATAATTTAAATTATATTATGTCGCTGAAGTAACATTTTATTTTCTTGTTCGAGGATAATAAAAAAGTTAGGTACTGGATGTATTTTTTATCAATGTCCTTTAAAACTGACCTTTCTTACCTATCTACGTAATATGCATTATAATTTACGTAAATATAACTAAACTAGCGACTCACTCTCGCTTCGCTTGGGTTCGTCCCTAGTTACGTTTTAAATAAAAATGGATATAGTATGTTATCCTTAAGAGATAGACATATGCCGTCGCGGACTTTTCTGTAGACCTATTTAAGATACACAATTCCACCATACATTATTTTGTTATATCTCAAAGGGTTTAGGCAGCGTTTTCGTTGAAAGCACCCAGACGTCTTATTTATTCCGACACCTCCAGCAAATATCATTATATTTTAGCCAATGTATAAAAAACTTAACAAATTATATACTAAGACCTTCCTCTTGAATCACTCTATCTATTAAAAAAACCCGCATCAAAATCCGTTGTGTAGTTTTAAAGATTTAAGCATACATAGGGATATAGGGACAGAGAAAGCGACTTTGTTTTATACTATGTAGTGATTTTTCATCAAAAAACATTGAAAAAATTCGCAAAATTTTTCATAATTACAATTTAAGCAAAACAAGGCAATAAGAGTTAGTAAAATTTAATTATATGAAGGAAACGACGTTAAAAATGTAATGATCGAAAATTTTTGGCATCGCGTAAAATGAATTGAGTTAGCCGCATCTAATTGGCGTTTTGGGGCACCGCTGGCAATATAAAATGAAATAATATTATTAATCTCCTCACGCCCTGTATGTGCCTATCGAATATTAAGTCTACTGGCTTAGAAAGGGGTTATTTTCTTAAAAGTAAATGCTGGAGTCTGATATATATTGATATTTACTGTTTTGCACTTTAGTTTAAATGAATATATTTTTTTACCAGTGATGAACTCTCTCGTGTTTGTTCATACGTGAATATAAGAATACATAGTTTATACCAATAAAAACAAAAGCACTAAAAAGTAAAAAATAACTGATTGGTAGTTTTCATTTACTTTACATACCTAATCAAGTATTTTCGAAGTCGGTGTGTGGCACAGAACCCTAAAAATAAAAACTATGATGTTCTCCTGACCGATTCCGGCCACGGCGGCCAACCTCATTGAGACTAGCCAACTGCGCAGGAGATATTATAGTGCACAAGTGTACGCGCAGACACAAGCGCACTCTCTATTCCTGTCACTCTCATACTCCGGTGGGACGACCATTCAACACGACCAGTGAGAGTTAAGGCGCAGGACCGACGGCTTTATGTGCTCTCCGAGGCACGGGGGTAAAACACCGCCAACTTTCCAACTCCGGGCTGTTACTGATACTTACTATACAGAAAAACTCAATAACTAAACTTGGCCCGACCCGGGACTCGAACCCAGGACCTCCGGGTGTGCAGCCATACATGCTAGCCACTACACCACCGAGGCAGTTAAAATTATACCTACTGTGTCAGAATGACAATAACTATGATATCTCATTTTAGCTCTTAGTATCCAAAAAAATGTAACCCAATACGAAATTATTGCCATTCATCATTTATATGAACTACTTACAAGTAATAACATAAAACGATATGAACAAAAACAAGCTTGATGATTATTTTTCCTTATGTTTTATATGACACAAAGAAATTGTAGCCTTGTAATGGAAATGTTCAACGAAATATATTATCTTCATTATCTCGAATTCTCTTTAATACATGTACTAGTTTTTGATTGCTTTCATATACGTAATATGTACATATACATATGTATATAATTTAGAAATATTTTTATAAGACACACAAGAAGAACTTGCTTCGCTCAGAATTGACAACTTAATTACAAATCTTAATTTTTTTTTCTATAGGTACTTATATATAATAAAATTTTGAGTCGAATCTGTACAGTAAATATTTTTTGGACGATCTTATTGAAACAGTTATTATTATCGATACAGAAGCCGAATCTATGGTTTTTTAGAATTTTTGTCTGTTTGTCTGTCTTGGAACGCATCACGAGAAAACCACTGGGCAGATTTTGATGAAATTTGGTATAATGATAGCTGGTTACTCGGGTAAATATAAAAAATACGTTATACTGCGGGAAAATATCTCATTTCTGAGAAATCTATACTAATCGTTGAATCGTACCTAGGGATGAACCCGAGCGGAGCAAACCTACGTATGGGATCCCTAGTTTAAAAGTCCCCTAAACTAGCCCCTAAATTAAATTTCGTTTTAAGATTATCTTTACGCCCATATTTCGAGCACCTAAATTTAGGGGGCCTTTTAATATTTAGGTGACTCCTAACTGTCGGTGAAACAGAAACTGTCCCCTAACAGCCCCCTAACCATGCTTAGAGGATCCCTTAAACTTAGGTGACGTTGGTGAACTCGGGCATAATGTCATTTTTTTTCATTTTATTTATATGGGGGTTATATACTCCTTGATATACTCGTAAAACCTAAGCATTAAAATAAAATTATCAAAATCTATTCACGATTAACTCGAATTGAGTATCTTCTTTTTAAAGTTGAACAAATATAAAACCTATTTCATCTTATTCATTTTTTACTTTTATTTTATTTAATGAATTACCAAAAAACCAAGCAATCGACTTAAACCTGTCCTACTTATCTAGACTACAGCTAAATGCCATATTTCATAAATCTAAACGCTTTTACATTCTCTATTAATAAGCTAAATTCATTACCGCTTGAAAGCAGTAGACCGTAGTTAAAATTCCTAGGCTTTTCAAGCTCACCTTGAGGGTAACCTAAAAAAGCTGTCGAGAGCTTCTTATAGTTCATTTGGTCTCGTAGTTGTTTATTTGCCTTCCGAGTTTTCCATTTATTTTCTTTAAAAATATTTGCGCTCCCACGAACTTTATTAAATGCTGTTAGAATTAATATAAGTCGACGTCTCTGGCGTTCAACAATGCACATTTTTTGAATATCTATCGGTAACAAGATGAAAATTGTAATAACACACACGACTATCTAGTTCCATGGTAAGCTACGAGGCCTGTGTTATGGATACCATATAGTTTATACACTAGATGTTTACAACTTAAAATACACGCAATATAATAAATATAAACACCCATGACCAGTAAGTACAAACATTCGTGCTCATCACTCAAATTAATACCCCCAGCGGGACTCGAATCAGCGACCACTGGCACAGCTGTAGGGTCACTACAAACTGAGCCAAGCGTGTCGTCGAAATATCGTCGTCTTATAATTAAATCGTCAAAAGTCTACAGTAAGCTTAGAAAAGCTTGGCATTGCGTCACATCGTCGAAGTATTCGCCGACGAGAAACGTCATTTCCATATTTTATTTATAAAACTTAACAAGTTAAAACATTTGTTTAAAATCAAAGAAAATACATTAAAATTACAAATATATTGTTATATTAAAAAATTAACCGCGACTCCGCCCGCATTCAGATGACCAAAAACCAAATTCGTAGGTTTTACATATTAGTATACTATAATTACATTGCAGTTTTGGTATTTTTTCTCAGAAATTAGATATTTTCCCACGGTAAAAAATATCCTATATGTCGACCCGGATAACCAGCTATTACCATACCAAATTTCATCAAAATCCCTTCAGTGGTTTTTCTGTGACGCGGTAACAGACAGACAGACAGAAATTCTAAAAACTATAATTCGGCCTCTGTATCGATAATAATGTTTATTTAAAAAAAACCCAAAAAAATATTAAATGCACAGATTCGGCTTAGTTACAATTTTACTATGTGTATAGATTTCCATAAAATTTATTTTAGCACCTATTTTAAAGCGACAATGAGTCGTTTATCCTATTTAGAAAAGAAATATTTCAAGGGCTTGAAAGTAATATAAGCTACGGTTTTCTTAGAAACGTAGCATATCAGTCTAATATTATTATAAATTGTACTTAAAGAATGATCACTATAGTTACGCTTTGAAACAAGTAGGGCTTTATAAAAAAAGCTGCTAAAACATCGTCTAATGTGTATTACATATAAACTACCAATTTCCTGCATGATTCAGCGCTCGTACATTTTTGCCATGAACGAATTAACCAAGGCTAAAATTTCCTGGTTACTGACAAGACCGGTAAAGGTACGACCGCTTATATGTCGGGTCCAGTGGCTAATTCGTTCATGATTTTTGCATATCGAGTCTATTTTTCAAAGCAACAATATTTGTGTAGAATGTTTATATGATACTTTGTAAGTCAAAATAAGCTCTGTCAGTCGAATAAAATATTCATATTAATTTGATGATACGGAAGTGTGTATGTATGTTTGTTTATTCGTATCTTAAAGCTACGTGCTTTTTCTATACATATATTTTATTACTAACAGTGTATATGTGTTACCGTAGGTCATATTCTATCTGAATATTTAATTTTATCCAAAAACAAACAGACGCGTTTACAAACTTTCCTATTTATTATAGTGATTAAGGAAAATAGTGTATAAGTGAGCTGAGTGACAACGTATGTTGGACCATTACGCCACAGCACCATCTAGTTCTATGGTAAGCTACGAGGCTTGAGTTATGGATACCAAATAGTTGATACACTACACATATAATTTTAAATACATACATATTGTAAATATAAACATCCTACTCATGACTGGAGTACAAACATTCGTGATCATCACACAAATGAATGTCTTCAGCTGGACTCGAACCCGCGACCGCTGGCACTGCAGGTACGGTCACTGCAAACTGAGCCAAACATGTTGTCAAATATAAATGTTAAAGCGTTGTACAGAGAAAGAGTTATATTGTATTTATTTTACATATATTGTATTTACTTTACATGCTAGCCACTAATAAACGAAATAATATAAATATCCATATTTGACTAGTGGGATACCTGAAAGTCCACTAACCCACACTTGGCCAGCGTGGTGGACTATGGCCCGATCCCCTCGTATTGAATGGAGGCCGATGCCCAGCAGTGGTACTTTAAAAAGGGCTGAAACCTGACAACCACCTAATTAGGACCAAGTCTGTAACTTGAATCCTATCAATAATTTTACTATTGGAAAACAAAACAAACGAAATAAAAAATTATAACTTGAAAATGCTTTCATACATTACTACGTATAATTAAAATCCACTATGAAAATGACTTATACGTCCCCCGGTGATTTGTTTATCTTATCGCTACGTAATAACAGCTGATCGGTAAATCACTGAAATTGTTATGGATGACTCTTGCACTAACTTATTATTAATCCATTAAAAATATATTCTGTTCATTCCCTATATTTATGACTAACGACTCACCCTTGCTCCACTCGGGTTCGTCCCTAGATACGTTTTAATGGTTAGTATAGATTTCTTAGAGATGAGATATTTTCCCGCAGTAAAAAGTAGGCTATATATTGACCTGGATAACCAGCTATCATCATACCAAATTTCATCAAAATCTGTTCAGTGGTTTTTCTGTGATGCGGTAACAGACAGACAAACAGGCAGACAGACAGAAAAAAAATCTAAAAACTATAGATTCGGCCTCTGTATCGATAATAATGTTTATTTCAATAAGATTTTCCAAAAAATATCTAATGTACAGATACGGCTTTGTTACAATTTTATTATATGTATAGATATTAGAAATAAAGATTTATTTTTGAAATAGAGAAAAAAAGTCTCTACCGTAAAGTTGAAGAAGTATTGGTGGTTTGAACAAATAAGCACTAAGGCGTCGAATAGTGTGATTACATTCATTGTAAAAAAACTGGCAATTTTTACATGCACTCTAAAGCTATCAGAATATATTTGTTACATTTTTTCCTATCGAAAGCCAATCGGTTTTCAGATATTTTAATACTGGCGCTGTTTCAGATCATTTAATTAAGTGTTGAAATCGAACCCGCTATATTTCTTAAATTTCTTGCCAAATCTAGTGCCAAATCCATTTCAACGTAATACGAACAATCCATCTGTGTTTTAACAATTTGAGGAATAACACTTTTTCGATAATAAAAAATATTGAAATTTTAGTGCAGTATAGTTGCTTTATCAGTATATGTTGGGATATACGTATATGTTAGGACATAAACACATGGCACCATCTAGTTCCATGGTAAGCTACGAGGCTTATAACTTTAAATACATACGTATTATAAATATAAACATCCAGGACTGGAGTACAAATATTCGTGCTCATCACACAAATGAATGCCTCCAGCGGGACTCGAAACCGCGACCGCTGGCACAACAAGTAGGATCACTACAAACTGAGCCAAACGTGTCGTCTTATTTCAACTATGTATATTATTTGTGTATATGTTATTCGATATCTTATCCGATAGATTTTCATAAAAAAAATTAATGAGTAGATTACATCGTAAAGGTTTTATATAAATAAAAACTTCTCCCAAAATAAGAAAAAAAAAACTTTTAATTGGTTTTAAGTCTTTGTATCTTTTTTGTTCAAAAATATTTATCCTAGTATAATTGGGTTTCAGAATGCGAAAGTGAGTGAGCGTACTGTTTCATCTTCATGTTTTGACGTATTTTAGAGATATAAAGATAAAATAAAACTTATGTTTATTATAATATAAGTTATATTAAAATTTAAAATAAAAGGTTAATAGAAATAGAATTAATTAATTTAATTAATTAAAAGTATATATTTATATAGATGTACCTATAATAAAGTTTTTATTCTATTACCAAATCTTTCTATAAGATTAAGTACACACATATATTTTGATTTTATTTTTATTAATTTAATTTTTCAATAATTTCTCTCTAATCTAATTACTAATTATACATTTAATTCAAATTATAAATTATTTATTTTTCATTATTCATTAGAATATTATTTTTATAAATACAATTTTATTATTATAATAATAAATTAATTATTTACATTAGTATTAACATATTTAAATTTCTAATAAAAAGTAATTTAAATGGAGATTGAGATGGCTTATGTCTAAATGTAAACAGAATAATAAAATTGAAGTGTCTGTATGTAATGTTAAAGTAACAGATTTTTATTAATATATGTAAATGCATATGAAATTTCAAATTATATACCTATTATGAGAAAAACACAAATTTTAATTTTTTTGTTTGTCTGTCTGTTTGTTCCGAGCAATCACTGAAACGGCTGGGCTGATATTGACAAACCTTTCATTGGCACACAACTGATGTCATAAGACATCTGCTGCTATTACTTATAATATGTAAAAGAATTAGGGTTCCGGTTATAAAAAAATCAAAATTTACCGTAATGTAATGTTGTAATAATGATGATGTTCTCCTGACCGATTCCGGCCATGGCGGCCAATCTAATTGAGACTAGCCAACTGCGCAGGAGATATTATAGTGCACAAGTGTACGCGCAGACACAAGTGCACTCTCTATACCTGTCACTCTCATACTCCGGTGGGACGACTGCTCGACACGACCAGTGAGAGTTAAGGCGCAGCACCGATGGCTTTACGTGCTCTCCGAGGCACGGGGGTGAAACACCGTCAACTTCCCAACTCCGGGCTGTTACTGAGGTTTAATATACAGAAAGACTCAATAACTAAACTCGACCCGACCCGGAACTCGAACCCAGGACCTCCAGGTGTGCAGCGGTACATGCTAGCCACTACACCACCGAGGCAGTTTAATGTTATAATACATAAGCTATTTTCTATTTTAAGTTACTAACATATTACTTTTGTTTGTTACAGACCGAAAAGCGGTTCGATGCTTCTATACAGCCGCAAAAAGGTACGTTACCGGCGCGACGGTTACTGTTGGAAGAAGCGCAAGGATGGAAAGACCACAAGAGAAGACCATATGAAACTAAAAGTACAGGGGACTGAGGTAAATAATATCCTATATACTAATAAACGTAATTAAAAGGAAGGTGTAATAAAAAACACTATTTATCTATCAAATAAATTGATTCGTATTAAAATCTGCGCACCTATTCTTCGATAATAAAAATTTTAAGTAGTTGAATTAATTTTGGTTTATAGGAAACTACTTAGCGACTCACCCTCGACTTTTCTCGCAGCAAAAAGTATTCTATACGTTGACCCGAATAACCCGCTATCATTATACCAAATTTCATAAAAATTTGTCCAGTGGTTTTCCCGTTATGCGGTCACAAACTGACAGTCAGACAAAAATTTTAAAAACTATACATTCGGCCTCTGTATCGATAATTAAGACTATTTCAATAAGATTTTCCAAAAATATTTAATGTAGGTACAGATGAATGGCGGAAAGTTTTAATTAAGCTCTAAGCAACATAAAATTGTTAATTTTACATTTTATTTATTTCACAATCAAATATAATTTGTCTTATAGACACATAAAAAATAATTAGTTGGACCAAATTACACACAAAGTGCTAAATTTCATCTAAATCAGTTAAGCAGTATCGGAGTTCATCGCGGTCCAACATCGTGACACGGGAATTTTATACAAACAAATAAATCAATTTTTTGGAACATAAACACACAGAACCATCTAGTTTCATAGTAAGCTACGAGACTTGTGTAATGGATACCGGATAGTCGATACACTACACATATATAACTATATAGATACATGTTATAAATATAAACACCCATGACTGGAGTACAAACATACGTGCTCATCACACAATTGATCGCGGGTTCGAGTCCCGACTCGACTCGAACCCGCGATCGCTGGCACAGCAAGTAGGGTCACTACAAACAGAGCCAACGAGATCTTAAGATATATGTTAATTTATTTACTCATATTTTAATGCGGACAAATCTATAGAAAGTTTTTAAACTTATGTATGATCTCTAAGGAGTTTCCTTTTGCGAGTTATCTCTCTCTAAAAATGATAAATTGCATTGTAAGTCAAAACGACCCAAGTCAAAATAAAGAAGGCATAAGTATATTATAATATGAAAAGTGACGCAAACAGATTGACACTAGAAAAAGTACTATGGCTATATATTGTTTGGAGATTACATATGTTCACTCGCTTGCTTGCTAATAAAATAATTTAAACTTTTTATTGTTATACTAGTCTCTTACGTCCCTAGGCACGTGCACATAGCGTGGCTAAATTTTAAAATAAATATCTTTTTAAGAGGAATAATTCTGTAATACATTATTTTCATATTACTTTATTATCTCACAACATCTTCAACTATCATATTTCAACCAATTTACACAAAACCTTAATTAATTATACACTTAAACCTTCCTCATCAATCACTCTATCTATTGGTAAAAACCGTATGAAAATCCGTTCGGTAGTTTTTGAGGTTATCGCGTTCAGAGTCAGACAGACAGACGCGGCGGAGGGACTTTATTTTATAATATGTAGTGATATTCTTTTTTTTTATTCTTCTTTTTCTTTCTTCGTCTGTACAGTGTACCTCATGACTTATTTATATTTATATATATATATATATATATATATATATATATATATATATATATATATATATATATATATATATATAATTAAAATAACATACTGATTAAAGAACAGAATATTAACGATTATATACGACCTATAATAATATATTCATTTCAGTAACCTCTCAGTAACATGTACTGGGTGCCGCAATTTTTTATTTGCTTCAATTAACTTACTACTTTCTTAGATTTACGCGAATACTTGACATTTTAAATAACACTATCTATTCGGATATTTTCGCGAAAATTGAAAAATGGCACTAAAGTACCTTACAAGGTACTTTAGTGCCATTTTTCAATTTTTTGAATTCATTTTGATAATTGTGGGTAGGCTGTATGTAACAACTATATAATACCTTAGAGACATCTAACACCTCAGTCTCTCCCGTGACCATGATTGCTGTAAAGCATTCGAAAGGTCGGGAACCAAAAATCAAAATAAATTCGCAAAAAAATCCGAAAAGATAGTTTTATTTAAAATGTCAATTAACTTAATTATTTTCTAGCAATTTATATGAGACTCCAAATTTTACCTCTATAATACTCGATAGTTTTCGAGTAAAATGGCTGTAATCTACGGATACGACGAAATTATAAGGATTTTGTTTTTAAAAATGAAAGTAGGTATTTTATTCGCTAATATATCTACATGTATAGTGTATGTGTAGTCGAAAATGAAAGTTATGTTTTTAATTTAGAGCACTCTATACTGTATTTCAAAAGTAATTTTGTCTGAACAGGTTTTGATAAAATTTGGTAAGGGCATAGATTGCTTCCTGGCATTGGAAATTGATTGATCCTCGTCGTCGGGTTGATCCTCGTCCCGCTTATCACGCGTGTGAAGCCGTGGGCAAAAACTACTTACGTATTAAAAAACGTGTTTATGTACCTATTTACATACGTAAGAAGTTATACTTCTTTGGTGTAACAGAACAAAAATCGTTAAAGATTTCATCCCGTATGTCACAACTCTCTGTTTGTAAAAGGAATGCAGTTAACTTCATATACTTTTTACTTCATATACTTCATACGCTTTCAGCTACTTCATCATGTCGCATTTTGGCTGTCGGTGTGCGCACGCATCGTAAAAATTTTACTCTTATATTTTTTTCCAAACGTGCCAAAAAAAGTATAAATTCAAAAAATGTCTTAAATTAACTACCCTATATATTACTTGTTATATAACAACCTATATATCCCCCAAGCAAATTGTTTTTTTTTTATTTTTTTTTTACATATAACTTTGAAACATCTACTAGCATATGCAGAAAGAGACTCAACCGTATGTATATATTTTTATATCGTTTTCTTCAAAACTAACTTACATCAACACAGATGTTATTTAACATTTGATGCATTTTGAAGACCATATTATCAATGAGAGAGCATTTCATTTTGTACTGACAGCTGGGGTCTAACAGAATAAAACAAAGCAAAGTTTGAATAAGCTTATAATAATATAGATATTGGAATAAATACTTAATAAATTAGCATTTTTTTAGGTAAATCATATTTATGATGAAACTACATATATCCTTATACTGTTTCTGAGCTATATTGTTTGTAAATACGTTTTTTTTAGTTTACAAATTTAAAAAAACAGCCGTTAGGTATATAAAAAGCAAAGGTGGGATTATCTATTAAGGAGATTTCTAGTACTCAATCCATGGAGAATAGCACTAATTTTGTCTGTCTTGTGTTATGGATACCATATAGTTGATACACTACACATATATAACTTTAAATACATACATAATATAAGTATAAATATAAACACCCATGACTGGAGTACAAGCATTCGTGCTCATCACACAAATGAATGCTCCCAGTGGGACTCGAACCCGCGACCGCTGGCACAGCATGTGAAGTCACTACAAACAGCCAAACGTGTAGGTACTCAAACAGATAAGAGAGCTTTATATCATACTAGCATCACCCGAGGCTCCGATCGCGTTTAGATGACCAAAAACCAAATTGTTAGGCTTTACATATTATATACTCTTACAACGCAGTTGTCTCGGTATAAAGTATCCTATATGTTGACCTGGATATCCAGCTATCATCATACCAAATTTCATCAAAATCTATCCAGTGGTAATATTTAATGTTCAGATACGGCTTCGTTACAATTTTATTATATGTATAGATTTTTATTATTTTAAAATACATAGTTTAAATTATGCTTAAGAAAATATATGAGAGTTGAGCGAACCGTTATTTAAATGCAAATATAAATAACTTATATACAACAATAAAGACTTATTAAATAGAGCAAAGTAACAGAACAAAGTATATAAAGAAATATTGCACTAGCGAAAAATCCACTGGTTAATTCATTAAAATGTACACAGTTCGCAAAAATATTCAGTAGCTATTGAAGACAGTAGTGCAGTAGCGTGAATCTCATTTAGTTCTGACAGTTGGTTGGGTGACGTCAGCAAACACTCGAATACACGATTATGAGGGAATATAAGCGATATTTCGGTGCCACCGTGTTGATTGAGTACTGTTTCCTGGATTTTGCACGCTATCTGTTATAACAATATAAAGTTTAACTTTCTATAGGCATGTTAATGACTATGGGTTTAGAGTTAGAAAATTATAAAGGTATTAATGCTGTTATTTGTATAGATTATGAAGCTTTTTCGGTATATTTTAAGCCAAAGAAATGTGCTATGTATGTGTATAGTTGAGAAGGAATTTAATATATTTCGATGTTACGCTTACTGACCATCGATATTTTTTCTTTAATCTATACCAACATACTAGCGACTCACCCTCGCTTCGCTCGGGTTCGTCCCTAGATTGCTTCCCAATACAAATTTTCATCCCCATTGGTACAAACTTAAGGGATGATTTTCGGGATGAAAAGTATCCTATGTCCTGCCCAAGGTCTCAAACTATCTTCTTACCAAATTTCATCTAAATCTACGCCACAAACTCACAAACTTTACCTCTTATAGATAATAAAATTCTGAGTCAAATCTATACATATTTTTTTTTCTTTTAAAATCTTATTGAAATAGTCATTATTAACGATACAGAGGCCGAATATATAGTTTATAGAATGTTTGTCTGTCTCTCTGGGAACGTATTACGAGAAAACCACTGGACAGATTTTAATGAAATTTAGCATGATGATAGCTGGTTATCCAAGTCAACTTATAAGAAATCTATACTAAACTACTAAACGTTCAAACGTAACCTAAGCACAGCGAGAGTGAGTCCCTAGTACTAAATACACCAAAGTCTTGGACACATTAATGAGTCAATTGTATTTCGCTTTCAAATACCCATGTTATATATATATATATATATATATATATATATATATATATATATATATATATATATAGATATAGATATAGATATAAGTTAGCTGAAAACCAACAATCGATGGGATGACAAAAATTCAATTTAAGCACTTCACATAAACAAATTGACCAGTCCTTTCGAAACGGTTTGATGAATAAGCAAATGAATCTCTACCAATTAACTGCAATGGGAACCGCTAATTGGACGGATAACTATGTAGATGTTATTTTTGTACGCGGTTATTGAATTCATTATTTTGGATTGGTGTCACTCATTCTGTTAATGGTTTGAGCTCTATACTTAATTGTACTAATGATATGGAATTTTACTATATTTTTAAAGGATATAGGGATGTAAGGAAAGGGTTGTTATATTTTTTATTTATATGGAGATATTTATACGTGTCAAGAGGTTACCCTTTTTAGTGCTCCACTGCTGGGATCTCAATCACTCTCTGTAAAGGCGTTCAGGCCATAGAACACCATGGTAGCTAGTAGCTAGCCGACTGCTGGTTGACGGAATTTACATGTCTTTCGAAAGTTATTTAGATTCTGTCAGATATAGTTATAGAGATAAGTTAAAATTCACATAATACTTTCTTAGATTTACGCGAATAATTGACATTTTAAATAGAACTATCTTTTCGGATTTTTTGGCCAATTTATTTTTATTTTTGGTTCCCGACGTTTCGAATGCTTTACAGCAATCATGGTCACAGGAGAGACTGGGGTTTTAGATGTCTCAAAGGTATTATATAGTTGTTACAGACAGCCTACCAATTTATTTAAAATTATTGAAAAAGTTAAAACTCATTGGCCATAATTGATTATATTGAAGTTACACAAAAAATCGAAACAAATAAGTACATTATATATTTAAGATGGCTAAAAATTTTAATATTAGTGCCAATTTCAATACTAATAAAGTTGTAAGACTGTTTTTAAATCTAGAAAAAATTATGGCTCAAGCTTGAATACTTGACATTAGTATTACATTATTATGTATCGTTGTAGTGACCTACTGCCCATAAAATGGTAAAATTTATATGAAACAAAAGGTAAAAATGTTAAATTCTATTTAAAAATATAAGTGCAAAACAAATTGTTTCATAATACTCGTTCGTACCTTTGTAAGCCTACGTCGAATGGGGTAAAACAATTGAGATATTAAAAGTAAGCGTCAAAACCTGTGCTGTATACAAATAATATTTAAACGGTGGTTACGAGCTGTTTTTATAAACAACTAGCATTGCCCGCGGCTCCACCCGCGTTCTGATGACGAAATACCAAATTCTTAGGTTTTACATACTCTTACAGTGCAGTTTTTGTATTTTTTCTCAGAAATGAAATATGTTCCCGCGGTAAAAAGTATCATATATGTTGATCCGAATAACCAGCTATCATAATACCAAATTTCATCAAAATCTGTCCTGTGGTTTTCTCGTGATTAGCGTAACAGACAGACAGACAGACAGACAAAAATTCAAAAAACTATAGATTCGGCCTCTGTATCGATAGTAATGTATATTTCAATAAGATTTTCCACAAAATATTTAATGTACAGATTCGACTTAGTTACGATTTTTTTATATGTATAGATTATACTAGACTTGCTTCGTGTATCTGTGTGTAATTTGAGTTAAGCTCTTAGGATTTAATATGATGATTCGTAAAGCATTTATTTAGGTTTGGTCGTGATCTTTAAAACCGATTACGTTCTAGTTAAGTTTTTAGGTTTACGAATCATTTTAATTTAATATCCATACTTATATTATAAATGCGAAAATTACTCTGTCTGTCTGTTTATCTGTTACCATCAGCTGAACTGATTTAGATGAAATTAGGTATGGAGATAGTTTGAGCTACTGAAAAGGACAACCGATAGTTTTAATCCCGGAAATCATCCCTTAAAGGAATAAAAAGGGGGATGGAAATTTTTATGGGGAATCAATTATTTCTCAAGTAGGTAAGGGATATATGTATAACTCATACCTATGTATGTTTGTATTCAGCCCTTTTTAACGTCCCACTGCTGGGCACGGGCCTCCCTTCAATACGAGGGGGATCAGGCCATAGTCCACCACGCTGGCCAACTGCGGGTTGTCGGACTTCACATGTCTCCCTCAGACATGCAGGTTTCCTCACGATGTTTTCCTTCACCGTAAGGCAAGCGTTAATCATGTTAGAAATGATTCGCACATGAAAATATCAGAGGTGCGAGACCCGGGAATTGAACCCTCTTCACTCGGTGTCCCAAGCTAGCGCGTTACCACTGGGCTACCACTGCCTATGTATGTTTAGTCTATCTATTTCATACTAAGCGTCAAAACACACCTCAATGATAGTTAAATAAGGTAAAACACGGTAATAATATAAGCTATAAACTTGTACATAAAACAAAATCTTTCTTTTTACGTTCTATTCTCAAGAAAGATTGATCATAAGAAATACTACCTAGGACTAAAGTAGAGAATTTTATGCTTTACAACTTTCGCAATAACTCTAAATGTTATTTTGAACAAAAGGAACAAGATATTTACAAAAAAATAACGATTTTCGTGACCTTTGACTCCCGATCTTTTGACGCGTACTCGAGATTATGTGAGACTTTTGAACCACCTTATAAAATACAAAAACAAATTCTATGCCGTAAATACTTATTTTTTTCAGTTCTCAGGCAAAATCTCTTTTAGACTATTATTAATAACTAGCATAACCCGCTGCTTTGCTCGCGCTAAAACTACAAAAAAACTCTAAAAATGTACTTTTTCTTCAAACTTACATCCCCATATTAAAGATATGACAGCCGACAATATTTTAAGATACGAATATCTAATAGGTAAACATGTACCTACATATTTAACGTATCGAAATATATTAGATTTGCTTTGCATCGGCTGGCACCGACTTGGAAAATATCTGATTAGGTATCTATTCTAAATGAATTATTTTTTACATTTTAGTGCCTTGAAGTTGTTTTTTTTTAAGTTTTTATCTTCTGTATAGTAAGTACCTATTGACATGTTTTGATGTTATCAATAAAAAAAAATTGGAAACTCTTTTTTATATAGATAGGTAAATTCTATTCATACCTATATGTTTTCCTCAAATTCAATTCAATTCAATTCAATAATCATTAAGATTGAATTTCGACCACTGGGCGACCACTAGTTTTTATAAATATACAATGTCTATATTAATGCTAAGTATTAAAATGGTCATAGGATATCTCCATATATTTTAATTATTAGTTACATAACAACTGATTGCAAACCTGTTGGTGTGTTTCTAATAATCATGAATTGAAAAGTATGTTGTGGAAAATTTTACTCGTTTGTGCTCACGATTCTGCTCACGTGGCTAGCTCAATTGTGGCTAGTTACAACATCTGTACAAATAAATAAAATTGAAGTGCCTGTTTGTAATATAAAAATAACAGTTTTTTACTAAATGTTTATAAAAGTACATACGGTACTTATAAGACAAAATTTTTTTTTTTAATTTTTGTCGGTCTGTCTATCTATTTATTCCGGATAAGCTTCGAAACTGACATATTTGAAAGTCGGTTAAAAAATCGAATAGAAATAGTTAAGCCACTCTAATTCACGTGGCAGATTTTCTCGGTTTGATATCAGCACGCCATTGTTTTGTTCTTAGTTTGGAATGATGCCAATTAAGGAAAGGTGGAAGCGGTTAGCGGACCGCGGCCTTGCGCTGTGTTTATTTATCGCCCTGATTTTTAGTGATTTATTGATTGGCGGAACACAAATCTGTGGATACGCTTAAGGTTATCTTATTTTGGACTTTGAAGTCCGCATTTATTATCTAATATATAAAAATCTCGTGTTACGGTGTTTGTGGTTACTCCTCCGAAACTGCTCAACCGATTTTAATTAAAAAAACATATTCGGTAGGTATGAGAATAGGTTGTAAAATATTTTTCACCCTTTTACCCCCATCCCCCATTTTTTAATTGCCATTTTAGTATTTTTCTATGAACAATATTATATAAATACAAAGCGAAAAACCCGAGCGAAGCGAGAATGAGCTGTATAACATAAAGCCAAAAAGTTTTTTTTTATAGATTAAACGTGGGCGTAGCCGCGGGATCTACTAGTAGTTTATAAATGCGAAAGTTTGTATGCATGTGTATATGTATGTTTGTATGTATGTGTGTACGTTTGTTAGTCCTTCACGTATAAACGGTAAGACAAATTTGAATAAAATTTAGTACACAGATTATGACTTACCTATTAGATATTCATATCTTAAAATATTGTCGGCTGGTACCGACTTCGAAAATATCTGATTAGGTATCTATCTATTCTAAATGAAAACCCCCGTTTAGTTATTTTTTTACATTTTAGTGCCTGGAAGTGGTTTTTTTTTTTTAAGTTTTTATTGGTCCATTTTTAGTGTAGACGTAATAAACAGGTAATTTGTTAGAAGAAAGTTTTGAATAACATGTTATTTAAAAAAAAAAAAATGTTGATTTAAAAAAACCGCTTGACCGAATTAGATAAAATTTATATGGGACCACCTGGGAAGTATACCCTTTGAAACAAAAAAAAATCCAAATCGGTTCAGGCGTCTTCGAGTCATCGGTGGACATACATAAAAAAAACAAGAATCCGATGAATTGAGAACCCCCTCCTTTTTGGAAGTCGGTTAATTAAAATCGACTTAGTACGTTGTTGGTTACTTTCTAGTAACACTCATGAAGAAATATGACTTTTCAAAAGCAAAAGCTAATATAATTTTCAAAATATATATTACTTACGATACTTTGAAAGGCCAATATTTCCAAGGTTTGAATTCCAGTTCACCAAACATATTTTTAGTCAAACATAAATTGAAAGCTAATCTGAGAAGCAAAATTATAGCATATTGTCGAACTAGCAAACACGAAACCCATGTGGTTTTTCTGGCAATATGTCTATTGCTTTAGTATATAATCTATACATATAATAAAAATCTGAGTTGAATCTGTACATTAAATATTTTTTGGAAAATCTTATTGAAATGCACATTATTATCGATACAGAGGCCAATAGTAGGGGAGCCCAAGAGGGGATTTTCTGTAGTTACTCGAGCGCGGCAGATTAACATAAAAGAGGTTACCTTGCACTCTATTGAGTACTTTCACCATAATATAAGTCTTCTATATAAAGGGGCGCGTCTAGGGAAGCCGATTAAAATATTTAAAAAATGTTTTGATAAGGTAGAAATACTTGAAACCGTCAGATTAAGGTGTGGTAGGCTAGTCACATCCTGAAAAGTGTCCAATTCAATAATCTGCCGATTTGCACAAGCCGAAGAGGCAAAAATCGACTATAAAGTTTATGATGATTTTAGCCTCTTAGGCTTGTGCAAATCGGCAGATTATTAAATTGGACACTTTTCAGGATGTGACTAGCCTACCACACCTTAATCTGACGGTTTCAAGTATTTCTACCTTATCAAAACATTTTTTAAATATTTTAATCGGCTTCCCTAGACGCGCCCCTTTATATAGAAGACTTATATTGTGGTGAAAGTACTCAATAGAGTGCAAGGTAACCTCTTTTATGTTAATCTGCCGCGCTCGAGTAACTACAGAAAATCCCCTCTTGGGCTCCCCTACTACAATTCTATAGTTTTTAGAATTTCTGTCCATCTGTCAGTTTGAGAACGCATTACGAGAAAACCACTTGACCAATTTAGATGAAAATTAATATGATGATAACTGGTTATCCGGATCAGTATATAGGATACTTTTTACTGCAGGAAAATATCTCATCTCTAACAAATCTCTACTAAAAGTTATAAGCTTCATCTACTCTTTAAATATTTCATTCAAGGTTAAACTATAATTCCTATATAACTTCCATGTTACTGCCCTTCATAGTGAATTGTGGAACGCGGAATTTGGCAAAGCTACAAAACATAGAAAACATATAAATTTACCATTCTGCATCTTTCTTTCTACTTTAACTTTATAAATACTTAGCATATTTAGCTGCACCTAGTATAGTATTATATGATCTGTGGCACTAATTTCACATTAGTGAAGTACGTGTTTTTCTACTGATACTACGTTACTACTGATGAGACTCACATATGTAACCAGATATTCTTCAAAAATTCATGGGTTTAGATTATTTTTGGCGGAACCCTAACTTAAAATAAAAGTAGCCTAAGTTCCTCCTTATAATGTCAGCTATCTGCCAGTGAAAGTTTCGTCATAATCGTTACAGCTGTTTTTGTAATCTCCAAAACAAGAAGACCTGAGACAAAAAAATAAAAACTATTTTTTCTTATAAGTACCGTATATACTAAAATATGCATTTAGTAAAAATTTGTTCATTTACAAAAAAATTGCGACTTTAACACACAACACCATCTTGCCAACGTCCATACCACGTTGAATACAGCAACATCTAGTTCCATAATACGCTACGAGGCTTGTTTTATGGATATCCAAATAGTTGATACACTACACATATTATATAACTTTAAATACATACATATTATAAGTATAAATGACTGGAGAACAAATATATGTGCTCATCACACAAATGAATGCCCCTAGCGGGACACGAACCCGCTACCGCTGGCACAGCAAGTAGGGTGGGTCATTACAAAAATCCAAACGTTATGTCAAATAATTATTATACTAGTGAATTTATGAGTCGCTAGTTTATAATATATCGCCCACGTCACTAAGTTCCTAACATTAAGTTATATGTGTGCCCCAACCAAAACCTATTTATAAATTGTGAATTTTATCCAAATCAGTCCAGCCGTTTTAGCATGAAAGATCGACAAACATACATACAATCTTTAGCATTTATAATAGTAGTTCTTTAGTACTCATAAAATTAGTTACTTAAATAAATTAAAAATGAAAACAAAATCTTAGTTGCCCCGCTTTATCTTGTATTTTGGGCAGAATTTCTGAGGCACGCAACACTGTCACTAGTTTATGGGCTAAAAGCTCCAGGTGTTGGAGTGTTGCATCGTTAGAATCACTATCACCAGAATATATGAGCGCTCTTGAACTAGAACATGTTTCTAGTCTTTAATTTTGTTTATCATCCCTTTTGTTTGCATTTTGGATAATTTACTTACTTATAAGATATGATGATTGAGAATATTGTTAATTGTATTAAGTAATTAAAGAAAGTTTTGTACGATCTTAAATAAAACTATCTCGTTGATTTTTTTCGCGGATTTATTTGGATTTTTAGTTACCGACGTTTCGTTTGAGACATCTATAACCTTACTTAGTCTCTCATGTGACCATGATTGCTGTAAAGCATTCGAAACGTTGGGAACCAAAAATTAACATAAATCCACGAAAAAATCCGAAACGTCGGGAAACAAAAATCCAAATAAATCCGCGACAAAATCCGAAAAGATAGTTTTATTTAAAATGTCAAATATTCGCGTAAATCTAAGAAAGTATTATGTGAACCAGTACGGACTGGAAATCGCAAACCAAATACGCCGGTTAGAAGATCTGAAGACAAAGCGCGCAAGATTATTAACATCTTTAACATTCTTGAAGAGATGTCGGGATCATCGTCTCATTCCTACGTGTGTGAAAATATCATCTAAAAAGAACATACGGGGAAGCGCCAAGATCGTTAACAAGGCAAGTTTTAAGTTGTTACGGACGGTGATTCGTCAAACCCGCCGTGATCTACGCAGTAACGACCGGTACGTAGAACAAACGTCCCTTAATATAAAGACAGTATTGACACCAAGTGATTTCAATGATTGCATTGAAACTTTAAATAAGCGCGAAACATCTAAATTTAACCAATGCAAAAACAAACATATATTAAAATACCAAAAATTAGTCGAGAAATATAACATCAAAAAGAAAACCAAAAACAATAACGGAACGCGCCCGTCTACCACAGTTTCAAATTCGTGCGTACGTCAAGCAGTTGTCAATCTGTCAAAACAAACATTGGACGAATCTACTATTCAAGTACTAAGTAAAGGCTTAAATTTTGCTGTTGCGCCGACACGCATCCCTTATGAGAACATTATTTGTGCAGTTGAAGATGCCCTGGCCAAAAATACTATGAAATCTGAGGATATGGAGGCCATACGTCAAGATGTTTCATCTTTGTTACGTCGTAGTTCAAGGCCCAAACCTAATCTCAACAAACAACAGTATTTAGCGTTGAAGAACTTACGCAGCAGGTCAGACATTATCATACTACGCGCAGACAAGGGAAATGCCACCGTCGTGATGGATACATCAGATTACAATGGAAAAATTGAACAACTTTTGTCGGATGAAAGTACATATAAAAAGGTCAAAACAGACCCGACCACCACTGTGTTAAATAATACTAAAAAGCTGATTAAGAAACACTCCGATGCATTGAATCTTGATGTCAAAAATCTTGTTCCATCTTGTGCAAAGCCGCCTAAACTGTATGGACTTCCAAAGATACACAAACCTAACGCTCCGCTACGTCCAATTGTGAGTCAAATCGACACACCGACTTATAAATTGGCCCAACTAGTAGCGAAAGTACTCTCAACACTCAGAGGACAAACATCAGCGTTCACAAGGGACTCGTACCATTTTGTCAATGAGATAAAACACCTACAACTCATGGACAATGAAACTATGGTCAGTTTTGATGTACAGTCTCTATTCACCAGCCTACCAGTAGAGGACTGTGTCAAAATAGTATCAAGAAAGCTACGGGATAATAGTATGCAAGAAGAATACACTGAACTTTTGAAACACTGCCTTACATCTGGCTATCTATTGTGGAATGATGAATTCTACAAGCAAGTGGATGGAGTGGCCATGGGTTCGCCGGTCTCTCCCGTTGTAGCTGACATCTTCATGGAGGCCTTCGAGGAGACCGCCCTAAACACATCACCTGTGACCCCTCGTTTCTACAAGCGGTATGTAGATGACACTTTCACAATATTACCATCTGATAAAATATCTGTATTCTTAGAACATCTTAACTCCATAAACCCTAAAATACAATTTACAATGGAATTGGAGTCTAATAATTCTTTAGCTTTCTTAGATGTATTAGTTATACGTAACCCAGATAACACCTTGAGTCATACTGTGTATCGAAAGAAGACCCATACTGATAGGTACCTGAATGGTGAATCTCACCACCACCCTTCACAGTTAGCTACCGTGGGAAAATCTTTGTTTCAGAGGGCACGCGGGATCTGTGACGAGCAACACCTGGCCGGAGAGCTGCAACATGTCAAGCAAGTTCTGCGAGACAACAAGCTGCAAGTGCCGCGCCTACGTCACAGGGACCGAGTGAAACCAGCCACAGTCGAGCGCGTCCCTGCAGTCCTACCTTACATGAGAGGCGTCACTGACAAGATTGGCTACATTCTAAAGCGAGCTTCAATTAAAACTTACTTCAAGCCGCCAAAGAAAATTAGTCAGTTTCTACCACCTGTCAAGTGCCACATCCCTCTACAAGATGCAGGAGTTTACAAGCTTGATTGTGATTGTGGGCTCTCTTACATTGGACAAACAAAGAGATCCATTAGAACCCGGGTCAAAGAACACATAGCTGATGTGAAGCACCGTCGCAATACAACATCTGCTGTCTGCAAACATAGTCAGGACCGCCCAAGCCATTATATTCGCTTTGATAGACCTCAAATCCTGGCGAAAGAAAACCGATATCGCCCTAGAATGATTCGAGAAGCCATAGAAATTAAAAAACATCCTAATTTCAATAGGGAAGATGGCTGGGTACTACCATCGTCATGGGATCCTGTTATTAATATAATAAAATCAAATAATAAATATAAACATAACAGACAGACAGATGTAGTAAGTTCATACTGTGTAGATCAAAATGACAGCTTATCAGATTAATATTTTTCATTTTTCATTTGTAAAAGTATATATTAATAGTGTTGCTTAGTAAGTTGTTTTTAAATAATAGCAAACTAAATTAAAATTATTACCCATAATTAATTTTAACTTTTTAAATTACACATAGAACAATTATATGGCTTAAATAATTAATACTATATTTTATATTTTTCTTTATGGTTATAAATATAATAATGGCAACACTAAATATAGATTACTAATTAATATTTAAAATTGTAATAATTATAAAAATAATAGCAAAAATTAAATAAATAATTTTCCATATTCAATTATAATTAAAATTATAAAAATGTTTAAATTTAAAAATATTGTAATGTAATTAGTGCAATTTTCATTTTGTTAATTGTGGGTAGGCTGTCTGTAACAACTATACATTCAAGACATGTAACACCTCAGTCTCTCCCGTGACCATGGATGCTGTAAAGCATTCGAAACGTCGGGAAACAAAAATCCAAATAAATCCGCGACAAAATCCGAAAAGATAGTTTTATTTAAAATGTCAAATATTCGCGTAAATCTAAGAAAGTATTAAATCCGAAAAGATAGTTTTATTTCAAACTAGCATTGCCCGCGGCTTCGCCCGCGTTTAGATGACCAAAAACCAAATTCTTAGGTTTACATATATATAGTATACTCTTACATTGCAGTTTTTGTATTTTTATTTTTTTTCTCAAAAATGAGATATTTTACCACGGTAAAAAGTATCCTATATGTTGACCCGGATAACCAGCTATCACCATACCAAATTTCATCAAAATCCCTCCAGTGGTTTTTCTGTGATGCGGTAACAGACAGACAGATACACAGACAGACAGACAAAAAGTCTAAAAACCATAGATTCGGCCTCTGTATCGATAATAATGTTTATTTCCATAAGATTTTCCAAAAAAACGATACACACTCATATTCAAACATACGAATTTTTAATAGTAGAGTGTTCAGAATGAACGTAATATTAAGTATATTTGCTGTATTCTACACTTCTTTTTATATATGATGATAGTCTGCTTACCTTATAAGTATTTATGGCTTCTTGTCTGGCTTCTTGATTAATTTTAGGTGTCAAGGCTCATTTACACTCGATAGACATTAAGAATGTTTGCTTAAGGACACTATAAAATTCTTATTTGTGATACAAATATAAACAGTACTTGTGTAATATAAAAAGACTAGCTGTGCTCCGTGGTTTCACCCGCGTTAAATTTGTTTGATTATAAACATCAGTTTTACAGTAATGTATGGAAGTCTGTCTGATTTGTTGATATCTATGATTACTGCTCCGCTTCCTTGAGTAGTAGCATGATGATATATATCTTCCTCAATAAACAGACTATGTAATGCAAACAAATTTCAAATCGGATTAGTAGTTCCTGAGATTTGCGCGTTCAAACAAACAAACAAATAAACAAGCTCTTTATTCTACAACTCTTCTCTTTACAATATTAGTATAGGTATGTTTTACGAAACATTGCTATTCATATTATCCATAACGCATTATACTGCCAGTTCAAATCCTCACTGCAGGATATTTGATGTATACTTATATGTACCAATGTACTTGGTCGTATTATTTGTATTGATCCCTTTAAAAAAAAGCGAAAAGTGATAAAGTATCTATTGATATTACTATGATTAGATAATGAACGATATTCAATAGTGTATCTACGCTAATCTACATCTAGACTAATATTAATAGTATGTTTGTAATGAATAAATTGAAAACTACTGTAACGATTTAGATGAAATTTGGTAAAAAGATAGTTTGATATCCTGGGAAGGACATAGGATATTTTTTATTTCGGAAATCATGTGTTAAAGGAGAGAAAACGGGGATCAAAGTTTGTATGGGGGATCAACCTAGGGACAAACCCGAGCGAAGCGATGGTGAGTCGCTAGTAATAAATAAAAGCCTTTAGAAAGAAACGCTGTAAAATTTCAGGAAAATCTAAAAGTAAGTAATTTCACTTTAGAAACATTTATGGCACACAAATTACAACAACATCGCATGCATATGATGAAATTATCCATTTCGACATGTTACCGTGTTGGCGGAAAAAAATTGTGCTTAATAGTAAGTATATTTTTCCGTCGACGATAATTTTTATTTAAAATTTTCGTTTGCTTCCAAGAAAATATTTCATTGTGCAAGAGGACTTTACGTGCAATTCTGAAGCTATAGAAATAATAATTTTCATAATTTAATGCTTTGTAGACTAAAATTTATTACGCTGTAAGATAGTCTACAAGTATTTTGATTTTTTATTAATTAATATAATAAACTTGCTGACCCGGATATCCTACCTAAATTCCAACAAAACTTTGAATACTAAATAAGATAATTTAAAATTTATATAAAAGATACTTTTTTTTCCCTTATCCAAATTTTGTCCAACATTTAAATTTTTTTAGCCAAATCGGCTTATCACAATGCTCAAGTAATACGATTACTAACAGACAGTATTTCACTTGTATGAAATACATAAATTCTTAGAAAATAAGTAGTAAAAAATCTATAAATCGACGGATGAAAGGCTATTTGGTTTAAGCGACATTTGCTTAACTTTACAGGAAAGCCAATTTAATGATTTTTTTTTGTCAAAAAAGCCAAAATAATGATTTTTTTTGAAAAAAAAAATTTGGCTCTCCTGTAAAGTTAAGAAAATGTCGCTTAAACCAAATAGCCTTTCACCCGTCGAAATATAACACCGTTGAAGGATTGATAAATCCACGTACTCGAAAAAATAAAATGTTCCTGATGAAATATTGTCTGCAAGACTAAAGTTCAGGCGTATTGTATTGATAAATTTTTAGCTGTTCAATAATTTTATTGGATTAAAAATTTACCTATCGCATACATTCGCATCAATTTGTGTCGGCCGTAATTATGAGGTAGAAATGGTCGTCTGGTTCGGACCGGGCTTTTGAATGCCTCGTTACCTACGCTCTGTACCTTTTATAGTGCGATACGTCCGTCATAAACTGCGCTTTTATGTAGTGCGATGAAAAAATTTTGATTTTTATTTATGGTTAAAAAATTATACCCTTTGATTCATTGTTCGCTGTTTTGGCTATTTCTACCTTTATTCCGAATGTTTGTTTGGAGTTATTGTAAAATAAATGGGAATATTATTTTATTCTTTCAATATGAACTCAATTTCTAAAGGAAAAGCAACATATTTCATTTGATTTTGTTTTATAATATATTAGGAGTTAAGATTTGTATCACTAACATGTATGTATACGTATCGTTATTTCAAACCATCAGTATAGATGACAGAGGCTCTCAAATTAATATTGTGTCTTCCGAAACAATTGTCAGAATCGGTCAAGTAAGGCCGAGCATTTGTTTTCAGTCCAATAGCTGTTAACCCTGGCTTCTCGCCAGCGCACCTCGTTTACGTAAGCACCATATCGCCGCTTGGTAAATCAGACGCGATCGTGACGTGTACAGCTAAATATCACGCTCCGTTTCACATTTCCAACAGATTGTCATTGTCATGTTGCTACAAATAAGTAAGTTCTGGAACGAAATTTTGTTTATTCAAACGTTTTAATTTATCAGCTTCAAAATTTATGGAGGGTTCTCGAGTAAAGACATTTATACGTTTTTATATTATTTTAGATCATTTTTAGATTTACGTTATATAATTCTAAAATTAGGAAAACCCATACATTTGTTATGTATTATGCGTATATCAAATAAGCAATTTTATAATGTACTAACGGTTCACCCTCGCTTCCCTCGGTTTCGTTTTAAATAGATATTGATAGTTATTAGCCAGCGTTAGCCATATAATTTTCCTCTTTATTAAAACCTTCCGTTAACCTTAAGGACCATTCGAAAAAAAAATTAGCCGAATTGGTCCAGCCATTCTTGAGTTATGCGCTTACCAACATTTATTTTTATTTATATAGATGTAATAGTAATCTAAATACATCAGACAGAATAATTACAAACTGAAGTCGTAATATACAAGTTAAAAGGTTTGTGGTTCATCGATATCTACTACTAATAGAGAGTCAACGGAAAAAAACAACATTTTTGAAGGTTCACCATGAAATCCAATTACTCCCCTCACTGGTTTCGAATGAGCATTCCCGCTGTGGACTAGTTTTATTGAAGGAAACCTATGCGTGAGGTGCTTGTAAAATTCACCGGAACCCTTTAATATTCATAGAAATAAAAAGCTGTAGGCTATATGTACATATACTCGTATATAAACGTTTCTTGCTATAACTGTTTTATTTCAATTATATTGTGTTTACAAGCATTTGTTGATTGACCTATTTCAGTTATATCGTTCAAAATATTTTTACTGCCAATTATTTTTCATATTGCTTACACATATATATATATATATATATATATATATATATATATACATAAATTTTTCCCTGATTTTTAAGGTGATTTACAAGCAATTTTATTTTGCTCAAATATAGCTTTTTAAAGGTTGCTTTTAGAAAAATAATTTTCATTCAAACTAACTCTCAAAGCGTATTTTCTATATATGCTATGCGATACTGTCTATTTCTAACAAGTTATATATTATATTAGATATAGGCTAATATTCTTATGACAGACTTTAGTTATAGATAGAGCTTTTACTTTCATATAATGTAAGCTAAATTCTAGAGAACAAAACCAAAATAAATTGATAGAAAGGAAGCAGAGGAAACATTTACCTAACAAAAAGATGTTTTTTTTTTGAAATCTATACCTATAATAGAATTCTTAGTCGAATTTGTACATTAAATATTTTTTTCGAAAATCCTATTGAAATAGTCATTATTATTGACACAGGCTGAATTTGTATGTCTATCTGTCTGTCTGGGAATGAATCACGAAAAAACCACTGAACAGATTTTGATGGTATAATAATAGCTGGTTATCCGGATCAATATATAGGATACTTTTTACTGCAGGAAAATATCTCATCTGTGAGAAATCTATACTAACCGTTAAAACGTACATAGGGACGAACCCGAGCGGAGTGACTGTGAGTCGCTAGTATTATATGTACGCATGAGTATATTTAACTTGAAGCATTTCAACATTTGTTTTGATATTTGACACAAATACCAACAATAGAATCGTCCTTCATATTTCTCTTATAGCTTTAACCGATGAGATTTTTAATTCAACTCGATTTGGTTTCGACTCGCTTACAGTTTTTCGTATTTTCTGTTCTACTTTTCTTTTGTTCCTTTCATTTTGATCTGTTCTCTTATAAACCTCACTCGACTGAAATGGTATATAAATTTAATGATTGAAACGCCTTACATTTTTATTGATCAATTTATTATTTTATATCTATCTTTGTAAATTAATCTACCACACGTATATTAGTTTCTCCCGCAACCATGTTTGTTGTAAAGTATTCAAAACGGGAACGGGGAAAAAATCTAAATAAAACCACCACAAAAACAGAAAAAATAGTTATTTAACACCGCCAGGTAAATTTCTAAGAAATTAATTAAATTTCTAAGAAATCTATTGTTAACTGTAACGCCGGCGCGTCCGCAGTTGTGGAGGGTTTAAAATGTCAAATTCGCATAAATCTAAGAAAGTATTATTATAAATCAATATCATATAAATCCATAATAAAAAACGCTAAAAATATCCTTAAATTATATTTAATAATAAATTATGCGATATAGTTATTTAAATGCAACATTTGGTAAGCAAAAATCGTACAGCCTATGTATAGGTACTAGACCTACGTGGTGGTTGAAGTACCTTCATTAAAAGTTGAGCGTTCTAGAGGGCAGACTTTGGACTAAATATATTTCCGTTAATAGGGAATAAGAACCTTTTGATGTCGCAGCTAAAGTGTCTATAAAAGCTCGAGTACAATCAATTTATAATACATAAAGTGGTCTGTGTAGATATTATAGTGAAATATAGTATTTTAATCAAATAACACACTATAAAAGTGAGTTTGTATGTATGTCTATGTGAGTTTGTTGATTCTTAACGCTGAAATGGCTGGGCGAATTTTGATGAAACTTAATATGTATTCAGCTTTTTCTAACGTACCACTACTGGGCACGGGCCTCCCTTCAGCACCATTGGATCAGACCATAGTCCACCACGCTAGCCAAGTGCGGGTTGGCGGATTTCACATGTCTTTTGAAAACTCGTTAGATTCTCTCAGACATGCAGGTTTCCTCACGATGTTTTCCTTTACCGTTAATATGGCAGTCTTGTTGGAAATGATTCGTACATGAAAACATCAGAGGTACGAGACCCATGATTTGAACCCGCTTCACAAAGTTTCCCAAGTATGACCATTCAATTCAAAAATCATATTTTGTACGTATTTTCTGCCTTCTCATTACAATTAATTACATTAAAAAAACAAAAAATGTTTTTTTATCACATTAGCTTCTTATAAACAACTAGCTACTCACCTTCACTCCGTTTACTATTACGTTTTAACGGTTAATATTATAAATCTCTAAAGATGAGATATTTTCCCGCAGTAAAAAGTATTTTATATGTTGACCCGGAGAACCAGCTATCATCATACCAAATTTCATCAAAATCTGTCCAGCGGTTTTCTCGTCATGCGTTCCCAGATAGACAGACATACAGACAATAATTCTAAAAACTATAGATGCGGCCTATACGTTAGATGTATCGATAATAATGTAAAAATATAAAAACTTCAATACGATTTTCCAAAAAATATTTAACGTACAGATTCGATTGTTAGAATTTAATAATATGTACACGTATATATAAATTTTGATAGGTTTTGTATAGAAAAGCTGTTGTTTACCATTAATTGAAGTTGAGTGGCATTTATAACCGAGGGAATAAATATTTGATAACCGAATACTTTATCCACCTAAAAATCTAAAAATATTATGAACTAACTAAAAAGGATTACTTTTTGCCCACAAAACTTAGTAAAAATTGATACATGATATAAAATTTGATTGAATTTTAAATAAAAATGTTGCATCAAATTTTTACTACAGCCATTTCGGAAGTTATCATCTCGAGAGCTCGATTTTTGCAAATCACACCTTTTCGTCTAACTTAGTCGGTATATAAACATATATTTGGCCTAAAGCCAACTCAGGATAGTTCCAATAAGAAATGTCACACAAACTCACACTTAAATAACATTTTATAGTGCCTGCCTGAACAGGTGGACACGTTTCAAGTATGGAGGAGATTTCAACTGACTAGATGCCTTTTTAAAAGGCTGTGGAGTTAAAAGTGAATTAGGCTCTGTACATAGACGATACTGACAATGATAAATTGAGTACATTTATTTAATTAGATCGTGCTTTTTGATGTCGTGCTTTTGTTATATAATTCTTGGTGATGGGATTTTAAATGTTTTTTTGTGAATTGTTGGTAAAGAGGCTGTGGTTGGTTGATCTTTTATATATCATATTATAATAAGCTTTTGTAGAGTTAAATAAAATTTATCACCCATCATCTACAAGTATCATCCCAAAATCCTTTCTTACTGCTCACTCACCCGTTTGTCCATTAAGAAGTGTTTTGTACAAATTCTTAATTATAATAAATCCAGCCATTAAGTCAATGAGAGTTAGAACTTTAGTAAGCTAATTAAGATGCTATTAGAAAAAATAGTATTTAATTATAATTATCATACAAACCAATAGACCAAATATAGATTGACGACACGTTTGGCTCAGTTTGTAGTCTACTTGCTGTGCCAGCGGTAGCGGGTTCGAGTCCTCCTGTGGGCATTCATTTATGTGATGAGCACGAATATTTGTACTCCAGTCATGGGTATTTATATTTATTATATGTGTGTATTTAAAGTTATATAGGTTAGGTGTAGTGTATCAACTATCTGGTATCCATAACACAAGCCTCGTAGCTTACCATGGAACTAGATGATGCTGTGTGTTAACATTCCAACATTTTTTTTTTCAATAAAGCTAAAACCAATAACAAATTACTGATTATCATATTAAGCTATCTCTGATACATCCCACATGTTTCTAACAAATCAAACTTTGTGATTGATCTAGATAAATGCGATAAATTATACGAAGTACTGGCTTCGACTTAAAGCAGCCGTACGTGACTTAAGGATGCCAGTAAGAATACGGCAGACGGGTTAAGATTTTGTGCTAAATTGTTTCTATACGTCAAGAGTTGAGATTTCCCAGCACTTATATTTGTTGAAATTTGTTTTCTGTACTAATAAATGTAAAAGTTTGTATATGTATGTATGTTTGTAACTATGCCTAGACGGATTTAGACTTAATTAAAGTATAATAATATAGTGTAGTCTATGACCTAGAATAACACGTAGACTACTGTTAGTATTTAAATTAATGCCTAAAGGCACTTCGGAGCAAAGCAAGAAAAAAACGCTAGTGACAAATACATTTAAAATTCATATATTTAAGGATGTGTATAATTTTGAACGCACTTCAACGAACGATCGATATTTAACGTAATCGAATTAAATTTTATAACTGTTTTATTTTGTTTACACGACAAAAATACTATAATCAGACTTACAAAACTTATTTTTTATATACGTCTAGTTTGCTGCAGCTAAGAAATACATTGCAAGTAATATTATTACGAATTCTTGGAGTACATTTTAATTTTCTTACTTCTTTATCATCTTGTAAAATTTTATTTGCTTATTTGACTAATATAATATTACTAGTGTTCTTCATATGGAATGTACCTATCTATACTAATATTATAAAAAGGTAAAGTTTGTGAGTTTGTGACGTTGTAGGGGTAATCTCTGGATCTACTGAACGGATTTAGATGAAATTTGGTAAAAACATAGTTTGAGACTCTGAGAAGGACATAAGATACTTTTTATCCCGGAAATCATCCATTAAGGGGATAAAAATAGGGATGAAAGAATGGGAAATCAAGCTAAGGACGAACCTGAGCGAAGCGAAGATGAGTCGCTAGTCTATAATAAAAAAATGAGCTGTTTCCATTTTTTTATTTATACACTTAAACTTCATCAATAACTACTAAACAAAAAAATCCGTTGACAAACAAAGGAGGAAAAGTTACTGAACTGTTATGTCTTTGCCTATTTATATAAAGACTAGTGGCTCACGTTCGCTTTGCTCGGGTTCGTTCCTAGGTATGTTTTAACGCTCTGTATAGAATAGATATACTATATATTTTTATGTATCATCAATAGTTTTCTCAGCGCATTCCAAATAATGAATTTTATAGGCAAAATTTTGCTACTTTGGGTTATAATGTTGTAATTTTCTTAAGAATATCTATTTTTTTGATAATATGTTATAGCCTATGTTACTTCCTGATAATTTAGCTTTCTATTGGTGAAAAAATGGTTAAAATTGGTCCAGTAGTTTCGGAGCTTATTCCGTACAAATAAACGAACAAACAAAAAAATCTTTTCTCTTTATAACATTATTATAGACATTTTCACTTATCACATATTCGTATTTTTACAACTTTGTTAACAGCTACGAACTATTTCACTACTATTTCAGAATAAATGGTCGTAAACAAATAATTGGGGTTTTTAAATTAAACTATCTTTTCGGATTTTTCGCGGATTTATTTTGATGTCGGGAATTTTGTGATGAACTTTTTGATTTGGTGCCACCGTCACGATTCTATCATCGCACCCTTCGCCGTCGGGTTGGATATCATCCACACATTTTGGATGCTTGGCATCCTACAAATGTACTTGCATCTCGTTCTCTTTTAACTCGAACGCGCAAAATGTGGAATGATCTTCCTCGTGAAGTTTTGCATGAGCGCTATATCATGGGACTCTTCAAGAGCCGTGTCTTCAGGTCCCTTAAAGGCCGGCAACGCATTCGCGACTCCTCTTCTTTTGCAGATGTCTATGAGCGGTGATAGCCACTTACCATCAGGTGGATCGTTTGCTCGTTTGCTCCTTTTTTCTATAAAACTAAAACCAAAAATCAAAATAAATCCGCGAAAAAATCTCAAAAGATAGTTTTATTTAAAATGTCAAATATTCACGTAAATCTAAGAAAGTATTATTATTTGGGCTTTTCTTTTAAATTCATATATTACCATCCGCATGAGAAACCTTTTTATATTCTGAAGTGCTTATACTAGATAGAGTAAAACGACCACAAAACCTCACTCTCTAAATTCAACTTTATTAAAGTTCAACTACAACTGAATTAGCTAGCTTAGTTGTTAGAATAATTAAATGCAAAATTCTGCTTCCAAAGTCTCCATTTGTTTACGAATTTCAAAGCTTTTGTTGTAAAATTGTAAAAATGTTAATGATATGAGCATGTGTGATTATTGGTAGTGGAAAGATTTATTTTTAGAATAATAAGTTGTACTAGTAAGCTAAAATAATATCTGATCTTATGAATTTGAATAATTTAATATTCTCTTAGTAATTATATAATATTACGTACATAATGTTTAACGTGATTAATGAAATTAATCAATTGGCCGAGTTTATTTTAAAGGTTGCAATCGGGCTTACGAAGCTGTAGCGCTGTAAAAAAAGTATTTATAACTTTCTTTGCTTTAAAATTGTATCTTACTAATATTATAAACGCCAAAGTTTGTTAGGATGGATGTATGAATGTTTAGATGGATGTTTGTTTCCTTTCACGCAAAAAACTACTAAACAGATTTTATTGAATCTTTGCAGTAATATAGCTTATTTACCCACACACAAATACTATAATTTATAAAGAATTCTCATACTTAAATGAACTATAAGGAAGGAACCGCGGAAAAAAATTAGTGCCAAACAAAACAAACTCAAATCTTAAAACAAAATATCAAAGGTTAAGGATAGACACTTTGTTTTTTATATCTAAAAATTCTCCTCCGACCAGACGTAATAAAACAAGTTATATAGGAAAATTTAAACAGCTCATCAACGCGCCTTCCCTCGAGTATTTGAAAATTTAAAAACGCTTAGAATGAAAGATTTTCTTGTAGTTTTTGATATCTCAATCAGAATTCAATATTCGATTTGTGCGATTGGTATTACATATTGCTTGGAGTCGTAAAAGTCTAGTCCACTCATAACCTTGATTTTCGCCGAGATATGAGTATATTGGCAGTTTGTAGGGAAGCTTATGATAGGAATTATGGATGGGATGAACAAAGTAATGGCTTTGTTAGTTTGTCTGTATATTTTATGGGTTTTTTATGGTACAAAGTCATTTACAATTTTCATGTTTATCCAATAGTTTATTCTTCATATTCGACGTTATTCGTCGATATCTATCATCTATACATATAATAAAATTCTAACTTAGTTGAGTCTGTACATTAAATATTTTTTGGAAAAACTTATTGAAATAGTCAGTATTATCGATTCAGAGGCCAAATCTATAGTTTTAGAATTCTTGCCTGTATGTCTGTCTATCTGAGAAAGCCTCACGAGAAAACCACGGAACAGTTTTTAATTAAATTTGGTATGATGATAGCTGGTGGTCTGGGTCAACATATAAGAAGGATACTTAACACTGTGGGAAAATATTATCTCATTTATGAGAAATCTATACTAACCGTTAAAACGTATCTAACTAGGGACGAACCTGAGCGAGAGTGAGTCGCTAGTTCTATAATATTTTTATACTATAGGCAAAGACAAAAAAGTTTAGTAGTTTTTTAACCCCCGACGCAAAAAGAGGGGTGTTATAAGTTTGACGTCGATGTCTGTCTGTCTGTGTGTGTGTGTGTGTGTGTCTGTCTGTCTGTGGCATCGTAGCTCTCAAACGGATGGATCGATTTCGATGCGGATTTTTTTCATTTGAAAGGCAGTTTCCTTGCGGTGGTTCTTAGCTATATTTGGTTAATATCGGTCCAGCAGTGTAAGAGTATAAGCTCTTTTCGAAAACGATGTAAGGCATTTTGGCATATGATTACTCGATTAAGTGCTCCACGCGTGCCAGTGTAATCGTTAAATGACAATTAATTTGCGTAGGGGGTTTTTTAAATTTTTAATTTATAACTATTCTCTTCTATTGTCAACCTTATATATAAAAAAATACTTTATTGTTGTACGTTGCCTTCTGTAACCGGCGCAAGCCAACTTGATGCCATTATACAGAATAATTACTGGATGGCTTAAAATTAAAGTCTAAATTTTTAAAATGCAGACACTCGGTGAAATATAATTTATTAAGATTTTATGTAAATATTAAATATACCTGTTAACGTGCATTTTTACTTCAATTTAATTTTGAACCGACGAAAAAAAGGGAGGAGTTTCTCAATTTGACACGTATTTTTTATATTTGAATGATGAGACAGCAATCATTATTCAAAAAAAGTATCATTTGATCTCGAAATAACGAACCTTTTAGTTTTATTAACCACTAGCGGCTCCCCCTTGCTTCACTCGGGTTCGCCTCTAGGAAAACAAAAACAAACCTACCCCACGGGAACTGCACATTTTCCGGGATAAAAGTAGCCTATGTGCTATCCCAGACTATAATCTATCTCTGTGCCAAATTTCATCCAGATCCGTTCAGCCGTTCTGGCGTAAAAGAGTAACAAACATCCGTATATTCATATTCACTAACTTTCACATAGGTATATAATATTAGTATAGATCTTATGAGTATGTATAATGAACAATTCGCATACTGAGTTAACAGGTCTTCAAGACACTGAACGTTAAGAAATAATTGGACGAAGTTTTTTATGTCTTATAGATATTTTTAGTCGGTGCCAGCCGACGCAAGGCAAGCAAAAATAAACGATTCATATATAGAAGCATTAACCTAATGTAAATAATAAATAATTAAAACCATATCTATGTATACATATAATAAAATTCTAACTGAGCCGAATATGTACATTCAATATTTTTTGGAAAATCTTGTTGAAATAGACATAATTATCGATACAGAGGCCGAATCTATAGTTTTAAGAATTTTTGTTTGTCTGTCTGTTACCGCATCACAGAAAAACCACTGAAGGGATTTTGATGAAGTTTTGGTGATAGCGGGTTATCCGGGTCAACATATAGGATACTTTTAACCGCGGGAAATATCTCATTTCTGAGACAAAATACAAAAACGGCATTGTAAGAGTATACTAATATGTAAAAGAGCCGCGGATAATGCTAGTCTATCTATATAAAACGACTGTTTCCAATTGTTTTTATTAATAACACGAAAGCTCGTCAATAGCTACTTAACTAAAAAAAAAAGAAAATCGGTTGACAAACAGGAGAAGAAGGTCCTGAACTGTTTGGACTTTGCCTATTTATACCTAATCTATGAAACATCAGAGGAGAATTCGTGACGAAAAATTCAACCGAAAGCATGTTATTGAGCTGAATAGTGCCGCAAAATACGATTGGGCAGTTCAAGCGATTTAGAACCATCCATTTGCCAGGTTTATACGTTATCTGTTCGATTGGACTGGACCCCAAATGAGCGGTGTGGGTGCGCTGTTTTATTAGATTGATGCGATATACTAGCACTGGTTGAAATCGAATATATATCTATATATTATCTACAACTATGTCAGTTTAATCGTTTGTAAATTATTTTTGTTTAGTACAGTGGTAGTGTTAATTGTTAGATTCGTATAAGGTTTGGATTTGATCGCTGAAAATGTATGGGTTAAAATTAAAGTTTTTTTTTATAAAACTAGCGATTTATACTCGATTCGCTCGGGTTTGTTCCTGGGTTGCTTCCCCATACAAACTTTAATCCCCATTTTCACCCCATTAAGGGATGTTTTCTGGGATAAAAACTATGCTATGTCCTTCCCAGAGTCTCAAACTATCTTCTTACCAAATTTCATCTAAATCGGTTTAGTAGCTCCAGAGATTACCCATTACAACGTCACAATCTCACAATTCACAAACTTTACCTCTTTATAATATTAGTATAGATGTAAACACCATGTTCAATTACATCGGACTTGTATGAAATACATAACAAGAGCGCTGTTGAATATTATCACTGATAAGTGGCAACTTGTTTTATAATATTTAAATGAACGTTGTTTAACATAAGTACTTTCACGCAATTTCAATTCTGATGATGCTTAATATTATAAAGTGGTTTTTTACTCGAAGCTCTGATCGCAGGTAACTGCGGCGGGGATAAAATTCGTCAAGATGCAATCTATCTACATATATGTTTGCGAAATTTTATCCAAATCTGTTAATCCGTTTAAGAAAAGGCAACAAACAGACAGATTCACTTTTAAGTTTTAATTTTCTATTATAGTTAGTGATTGTAGAGTGCCGTATCTAAATCCGTATAGATATATTATATAATATTCGCCGTTGGCTCCACGTATATAAGCCTCAGACCATTGCAAACCATTCTATGTAACAATAATGTATTTCTATCAAAAATTACCTATCATAATATATAAATAAATAAATTTAATATCTTTTTAACAGTTTGAGAAGAGCCTACCTAAGGAATTTATATATGAACTAGCATTGCCTGCGGCTCCGCCCGCGTTCAGATGACGAAAAACCAAATTCTTAGGTTTTACATATTAGTATACTCTTACAATGCAGTTTTTGTACTTTTTCTCAGAAATGAGATATTTTCTCGCGTTAAAAAGTATCCTATATGTTGACCCGGATTACCAGCTATCATATACCAAATTTCATCAAAATGTATCCAGTGGTTTTCTCGTGATGCGGTAACAGACAGACAGACAGACAGACAAAAATTCTAAAAAACTATAGATTCGGACTCGGTATCAATAATAATGTATATTTCAATAAGATTTTCCAAAAAATTTTTAATGTACAGATTCGACTTAGTTACAATTTTATTATATGTATAGATTATATATCAATGGGATTATATAGTAATTATGTTTTATTTCATAAACATTGCCTAGTGTCAGTAGGTACGTTATATATACTCATTTAGGAGAGCGACATTATGTCTTATGTACACTCCATTTAAAGATTCATATCTCAGGCATTGAACCTGCCACCTTTGGCATAGAGGACATGTTAGTTAGATTTCACGCATGCCACTTATACCGTAAAATATCTAAAAATCTGGAAAACTCTGAAATACGCTTTGAATTCACAATATAAAATATATATATTAAAAATACTTGATATTCAAATAGAAATTTCTGTGAATTTTTTTTAAAATTTTTCATCACAATCATCCTTTGCCCGCTATGTGTTCAGAATAAAAATTTAAAAGTATAATGTTTGTGGTCAAAGTTACCACGTGCAGTTCTAATACGTGGTGGTCTCGTGCTTGAATAATATATTTTAGTGGCCTCTGAGTGCCTACTGGCAAGCCTTCAGCAAATAAGGACTGATAGCTCCGACTTTTAGTTCAAAAGTTAGTTAACGAATCAAAAATCGTAGTCGAATTCATTTTAATTCTGAATTTAAATTGTATTTTCAGATATTTGACGAACTTGCTGATATATATTTTAAAATAAAACCGGGATAAAATCCGAAAAGATAGTTTTATTTTAAGATGTCAAATATTTGCGTAAATCTCCAAAAAAGAAAGTATTACATTCCTAAGTAGCTTCTAGTGACTGCCTAATATCCCACGGGAATCACCCTAGTCTACCGCTAAAATAATAATAGCAAAAGTCACCTTTACATAACAAACATTGTAATTCAGGCTAAAAACATATAAAAAAACTAGAAAATTCGCAGCTTTATTGAGATTTTTTGTTTCCGACGATTCGAGTACAGCAAAAATGATTAAGGGAGATTATTTATCCTTGAAAATATCTAAAAAGACAGTTTATTTAAAAATATTTACATGTGTTTGAATACAGCGAGTGCAGGTCATTAGTAATCGCTACATAGTACATAGTATAAAACAAAGTCGCTTCTCGCTGTCTGTCTGTTTCTATGTATGCTTAGATCTTTAAAACTACGTAACAGATTTTGATGCGATTTTTTCAATAGATAGAGTGATTCAAAAGGAAGATTTTAGTATATAATTTGTTAAGTTTTTGTATACATTGGCTAAAATATAACGATATTTGTTGGAGGTGTCGGAAAAAATAAGCCGTCTGGGAGCTTTCAACGAAAACGCTGCCTAAACCCTTTGAGATATAACAAAATAATGTATGGTGGAATTGTGTCTCTTATATAGGTCTACAAAAAAGTCCGCCATGGCATATATCTATCTCTTAAGGATAACATACTATATCCATTTTAATTCAAAACGTATCTAGGGACGAACCCGAGCGAAGCGAGGGTGAGTCGCTAGTGACCTACGAGTATATATTAAAATTTAGCAGTGTAATCAAATCGTCAAAACTAAAGACCACTTATTTGTGAATTTCAAATGAAGCATTCAGTTTCATAGAAATAAAATATTGTGCAGATTCAGCCAAAACATTCGTAACAAAGTGAAAAAAATTAAAGTAAATAAAACAGTATTTTTCCATTGGAGGAACGTGATAAAAGTGCTCGGATGATTTAATGGATCACTATTGCATCGCAAAACCAATGAAGGATAGGTTTTTTGTAACTGATTGTAAATTTTAATAATTTGAAATAAAACTATCTTTTCGGATTTTTTCGCGAATTTATTTTGATTTTTGGTTCCCGACGTTTCGAATGCTTTACAGCATCCATGGTCACGGGAGAGACTGAGGTGTTAGATGTCTGTGTATATAATACCTTAGAGACATCTAACATCTCAGTCTCTCCCGTGACCATGATTGCTGTAAAGCATTCGAAAGGTCGGAAACCAAAAATCAAAATAAATTCGCGAAAAAATTCGAAAAGATAGTTTTATTTAAAATGTCAAGTATTCGCGTAAAATTAAGAAAGCATTATTTAATAATTTGCTATATCTATATATTAATTTATACTTCATGCTAGTAAAAGCAGTATTTTTAACACGCTTTTATTAAAGAGACTAGCGACTCACCCTTTCTTCGTTCGGGTTCGTCCCTAGGCGATTCTTTAAATTAACATAATTTAAAAAAAAATATATAAATTAAACTTCAACGTCACCAGTTTACTTATATTAAAATTTAATTTATTATAATGTTTATTACAGTGTATCTACGGGTGCTACGTACATTCCGCCATCTTGCCAACCTTCCATCGAAGATGTTACTGGCTGCTACAAGTAAGTTAAAAAAAACGTTTTTATTTTTATAGAAAATCAATAGGTTTTCTAGACCGATTATCTTTATTTGTAATTACATCTAATAATACCTATATAATAGCACATATATTATATACTATAGCTATACATATGTGTATGTACAAATTTAGTCTTTTGGTTCTGTCTGTCTGTCTGTATGTATGTATGTATTACATATCTGTAATATCTTAATATTTAATTTTTTTTATCTAATATTTGTTCAGTATCTTAATAACTAGATAAAAAATATAATTACTTTTAAATTAAAAACGGTACCTTTTCCTTCAAACTTCAACATTGGAAATCTTTATATCGTACCACTCTTGAAGTATAACCTATTTATTAAAAAAGAATCATCAAAATTGGCTTATTAATTGAAACATACAGGATCATTTGTTCTAAACAAATTATGATAGAAATAATCAATGCCATGTAGAAATTGAACGTAGGGCGTCTAAACTTCTATAAAGTGTTAGTTAGTGATTTTACATATAGTCTAAACTTTTTAATAGATATAAGGTACGTGAAAATAAATTACATTGTTTTACATCAATATGATGTCAAATGCATAAAATATAAATATTTGACCCAAACGAGATTCGAACTCGCGAATTCCATTGTAGATGATCCTCAAAACGGAAAACTACACCAGGTCGTCGATATTCCTCGTATCTACAACTGTTAATAAAAATGAAAAGATAACATAGATATAGATAGAATAATAGCCATAGATTATAGGATTTTGATAAATTACTTGTACTTTAATTTTCTACTTTCCCCGCGTTTGGTCATAAATCAAAATCACCATCGTTATTTGGTTTTTTCCACTTCACACCATAACCTTCCGATCGATCGCGATAATCGCCTTGCCAATTGGTTATTCTTGCCTAAGCAAATACTACCTTTTTATATTATAGTGTTCCTAGATCTAGATAGATATATTTTTTGTAAATTAGAATTTTACTTATTAGGATTCATCGATCAAAAAAGTATTAGATAGACAATCAGCGACAAAGGATGTCCTCACCAAATGAGCGCCCATTTTACCATTTGAGCGCACTTGTATTTTTTTTGTGAAAACAACTTTAAGTAATGCTTATAAAGTTCAATTTACATTGCTATATGTTTATTTCAACTAGAATAATTACCTTAACACAATTGGTGACAGTTTTAAGAGAACTCTTGCATGGGATTGTGTATCCAGTACTTTTTTGGTCGATGTTAGGATTTCAATAAAAAGTAATCTATATCCTTCTATAGGCATATATAACTTTCGTCATTATTAGATCTAATTTTATGCATTTTCCCTTTAATAAGCAAAGAGGGCTAGGAAGAATATTTTCTTTAGATTATGTTTTAATATTATGTTATTATATTTTCAGCGGTTTTTAAGTGACTTAAACTCTTTAGAATAATCGTCAAAATTTTCGTCAGTTAAAAAAACTCAGTAGAGACTATTAACAAAACCTAAACCAAGCTAAATCCTACTACTCCATACTAGGTAAAATTTGTGAGGATGGATGTGAGTTTGTTACTCTTTCAACGCCAGAACGGCTGAACGGATTTAGTACAGAGATAGATTCTGATTCAAGAGTCTGAAATAGCACAAATATTACTTTTTATCCCGGAAACATGTACGGTTCCCGTGGGATAGATTTGTTGTTGTCTAGGGACGCACCCGAAGCGAAGCGAGGGAGAGTCGCTTATAAAGGCCAAAGTTTGTGAAGATGTTTGGATTGATATTTGTTACTCTTCCACGCAAAAACTACTTAACGGATTTTAATTAAACTTTACAATAATATAGCTTATATATCAGAGTAACACATAGGCTATAATTTTTAAAGTAATACATATTTGAAATATGCTTGCCGCGGGAAAACGCTAGTTCTAAATAAATTACATTCCTACGATATGGTAAGCAGATAAAAACCATTTAAATCAATAAAAACCATTAATTCAATATGGCAAAAGTTAAAATGGCAACTCTGAAGTGAACAAACAAGTTTTACAAACATTCAATTTATCCAACGGATTCTTTTAAAGTAAATCAAACCTAACCCAAATATCTTGCCAGTTAAAAACATCTGCAAATTCGTCAATAATATGATTCAGAAAGTTTGGATTGGGAAATTACATTAATATTTCAACGGTTCGAATGAATATATATATATATATATATATATATATATATATATATATATATATACTTACTTTTTAACCGACTTCAAAATTAAGAGAAATGAAAACAGAAATTGACTGTATGTTTGTGTGTATGTTACGTAATATCTTTGCTAGTAGTGAACAGTATATTGTAATTCTTTTTTGATAAAGAGGTTATAGCTCAAAGGTGTGTATAAATATGAAATAATAATAATTATTAATTGATTTTAAAGTCATTTTATCTTTTTTTTTAGTTAGCTAAGGGAATGGTGAGATTGAGATGCTTATCTTTTAAAATTAATTTTAATTCTAATTTCTGACTGTAATTCTATGTAACACTAGACCAATATTAAATAGTATACCTGCTGTGTATAGGAAATGCGAGGCGAAAAGCTCAAGGTGTTTCCTGAAATAAAGGAGCTTTTCACTATTATCGACACAATAAGCTACAAGTTTATTATAAGAAATTTTAATTTAAGGGAAAACTGACTTTAGAATTACCTGTACCTGTTATTTTACCTTTGAGATATAACCGAGTCATTAAAACCATAATTATAAAAATCGGCCTAAAATTTTTGGAAGATATCGCGTTACATACAAGGATCATTTACGATCTTCTGTGAAGTTCCTTTTAACCTCCAACGCAGAAAGAGGGATGTTATAAGTTCAACGTGTGTATGTGTGTCTGTGGCATCGTAGCGCCCAAACGGATGAACGATTTTAATTTGGTTTTTGAAGTTAAATTTCACTTCCGGTATCTCAACAATTCAATAATCAATAAGCCATATACAAATTTTTCGATTTTTCAAATTTATGAATGAATTAATAATATAAATAGCTTCAAATATAGGATTATATGTTGTGCAACATATTTTACGCATTATTATCCTTAATTACAGTTATCTGAGTGTAACCAAAACATACAAAAAACTATATATAGCAGAGCCACGTAGGGGATCGCCGGTTTGATTCTTACGCTAGGTGAATATTTATATGGTTCATACATACCCTGGAGGGTAAAATACATATCAAACGTTCAAGGTGGACTTACGAAGCCGAATCTGCTACAATTAAACCTAGTAGACTCATCAAGTGTATTACTATATTTTGCTTTACGAAGAAATGACACGTTGATATTCAATATTTAGGTATATATATGGTTGAAATGAATTGAAAATAATTGAAAACTGATTTTAGCGTTTATATAACAAATTATCTATTCAATATTGTGTAAGTACATGTGATAATAAAAAAAATCGATCACTAACGATTTCTATATTTAACGAGATACTTGTTTTCGCCCGTGACGTTGCTGTGTATTATCTATACATATAATAAAATTGTAACCAAGTCGAATCTGTACATTAAATATTTTTTAGAAAATCTTATTGAAATAGACATTATTATTGATATAGAATCCGAATCTATAGTTTTTAGAATTTTTGTCTGTCTGTCTGTTACCGCATCACGAGAAAACCGCTGGACAGATTTTGATGAAATTTGGTATGATGATAGCTGGTTATCCGGGTCAACATATAGGATACTTTTTTACGCGGGAAAATGTCTCATTTCTGAGAAAAAATACAAAAACTGCATTGTAAGAGTATACTAATATGTAAAACCTAAGAATTTGGTTTTTGGTCATCTGAACGCGGGCGGAGCCGCGGGCAATGGCAGTAATGGTAATAAAAATATATGTCACTTTAGTGAAACAAACGTTGCATTGAAGCTATAAAGAATTAAAGTGAAATTCATGTTAAAATCAGTTCTTCTGTTATCATCTTTCACGCGAAGATTCTTTTAACTTGGGATGATCTACACTACAATACTAAAAGTCTCATCACAATCAATTCAGCCATTTTGAAAATTAGCCAAACAAACAAATATCCCATAGTACAAAAATTTTGAAATAACATACAAATACTTTATTATGTATAAGTTATTTCTGGGGAAGCTGTAACTAGTGAAATGTCACTTTTGGTGGTTTAAGTTGTTGGGACATTAACACACATCACCATCTAGTTCCATGGTAAGCTACGAGGCTTGTGTTGTGGATACCAGATAGTTGATACACGAATATAACTTTTAATACATATATATTTTTATAAATATAAATATAAACATCCATGACTGGAGTACAAACATTTGTGATCATCACACAAATGAATGCCACCAGCGGGATTCGAACCCGCAACTGCTGACGCAGCAAGGAACGATTAAAAGTGCTTGTTTAAGTCTAATTAAATAAACTTTAACATTTCAAATGATTACCTACAAACATAACCTACTCCATTACAAATCGGTTAAATATGTGAACTTTTCCCATAGTTTAGGCTGTTTGAAAAATCTAACTTTGACTGCTATTATAAATGACATTTGAAAATGCCATAGCTGGTTAGATTTCACGCCAAAATATCGAAGCGTAATTGAATTTCTGATTGCACCGTTGCCCCCGAGTGTACCGTGTAACAGGTGTCAATACATATATAGTGATATATATTTAACTTACTGTCTCTATAGAATGGAATATAGAAATAACTAGTTTGTCTCAATGAGTTTTGAGTATTTGTAGGCTATGTAATGTATCTAATAACTTAAAAGATTGTTTAAATTAAGATAGATGTGTGAGAAATCTAAAATTTTTGAATATGATTAATATATACCAACATATATATTTTTTTGATGGGACATTAACAGGCTTGTGTTATGGATACCAGATAGTTGATACACATCACATATATAACTTTAAATACATACATATTATAAATATAAACACCCAAGACTGAAGTACAAAAATTCGTGCACATCACATAAACGAATACCCCCAACGGAACTCGAACCCGCGACCGCTGGCACAACAAGTACAATTTTAGCCAAACATGACCTTAGATGTTAAAAAGCGACCTAAAATAAATAAATAACTAACCATAACATTAGTAAAAAAACAAAATTGGAGCAATTTATTAAAATATAAGCATTATTTTAGTTAAAAGTTTTAGTAGTTAATATTTCTCAACTGGCAAAGAAGTCGTGTGATATCGAACAGCCAAAAACGAGTCGAACACCGCCCTTTTGAAGTCGATCAATTTATACAGATTTAATAATGTTTTAATTCGCGTGACTGCTTCACATATTACGTATACCTACTTAGATATAGTAGAATATTTCTATATAGATACGCAAAATTATTTTCATTAAAAAGTATTGTCCTAAGCACAGATCTAATAACTTTTACTATTACTAAATATTTAAAAGAACAGTCTAAAGTTTTATTTTTCTTTATAACAATATAGTATTAGTACAGTAGTTACAAAGAAAATGCTAAATATTATCTAATAGCTACTCACCCTCGCTTTGCTCTGATTCGTCCCTAGGTTGATTCCCCGTACAAATTTTCATCCCCATTTTTACCTCCTTAAGGGTTGGTTTTTGGAATAAAAAAATGTTCTATGTTCTTCCCAGGATCTTACCAAATTTTATCTAAATCGGTCCAGTAGTTTTTGAGTTTATTCGTTACAAACATACAAAAATACGAATCTTTCCTCTTTATAATAGTAGGTTAGAAGTGTAGATAAAGAGACGTAAAATAGAAATCTGTCAAATGACCATATTTAATCTATAACCTTTAAAACTTAGGTGTTCTACGTGACATTTGTGAAGTAATCTGTGCTCAACTGACACGCTTCGAAGCCATTAACAAGAGAATTTGATCATATTCTATTTAATTGTTCCAAATTGAAATATTCCCTACATGATATAATCCCTCCTCAAATTCACCGCCCAGTTAACAACAAATGCTTATTGACCCTTGTATTTAGCCCATTTATTAAAAAACTAGTTAAATTTATAGTAGATAATAAAATTAAATTATAATACTCATTATGTAAATATTTTCATTTTCTATTTATGTGTCATTTTTGTATTACGTAATTATTTTACTATTGTTGTAGATTACTCTTATAGACCGATCATTCATTTATAGTTTTAATTCCACAATATAGTTACCAAATTTCAAAATTACCGCTCAATCTCATTCGTGTCTTCCTCACAATATGTGACACTGGCAGAATGGATTGCGTCTATTAATGCAACTATAATCCAATAAAGAAAAAAAAAACAAGAGAATTGAATTAGATTGAAGAAACTAGCTGTCCGTTATCATAATATCAATAATATTATTTTATTTGTATATTCTATGTTTATACTATTCTAATTTCTACTTCTACAGTTCTTTAGTATTTAAAATATTACAATGAAATCCAGTTTTGTATGTTCACGTTATATTTTGGTATTTCATTGTTATATTTGAATATTAACTCTGTGCGTAGAGCATGCAGTGCAGTTGTAAAAGAGAATTTATTGGATACAGAGTATTGTAGGCTTATTTTAAACTAGCCCATATTAGAATGGAATCCTGATATAAGCGAGATACACTGCCCGTTGCAAAACATATGGTGATCTACCTTTACTATGCTTTTCTTAAGTTCGTATAGGGTAAAGAGCAGTGGTAACGCGCTCGCTTGGGAAACCGGTGAAGCGGGTTCAAATCCCGGGTCTCGCGCCTCCGGATATTCTCATATGTCATGTGTTATGCGAATTCTCACTAACATGATTACCACTTGTCTTACGGTGAAGGAAAACATCGCGAGGAAACCTGCATATCTAAGACAACGTAGGAAGTTTTCAAAAAACATCTGAAGTCCGCTAACTCGTTCTCATGGTAGTGCCCAGCAGTGGTATGTATGAATAGTCTGAATTCAATACATATAGGTCTGAATTCAATACATAAATTGTGATATTTCTGTCAATGAATGGAAAAAGCTGGTGCACGTTATTGGACCTTTCGCAATTTGAAGGATCTGGATTCGATATTCGTTTGTGGCTAGTAATTATAACCATATAAAAGCCATTTTAAGTACAATATTTCTATAGTAAGCATATTTAAGTTTATGCTTAGAAAAAATAACCTTTTTAACCTAAGTGAAGCAAAATTTCGTTTATACGACGACAAAAAGATTATTTATTTGGATCATAGCAAATATTATATAGTAAAAATGTAAATATATTTTGGAATGTAAATATTCCCATACAGTATTTATTATACGCGCCAATATTACCAAATATCGCCTGAGAAGAACAGACGGAATTTTGTGGGCTGAAGCTAAAGCTATAAAGCAACTGTTTGCTTTTAATCATAAATCTAACAAACTATCCCCCGATCTAACTCAACGACTGCCTAGACTTTGACAATAAAAACTGTAAAGATTGAGGGTTGACTGTGGCTAATATAAAATCTAATAGTTGTAGCTTTTGCTACAAACTTTGCCGGAATAGCTTTCAAGTATACCCAAAAATATATGTTGATACTGAATTTCAAGGTAACGGATGAATATCTTTATTATCTATATTAATATTATAAAGAGACAGAGTTTGTTTGTTTGAACGCGCTAATCTCAGGAACTACTTATCCGATTAGCAAAATTGGTTTTTCATTAGATATCACGTTTATTGAGAAAGGCTATATATCATATAATATATAGTCTAAATAGTCCATACTAACCCTTAAAACGTACGTAGAGACGAGCGAAGCGAGGATAAATCGCTAGTATATCATTATAAAACTTACAAATCTTTATATGAGTAATAATAATATTTTTACGCCATCTAAAGTATATTCTTTACATACAAATATTAAGGAATTGTAAAAATGTTGTAAAAAGTGTTTAGTAACTTAGGTGTTAGTTGTATTAAAAATACTCGGTAGTTTATAAAAATGCTTTAAAATTACATGTGTTACATATAAAAAATATAGTACCAACTAATAGGTAGTACTAACAATGTAGTACCAAGTTGTAGACTAGATGAATTTTTTAACCCTATTTAAACAGATTTAGTGAGAAATTACAGTATTTTAGTTGTGAATAAAAATAAACATCAGTTAAAACGTATGTAGGAAAACAAATTAAATTTTTGCGGACTAAATAAACAGGCTATGGAGAGCGTTAAAAATGAAACCGAAACTGCACTTAAATGCAAATTTTTCTAGTTAAAAACAGTAACAATAAACACAGTGCAATATTTATTTGAAACGAGTGCCCACTATATAGAAATATATTATGCGCTCCACAGGGAAATCAGCCTAAAATAAAACCAGGTCAGCCTACAAATAGTAATTACCGTTCAATGTGTTTTTATAGAAGTACTAGCATTGCCCGCGGCTCCGCCCGCGTTCAGATGACCAAACATCAAATTCTTAGGTTTTACACATTAGTATACTCTTACAATTCAGTTTTAGAATTTTTTCTCAGAAATGAGATATTTTCTCGCGGTAAAAAGTATTCTATATGTTGACACGGATAACCAGCTATCATCATACCAAATTTCATCAAATACTGTCCAGTGGTTTTCTCGTGATGCGGTAACAGACAGACAGATAGACAAAAATTATAAAAAACTATAGATTCGGACTCTATATCAATAATAATGTCGATTTCAATAAGATTTTCCAAAAAATATTTAATGTACAGATTCGACTTAGTTACAATTTTATTATATGTATGGATTAGTGTTATGATTGAATTTAAAGTTCTAAAAAGTATTGTCAATTTTTTTTAAGTGAATGAATGAACACCGTCTTTAGTGCTTGTCTTTTTATGAGCTTTCGTTCTATTTTGAGTGATTTTCTTTGTTTTAAAGTTGATGTTATAATCTTGCGTTTAAATTGAGGAGTTTTTAAATTAAATTATTTTCGAATTTATACTTTGATATATTTATAATACTTTGAGCGTTTGGAAAACACAACTTTATAACCTGGGCTAATATTTATTGACACACCACCAGAACTGATACATGGGAATAAACTATAAATTTCTAAATATTTTCAATATAATAATATATAATCATCTTTTCATAATAAAACTACAATGTGATATATTGTTTTTAGTAATTTTTGTATTAATCTTCCAATACATTATAACTTAATTTTGGTTAAAATATTGAAAATACAAACTTAGACTAGAGTTTTTTTAAATAAAACTAACTATTCGGATTATTTCGCGGATTTATTTTGATTTTTTACATAATATAATAATAGCAACACTAAGTAATTAATAATTTTAAAAAAATGTAATATTTATAATAATAACAGCTAAACTTAAATAAATAATATTGCTATATTTAATTATTATACTTATTAAAAAAAATGTTTAGAAATAAAAATCAATATATATTGTAAGGTACTTTAGTGACATTTTTGAATTTTTAAAATTATTTTTGTAAAATAGTGGGTAGGCACTGTCTGTAACAAGTATATGTGTTTGAGACGTCTATAACCTTAGTCTCTCCCGTGACCACAATTGCTATAAAGCATTCGAAACGTCTGGAACCAACAATCCAAATAAATCCGCGAAAAAATCCGAAAAGATAGTTTTATTTAAAATGTCAGATATTCGCGTAAATCTAAGAATTATTAGACTAGAGCTATTACACATTATTAAGTATTAAAATCTAATTAAACCGTCTTATTTCATTATAAAACAATATTGCACGTGAAATTTCATATTCTGACCAGTGCTACGGTATGAGGTTTCCGGTCTCTCATATTAGATAATGAAGATAGCATTATTATTTTAAACAAATTATCATTTTAGCAGGAACTTAATGAAAAACCACATCTACGATAAAGCACACGTGGCGAGTGGCAGCCCTGTCCAGCGGCCATTACATAAATAATTCCGCCATGTTTATTGCCGCCATTTTGAAGACAAATGGATAGTTATTATGGCGCTCCGTTTTACATTCGCTCCTCGCGTTGAAAATTAAAATATTGTGTATTATTTATTTTTACGTTTAACTGCGTGAGAGTCGATTTAGGGGTTGTTATGGACATACTTTATACTCCTCAGGATTCCTTGTTTTCTCATTTCCAACCATCGTTTTATGATCTCGATGTTTCTGTTCCATTTAATGAATATATGCTTGCACTAAATCTTTTCACATCACTAAGCATTGCGCCGTTATGTTTTTGTTTTTCACACAAGTTTTATTCACAATTTATATTTTATTTTTCTTTAATTTTTAATCTGGCGTGATTTATTTTATTACTGTTCAGTGTAGTGATTATGATGTTATTTTAAAACGAGAATTGCTAATATTTCTGCCATTTACCGAACAATTTATTACGTGTGGCGCTTTATTACACTTTGGGGTGAATCTTTTTATTTTTTTAGCATTTAATGTGTAGTACGTACATATTTTACAAAATAATGTGAATATTTTACACTTCCTCCCTCCCTTTCTTTCTTAATCGGAAATATTTGATTTATATACATATGTTAATAATACATACATTACGAAGATAGGAAGGATAATAAAGCTTCATTAAAAATAGTTGTCACTATACTGTGAAGAAGTAATAAGCACACATATACACGCTCACTTGCTCGTTAACTTTTAATCTTTAAGTCTCAGAAACATTAACATTTAATTATATTTGATTTTCAGAACCCCGACATAGTACTAGTCCACTACTTGAACGTGCCATATCCGGACGACAACAAGTTAGCGACCGTGGCTCCGAGTCTCGCATTGTGGGCTGACAAAAAAGAGTGGACGAAGGACGAACTCGTCAGTCAGCTGAAGCCAATGTGTAAGCATATAAGTAAAACATAAATAGAGTTTTAATCTTTAAGTACGCTTCCCTTACACCTATAGATCAAAAAAGTACTAGATACACAATCAACAACAAAAAATGTCTCCAACGAATGAGCGCTCATTTGAACATTTGAGCGCGCTTTTTTTTTGTGAAAACAACTTCAAGCATTGCAATTAAGGTTCAATTTACATTGTTGTATATTTATTTAACTAGAATAATTGTCTGAACACAATTGGTGACAGTTTAAAGAGAACTTTTGCATGGGATTGTTTAACTAGTACTTTTTTGATCGATTGTTACACCTCACTTACTACTTACCTGTAGTTAGGGCTTAAAAATATATTTACAGACCAAGACATACATATATGTTTAACATACATATATAATGTACATAATAATCAATATATATATGGACATAAGTACATACATATTACATAGATAATATAAATTAAATAAATATAATAAATATTTTCACCGACAGAGAATCGAACTAAACTGTATTGTTGTATTATAAAATTGTTTAAGTAATCCGATATTAAGTAATAATCACAGTTTAGCGAGAATAAAATATTGATAGCTTCATAATTAATTCAGAAGCTTCACGGTTACTAACAAGGCAATAAATATAAATGGGCTTTCATTATTTATCACGTGAGTTTGTTGACTTTAGTCTCACTGAATTCCTTATTAGATAATATGATTACTTTAGCAACTTATATCTTAATATGATACACAATTTAAAATTCCCAGTAAAGGTTATTTTCTTGAGTTTTGAGTTGGTTTCGTAATAATTTTAGAGTTAAGTTGTACTAGAAGAATACTAAGAGCTTAGTTATTATAATATTAAAATAACTGATGTCCTTTGGTACTAGGTACTTTTGTATTTATAATATTACCTACAGACAACGCCATCTTTGAGCTAATTGCATTACTTACAGTAGCGTGTGTTACTCCAGATCATAGTTAGTCTTTGTGTTAATTTCATTGAAATTCATCCTACAGTTAGAGCGTGAAGGCGTAAAAAACGTACACACAGACATACAAATTTTTGTATTTATAATATTAGTGTAAAAGTTTAAATGGATTTCCATAGAAAATTTTCCCAACAAATTTAACTAGTCTTGCCACGGCGCAAGTTTAATCAAATAGTTGTCTGGTGCCGTTCATAAATGTTAAGTACTGAAAATTAAAACGCAACAAGCAAAGTTCGCCCTTTCATTGAATATTTATGAAGAGGGAGGGCGATAAAATAATTACTCTCTATTAATACTGATCCTAATTGATGTAGATCATTACGGCTATGAATTCGCTTCACTTTAATGTTAATTATTTTATCGACGCTAAAAGTGTTCAAAATTAATTTTGTCCTCATTCCGAAGTCAGCTGTTTTATTTATAGCACTTAAATATTTAATGGAATGTCTTTATTCAGTTTTCAGTGAAGATGAGCCAGATCTTAACAGCGACTTGGAGATATCGGTAAGTGTTTATTCTAAAAATTATTACTTATGATAATTATTAAAATGAATATTCATGCAATTCAAATTAAGGGAAAAATGTTCCAGACGGCCGAGACGGTTGAGGCGATTGTGGGACAGCTTATGGAGAAACAACGTGCAGCACGAGCGGCTGCCTTAGCTCGGCAACTCGAGTGCGGCTGTCCTGATTCCACTTGCCAGGACTCTAGAACTTGTGCGCATCCATTACGCCGTATTCAAACAGCTAAGCCACCACCATCGGATCACCACGTATCGTCCACAACTGGCCCATCACCGAGACCAATGGCTCAACCACCCAGACAGTACACTCGTGACCATAGACCTTCAACACAATCTTCACCGTTATTGCTGTCTCTTGGCCAGATACAAGGAGGCGGAGGTCTACTTATATTAAACGGTACAAGCAACAGTGCGCAACAACATTCTTCCCTAGTTTCGCCACTATCTGTTACTTCATTCGTATGTGAAGAGCCAAGGGATAGATATCGTCAACAATACAAGCCAACGTTTGTTTTGAAGAGAGAAATACCCGATAGTCAGCAAAATACATGCTTGAATACAACAGAGGCAACTTTCGAAGTCGAAAGCCGTGTTGAAGAAAAGGTAGAAGTAGAAGCTTTTGATAGGAAAATAAAAATGGAGCCAAGGAGTCGAAATCATGTTATAGCGAGTGCGCCGGCAACACCGTCTCGGTACCCTGATTTGGTAGAGCGCTTAGAAAGTAAAGTGCATACAGAAAACTGTGATGATACGTTAGTTTTGTTAGGTACGGATGCCCATTTAGAAAGTTCTAGTGGATTTTTCGATGAGACATTGGAATTGTCTCATGAAGATATACAAAAAACTTTATCAGCGAATATGCCAACTTGCGAATTAGATAGAAGTGTTGTGAGATCATCAGAGACTGCTAATGTGATGGTTTCAGGAATAGATACCATGGATTTTATAGAGAGTTGTGAAGCAGTTGCCTCGCCTACTCATGTAGTTGACGACAATGTATTTGTAAATCTAGATGCTTTTGATATGCTCGGTGATTTTCCTGAGCTCGAAGTTCTCGATCCCAGCACTTTATCAACAAATCCTGTGGTGAGTTGACATATATACTGAAACTTTTAAAAATGTATTACAATATTATATGTACATACATATTATATTTAAGTATACTAAAGTCTTCATTTATCTTTTATATCTAATGTTCACTTAATATATTTATCTAAATTCATAGAAAGGTAACATTCTCTTATAATATCTGGGAAGATTTTTTTACAGACTTTATGTGGTAACTCACCGCCAGCTGAAGAAAACAGTGACAAAATGCAAACAGATAGCCCTGGTGAAGGAGCTCTTAATATTACGGATTATTCTCCCGAATGGGCATACCCTGAAGGTGGCGTTAAAGTACTAGTTGCTGGACCTTGGACTGATACGTCCGATCAATATACGATACTTTTTGACAACTTTCCTGTACCTTCAATATTGGTGCAGAATGGTCTACTAAGATGTTACTGCCCCGGTTAGTAATAAGATTGATATTTATATTTATTATAACAAAGAAATAATCTTTTTCTTCCACAAAAATACAATATTAATTTTACCCTTAATTTTATTAATATCTCAATATTTCCAGCATCCCATTCCTTCTATTAATGTTCTTTTTTTAAAAATTCCAGCTCATGAAGCCGGCTTAGCGGCAATGCAAGTAGCTCGTGCAGGGAGAGTGGTTTCTGACACAGTAGTGTTTGAATACAAAGCTGGCCCTGTGTTAGCACCTTCATCGCCTGCTTCAGCTCCTCTTCCATCACTGGATTTTAGACGGTTTTCGCTTTTACAGCGTTTACAACGACTGCACGGTCGACTGCAATTAAAGACGGAACCTATGGATGATAATAATCAGGTGAGTTGACATATTTAATATATTCTCTTATTAAAAAATATTTTACAATCTTCGGCCATGATAGTTTCCTATAATCTATTTGGCTGATATTAATTCAAAATACATAGAAAAAATATGCTCTAAATATATCAGTATTAACTTCCTTAACTAAGCTAAGTCTAAGCTACCTATCTATAATATTTACAAATAAAGAAAAAAAAATTATGTATGTCATAGTTTATTTTAAGCAGAATTTGTTTTTGCTAGGAACATCATAATGTATAGAGCCAAATTCTTAATAGTAACCATGTCTATTATTTGTCACTTATTTTTAAGTTATATGCCCAGATACAAATAATTTTCATGATTATATTTTATCAATAAAAAAAACAATTATGACTCATAGTAATAAAAAATATTTCAATTACAGATAGAGGACGTCCAGCTGTATTCCAATCCAAAATTTGAAGATCGCCTAGTGACATTCTGTCAAGTGCTAAGTAGCCGTTCCTTTGGTAATTCTGAAGGGTTTACCACTGAGCCTGGTGAAGACAGTTCCACTATACTGCATTTGGCAGCGGCTTTGGGTTACACGAAACTAACCACCGCTTTGCTTCGTTGGAGGCAAGATGATAATAGCTTAGCATTGGAGAAAGAAGTGAACTTGGGAGCTAGGGATTGTGATAATTGTACGCCATTGGTGAGTATGTTATGGCGTTAAGTTTAGAATGTTCTAATTTCTAACTGATTTTTATTAGATACTAGCGACTCACCCTTGCTTCGCTGGCCAAGTGCGGGTTGGCGGACTTCACATGTCTTTTGAAAACTTGCTAGGTTTTCTGAGTCATGCAGGTTTCCTCACGATGTTTTCCTTCACTATTAAGACATGTGGTAATCATGTTGGAAATGATAAACCTATCCCACGTTAATCGTACTTTTTCCGGGATAAAAAGTAGCCTATGTGGTATTTGATTCAGATCCGTTCTGCCATTCTGGCGTGAAAGAGTAACAAACATCTATACATAATCACAAACTTTCACATTTATAATATTAAAAATACGAACTACAAGCTATTTTTTCATCTTCAATATATTTCCATTAAATATTATAATGACTTGAATGAGATTAAAATTACTTTAGGCGTTCATATTTTATTGCGGACCACTGCTTCCTTCTTTCTGCTTAGTTCCACTTACTAATGATCTTAGGTATTTCGATACAACAGCCTGTATAATCTAGAATCTAAGCTTCCGAATTTCATTCTAATTTTTTGAGTCGAAAAATTAACCAATACCATCGTTCACAAAACTTTTGTATTTGCGCATGACCTCACTTCGTTCAAGTACGCCTTTGGAAGACTTGATTTTTCCGAATTAATTCACAAATATCACTGTATTGATTTTAGATTATTTTGGCAAAATGTCAAATTTTCCGCAAAAGTTCTAAACTATTCTACATAATCCCTCTTGTTATCGATGAAAACCGTATGAAAAATCGTACAAATGAGATTAGCCCAAACAAATATAAACTCCGCGCAGTGGGTGCTTTAATCGGACTACAATTCTAAATGCGTGAGCTTGTTTGTGTTTGTATGTTTGTTGCTCTTTTACGCTGAAACGGCTTGACGGATTTGGATTAAATTTAGTACACAGATAGAATATGACCTAAAGTAAAAATATGTTGGGACATTAACACACAGTACCATCTAAGTTCCATGGTAAGCTACAAGACCTGCGTTATGGATACCAGATAGTTGATACACTACACATATATAACTTTAAATGCATACATATTATAAATATAAACACTCATGACTAGAGTACAAACATTTGTGCTCATCATACAAATGAATGCTCCCAGAGGGACTCAAACCCACGACCGGTGGCATAGCAAATAGGGTTACTACAAACTGAGCCAAACGTGTCGACATTTATAGTAAAGCGTAATTCTCCTTTATCACCAGATGGTAGCAAGTGCGCTAGGCCACACAGAGACAGCGATAGTGCTAGCGCGATGGAGTGCAGGCACGCGGCGTGAGGCGGGGGCGCGCGCGGCGGCGGCAGCGGCGCGTCGCGCGGGGCACTCGCGCCTTGCCAGCTTGCTCGACCGTATCCATCCTCCCACTGGGGATGCTGTGTTTAGACGTCCTCACAGGTAAATATGCAATATTTAACTGCCAAGGTGGTCTAGTAGCTAGAATGTACAGCTGCAGATCCGGAGATCCTGGGTCCGAGTCCTGGATCAGACCAACTATAGATATTTGGTTGTTTGTCAAGATATTCTAAATAACCGCCGGAAATTGGAAAGTTGACGATATTTCGTTCACATATGCACTATTATACCTCCTGCGTAGTTACCAAACTTGCTACTAGACCAACGAGACAATAATCAGATCTACATAATATAATCTAAGGTATAATAGAAAACTTTGACTCAAAAATAAGATAAGTTTTCACTTTGTATCTAATTTAGGATGATAAGATATATGTAAGTGATTAAAATTTCCTATGATTTAACGTTGCAGTCATTTTTTTTTCAAATTTTGGTCTTTTAAAACAAATTAGAATATTAAAATAATATTTAAAGTTGATACTCCCTAGGTATATCACAATATATTGCATCATGGTAAATCAGACTTGTTAAGATTTGGTAATCTTAATTGGCAATCTCTATACGTATATAAATATATATATTTCATTTAGTAACATACATATAGTAAAAAAATATATTTATAATTACAGTTTATCTCAAAAAAGTCGTGCAGGCAGTTTGGAAAGCAACCTCGTAAAGAGACCGTCTATCGACAGCGGTATCAACATGGCCGACGCCTTCAGGTCCAGCTCTGCTATAGATAAATGTGATGGCAGCTCATCTGCTAGGTAAATATCGTAAATATGGACTAAAACATATAATAAAATTACCAAAGGTTTAATCTGTACATTCTCCGATCAACAATACTACTGTTGATCGAAGTGTACATTAGTTACCTATATATTATTTAAATGGTTCACTAATTAAAAATCAATTCCAATAGATGTATATTCTAAGAATATAAAATTATTTATTGTAAGACATCGATACTTACTAATATATAAAAATGAAGGGAGGTTGTTGGTTTGTTTGGACGCGCTCGTCTCTGGAATTACCAGTTTAATTTTAATAATTCTATTTATAATTGTACATAAATAAGTAACGCGAGAAAATCCGTGGGCTACGTTACTTTATATTAAAAAAACAATATTATATTTCATTTTCAGATGGGAACGAAGCATGTCGCTTCCGCTAGATTCTGACAATTCTGAAGATAGCCTTGGAGATAATAAAATTGGACGACGCATGGACCTAGCTCTCTGTAAGTTCAAATCTTTTTTTTTAACCATATCCATAGAAAGTTCAATTTTCATTTGCAAATGATTATTTATTTTCATCGGCACGGCGCCTAATTTTTAAAAGATCAATTTTGATCTCGATTTTAGTTTCAAACGCGTTCATGTTAATTTCGTTCTAATCCTCTTATTTGTTTTTTAGTTCAAAAGATATATTGAAATTTTATTAGACTTACTAGTGTGTGCTAGCAAAAGTTTTATTAAAAAAGTTATATTAATTTTTAATAAATTAACTATGTTTTATTCATAGTGGAAAGACCTATTGAATAGTTACGTAGATCAGGCTATGATCGTGTGAATAAACAGTTTGAAATAGATTTACTGATGATGTACCCACTATAAAATATATTGTTATTTCTAAAGTATCTATAATATCTCTTAAAGTAAATTATGTCCGATGGAACCTAATAAATACTGACAACAATAAGATAAAGATGATTTGAGCACTTTTTAATATTACTCGCTAAAATAAAAATAAAACCCTGACATAATTACTGAGGATTATGAAGAATTTTGTCCTATATATATACATTTTGAATCTAACATGAGAAATAAAATTATATCTGCACTATCTATTAGAAACAAAATGCAAAGCAATACCAACATAGTTAAAAGCAAAATTGTATAAACACGTAATATTAAAAAAAACTAGTAGCTTTATAAACTAAGCCAAATTAAAGTAGTCGGTGTATATCGGTGTGAAGTATTTATCGCGAAGCATTCGCGTGTCGATCGTTGTCAGAGCTGACTTGTCCGTCCGTCCAGGCGAGACGGCGAGGCGCAGTCCCTCGGGAGACGAGGCGATGCCGGACCCGCAAACAACAGGTCAGTAGCGCGCGAAACGGTATAGACTGTGTCTATCAAAATTTGTTTGAGATGGCTGATTGATTTGGTGTTAGTAAATTTTAAATTGTATGTAAATCTGGAAAATTATAGGTTAAATGAAATATTTCAACCGGTGAGATATAAAATCTGCCATATACGAAACGCAAATGATGATTTGTGTAAAACGATGGTCATGATATCTAATGTTTTAATAATGGCAGAAATGATTGGCATCGCAGCTATAATAAAGAATTTATGATGCAAAACGGGATACTAAGAATGTTTCAGGTGCTTTCATGAGTTCCCAATATTTCAGCACTGTTGCAAGCGATATGCATATACTCGTGACCACGGTATTTGTAACAGCGTCGAAATATCAGACACTCATAAAAGTAAGAGAAAAACTTGTTATATATCCAGTTTTACATCATAAGTACATCATAATTATTATCAGTAACCAATAAGCTTAAAACTTACAACACTAATAGCAATTATGAAAACAGTAGTAATTGAAGACGTTTTCATGAAAAGAAATTGGCTGTTAATGCGAGATCAGTTGAACTGTTCTATACCATTTCAAGTCGCCAAACCTCCGCTCGAGTTGTTTATCGATGTTGTAAATGTTTTAGTTGCATGGCCGCTCCGGCCTTTCTTCCAACGTCGACTGTCTTTCTGTCGCAGTGTAGCTCGGTCATCGCTATCGGTAGACCACTTGTAGATTCTTCTATATCTACCCTTTCGAGCGGAGATGTCCCGGTGTTGTAGCTACCTTTTAAAGTTGAACCGAATGATCAGGACGTTTATTTAATACTTGCAAGATAAAGTTAAGTTAGGTTATTAAACAAAAGTAATAATGGCAATAAAATATAAATAAGAATTATATAAGTCATTCGGTGTAACTTTTCGATGTTGTCCATCGGTGTCGCTTTCAATGGTTCGTATTGGTCTACCCACAATCACTGTACTTTCAGACACAACAGTTTTAAGTGGTTCTATCTACAATAACAGTTGTACACTCAACGCCAAATACAGAAGATATATAAAAACTAAATTTCTCTATCACCAGACAATTTAACACTGCATGAGGCTCAATCGCTTGCATGAATCGATATTTATGTAATAGCTTTTTATGTGTAGTTAATTAAACATACGCTATAAATAGATTGGTAAGTATGCTTTCACCAAGGTTTCGTAATAAGGCACTCTGTTCTATAATTTGTTATTTATCGATCGGTGTTTTGTTGATGTTTTAATTAAGTATGTATGTAAACACTAAGTGATGTTTTGTAGAGATTCTCTTGCTAGATTTTTTGAAATGATCAGTATTAAATTGGGAAAATATTCATGAGCAAATAAAAAGGGGAATATGAGATAACTAATTTTTTTAATGTTTCTTTCGAGATTCCACTATACCGAATCATTTCAGGGGAGCAGGATGACCGGGTGTTCACGCTGGCCGAGCAAATTATAGCTGCAATGCCAGAAAGAATAAAGGTAATTATTTATTATATTTGAATAAACTGTAATTTATGATGAAAGGACATGTGGCAGAGAAGAAGGAGAAGAAGGGTTAATAGGTTAGGATGGTATGGGCATATCATGAGGAGCGAAGAAAGTAAATATAATTGAAAGAGTAAATATAAATAAGAAGATTAGATATGAATTAGAAGTAGACCGAGGACATGGAGAAAAAGAAGATTTAATATATTAAAAGAAATGTTGAGAAATCGCATAATTATGATCCTTATCATATGATGATATAATGAAGTAAATATCCGCACAACAAAAATTTCATTGGTACCTAGAGTTATAGAATAATTGAATAGCACATTTAACAATTACAAAACAAAAAAATTACAATTGTAAACAGAACGAGACTTCATCGCTGCTAAGTGGCTGCGACTTGGACAGCGGTACCGGAGAAGATGCACTCATCGTCCCACTACTCGATGACACCACCACATTCAGTAGTGAATTCAGCTTTGAATTCTGCGATAATACTTACAGGTAGTTTATACTATATTAATAAATAATTTTAGAATGTTTATGTTCAACCATAATATAGTAGTTCTTTATCGGTTCCATATAACCGATATATTTGTTAAAAAAAACTAAGTTATCTTAATTACAATTACAATTGAAATGATTAAACTATTTTTCACTCATGCTGCTATTTGCATAGTATTTGCTTAATTAATAATCTTAATCCTTGAACAAAGTTTGCTGTTTAAATTTCTCAATCTACTTAACGAACCTTGTAAACCCTTATCTGTCACCTTAGACAAATTACCTACTATCGATATTGCTTGTAGAAAAAAATATATGGGAATGACAATTATTTTCATGACGTGGCATAACGATTTGATACGTCATTTTTGTATATTTTTTTATTCACTATTAGCTATCAAAACTGTAGAATAATAGACGTTGAAGCCCTGATTTCGTTTTGTTACTTAGGTATTGTGGAGGTTCTACGCCTTGCTCTTCCGGGTCTGTGTCTCCGGGATCAGCGCTATCCCCACCACCGGCTTCTCCGAGGACATCACTACCAACGTCGTCGGCAACTCTACAGGAGTTTTTGAATACGACTACGCATTTCTCTAGTCTTACACTTAATGGTAAGAAAGATGTTGAGGATAGCACCAGTTGAAAAGTTTTTGTTTTGTTCTGAAAAGTATCATATAGCACTTAAAATTAAATAATATAATTTTGCTATTGATATCACTTAATCGTACCTACTGTTTATTTTATTATTTTTAGATCATTATTAGCGTTAAATTTAATATTTGAAAACAGATTTTATCTATTCTTTTTACATTTTGATTATTGCTGTTAATAGTAGAAATAAAAGAAAATAAATATGATTTTAGGCTTATATTACAAATAAACAATACTTACATAATAATATTCCTATAAAATATCACTAATAGTGTTATAATAACTTTTTATCTAGAAAGGTACTAGGCCATCAGTATTATTATGAAACTAATTATTCCATTCATAAAATAAAAAATCATAAGACTCAAAACTAACAAAATATAAAAAATCAACATTTGTATATTTAACATTCCCAAAAACAGCTTACGCCCAAAATTGAGTACTTTCATTTATCTCTTTTAGAAAGGGTTCATTTTAAATAAATTATTCTCATAACAGATCGTGAGCAACGCGAGCTCTACTCCGCGGCGATAACTATCCAGAAGGCGTATCGTCAGTACCGCGGCCGACAACTGCAGCGTCGCGCGGCCGCCGCCGCCATTACTATACAGAACTGCTATCGTCGTTACAAACAGGTCTGGTTTTTTCTTTTATTATTATTAACTAGATATTTACTGCGTCTTCGCTTATATTATTTCTGTTAAAGGTCTTGAACTGCCTCGTTGGTCTAGTGGCTAGTATATACGGCTGTAGATCTGGAGGTCTCGGGTTCGATTCCCAGTTTGGGGATTGTTACTGGAATTATCTGTCAAAGAATTATCAGTAATATCGCGAAAATGTGAAATTTTTCATGTTACAATTCCATGCTTCGAAGAGCGAGTGAAAGGTATAGGTTCTGCGTAGTTGAGCTGTCTCAGTGAGATTGGCAACCATAGCTGAAATCGGTCAGGGAACAGTAATATTAAGGAATTACGCAGCAGTACGCCAGATTGATGCTGTCCTAATCACACTTTTAAAGCTATATATACTTTTTTTTAGGCTTTTACTTTTAAAAGAAATAATTTAAACTATTAATTTTTTAAATAATCTCTTTAGCGCATCCCACCACGTCATCTTGGTTCAACTGTCATTATTCAGAGCTTATTTTTTCGATTGATCCGGGGTTTAAATATTTGTGGGCAGGGTGGGACTGTAATCACCTTCGGTCAAGACACTCGTATAATTAGAAATCAAACATCACAAGGTAAGTTCGTTTGATTCTCAATTATACTTCGTATCTCTTCCGAAGATGATTATGTATACAAGCAGATGTTTAGAGAATCGAAAAAATAAAACATGAAGGCGATCAATAATATTATAATATAATCTAGCCTTTTTTTTTAACGTTGGGAAATGCATTAACGCACGAGGTGTGGGACTCACCGGCAAAGCCAGTACTACCCACTAAAACCCAACAAAGCCTTCCCCCGTCTTAATGGGGCGTCGCAGGATCGCTTACGCATTCAACTACGACGCCCCGACGGTAGGTCTGCCGAAGCAGACCACAACAACCACGGGGTTGCTCCAAGGTCCACTCTGCTATCAGAGAAGTACCAGGAGCAACCCGCATGGTACACCGCCCTCCGAAGAGGGCCATCTCCCACCGCCCACCGAAGTGGGCCACCTCCCTGTGCGTTTCTTGGCTTCGCGCCCGGTTGGATTGCCGGGCACTACTGAGCCCCCCCACCACGACAAGGTGAACGCACGTTGGGGGGATAATATAATCTAGCCTTAGTGATTGTTAATAATAGATACTTTTTATCAATAGTACGACGATATATAACTATCCGGGACAAAAATTATCTCTGTTCACAAAAATATATTAAGACGTTACAGCAGGAAGAGCAAGCACACTCACAATTAATATTCACTCACTTATAATAATATTTTGACACGTCAAATCCTATGCTCAAAGCTTTTATATTGTTATAAGTTATTCTTTATTTGATATCGTAAAAGTGGTGTTTTTAGTGTTTAATTTTTTCCAGTTCGCGTACTTAAAGCAGATGCATGCGGCGGCGACCGTCATACAGCGCGGCTACCGTTCTCTACGCGAGCGGCGTCTCACCGCCACACCTGTCAAGTAGGCTATCAAATAATAACAGTTCTAACCGAGCCGAATCTATATATTAAATATTTTTTTGGTAAATCTTATTGAAATAGACATTATTATCGATACAAGGGCCGAATCTATAATTTTTTGAATTTCTGTCTGTCTGGGTTCGCATCACAAGAAATCACTGGACGGATTTTGATGAAATTTGGTATGATGATAACTGGTATATGATATTTTCTTAGATTTATTTGAGTATTAATTAACAGTTTTAAAAAAACTTTTTTTTATCCATTATTTTTTATATTTTTTATTCGTAATTAAGAACTATGTAAACGTTGAGAGCCATTTTGACAGATACTTTTTGACAGGATAGACTTTAAAAAACGTTTACATAATTATTATATTTTATTTAGATATATTAGATAATCGTAGAGAAATAATAATACTATATTGCTGCAACGACCATAAAACTATCTCTTCGGATTTTTCGCAAATTCATTTTGATTGTTAGTTCGCAATGTTTCAACTGCTTTTGATTACTTAAGGAACATTATTTTTTTAAAATTGGAAAATATAGTTTTACCAATTAGAGATGTTAATGATCTATTTATCAATGGTTTTTATTTTCTTTTCTTTAATGGCTTGAAGCTATATTAATAAACGAAAATCATTCTGTCAGTGTCACGTATTGTGAGAAAGAGAGGTTATGAGAAAGAGATGAATGCATTAGTAAGAGCTATAGTAATTTGACATAACGTGTATGAAGCTTTTTTTAAATAACTAACCCAAAAAAGAAAACTAAAAATATTATTCATTTATTGTATATTATAAACATTATACAGGAGAACATATTCCCAAAGACGTCAAAATCAGGCAGCGAGGAAAATTCAACAATTTATGCGACAGTCAAAGATCAAGTAAGTTTTAATTAAAACCTTTCAACTCTCTACTAAAATATTTTTATTTATTTTTTTGTTAATTTTATGAATTTTTTTCAATTCTAGTCCCAATTCTTAAGTTTTTGAAATTTTAGGCATCCATTTGTTTATGTGTTTTTGCAAAATTAAGAAATATTTTCCGTTTAACGATCATAAATTTTCTACCTCAACTGAACTTAAAAGGCTCGTTAATATATATCAATACATTGAAAGTTACATATACATGGATAAAGTTAAACTATGACAAATTTGGTATTAATTATATATTTCCACTTTATCAAAAGCGATAGATAATATTGAAAAAATATTAAAAAGGTCACTTTTCTCACTTTTACTAACATCAAGACTATGTCGAGTGATGGCATTCGAAACCATATTTTATGAAGACCATAGACAAATGTCGTGAATATTAATAATATTCATTCAATAATAAATCGAACTCGCGACCATGGGCCTTTTAGGCTGCGGCAGTACATAGCCGACAGGCACAGTATGACGACATGGTAAGTATCTCTACAGAGGTAAAGCTTCATGTAACCACGCAAAGATTGTTAATGTGTGCGTGTCAGCACACCACGAGTTCAATGTCAGACTGAGCGCGTTACGCTCATACACATAGTGAATGGACTGAGCGTTCCCTATCTAACTGTAAAGTGAATACTGACAGAAAAGTGCAAGGGAGACGAAGCGATCGTACGGCCCATTGAGTGTACGCTATTTGCAATATTATATTTGCAATATTATATTTGTAATATTATTTTTCAATTGAAAAGTGATTGGCATTATTATTATTTTTATATTCCTATATCACGTACTTTATATTTATATATAAAAATACAGATATTGGCCGCACGTTCGCTTTCTCTCTTTCTAGAGACTGGCCAATTTCTTGACAGTAGGTATTGCTCAGTCCATTCTTTATGTCTATGGTAACGCTCAAAAGAAAACACACACACACACACACACACACACTCGTCTTATATACTAAAGTACCTAGTATTGCACGGTTGTATGAAGCTTTGTCTGTAGGGATATTTATTCATGTGGTATGAAGGCGCTCTGTTAGTATATAAAACTAGCGACAAACCCTCGCTTTATCCCTAGGTACGCTTTATCCCTAGGTACGTTTTAACAATTAGTATGGAATCGATACATTTTAATATATACAAGGTACAAAACAGTTTTGAACTTTTCGATTTTCCAGCTGTTTTTTTTTTGTTTTTCCCTATTATTTTTTTTACTTAAACCACCCCTGACACACTCCCAACAACACAAAAAAAGAATTATTCAAATCGGTCCAGCCGTTTTTGAATTTCAGCGAGACTAACGAACGGCAATTGATTTTTATATGTATATATAGCTGTATGTATGATTTACTTATTTAATAGAAAATAAAAAGAAATCAGAGCTGAAGGTGATAAAGTAACTATTATTAATTACAATCATCTTATAATTATTTTATTACAAGTTTTATAGCAGTAGTCGCCGTAATAATCACTCTAGAATAACAACGCTTTTACTGCTTTGACCCACTTTAGTAAATATTTTGCACAAAGTCAAATATTATTTAATAAACAGCACAAACTCAATTATTTCTAAAATAAGTTATATAATATAACTAGCGTTTGACAGTGACTCCGTCTGTAGTTAACTTTGTATAATTACTCATGCCCTAAGAAGGGTTCATATCGTGATGTTACATTGCATAGGCTAAAACCTTCATAAATAGAATTTAAAATACAAAAACATTCACAAATCTAACTAGCAGTTCCAGAGCTCTTTCAAACAAAAATAAATAAATATGGACATACTTAGAAAGGAGGTGGTCTTAAACAGCACAAGAATAAAAAAACAGCTAATGAACAATCAAAACTAACAATATGTGAATTTGTGAACTCACATTATTGTATATGTGACACAGCAATGATATCCTTGCTGATATAATCGATAGCCATGTAATCGATTATTGAAAGAGGATTTTCGCTACTACTAGCTCTACACGAAAAACGTTTTGACCAAAAAATATGTCAATCTTTTTGTAGCCTACAACTTATGTAAAAAACTTTTTTCTTTAAAATCTATATTTTTTGCAATAAATGCGAAAAAATTACAAAAAATCGATTTTTCTTAGAATTGACCTTGAAAAAAACATTTTCGTATATTTTGAATTAAACCGGTTATTATACAAACTTTGAAAAGGCGAGTGTATTCAATTAAAGCGCATGCCTATGATTTTTAATTATGTTACTTACGACTTATGCAATATCTTCGACAATAGCCGACCCGATTTTGATAATTATTTTGCATTAAATTATTATATTTAGGATGGGCTCATATAAATTTTAACAAAGTTTCCCCTTGAATATTTCAATCAAAAAAATAAGTATTTACCTAAAACATAGAACCCTTAACCCCTTATTTAAAGTCGGTTAAAAAAATCAGTATTTTTTTTAAATAAACATACATATATAATAAATAATTATCATTGTATGGTTAATATAATATATGTAACATACATATATGTATATATTTATCCATATTAAATCGTTGGACTGTTCTGAACTGTTTACCAGAAACTAATATCTAAACTTCGTTATAACACAAAGCCCTCCTGAATAGGGCGGGATAAAGAATATGATATGAAATATGCGTTTATTACTTTTGCTTCGTAATATGATCTTTGGAAGCTTCCATGGGTTTATGTGCAGTGAACTTTATTGACAATTTATATGTACAATGACATATATCTCGAAATGGTATTTCATATCTTTTTTAATATTAATCTCAAATGTAATATCTTTTATTACGGATATATGTTATATTGAATATCTTACTCTATATGAATTTTATTTAACATTATTTTAATAACTTGTATTAGAAGTTGTTTTTTAATTATTTAATTTTAAAAAGTTATGTGTAACTAAGTATGATGTTTGCAGTGGGTCGTGTTTTTTAACTGACATTTTTTAAATCATTTCATGCTACTAGTACTTGGGAGGAATTTACGACAAACGTAAGTTTTTAAAAGACATAGTGCTTGATATTTATTTATTCATCATTTATTAAAACACAGATTTATATATTTCCAAAGATCATGTGGCTTCTTAAAGCAAGTTATTTAATTTATTATAATGTGTTGATTATAAAATGTGTGTATTCTTATAAATTGATGATGATGAAAATGATCCTTACACAAAATAATATTTGTACTTGATACAACAATTCTATAGATTTTTTACACTATATACAAACAAACAAATAAATATTTGTAATTAAACAAACAAATAATAAATGAAACTATTAGAATAATTGCTACTACCAGAAAACTAACTGAGAAAAATCAACAGACAACAGAAACTACGAGGACACGCTGTGAATTATATTTTCAAAGGGTTCTTTTTCCTACATTTCCAATATAAGACAAGAACGTGACAATGGTAATTCCTTCAACCTTGCAAACAAAAGAGGGCGTCACGTCCCATGAGATGTGACACACGTACTTGTTAAAGGGAAAGGCATTTCGAACTCTGAACTAATATTTACCATACGTCGCCATGAAAGATATTAATGTAAGAATGAAGTTGTTAATAGATTTAAGACAAAAGGTATTGTTATTCAGCGAGAGGATGCTGCTAGTATTCTTGCCACGATTCCACTTGGATATGACTTGTTTTTTTTTCACTTTAATGTTTTTTTTTTTCAATTCAATGCTCTTGTTAATGACATCAAAGCGACTTCTGCCAGTTGAGCATAGATTACTTCGCCAATGTCACGTAGAATGGAGAAGACACGAAGGAGATCGGTCGCTGTCTTTTTTTCTTGTGAATCGATTCCGTAATAATTTCACCAAATAAAGTAAAAAAAGAATATTATACAAAAATGTGTGTTTATTAGATATTATGTTTTAACATTGAAATTGATTGATTTTGCAACAGGTTGCAGAGCGCGCGAGCCGAAAACGCGAAGGTGGCCCGGCTCTGCCCGGGTGTCCGCCAAAGCTCTCCGCGGCCCACCACCAGTACACCCATGCCTAATCGGTACTAATTTACATAATACTTTCTTAAATTGACGCAACTTTTTAACGTTTTTTATGTACATATCTCTCTCGTTTCACATCAAATGGACATAAATATAGTTTTATTTAATTTTTTACCTTAACATTTAATAGCAATATCCATTTATGTTTACTGTAAATTTTATAACATTTTAATATTATTAACATGTTTTTTTTTATCTGTCTACTATTTTCAAGGACAAATTTCAAATTTAAGGGTGGAATAATTATTACTTATAATATTTTGTTAAAAATGTTTGATTGTGTTTGATCTTGTTAAAAAGTACGAGTAAAAATTAGTGAAAAGTTCTGTCATTCTGATGGTTCTTCTATTTTCCTTATAGATAATAATTTATATCTACAAGTGTATACAATGTTATCAAATATGTTTTGTTCCAGGATCATTGACTACTTAGCGCCGGAATCACCCATGGACGCAGATGATGATCTCCTTATCGAGCTTCTGTTTAAAATGTGACCTGACCCATAGAACCCTACATCTTAAACGCTTTCTAAAATCCTATTTTCATATTATTTCACATCTTCAAATGAAAATTTAGATCTGTCGCATGCATCAATATCAACATTTTTAATCGATACATACTAATATTTTTATTAATTGACTATACAATAACTGCCAGTCTGGATCTGAGATCTGAGTCAGGATATGATTTGGTTGAAGGGCTTACGACATGTTTACTTTTGTTGTAAAATCTCATCATCGGTTATCATATTCATATAATAACATATTACTGCCTTCATTTAGTCATTTAGCATCACCTATAACTTATCTTCCTCAAACAGGTTTTTGGAGTTGTGACGTAACTCAGGCCTTGAAATTAAGAATTTTAAAATTTTAGTTAACAACAATATTCTCATTGTATTCTTCTTAGGGTGTTTAAACCGTTCGACTATCTTCATTTTTTTCAATATTCTGTCCTCACACGTTTATTTGTACCTCGTTTCTATTTGTTTTCTTAAAGTCTTGTTCGACTTTTGAACTTTATTTGGTATTTTCGTTTAACTCTTCAGGTCATAGACAGGGTTATATTTAGTATAAATTTTATCGTATTTGTATTATATTTTCATAACGTATTTTTGAGAAATTTGTTTAGGGCGTTTATTGGAATCATATTTTTGAAAACTCTAAATTGAATGTAATGTAATTTTCTTAGATCATCCGTAATATTGGCAACATTAATGAAAAAACGAAAAAAAACTCATCGACGGCACTACTTGAGATTTATACACAGTTTTGTGCATTAACGATAAAATTGGGAAACATCGATTGTGTTACGTTTACCCGCTTTCAATGCAAGGTTTCGAGATCGAGTCAAATCTTGGATTTCTTAGCTCTATTCATGATTTTCACGGTGGAGTTAAAAGTAAGTAGGTTAAGTACAAATTCAAATTATTAAAAAGCCACTGTTCTTATAAAGTAGATGCACCTAGCGTATAATACAATAAACCCGACGAGCTGTGAGTATTTTGAAATTTTATCGTATTTAAGAAAAAAGTACTTAGTTTTACTATTGGTCTAAAGTTTACCATATAGGTTTCATTCCAGCCTAAATAGGTTAATTCTCTTCTAGTCTGCGCCAAAACAGTTGCGCGGTTAACAGATGAGATTGTTCCGGAACATTCCACTTGAGTCTAGACTTAAATCGAAATCTTACTAATGATTGATTCGTTTTCTTCAAACAATTAGTTCCTTCTTTACCATTGTTGACTTCATTTAAAGATTACACTATAGTTTAAATATTTCTATTTCCCCACCCCTAGTTCCTACTTCAATGACTATTATAATTATGATATTTAATAAATTATCGATACAACAATTTAAAATTAGTTTATTAGATAGATAACTTTTGTTTTAGATCCTCGATAAAGCTAAATGCCATACTAATCTAGCGTTCATGAAAAAATAAGGTTGTGCACCACTTAATATAGAAATAACTACCTAAATATTCCCTTTTTCTGAATTCTCTGATATTTTATCGTAGATATATAGATAATAGATTAAGAGGTTAGAAGTAATCATAGCTTAACCATAAGACGACGTGCTGCCGTCGAGATATTTTCGATTCGTATTTTTATAAAGCAAAAGTTACGAATGACTATGATTGCTTTGCTTGTGCAGGGCCGTGGAACAGATTCCTTACTTACTTTGTACACCACATCTATTGTTTCTATATATTTGTCGAATTTCTCTTCAACGATCTATTGGCATAATTTACCTTCTTTTCTTTCTGATGATTCTAATATTTTATAATATTTATTTTCTCATCTTTTAGTCTTGCATCCTTTACAATACTTTTATTTCGAAAGGATTTGAAAGGCCCGGAGTTGTCATATAGATATGGATGCTTGTATATTATTAACAATATCAACGGTTTTTGATTGCGAATCGATGAGACGCTTAATTGATTAGACAGTTTTTAAATCTTGGCGGTATTTGCGAATGTTAATAATATACCAGCAGTTGTTAGATGAAAACGATGAATGTAACGCGACGCAGTTCGAGAATAACCGTCCAGTTGTGGCGGCTTTTGCACCCTCTAATGGCGTAAGGCAAAAGTCGCATTACAAGCGAAGACGTATGACTTTGACTATAGTGACGCGATTCGCTTGCAGGCACGGGGCACCCGAGGGCGCACGAATGCAACATGTACATTTTATATTTTTGGATTGCTAACTTTAAGATGTTATATTTATATATGTATATGTAGTGATGGCGGGTACGAAACCAGTATTTCGAAATGTATTGCGCCAAAAAGTTTTGATGTATTAATTTTCCAATAAAAATTTTCTCGTGTTTCGTTTTCGAATGGATAGTTCGTTTAGCTAGTGGTCATGTATATATTTTTTGATAACGTGCACGATTGCTTTCGGAACGCCGATGATATAAATATATGAGGATGGCCGAAAAGTATATAATAATAATAATAATGGTGAGGAATATTTTTAATGGTAACGCAGAACCTCTGAAAGCAATAATATTTTTGTGGTAAAAATTACTCTGATTTATAGATAAAGAGTATTTTATTATCCACACGACCGTCACAAACAGTTGAACTATAGAACGCTTTTTAGTGCAACCGTAAAATGTGTTCCGGTTTAATAAAAAATTAACGAAAGAACAGATGATTATGCAGCAAAAGAAACTCATTAGTTGCGTAAATGCTACTTAGTTGAATCGGCTTGCTCCAGAGCGTAGTGCGAGTTCATTTAGACAATTCAAACTTATTATAAAATTTAGCGATAGATAGTTATTATTTTCTTAGTGCCATAAAAACTAACTTTTAGAAAGGTTTACAGATGATATAAAAGATTAACTAGACCGGTATTGGTAGCGTTTTAGCATTTTATAATAAAACCAGATTGATAATTTGAAAAAATGACCGGAGCACATATTTATGGTACGCGTTAGTAATTGACCACAGCTAAGATATAGTGCACTAGAAGTAGTACTAAATAGTTAGATAAATTACTACTTATTTAAATGAAATAAAAGAAATCTTGAAATCTATACATAGAATTAAAATTTAAAAGTTTAACTATAATACTTTTTATTATTATATAAATAAGAAGCTTGTTCACATTATAAAATCGTATTTAGAAAGTACAGTTAGTATAATGAAATGTGAGTAAAACGAAATGGAACGATGTTAGTGAGACTATGAGTGGTGTTTTATTTTCGGGTGGGCTTTTAAGGGTTCGTATGTTTACATAAGGTTTGATGATAATTTAAAATATTAATTCTGAAGTTTTGTTGGCAATGGGTAATTAAATTTTCGATGTACTGCGAAATATTGGTATATTAGTTGTCATATAGAGCTTTAATAAGTCTTTTCTATTAAGCTTACGGACTTTTCAACTATATTTGTTTGACTCTCGATTGTTTATGTTAATTTAATATAGGAATTTAAAAATATATTGCTAAAAAACATTTGATTAAATTTTTATGTAAACATAAGGATTCGTCAAAATATGAGTATTTTGATTGTTTGCGCCAAAGGCGTGTTACTTTACAATTGTGATAAAAGCAAGTGTTGATTTGATGCTAACGAGTATTATATTTTTAGACTGTAGGTCAAATTGTTTTAGGCGTCTTAGTATTGTTTTTGCTGTAGTTTGCTTGTATCCGGTTGATATTTTGTTAGTTATACGATTTTATAACTTAATTTTAATGATTTTAAGGTCTAATTTACTTTACGTTCTAAGCTTTAGAATTCTGTTGTTTTATTTGTAATGTTTTTAGTTTATTTCTCAATTTTTGTTGTTTAACAAAATATCAACTGTTGTTATGTTGGTTTAAATTGAAAGCCTGCCTACGTATAATATTGCATATCACTTAGATATTATGTATTTATAAAGGTTTTCATCGCGTTATAATATTGTTTAGTTTTCTTTATGAAATGCTAGTTGATTGTTTTAATGTTTATTGTGTAATTGTTTTAATAGGGTTATAAAGGTTTGTATTTATTTTCTTTCAATATGATCTTTTTTTTTATTTAGGTTATAACTTTTAATCGATAATTGGATTTAATTATTAAATATAACTTATTTTATTGTTGTGTTTTAAATTGTTGTGTTGTTTGTTTTTAAGATTGTTGATATTTTTGTTGTTGTATCTATTTATGACCCTATTTTTATAATGATACTAGTAATGTTGCTTGAGACGATTTTTATATTGTAGCATATACGTATTTGATAGCAAATTTTTATGAGGTTATTTTTTAATATTTAAAATATAACGAACTTAATTTGTACGCAATTGTAATCGTTATAAATTAGTTTTCTCTTTACCATAGAGATTGTAAAAAGTTGTTATGTACTGCCAGTTTGAGGTTTTAACACCAAATAATGCGAGGTAATCGTCGATAAGGTTTGTATACTGTCATGGGACGCCTTTACTTTCCTATTTATATATTATAGAAATCGCTAATTCGATATTTTCTATTTTTGTTTGCTATTATGGAATATTTTGTTTGGAAATATTGAATTAGCGATATGTTTTATCGACGTTTTTTGAATAAAGTTCTACGCGTCGTATTTATCGACCGGAAGTGCGGGACTTACTGTCATTGACCTTCACATCCGGTTGATTTTATTAGAAATCGTTTCTCTTGCTTGTACTGAAATATGTAATTTACTAAAAGAAAGATATAAAACAAAAATCGGCCAAGTGCGAGTCGGACTCGCAAACGTAGGGTTCCGTACCATTATCGACTTTTTTTAATTTGCATGGCAGCCTTTTTGAAATTCGCCATCTAGTTTTTTATTAGTTGTTGTTATGGCAGCAATAGAAATACATACTCCGAAAAATTTCAACTCTATCTATTACGGTTCCATGAACATTTTCCATTCCATGAGATACAGTCCTCTGTTAGACGGACGGACGGACAGCGGAGGATTTGTAATAGGGTTCCGTTGACAACCTTTGTGTACGGAATCCTGTGAAATGTAAAACTTTTATTAAATATATATTTTTTTCATTTTTGTTCTGGAATGTTCGTTTATTGCAAAATATAATATTGTGAAATAAATTGGCGTGATAAATTATATTTTTGTAAAGGATTTAGTTGTAAATATTCTATTGGTTTAGTTGTAAAAAATAATTTGCTTATGAATTGTTTGGATTGTATCACTATTGATATAAAAAAGGACGCTTTATGTAGATACTTATTTTATTTAACGGAATAACTGAAGAAATCGAAGTATACTTAAAACGTTTTTTTTTTAATTTTATTTAAGCGAAAATATTTTTAAATGGAGTGATCAAGGTATTTATATTTTTTGAAAAATTTGATTAGATCTCGTTAATACTAATTTATCTAAAATATTGTTATTTTGATAATTTTACAATTTTTTTTATTAATGTAATAACTAACAGTGTTATAATTATTGTTATATAAGGATTTTCTAAATTAATTATGTATCAACGATTTTTTTCTATATATTATGTAAATATAAATAATTTTTACATTGGATCACTCCAAAACAATAAATTTAATTATTATTTAAGTTATTAGCCTTGTTCAAATGTGATTTAGCAGAAAGTTGGGCAAAGCATCAAGTACGAAGCGCTAGATACTGTGTACTTTGACAAAAATAATCTTCCTTTGTAATTATTATAATCTATAAACACTACAAAATTGTGATTTAAAGCAATTTAAAATATTACTGCTGATTAATTACTTTATGTTTGATTTTTTCCCCTTTAACCTTAATTTTTGTCTAACTTAAATTAACTTGAAAATTAATTAAAAAAGAAAATTATACCTTTACAGATGAATCTTTTGTTGAAATTTATTGTGACAATTGTATTGAAAATTGCAATATGATAAACTTCTAAAAAACATCATGAAAATCTGTTTACATTTGACGAAGATGTAGCATAATATAGGTACACAAAAAAATATACTAGCATTGAGTATACTTCCTCCTTTTTAAGTCGGTTTAAAATTAAGTTAAAAAAAAAGTACTAGCGGCTCACCCTCGCTTCGTTCTCTAGGAAAACAAAAACAAACGTATCCCACGGAAACCGTACATTTTTCCGGAATAAAAAGTAGCCTATATGTTATTCCAGATTATAATCTATCTCTGTACTAAATTTCATCCAGATCCGTTCATTAACTTGTTCAAGATTGCAAAAGAAAATTTATAATGTTCTTTCTTAGCTAATAGTATGAATAAACAAACAGATAGAAAAAATTAAAGTATGAACTGTTAAGTGGTGGACCATAAAGGAAAAGTCGTGTGTATCTACGAAAAGTTAAAAGGGCTGATTATATATTATTACAAGCATTGCCAGCACCCGCGTTCAAATGACTAAAAACCAAATTCTTAGGTTTTACATATTAGTATACTCTTACAATGCAGTTTTTGTATTTTTTTCTTAGAAATGAGATATTTTCCCGCGGTAAAAAGTATCCTATATGTTGACCCGGATAACCAGCTATCATCATACCAAATTTCATCAAAATCTGTCCAGTGGTTTTCTCGTGATGCGGTAACAGACAGACAGACAAAAATTCTAAAAACTGTAGATTCGGACTCTGTATCGATAATAATATATTTCAATTAGTTTTTCCAAAAAATATTTAATATACAGATTCGACTTAGTTTCAATTTTATTATAGATATAGATATAGACTAGTGCTCGCCCAGTGGTTGCAATTCGTTTATAACCATTATTTAAAATATGAGGACAGCAAACTATGAATAGAATTTACCTATCCATACAAATAAAAATTGCTTCCAAATTTTTTTATTGATAACACTAAAGCTTGTAACTTTTACTACATAAAAAAATAGTTGTCAAACAGAGGAAAAAAGGTACTAAACTGTTTGGCCTTAGCCTATTTATATTATATAAATTAAGTCGATAGAGGTGAAACCTGGTATCCTGAAACAACACATATGCTCATATGTTGGGACATTAACACAGCACCATTTAGTTCCATGGTAAGCTACGAGGCTTGTGTTATGGACACCAGATAGTTGATACACTACACATATAAAACTTTTAATACATACATATTATAAATTACCTAAACACCCATGATTGGAGTACAGACATTCGTGGTCATTACACAAATAAATGAAATCCAGCGGGACTCGAACGCGCGACCGCTAGCACAACAAGTGAGATCACAAACTGAACCAAAAAAAGAAAACAACTTCAAATATCAGGCCATAGTAAAATATTTTTCGTTACATTTCTATTAATACCATTTCTTACTATTGGTCAAAAGAATATTTATTAAATTATTCTTCTGTAACGATAAAAATTATATCGGAGCATCTTTCCAGAAACCAAAAGAACAAACTCCAAAAGTAAAACTGCCTTAAGGCAGAGGAAAATTATTAAAACTAAAGTTTTCTCGTTTTGTAAGCAAATTTTCTTATCAAATCAGCTTATTAGACAAGTTAATACTTGTCTTAAATATTCTACTTTTTGTTCCTCGCTTGATAAGCGAGATGGGGATCAATTGCAGTGTATCTCCGATCCCAGGATGCAATCTATGTCCTTGCAAAATTTTATCGAAATCTAGTGGTTTAAGTTTGAAAAGGTAATGGAAGAGTGAATTTTACATCTGTACTTAATATTATAAAGAGGCAGAATTTGTTTGTTTATTTGAACGCGCTAATCTCAGGAACTACTTATCCGATTTGAAAAAAAAAATTGTATTAGATAGCCCGTTTATTAAGGAAGGCTATGTATTGTCATGCTGATACTCAAGGGAGTGGAGTAGTAATCATAAAACTATATATCCATACTAATATTATAAATGTGAAAGTGTGTTTGTTTGTCTTTCTTTCACGTTCACGGAAACGGAGTGATGGATTGGTGGTTTTTTGTGTGGAGATAGTTGGAGCGCTGGAGAGTAACATAGGCTACTTTTTATCGCGGGAGATTATCTCACTCCAATGGGAAAACACGTTATAATACAAACAAAAAAAATATATTATCAGAATTACTTGAAACTTGGTATTAATACAATTAAAGGAATACGTGTTTAATCTCTCTACGACCGCGGACACACCGGCGAGTCAGTTAACAATAGATTTCTTAGAATTTAAATTAATTTCTTAGAAATTTACCTGGATATTTTTCGAAATTCATCCCTTAACGGGGTAAAATAGGGGATTAAAGTTTATATGATACCCTATCTTCGTAGTTCTTTATTGGAGTTTTAGCGCGAGCGAAGCCGCGGGTTTTGCTAGTATTATATAAACACATGAGTCGCTGTATAAAATAAAGCCAAAGAGTTGTCTTTTGTAGATTGAATGCGGACGAAGCCGCGGGTTCTGCTAGTTAATAATATTAGTATACATTTTTGATATTTAGTAATATCAAAAATATATACTAATATTATTTATATATTTTATTAGTAGTCTAGAAAATTGAAAGGCAAATGAGAATAACAGAGCAATATTAGCTCATAGATTGTATTGTCATCTTGTTTAAGCCATGATTTAAAAACGCATTTAGCCTACCTATATCAATCATTCAAGATAACCGGAAGCTATTTACCTGGAAGAAAAACCGATACGTACTCTAATCGTATTATAGGAAAGGAATAAATTATTTAAAAGCATTTTAGATTTCCGTACGCGTAGTGAAAATATCGCATTTGCTGAAAATAAATCTTACGTACAGGTATATTTTAGGAGGTTGAATAGTTTAGTTTCATTTATATTTTACTATTTCTAGTAGAATATCCCAGTTGTAATTGAAATTCAATATGAATAATCTAATCAAAATGCTTTCATTTCATTGGTATATTATATACTAGCATTGCCCGCGGCTCCGCCCGCGTTCAAATGACCAAAAACCAAATTCTTAGGTTTTACATACTAGTATACTCTTAGAATGCAGTTTTTGTATTTTTTCTCAGAAATGAGATATTTTCCCGCGGTAAAAAGTATCCTATATGTTGACCCGGATATTCAGCTGTCATCATACTAAATTTCATCAAAATCTGTCCAGTGGTTTTCTCGTGATGCGGTAACAGACAGACAGACAAAATAATGTCTATTTCAATAAGATTTTCCAAAAAATATTTAATGTACAGATTCGACTAAGTCATAATTTTATTATATGTATAGTTATAAACGTGCTAGAGTGGAGATGCGTTTAGGCAAGCGTACTGTAGAACGCACTGCAGCACGATGGACAGATGACCTAAGAAAGGTGGCTGGTAGTGGATGGATGTGGGCTGCCCAGATTCGGGATGGTTGGCGCTCATTGGCAGATGCCTTTGTTCAGCAGTTGACGTCAACAGGCTGATTGATTTATTGAACATCCCACTGCTGGGCACGGGCCTCCTCCAATATGAGGGTGGTCAGACCATACATCAAGCTGGCACAGTGCGGGTTGGTGGTCATCATATATTTTTCGAGGTTTCACAATGTTTTTCCTTCACCCTAAAACATAAAAAGGTAAATAATAATAAAAGAAAATATAAAATAAGCAGGTTTATTTATATGAAAAGGAGGTACTGAATTCAGATATATATTTTATTTATATACACGTTTGTTACGCTATGTCTTCATAAATGATCTTATTTAAATAACTATTATTTTTAATATCTTTAGAACAAGCTGTCTGAAATGGCCCATTTCTTTTCAGGTCTGAGGCTTCTTTCCAAACTCGTAGTAGACTCATGATGTTCAGTAAAAAAATGTAATAATTTAATGCTAAATAAAATATTTTGAATTTGAATTAAAAGAGGCGAATACATTAGATTGCAGATAAAAGTTAAAAATTAATTATATATCTTGTAATAGATAATGAATAAGGTAATGAATAATAACACGAATATTTTTTTGTAAAAGCAATATTTGTACTAAAATCGAAAATATCACCATCTTATATATAATATTATATATATATATATATATATATATATATATATATATATATATATATATATATATATATATAGTCATTAAAATTATTACAAATGTTACCCACTAAATCATGAAGCAATGCCAGATACAGATCTACTAATTAATTAATTCATATTGTAGTTTGCATCCACCTCACTATTCAGTCGTTTGTCATTATATAATGTACGTGATCGTATAAGATATTGGAATCGCACAGATTACCTCGACTAATTGGTAACATTAATATGCTACAAGTAGTAAGGTCTGCACCATGTTATATTAGAACCTACTAGCGACACACCCTTGCTTCGTTTGAGTGCGTCCTTTCTAAAATAAAAGTAGCCTAAATTACTCCTTCTAACATCAGCTATCTGCCAGTGAAAGTCCCGTCAAATTCGGCCCAGTCGTTTTGGAGATTAGCCGGAACAAACAGACAGATAAAAATTTTAAAAATCGTGTTTTTCTTATAAGTTTCGTAAATAATTCCATATGCATTTAGTAAAAGCTGTTATTTTGACATTACAAAGAGACAATGCACATTTTTTAAATTTCTATAGATAACAACAGGAATTTATCAATTAATTGATTTTAATACCTGAAAAACAAAAATATATAAGCACTGGGAGAACGTCCTTATTTTTTTATTCCTAACTCGTATCATTCACTCGACATAACCTCACTTCAGTCGAGTGACTTGATGAGTGACTCTTCGTGCTATTTAAGCGGTTTTATTTAGGTTGCCCTGTTTACCCCTTTCCTGTTGACAGATTAATTTGATATTTGGTACACACATTTAGTTCTGATGACAATACAATATAATAATATATTCAGTATTATTGTAAATCTAAGATGGCCGTCGTAACAAAATGGCGGACTACATATTTTCATAACTCTCTCAATATAGGTATCAAATGAACGGGCAAGTGACAAGTGGAACGCAGTGCATGACGGATAATTGGATGTTCAACAGAAAGGACATCATACTGCACCATGATAATGTCAGACCACATACTGCTTTGGAGACTTGGCAAAAAATTGCCAAGGGAAATTCTGTCGCATCCATTATATTCTCCAGACTTAGCACTTTCCGACTATCACTTGTTTTTGTCCTTACAAAATTTTTAAAAGGCAAAAAATTAAAAAAAAAAGATATCAAACAAGCACTGATTCAATTTTTCGCATCAAAAGATGATTTAAAAAAAAATGGAATATACAAATTGCCTTCACGCTGGCATAAAGTTATTAGTAATAATGGCAATTATATTTATTATTAAAGTTTAGTAATAGTCAGAAAAAAAAGTATTTTATTTTATTCCTAAAACGGATAGAACTTTCCGGTAGACCAAATAATATGTTAAAAGATGGCGTTATGTCAAATGTGTATGTACGTATTATAAACACATTGTGTGTGTAAATAAAGAATGTGTCATCTACGATTTTACCTAAATATCAGTGTTTTTGAAAAGAACATTTATAACAATACTGAGTTTCTACCACATGCCATACAAACTTATGCCTTCAATTTCTTTGTTTAGTGGCTTCTAGAAGTGCTGTTTTAGCACTATTTACTTCGGCAAAATCGCGTAAAATGGAGAAGATACATATTATATAGAAGGACCGAAATTTAGCCTTGTGATAGTAATTTTTTACTAATTGTTCTTGAGCTGACAGACACCAAAAATCTAGTTAAAAATAATTTATTAAAAAAATCGCATTGTACTGAATAAAATTTATTAAATAAAAAAAAAATACTATACAATATTATAATAAATTATATAAACTGGAAGTATTAATCATAAATAGGTTTCATAGGAGAAATCCTATGAGGAGCTTGTAGGGTTCTGGGCATTTGTACAACTCGGCTGGTGTATTGTATGGGCTGACTGTAGTAGTAATTCATTTGACTGGGTTGATTTGTACGGTGGGCGACATGAGTTGTTAGAGGTACGTGTGTTGATTTATTTTGACCTGTAAAATATTTTTCGTGGACGTCTAACCATCTTTGAACCTATAGATAACAAAAATAAACATTAATATCTTAATAAATGCTATTGATCGCGATTTAGTATAGAATAGTATTTATATAATATTATGTATGTAGGTGTAGAAAATTATGTAAGTACTTTAAAAATAAAAAAATAAATATCCCTTACTTGAGAAATAATTGATTCCCCATATAACTTCCGGTTTAATAATAATATAATAAATTATAATAATTAAAATTAAATCCCAATTAAAATCAGTCGAGCCGTTTCGGAGGAGGGCGACCCCAAACACCTTGACACGAGATATTTATATATTAGATTTTTTGTCTTCCTTATTTTTTTAATAGAATGTGGGTTAGTTTTAAAATAAATCATTATTCATTTTTTTATAGTTAGAAACGGACAAACGAGCAGACGGATTTACCATCAGGTTGGTATCTGATGGTAAGTGGTTATCGTCGCTCATAGACATCAGCAACATAAGAGGAGTTACGAATGCGTTGCCGATCGACTTTTAATGGGACCCAAATACACATTTTCGTTTTAAAAATCATTATTCTCATTAGGCTTTTTCGAAGGTCGTCAGACAATCTGATAAACACTGACAGAAGTTACTTTAGCTTAGATGAGATATTAGCCAAAAATCTGGCAGAGTTTTGGATTATCATTATGCACTTACATATTCACAACGGCAAGGTGGCACGCATTCTTGATTTTGTTTGTTGGCTGACATTATACAATGTAACACTAAAATTAATTAAAGCTCTAAAAATTTTCACTCAAACACTTAAACGATGACTGAAAAATTCACAATATAGTTTATAAAATTGTATCATTTAAAAGTTTTTATTAGACTAGACTAGACTAGACTGACTGACTGAGACTAGACTGTTCACTATCACAGCTTTCTCAAATTTGATTTTTATATATCCTTACACCCTTTAATATACATAGGTAATTAGTTAAAACGAGTCACTTTTTACAATTACGACGAGTAATTACTTAATTAGTCAATTATTTTCAGATACTTTGTTAAGCTATTATATAAAATATATGTAGTTAATTAATTATTAATAAAATAATATAATAAATATACTTATTGAAATACTAATGAGTGTATAAGAGTTAAAAATGGGAAACTTTCTTTTATAATCCTGTAATGGAGCATTTTTAAGATGACCAAAATTGACAAAATATTGCCCATACTATGTGTTTATTTAAATACGTATTGTGATGGCAATACAGTTTCAACAATCGTTTTCAGTTTTGGTTGAAAAATATTTTTATTTAATGCATATTAACTTCAAAAAACAGCTTACTATTGAAAAGTTACTCCAGCTCTAACAACCAATAACATTGCACCATAACGTTTTTTCTGTTTAGGTACTTAGAATAATTGTTTAGGTCCGCTCAGGTTCGTTCCTAGTTATATTTTAATGTTTAGTATAGATTTCTCAGAGATGAGATATTTTCCCGCAGTAAAAAGTGATATATAATATATTGACCCGGATAACCAGCTATCATCATACTAAATTTCATCGAAATCCCTCCAGTGGTATTTCCATGTTGCAGTAACAGAAAGACAGACAGGCAGACTATAGATTCGACCTCTGTATCTATAATAATGTCTATTTCCATAAGACTTTCCAAAAAATATTTAATGTACAGATTCGGCTTAGTTGCAATTTTGTTATATGTATAGATAACAAGTCAGACTTATACCTACTTCATATTTTATTTTTATACCTACAGTTACACGTATTACCCGTTCAGATATAAAATGGAATTAAAAATGGCGGCTCATTAAAATATTATAATATTATTTTAATAATTTAAAAGATCAAATTATTTAAGACATAATGATATTTTTCAGTTAATCGACAATTAAACAAAGATTACAAAAATAATACTAATTATTGTTAATGTCATTATTTTCTTATATTAATCACTAAGTAATTTAAATTATTATGGTGGGTTTCCTACACTAAATTACCTTCTTATAAATAACTAGCACTGACCAAAAACCAAATTCTTAGGTTTTACATAATAGTATACATTGCAGTTTTTGTATTTTTTCTCAGAAAAAAGATATTTTCCCGCGGTAAAAAGTACCCTATACGTTGACCCGGATAACCAGCTATCATCATACCAAATTTCATCAAAATCTATCGCGTGGTTTTCTCGTGATGCGATAACAGATAGACAGACAGACAAAAATTCTAAAAACTATAGATTCGGACTCTGTATCGATAGTGATGTTTATTTCAATTAGATTTTTCAAAAAATATTTAATGTACAGATTTGGCTTAGTTAGAATTTTACTATATGAGTATGTATAGACTAGCGACTCAATCTCACTTCTTTTTGATTTCCCATACAAACTTTCCCATCCCCATTTTAACCCCCCCCCCTCGCCCCCCCCCCCCCCCTTAAGGGATGTTTTCTGGGATAAAAATTATCCTATGTCATTTCCAGGATCTCATACTATCTTCTTATCGAATTTTATCTAAATCGGTTCAGTAGTTCCAGAGATTGCTTCCTACAAGCAAACTCACAAATTTACGAACTTTATCTCTTTATAATATAGGTTGGAGTAATTAACTCATCTTCAGCTAATTTTTAATGTAGTATGAATTTTCAGACACATTAAGAATAATTTACATGGCAAAGTATCCTTACATTGGTGAAAGGACACCATGATTGTACTAGAACGCTCCCCAAATGATTGAAATAAATTTTTAATTTGAGTTCCATTGCGTGTTTTTATAGAGAATTTAAAAAAGTATAGAAATAAAAGCGGTAGTGTATGTAAAAAATGAATATTCTCATATTTTTTAATAGCTGGTCGTAACTTAAGTGCTTACCGGGGTCCTTTTAATTTTGTCAATGATTTTGGGACTGCTTTTAATGATAAAGTGGCAGTTTATGGTGGTAAGTGTTTATAGCCTTTTGAGAATACGAAAATAAAGCTAAAATGCTTGTAAAATTCTTTTTTCTAATATATTTTTCTTGTAAAATGAGATTGATTAACCTAAAAGGCAACATGTTATTTTTCCCTTTATACCTGCAACCTACAATAATATACTGATTCCACAATTGTTTCAGTTTAAAATTGCCAAAAAATTATGTCGATACATATTCCAATATAACTAGGTTGTTTCTTAAGAAAAACTATTCTTACCATAATCACCTTGCAACTAAAACGGTAAATGACATAAAAATCACTTTATAATATGTAGTTCCACGTTTAGAGTGGTTCTTATATACGGGGCCACTATGAAGTATTCTTTGAAACAAATATCATGAAAATTAGTTAACAATTGTTGAAGGTATCGCAAAGTAACATAACAGAATGCATACGAATCTATTACCTTTTTTCTGAAGTCGGTCAAAGTAATGCAAATATATCTCAGTTAAGTGCAGTGTGAAAACATGTGGCTTTAACATTTTCAGCGCACTTGTAACATTTACTTCTAGTAAAATTCAAATTGTATTTCCACGTTCCTATTTAAACTTTAATTCCGGTTACGCAGAACTTTCCTACGGAACCCAGTCACGAACTCCATTCAAACTACCTAGTACTTTTGTTGAAGTAATTACGTCATTCTACTAAAATAATAATCAAAGTTCCCAAGGCTCTAACTTAAAGTAAATAATTAAGACGTTCATGGAATATTTTTATTAATAAATGGGCGTTGCTTGCGTCATAAGTTATTTTACAGAAGTATACTTCTTCTTCAATCTTATTTACGCTTTGTTGTATGATTCATACAATATGAACTACACAGTACTGCAGTTAGATATACTTTAGTATGGGAGAAATATTTGTATTGATAATAAATAACATATTTCCATAATATAAAGCAATAATCAAAAAATGTTTCTGATCAATTTTGGTCACAGCGGACTATGTCACTGAGACTAGCCATCTGCCTACCTGCAACCTGAGCAGATAATATTATGTATAATATTGTTTGCCCAAAACCAAGTTTACTTTCAGCTCTTTTGTTCTTTCAGGATGCTAAGATAATTATAATTCAACACGACTGATGACAGATCACATATATGCATGCAGGATTGACGTTTTAAAATTGTGTATATAAAATTGCACACTAATATCCAAGCTGCGACTGCGAAATCCTTTTGTCAGAAAAATCCAAGAACTCTGTTTAGCCCGAACCGGGTCTCAAACTCAGGATCTTTAAATCAGTACACGACTAATAAGACCACTGATAAAGACTAATACAAACCAAACCATATGAGTTCAACTTCAAAGGATTTAGGATAGAATTTAGGATCCATTGTAGGGCTTAACTATCAACCTTCTAAATCATCATTAGTTGAGCTCAACATTACCGAATATACAATCACAAAATTTCAAATCGATACGATAAGTCAAGTCGTAAGGTTGACTGTTCTTTTGTTTACATAGTACTGCCAGTGTTGCTATAATATAAAGCTAAAATATCCTTAAAAGTTTGTTTTCATATAAACAATAACATAAGAAACAAAAATTTAATCTATTAACTTTAAACGAGCCGTTCTTGTATATTTATTTATTTATTTCGTTGAAATTTGGTATGTAGAACCCCTACACTATTACTACTTACTTCGGGGCCTAAAACTCAATCTAGATTAGTTTTATGTCTGGGAAAACGCGCTTTTTTCGAGCTTTCATGCGGTTTTCTTCCGCATTATTCTACAACAATAATATGGTCACAAATTTCGCACGATCGTTCATAAGTATCGTGGTCAAGCGGCCAAGGCGCAAGATTGACAATCACAGGGGTCCGGGTTCGAATCCCGGTCGGATACAATGTTATTACTTTTGTTTTTTTTTGTCTTTATTCAAATTTTTATTTTTTTTTATTTTCTAGTGAAATAAAAAGAAAATCGTACTGCAGCCAAAAACTCCGAGCGAAGCTCGGTCGACCAGGTACTGTCGACTTTATGTTCTCATCAATATCTGCCCCTCATAGAGTATCTGAGACTACTCAGTTTTTTTTTTCTATATTTCTTCAGGAGATAGATATTTTTTTAAGAATCGATGTTATAGATTACTTTAAGTTTTAGTTTAAAAAATTGCTTAATTTTCAATTAATATCGATATTTATCGAATCGAAAAAATCGAAAAGTCTAAATTTTTAACTATCATGCTATATCAAGAAATTCAATTTTCTTATACTGAATTTAGATCTTTTGACATCAGTTTTAACTGTTCATTATCTTAATGAGATATCAAAATGTAATATTAAATATATCTTGTGATTCTTCTCAATAAGAGAAGAATTTATCTTTCAATAATCGAAATCAAGTTCGCAGTTTCATTTTAAACTGTAACAGTGTCTTTGGTCACGTCGTCATGGTTACTGCACGTCTGCTATGTATGGTACAAGTAAGGAGAATAAAAAAATGTTAAAGTATAATAAAGTAAAAAAAAAATATAAACTCACTAGCATTGCCCACGGCTCCGCACGCGTTCAGATGACCAAAAATTAAATTATTAGGTTTTACAGATTAGTATACTCTTACATTGGAGTTTTTGATTTTTTTCTCAGAAATGAAACATTTTCCCGCGCTAAAAACTTGACCCGGATAACCAGCTATCACCATACCAATTTCATAAAAATTTCTGCAGTGATTTTTCTGTGCTGCGGTAACAGACAGACAGACAGGCAAAAATTCTAAAAACTATAGATTCAGCTTCTGTATCGATAATAATGTTTATTTTAATAAGATTTTCTAAAAAATATATTATGTACAGATTCGGCTTAGTTACAATTTTATTATAATATGTATACATATTTATTAATTAACTAGATTTGCTCGCGTAGTTTAAAAACTTTTACCCCTTTTAGAAGTGAATTTTCAATAATGTTTTCTAAGCGTATGTCCATGAGGAATCTATTTGCCAATTTAGTAATATGTCGTGTTAAATCAGCGAGTGGTATTTTACTTTTATAAAGCTTGACTCTATTATTCATATATGTTTGGTGTGTATTTAAAAAAAATATTTTCATTTAAATATTCTTTACAGTTTTTGAACACAGCTCAGCTCACTTATTCTATTAGTTAAAATAGCCACTGCCCCTCCAACGCTAAACCAATTGCCACTGAAAGTTACGTTTAAGTCAGATAAAAATTTTCAGAGATTAGTGAACATAGAAAGATTGACAAATAAATTATTTATAAAGTCTTTATATATTATATTTTCTAAATAATTAAACAAGCATATTTGAATGTGTGTTTGTTCCTAAAAAATATTTGTACATGTTTCCAGACTTACTGGTTGTACCTATTAGTGCTTCCTAAATTCAACATTTCCATTAAGTAGATTAATTACTTGTTACCGTTTGGCCCTCATCACTTGGACCACATATCTGAGAGCTGGCCTTAGACACAAAACTACTGTAAAGTTTCAAATAGCTTCGTTGTTTTTCTAAGCTCCAAGGATGGCAAATGTCAGTTTTTGATTAAATTTTCTAAACTAAAAATATGTTTTATGCTTTAAAAATTTCTTCTTTCGCTCATAAAGATAACTATTATTCTGAAGAACTTCGAGTGGGTGGAGTAGATTTTTTTAATTTCATTGTAAAGTCGTTTTAACGACAATTTCTTACTCATTTAAAAAGGCTTAGAAGTAAATTTTGATTAAGGGATAAAGGTATAATAAACATTTATGTTGTGTTAAATAAATTATTTGGCTAAGATGCTGAGGAAAACTATTCATTGTTTGGCTTACGGTCTTTGTTATTCAGAAAAAATGATTTTTAACACCAACTAAAAGTATGGACGGTAAAAAAATTTTTATTTCTTATTTTATTATAAAAATAATATTCTTATGATCGTTTTTTGATTCTTACTACCGACTTTAAAAAATGGAGATTATTAATTTGACACCTTATATAAGCCAGCTTTTAACAATAATCTAGATCTCGATGTTCTAGTGATTCTAGAATGTACGGCCATAGTTCCAAAGGGTCGAAGCCTGGGTCAGCCCAAATTTAGTTATTTAGTTTTTCTAGTTAAAAAGTCTTAATAACAGTATGAACTCGGGAAGTTTGTGTTTAACCGAGGTGTTTTGTAAAGATGGCGGCCCTGTGCCTGGTCTTTCACCGCATCGATCTGTCATCTCACCGAAGAACCACAGGAATAGAGAGTGCACGTTGTGCCTGCGCGTACACTTTGGACTATAATATCTCCTGCGTGAGATGGCCGCCGTTGCCGAAATCGATATTGGCATGGTTAATAATAATCAAATTTAAATATAAGTCTATGAGGGGAATCTAAGTGAATATACGAAATATCATAAATGTATGTATGTATGTATGTATATTTATTTGTATACTGTTGTACATATTTTTTATTATCAGCGAATATTAATATTTTACGGAAATCAAACCCACACCTTCTGGTGTATCACGCAACACAAGTCAGACCCGTGCTTCGATGAGATATAATGAAATTTTATGTATATAAATGTCAAGAAATACCTAAAAAGAATATATCTTCTTCGAAATTAAAAGCTTCTTTTAATGTTGAGGTGTAAAAAAATTCAATTTACAATAAAAAATCTGGCCTAATTAACCTCGACATGCCTGAAAGCGTAACTTTTAATAAAGTGTCACTAACGTAGGTATCATGTTTTATGGCTGATATTATTTTCTTTAAGTTTTAAAAAAAAAATAGTATATAATAGATTTTGATGAAAAACTGTGATGTAATTTATAAAATATAATATTTCAATGGATAAGGACAGCTTTCTGATAGATACGTAGATCAATGCTGGTTTCAAGATAGATCGCGATTAAATATTATAAATGCAAAAGTTTGGATGAATGTTTGTTAGTCAATCACGCCAGAACGGCTGAACGGATCTGGATGAAATTTGGTACAGAGATAGATAATAGCCTGAAATAGCACATAGGTTACTTTTTATCCCAGAAAAATGTATGGTTCTCGAAGGATAGACTTGTATTTGTTTCTCACATCTATTACATACTAACCGTTAAAACGTACCTAGGGCAAAGCGAGGGTGAGTCTCTAGTATTTTATAAATTTGATTAGCTTAGAAAGATTTATTTTATATGATATTTTTATATAATTGATATTATGATAAGAATTAACAAAACTATAAAGATTCAGTGTTCAGATTTGAATTATATAACAAAAAACTGTTATGTATACAAGTATTACAATTAAATTACAATTTTATTCTGTAATAATCATTTAATCATAGAAACATACAGCAGTCAACAGTATACTAATTTAGATAAAATTTTAGTTCATCTTTCGTTTAGGTTTATCCCATTTTTACTGAATAAAGTCTTCAAAATAACTCTACAAAGCGATCGCGCTTCTACTAATTAAAAATTCTGCTCGAGGCTTATTATTCTCCTTTTACAAGGTATTAGATGTTTTTTTTATTACTTGTGCTCAATTAAATAAAGTTCTGGAGTAAAAGGATGTAATCTCTACAAATATTAGTAATTAGATGTTAATAATAGTAGAGGGTAAAAGTACGATTTTTCTTTTAACACTTTGTAAACAAGTGAATCTATAAATGAAAGCATATAAAATACAGCTGAGCTGAAAGGATTATTACCCAGCTTCGCCTGTGTATAGATACATAATCTATTTTTACAGGGCTACGTAGTATGTTACTTACTAACAATTTTAGTATTAAAGAGCGACTTACTTTCGCTTACTCAGTTGCGTCCCTAAGTGCCTGACAGTGTCCGATTTGTTATTTCAGCTCATCTGTCATCAGGTCTATCTGCGTGCTTAATTTAATTAAAATCCGTAGTCGTTTTAGCGTGAAAGAGTAACGAACATATATGTACATACATACACAGTCCCATACACAGATAGCCACACACACACACACGCGCACACGCGCACACGCGCACGCGCGCACACGCGCACGCGCGCACACGCGCAGGCGCGCACGCACGCACGCACGCACGCACGCACGCACGCACGCACGCACGCACGCACGCATAAAATTTTCTAAAAAAAAATACTTAAAAAACTATTCGTAGCACTCGGAAACATACATAACATGTACATGTTTCATAATAGCTGCGTGTAGTCGTCTTTATAATATGTATAGTATTATGTGATTTGTAATAATACTATTTTCTTCATGATCTTGTTCCCATCTTTTTCGTTCTTATTGGATATTTTGATTTTTGTATTTTGGGCATTTAAGTAGACCGTTTTAGTTTTTTTTGTACAATTTCCACCAAACCAAAAATTTGCTCTATGACACTCGCATCATAGAGACGAATTGAAAGACGTATGATCTTCAAAACCGGTCAATCCGTGTAGTAATTACGAGGGAATATAGGATCGGACGTACATACATAAGGATCAAACACATAACCCTCCTTTAGCCTTCGCCGCAGTCGGGTAAGAAGTGACGCTGATACATAATATTTTTCAAGTATGAAACCTCATATTTCTCAAAGTATTTATTTTTGATGGAAAGATGTAGTAACTAAAAGTTACTTTAACTTTAAAGTTACAAAGTTTTTGAGTGACATGTACATTTCACCATTTGAGTTACATTATATTCTCGAGAGGCTTAGATATGTTTTGATAAAACTTTCTAATATTTCTCTGACATTTATTAAAAGTTTCAAATAGCTTTTGATTTTCCCTTCTAAAAGAGTATATGGAAACTGTTTTGTATCATATATGTATATATGGATACATGTAGGTATATAGGCTTGTATAAATGTCAGCTATTTAAACGATAGATAAATTTGACCCGTGCAATATTTTCAATTCAATTCAATTCTTTGTCCTGTGGTTTACATGAGAAGTATTTTTAACTTGTACTAACTAGTACTAACCACTAGTGTAACTAGCTTGTTTTATTTCTTTCGTTTTACTGTGTTTTAAATTTTTTATGATTAAGTTTTAGCGTGATATTAGATAGTCTTTGCTCTTCCTAATAAATATGCTATAAAATGAAAAAAAAAACGTACATGTGCATTTATGTACGCACGTTATAAGTTATACTTCTTTTACGTAACGTTCTTCTCATCATTTTTCTAAATGTGCCAAAAGAAGTAGATCTTAAAAAAAATAGAAATCAAAAGAAATTTAGATCAGGTGTGGTATAAACTTTACTCAAGATAGTATTTAGATCATCCAAAGCTACACTGACATGAATGTAAACTATCGGGTACATTACAACATAGCAACGGTATTCCAAAATCCGTTACTCCAAAACTAATGTTAAAGCGATGTTCGTTGTAATGAACTTGAAGACGCTTAAGTACTAAGCGGATTATTCGAAATGCAGTTGATGGTATTTCAAATCTATACATATAATAAAATTGTAACTAAGTCGAATCTGTACATTAAATATTTTTTTGAAAATCTAATTGAAATAGACATTATTATCGATACAGAGTCCGAATCTATAGTTTTTAGAATTTTTTTCTATCTGTCTGTCTGTCTGTCTGTTACCGCATCACGAGAAAACCACTGGACATATTTTGATGAAATTTGGTATGATGATAGCTGGCTGTCCGGGTCAACATATAGGATACTTTTTACCGCGGGAAAATATCTCATTTCTGAGAAAAAATTAAAAAGTGTATTGTAAGAGTATACTAATATGTAAAACCTAAGAATTTGGTTTTCGGTCATCTGAACGCGGGCGGAGCCGCGGGCAATGGTTCCATGGTAAGCACGAGGCTTGTGTTATGGATACCAGATGGTTGATACACTACACATATATAACTTTAAATACATACATATTATAAATATAAACACCCATGACTGGAGTACAAACATTCGTCATCACACAAATGAATGCCCCCAGCGGGACTCGAACCCGCGACCACTGGCACAGCAAGTAGGGTCACTACAAACTGAGCCAAACGTGTCGTCGTGAAAGTGTTTTCGCCTTAACTAGAGACTTTAAGAAAAGTGCCATTGGACACATTCTTAGATATTTTATTTTATAAAAATAAGTTACTATAAAGTTAATTTACTCATTAGCCTTGTTGACTAGATCGTAATAATATTAGGTTACAATATTTTAGTATTTTATTATATTTTAGTATTTATTTTGTTACCTAGAAAAAAAAATTCTGTCATAGTTTACTTAAATTTTTATAATTATTAAAAAAATGGGAAATTTCTGCATTACCTAATAGGTTATTCTTGAGTCAATGATGATGATGATGTTCTCCTGACCGATTCCGGCCATGGCGGCCAATCTCATTGAGATAAGCCAACTGCGCAGGAGATATTATAGTGCACAAGTGTACGCGCGGACACAACATGCACTCTCTATTCCTGTCACTCTCATACTCTGGTGGGACGACTGCTCGACACGACCAGTCAGAGTTAAGGCGCAGGACCGACGGCTTTACGTGCTCTCCGAGGCACGGGGGTGAAACACCGCCAACTTCCCAACTCCGGGCTGCTACTGAGGCTTACTATACAGAAAGACTCAATAACTAAAGTTGGCCCGACCCGGGACTCTAACCCAGGACCTCCGGGTGTGCAGCCGTACATGCTAGCCGCTACACCACCGAGGCAGTTCTTGAGTCGATATAGTATATATAGGTTATCTTATATCTATAATAATCTATTTTTACAAGCTTTTATTTAACTTGTAATGTTTGTTAAGTTTGTTAGTTGGTAAGTTTGTTTAGGACAAATCTATCAAGTTTACTTTAGAACCAATTCCTCTAAGTCTCCTTACTTATTTTAGTTATGTAAGAACAGAGTTGAAATTTTACATATTGATTCAATCCCGATGACGATGATTTGCTATGATCATTACGATCTTTATCATTTTAAGATTAGCTCCAGACCAAGCAACTCCTCAACGGTCAACAGTATATACGCGAAGTTCTATATAAGCATATTATGACTATGTTAAAGCTATATTACATATTAAGTTATAATTATATAGATATAACAAATTAAAATTTGTTTGTGAGTGATATCGAAAAGGTAAAGGTAATAATTTTTGTACTTTTTATGTATATTACGTATTTTTTAAAGAATTCTACCCCTACGGATGGGATTACGAGTACTTTTAAGTTTAGGGAAGTCGGTAAACCTCAATAAATAAAAGTTATTATTATATATTAACTATTCTATACATTATAAAAACTTAAAAAAAAATAAAACCCGACTTCCAGGGACTAAAATGTAAAAAATAACTAAACGGGGGCTTTCATTTAGAATAGATACCTAATCAGATACTTTCGAAGTCGGTGCCAGCCGATGCAAAGCAAATCTAATATATTTCCATATGTAAAACACATGTTTACCTATTAGATATTCATATCTTAAAATATTGTCGGCTGCCTTTGAAACAAAAAAAAAATATTCCAAATCGGTTCAGGCGTCTTCGAGTAATCGGTGAACATACATAAAAAAAAGATACCGACGAATTGAGGACCTCCTTCTTTTTGGAAGTCGGTTAAAAAATAGAATAAAAACATACCTATTATTTACAATAGGATAAATTATTATTTACAAGACGAATATACAAAATTATAAAACCAATTGAGAGCTTTGTTTATAAAATAGATTAAAAGTAACTTACCAAAAAAAAAAAAAAATTTTCCCAAACTTTCCCAAATTTGGAAATGGTATTTTTTAATCTAATCTTTTTATTTAAAAATCTGTAGTGTTCGTAATTCTTCTCTTCTTTGGCTTGACTCGTTTTGAAGATTTTTTTGTATAGGATATGGATTCATCTGAATAGTCCTCAGCTATAGTTAGACATAGAAGGTGGCGCTGTTATCGATATCCAGTTATTTTTTAATTTTTAAACCATATAGGGTCTGTGAAAGGACAAGGACGAGTCTGTTAGCATTAACAAAATAGAAAGGTCATTCTAAGTTCAAGATATAAACTTCTTTGTTTATTCCAAGCTTGATTGAGCATCAATGTATTATGAAGCATCAGCATCGGTCGTTTGTAGAGTGAATAATACAGCAATGTTGAACTGCGATATCAGCATAGTATAAGAGCCGACCACAAAATATGCTACCATGAGATAATTTTAAATTTTACTTCAACCAATATTTTTTTACGTTTTTGATTTAAATCACTTAAAGAGAGATGCTAAAATCGTGTTTCAAAACATATTTTTGAATTTTAATAAGTATAATTAGTACGTTTATTTGATTTAAAAAACCCTTTTTAAATACTGAATTACAATAAATGTCATTTACATTAAACAAATAACACAAAAAATGTAAAATTTTATAGATCCTTCATTATTTTACTATTTTGATTTAAGTTTTAATTATTATTGTATATTTTTACATCAGACATTAGTTTATGCCATATATTTTGGCATTTTGATTTTCTTGTAAATAGGTAAGCAGTTAATTAAATCTCAACGAAAGTACATTATTACCTAAAATAATTAACCTAAATAATAAAAATAAAAATAAATTAAGCTACCATTAAAATCAATAGTAATTATTTAATAATTATTTAAAATAATACCTTTTACTAAAAAAAGGTATGTGTACACAGATTTCAAAATCATTTTAAATGTAATTATTTCAAACTCAGAACGGGCATTTTTCCTTAAATTTATAAAAGTCGTACTTTAAAGTGTATATTTTACTACTTGTACCTATTCATTCAAAAATAATGATAAGAATTAGTTAAAATTGCAAAAAAATTGAGTAACATATTTAAAAAATATTGAAATTATATACTCCTTGAATTTTAAAGAATTTCATATATTAAGGAGTACAAATACTTAAATTACACTTTTCCTTACATAATGTAAGGTTATGGTCTTATAAGACAAGAGTAAACCTTACATTTGTATTATTTTTAAATTTCTAAGCTCAATAGTATAAGAGGTAATGCATCTAATAGAACTATTTTTTATCTCCACTATGATTCCAAAATTTAACCATCAAACACATAATTTATTTATTTACTTATGTCTTTTCTAATTCTAAATATTATGCGCGATTTTAAGCAAAGAGCTGAAAATAGAATGTTACAGGTTTTTTTTCCATTTGAGATACATAACTAAAAACCATTTAGTCAATCCTAAACATCCCAACCCCCCGGTCTATAACATTAGCTGTGACAATATAAAACTGAAATTGAGCGTAAAAGACATACGTTGAAAGAAATGGCAAACAAAGGGAATTAGATTAGAAACTTGGCGCAACTCATACGAAATACGCACAAGTTTTGATAATAACAGTGTTTTGTTACGAAACTTCCTATATGTATTTTATTTGGTAACTGAATATGATATTCAATACGAAGTCTTCGTCTGAATTTCGTCGATCATTCGTCTCAACTCTCATTACGTTTTCGTGTCTTACGATGTGAACGTGTTTGATTTTTGCAATTATATTTTTCATTACATATTATTTAAGTACAGATTATTTATTTGCCTGGAAGAGATTGCGTTTAACGATAAAGCTGCTTGTTGTAAATTTATTTTTGTATATTGTTTTTATTATGTTTGTTTGTTTTATAAGATGATTTATTGATATAAGGATTCCCATGAAGTACCAGAATAAAAGGTAGCCTTTAAAACTCATTATGTATTTAATCGTGTTGATCTGATGCTGCATTAAGAAGAAACAAATCACATAGTGTCAATTAGCAAGGATTGTAAAACTTTAACAATAATCTGGTAAATGTTTTAAACCCTAAGATACCAGACATCGGTACAATTAGTAGTTAATTTTATTTTTAACTTCATTTACGGTCTACAGTTTGCCACTTTGTATTGTCTTTGAGAAATTATTGGTTGTTACTGTTATTATAAACTCAAGATTCTCATAATCTATTTACTAAAAAGTTTTTATGGATGAAAAAAATGTATACTGATATGAAGTATTCCGATGGTTCCGTAGTACCTAAGTTTGTTATATACTAGCGACTCACCCTCGCTTCGCTCAGGTTCGTCCCTAGCTTGCTTCCCAATACAAACTTTCATCCCTATTTTCACCCCCTTAAGGGATGATTTCCGGGATAAAAAGTATCCTTTGTCTTTCCCAGGGTCTCAAACTATCTTCTTACCAAATTTTATCTAAATCAGTTCAGTAGATCTAGAGAGTACCCCCTACAACGTCACAAACTCACAAACCTCCTCTTTATAATTTTAGTATAGATACCTGAGTGTGCATCTCAGCCACCTGCTAAGTGTAGTAGAATACTACTAGCTCAGTAAAAGCGTACAGTAAACAGTAAAAACAGATGGTCTTCTATGATGCTGTTGTCGTAATAAAAGAGATTATGGAGTGTGAGGTAGGGTATGTGTGTCTGTTTGTAACATATGCATTCCATAATCCATCTGATTATAAAGAAATTGTGTACTGTTACAGACACGCTTATGAATGTTTCTGACTTATGAAATCGATAGAGCGAGATTCTAATGAATAAATTTGATAATTATTATAACTTTACACAAATATATTATTATGATCAAATTATAAAGTTTTACATATTATGCATATTAATCTTTGAAAATAAGATAGCCTTCACAGATTTTATGATATGCAAATTGAGTTGGAACATATATTTTTGACATTATATCTATAAAACTGAAGATACAGGGAAGAACCTGAGATACAGGGAAATGGTAAGATTCGAATTGAAAGCGAACTTATTTTAGTCTGAAAGTGATTCCATCGAAAATAAGATAAGAATATAGGGATTTGAGAAAAAAATCACAAAATGTTTTTTTTTAATTATAAAATTATTATACACAATCGACCTGCCTCGCTTCGCTCGAGTCTATCCCAAAGTAATTACCTTGTATATACTTATTTTATTTTTAACTAGCAAAGTATAGATTTCTCAGAGATGAGATATTTTCCGAGATTTTAGACAGCCAGATAGACAAACAAAACTTGTACAAACTATAGATTCGGCCTCTGTATCGATAATAATAACTACTTCGAATAAGATTTTCCAAAAAAATATTTTTGATGTACAAATTCAACTCAGTAAGAATGTTATTATAAGTATGGATTATAACATTTTGGCCAAATATACTACTATACTAGTATGCTTTAGTAACATTAACGTAGGTTTTACTCCAGGGAATTGTCTATTTTTGAACTAAATTTTAACTAAATCCATCTAGCCGTTAAGTCATGAGGGTGAACAAACCCTCACGTTGCAATGAATTGATATAATTTTTGTGTAAGGTGATAGTCTATGGGCCTTTTATATGGTATGAGTAAAATACCTTTTAACAACGATATAAGGCTGGAGGATTTACATCTGCAAATAGTTATCGAAGGAAGTGCTTGACAGAGTGGGGATGTATCGACAGTCATATTTAAATTATACTATACGGTAAATTTAAAACAATTTTTGCTTATAATGTGCATAACAAAATTACATGACAACTAGATACATGATTGTTATTTGTTAATTCAGATTTCGTCGTTATCATCAAACATAATTTCCCCAGCGTTAAACTTTATGCCCTCAATATGACTGGTGCGTCTCAGATGACCCATCGGAAGTTTCTGAGTAATATTGTTAAGAGTTCTTTCTCTTGGGAATAGTCTGCAATGGATTTTGTGGCTTACTTTGGTCATGAAAACTGACGTCATATTTTAACATTTAATTGCACTAATGCTTTCCTAACAACGTTGTTTACAAGTTTTGATTGAGGGGTTTATGACTTGCCACAGTTAAGTAACTTTGCTAGAAACATTCGTCTGATAAATACCTTATCATGTCATCATGAGACAATATATGAGCGTTTTTTTTTATTGTATTTTTTAAACGTATTTTTGGGACCATCTATAGAATTTTTGTTTTTTATATTAAAAAAAATACAATTGGCGAAGACGTCGGTAATGGTACACAAAAAATACTCTGCACTAAATAAATTATTAAGTCGATATGAATCTGATCGGTAATATTATCGATCTGAATTCAACTTAATAAATCGTTATACATGTGACATTTGTGTGCAAGTTATTTTACAATAGGGTGAAGTCAGAGCAAGGTATTATCTATGCTAATATAATATTATAAAGAGGTAAAGTTTGTGAGTTTGTGGGTTTGTGAGTTTGTGACGTTGTAGGGGGTAATCTCTGGATCTACTAAACCGATTTAGATGAAATTTGGTAAGAATATAGTTTGAGACCCTAGGAAGGACATCCTTAGCCGGAAATCATCCCTTAAGGGGGTGAAAATGGGAATAAAATTTTGTATGGGAAATCAATCTAGGGACGAACCCGAGCGAAGTGAGGGTGAGTTGGTAGTTTTAAAAATAAACAGAAATATGTAACTGCTATAAAACTTACTTTTAATATATTGAGACAAATTATTTTAAAGTTATTATTGTTATATGTTTTTGAAATTGTTTTATTTGTACAATAACTAAGACATTAAATTGAAGGTAAATATTAGCTTTTGCAACTTTAGAGGCCTTGGGCGACATCAGACGCTAACGTAGACGGACAGGCTTTTAAGCGTAGAGAGCTCTCTCTAGGAACAGACGAGAAAAAGTTTCATATATGACCACAATATTATACATTACATACATACGTTGATTTACGAAATATAGTTATTCTTGAATCTGCTATTTGTTAATATAAATATGAATTGTATATCTGTTTGTTACATTTGAAAGATTCAAGATCTTGGAAGAGTACAGGATCTCTGGAATATTTTCAAAAAACATGGATGTACTCTACTTGGTTGTAAGTTATTATGTGCGGTAGAATAAATACTTTGTAGTGATAGAAATAATTTTGAAGTCAAAATATGTACCTTTTAGTTATTCTCGAAACCGATAACCTGTCTGGCATGCATTAGATTTAAAAGCCAGAACCTAGATAAAAGTCCGTCTACTTCTAAAACAAATTATGAATACAAATACTACTTATTTGAAAATCTATACATATAATAAAATTCTAACTGAGTCGAATCTGTGCATTAAATATTTTTTGGAAAATCTTATTGGAATAGACATAATTATCGATACAGAGGCCGAATCTATAGCTTTAGAATTTTTGTCTGTCTGTCAACAGACAACAAGATAACCGAACAACCGCATCACAGAAAAATCACTGGAGGGATTTTGATGAAATTTGGTATGGTGATCCGGGTCAACATATAGGATACATTTTACCGCGTGAAAATTTCTCATTTCTCAGAAGAAATACAAAAACTGCATTGTAAGAGTATACTAATATGTAAAACGTAAGAATTTGGTTTTTGGTCATCTGAACGCGGGCGGAGCCGCTTGTAATGCTAGTAGTAAAATATATTTTTACTATCTTCGCAAAAATAAAGGAAAATGTTGAAAATCTCATAGGACCTAAAATGACTTGTTTTTAGGGTTCTTGCGTAATAAAAAAAAATATTGGGTTCGATTTCTTCGCAATCATACAATATTCAGTTGAGTCATGAAAGCTATAACACACTAACCTCACGTTCGTGTCACAAGAAAGTATGAGCAAGATGAGAAAAATATTCCAAAATTTAAGATCGGGATTATTATTGAATCACAGAGTGCGTGAGCTGAAACTGTATGGTCGTGGTCACAATCTTTGATTCGCTGTAGATAATGCAGTTTTAGGGTTATACCCATTTGCTTCTGTAGGAAACTGTATATCGTTATATATCGAATATTTTATTTCCGTAAACGAATAAAATAATATATATTTCTGTACTAACTTGAATGATTTATTGTTATTAGCAGATTTAATAAAAAATATTTAGAGTATAATAGTATCTAAGTTAAATATTTTATTTAAAAATAAAACATAAATAAAAATGTATAATTGTGAAATAATTAATTAATTCATAATAATACCCTTTAAGAATATAATTAATAAACAGTTTTATTAAACTGTGCCATGTAAATAAATTAAAAAAAAATATTTTAGTTCTTACCATACACTCATTACTCGTACATCTATAACTCATATAAATGTAATGAGTTTTTCATAAAAAAAATATCAATGTTCTAAAATATTGACCGTTTCTCAACCCACAAAAAATAACCCATATATATATATATATATATATATATATATATATATATATATATATATATATATATATAGTGGAAGATATATTTTTAATAGATAAAAAATATATCTTCCACTATAAATTCTTCGCTCAAGCTACAAATCGCTAACTGCAACAAAATTGTCAAACGATTTCGAAAATGCTTTTCCCAAAATGAAGCTTATTTAAGCAGATATCTTGAACTTACATATATTCAGATTTAGATGATACGTAGAATGAGGGATGAAAATTCGCATGTGATCTTATTTCACACGCTGTTACCGAACAGATGGTCCCAATTTACTGGCTGACCAGCCATGGCAAGGAAAATTATGAACAAGAAAGAAATGATAGAATATTCGGGACTTCCTTTAATATATCGTTCTAACCGATATCAAAGAAGGTGGTCAATTCATTTCCTTTTTAATAACTCGCGATTAAAAAACAAGGAGTCATACATACTTTAATATTATAAATGTGAGGTGTGTTTGATTGTTTGTTTGTTTGTTTCTTTGTTTGTTTGTTTGTTTGTTTGTTTGTTTCTTTTTTGTCGTTATTTCACGTCAAAACAGAGTGATGGATTGGCGTGATTTTTTTGTGTTTTATTTATATTGGGAGGTCTGGAGAGTTACATAGGCTATTTTTTACCGCGGAAGATCATTTTAATCCCACAGGAAAATCCAAAAATTTATTTATGATTAGAACTATTTGAAACTTGGTATTAATGCCCTTCAATACAATTAAATAAATACAAGCTAAATCATTTTTCAAAACCTACCTTTTTAGATTTTTTTGTACTTTTAGCGCGAGCGAAGCCGCGGGCTCTGCTTGTTTGATTATATATTTAGAAATGACATTTATATCATTTTTATGTATATATATATATATATATATATATATATATATATATATATATATATATCACTATATCAAAAGGTGCCGCTACCTATCTTTATTAATATTATAAACACAAAAGGCATTCAGGGACGCACCCGGGTGAAGTAAGGGTATCTCGCTAGTAAATAAATAATTTCGTTGAGTGGAAATTGCGTTGTAACTCACAGAAGGAGGAAAATTCTAAATTAAAAATTATTATATCCATAGTAATTTACACTTAAAAAAAGGTTAAAGCTCCGAGGCTGTTGGAATTAAATAAAAAATGATATGTTAATTACAATTAACATTGTTCTTTATGTTGGCAACTCCGGTTCCATTCTGGCCTTTCGGGAACGAGGGTTGAAATATGGGTGTTTTACAGCTTATACTATTACACGAACTTTCCGCGTTAAGCTTCTATACTGAAGTGTAACTCTCTATTGCTATTTTAATATGATACACTCATTATAATATTTGATTAAATTTGAAACTTTTATTGTTTTTTCTTGAGAAGATTTTAATATACGAAAAGTAGGTTTAGTACTTCGATTATAAATTGATTTCTCAAGATTATTTGACGACACGTTTGGCTCAGTTTGTTGTGACCCTACGTGCGGTCGCAGATTCGAGTCCCGCTGGGGGCATTCATTTATGTGATGAGCACGAATGCTTGTATTCCAGTCATAATATGTATGTATTGAAATTTGAAAGGTATATATGTGTAGTGTATCAACTATCTGGTATCCATAACACAAGCCTCGTAGCTTACCATGGAACTAGATGGTACTGTGTGTTAAAATGTCCCAAAATATTTATCTATTTATCATATAATAGCAAATATTGTTTTTAGTGGGAAGTAGCTAAAATGCTTTGTAAAAGACAAAAGTTTTATAAAGCTTTATTAAGTTGTTTTCCTATACCATCTCCTTAATTGAGTGAAGTTGATTACTCACTCAGTAAAATTGGCCAAGGTGGCCGAAATAGGTCAAAAGGTCATTATGAATATAGTAAAACTATATATACGATTATTATAAATGCGAAGTTTGTATGTACGTTTGTTACTGCTTCATGCTGATATGGCTGAACAAATTTTGATGAAATTTATAACACAGATAGTCTACAGCCTGGAGTAAAACATTACCTACTGTTAATAATATTTGCTTAAAGGTAGCGGTTCTAGTATACATATAATATTATAAATACAAAAGGCACCTAGACACGGTCCAAACCAAACCTGGGATAAGTAGCTAGTATTTTTGTAATAAGAGAAAATTGAAGTCAATGTAACATGAAAAGAAAGACACGGCATTTTTAAAACAAATAGAGAGTAAAACGTTCAAAAGATTTCATGCAACGTTGTATTCAACCGACTTCAAAAAGGAGGAGGTTCTCAATTCGACTGTATTTTTTTTTTTTTTTTTATGTTTGTTACCTCAGAACTTCGTCATTTATTAACCGATTTGGACAATTTTTTTTTTGTTTGAAAGGGTATACTTCCAGATTGGTCCCATTTAAATTTCAAAAAAAAATACCACCCCTAAGGGTGGAAAAATAGCTAATAATGAATTTAACCTACTTCTAATTGTCATATTGACTTGAAACTTTGCAAGTGTTTCTATTTCCGTTGATAGTACAGAGGTTCGGTATTGTTGACCTGATCTGATGGTAAGGCCAGAAGGTGGATAGGTGGAACTCTTCAACGATAAATAGTAGATACTTCGAGTTTGGGCTTATTTTGTTTGATTTGACAAGCCTAATACTTTAGAATTCTTACTTTGCTACTACTGTCTACACTAAAAAGGGAAAAATAAAAACTTTTTAACAAAAAAATAAAAACCGACTTCAAACAAAAGCACTAAAAAGTAAAAAATAACTGATTGGTAGTTTTCATTTACTATACATACCTAATCAAATATTTTCGAAGTCGGTGTGCTTTGCTTTGTATGGGCTGGCACCGATTTCAAAAATATTTGATTAGGTATGTATTTAATAGGTAGGCTTTAATTACTTAGCCAAAGCACACCGACTTCGAAAATATTTGATTAGGTATGTATAGTAAATGAAAACTACCAATCAGTTATTTTTTTTTTTATGTTTGTTACCTCAGAACTCCGTCATTTATTAACCGATTTGGACAATTTTTGTTTTGTTTGAAAGGGTAGACTTCCAGATTGGTCCCATTTAAATTTCAAAAAAAATACCACCCCTAAGGGTGGAAAAATAGCTAATAATGAATTTAACCTACTTCTAATTGTCATATTGACTTGAAACTTTGCAAGTGTTTCTATTTCCGTTGATAGTACAGAGGTTCGGTATTGTTGACCGGATCTGATGGTAAGGCCAGAAGGTGGATAGGTGGAACTCTTCAACGATAAATAGTAGATACTTCGAGTTTGGGCTTATTTTGTTTGATTTGACAAGCCTAATACTTTAGAATTCTTACTTTGCTACTACTGTCTACACTAAAAAGGGAAAAATAAAAACTTTTTAACAAAAAAATAAAAACCGACTTCAAACAAAAGCACTAAAAAGTAAAAAATAACTGATTGGTAGTTTTCATTTACTATACATACCTAATCAAATATTTTCGAAGTCGGTGTGCTTTGCTTTGTATGGGCTGGCACCGATTTCAAAAATATTTGATTAGGTATGTATTTAATAGGTAGGCTTTAATTACTTAGCCAAAGCACACCGACTTCGAAAATATTTGATTAGGTATGTATAGTAAATGAAAACTACCAATCAGTTATTTTTTTTTTTATGTTTGTTACCTCAGAACTCCGTCATTTATTAACCGATTTGGACAATTTTTGTTTTGTTTGAAAGGGTAGACTTCCAGATTGGTCCCATTTAAATTTCAAAAAAAAATACCACCCCTAAGGGTGGAAAAACAACTAATAATGAATTTAACATACTTCTAATTGTCATATTGACTTGAAACTTTGCAAGTATTTCTATTTTCGTTGATAGTACAGTGGTTCGGTGTTGTTGACCTGATCTGATGGCAAGGCCAGAAGGTGGATAGGTGGAACTCTTCAACGGCTAATAGTAGATACTTTGAGTTTGGGCTTATTTTGTTTGATTTGACAAGCCTAACATGTTAGAATCCTTACTTTGCTACTACTGTCTACACTAAAAAGGGAAAAATAAAAACTTTTTAACAAAAAAATAAAAACCGACTTCAAACAAAAGCACTAAAAAGTGAAAAATAACTGATTGGTAGTTTTCATTTACTATACATACCTAATCAAATATTTTCGAAGTCGGTGTGCTTTGGCGAAGTAATTAAAGCCTACCTATTAAATACATACCTAATCAAATATTTTCGAAATCGGTGCCAGCCCATACAAAGCAAAGCACACCGACTTCGAAAATATTTGATTAGGTATGTATAGTAAATGAAAACTACCAATCAGTTATTTTTCACTTTTTAGTGCTTTTGTTTGAAGTCGGTTTTTATTTTTTTGTTAAAAAGTTTTTATTTAAACAAGATAGAAAAAAAATATTAAAAATTTCTTTGCGTCTTTGAAAATGTCTTTCTCGAAGTTATTTACAGAGATTTCGCGTCTCGTTTTGTTTATCATATACTAGCATTGCCCGCGGCTCCGCCCGCGTTCAGATGACCAAAAACTAAATTCTTAGGTGTTACATATTAGTATACTCTTACATTGCAGTTTTTGTATTTTTCCTCAGAAATAAGATATTTTCCCGCGGTAAAAAGTATCCTAGGATCGCGCGCTACATCGCCCGGTTTATATAGCTTGAGCAGGCGGTCGAGCGATGCGGGGCAGAGGGGATGGACTCGCCGTAGGCATCTCAATGCTCGCCAAGCATTAAAAATGTTTCGCTACTAATTACTTCTAACAACGATATCTCAAAAACTATTCATCTGATTGATTTAGTGTAAAGAGCAATTTTAATCTGCATTAAATGACTAAGCTAACTAAAATATTCATTTGGATAAGGATTAATACCGAACTAAAGAAAATAACTTTGAAAATAACGTAATGTTTTTAATTAAAAATGTTAACATAAAAGTGGTTATTGTAAGTCAACCGTAAGAGATAGAGATATGCTATCGCGGACTTTTTTGTAGCATTTTTATAGATTTTGAATTCTCTAGTACATTACTTAACTGTATCTTTGCTAGTTTACGCGGCGTTCGCGTGGAAAGTTCCCATTTGGCGAGATTTTTTGCGACCTCTTCAACATTTGTCGCCGTATTTCAGCTAATTTACATAAAAGCATAATAAATTATATACCTAAACCTTCCTCAAGAATTACACTTTCTATTGTTGAAAACCGTATAAAAATCCGTTCAGTAGTTTTCGAGTTTATCGCGTACAGACAGACAGGAGGACAGACAGGAGGACAGAAAGACGCGGCCGGGGGACTTATTTTTATAATAAGTATAGATAGATACTCTACTGTACTGTGTGTGTATACTTGACATTATATGAGTGTATGATCAAATTAATAAAGTTGAGGGGGTTATAAGAAAAAAGTTTATTATTAAGGCCCGATTCCCACTTTATTGTCGATCATAGTTCGTTGTAGGTCCGATATCGGTCTCGTAAAATATTTGTATACAAGAAACAATGAGTGCATTCACACTATCAGAATCACACTCCAGGGACGATCCGATTCAAAGACTATTTGACTGGAAAAGATCGAACTTGTCATGACATGTATTATCGTATAATTGACGAGTAAAACTAAATCGTGATCGAAGCTTGATTGTATTATGTAAACGTAATAAGATTTTACTAATCAAGATCGGACCGAGAACGAACTGTGATCGGCACTATACAGTGACTCAGCTCTAATTGTGGAAAACATTAATTTTCTTTGTACTCATTCTTATTTAAAACTAGCGACTCAAGCTCGCTTCGCTCGAGTTCGTCCATAGGTTGCTTTTCAATACAAACTTTCATCTTCATTTTCACCCTCTTAAGGGATGATTTCCGGGATAAAAAGTATCCTATGTCATTTCCAGGGTCTCAAACTATCTTCTTACTAAATTTCATGTAAATCATCAGTAGACCTAGAGATTACCCCATATATTGTCACAAACTCCCAATCTCACAAACTCACAAACTTTACCTTTTTATAATATTAGATAGATGTACGCAAAACATTATTTACATTAACAATAATTGCATATTAATATAAACTAAGATTCTCTAAGTGTATACAAAGGCTTAGTTGTTTCAGGAGCTTCGGGGAATCCGTAATTGGGTGAATAGCACGCACGGCAATTTTCTACCTGTACGAACTCAATCTCTGAACAGTGACGCGGTTAGCATAATCTACATTGCATAAATTATCCATATTTACTAATATTATTAATATTGAAGTATGTGTGTCTGTTAGTTTTCTTATGATTAGTCCTTCTTTCTTGTAGTAAACAATTATTTGATTAAATAAATAATAAGTAAATACAAATATGTTGGGACACTAACACACAACACCATCTACTTCCATGGTAAGCTACGAGGCCTGTGTTGTGGATACCAGATAGTTGATATACTACACATATTATATTACTATAAATACATACATATTATTAATATATAAGTTTTATAGGGTACTGGCATTTCCCGCGGCTCCGCCCGTGTTCAGGTGACTATAAACCAAATTCTTAGGTTTTACAGATTAGTATACTCTTACATTGCAGTTTTTGCATTTTTGCTCAGAAATGAGATATTTTCCCGCGGTAAAAAGTATCCTATATCATATACCCGATATCCACCTATCATCATACCAAATTTCATCAAAATCTGTCTAGTGGTTTTTCGTGATGCGGTAACAGATAGACAGACAGACAGACAAAAATTTTAAAAACTATAGATTCGGACTCTGTATCGATAATAATGTCTATTTCAATTAGATTTTCCAAAAAATATTTAATGTACAGATTCGGCTTAGTTACAATTTTATTATATGTATAGTTGAATAAAAAAAAATATATTATATTCTGTAAAACTATAACGAATGGTCATAAGAGGATGTATGTTATAGATAACTTGTGAATATGTTTTTACATTTTTGTCAACAATTGTCTATTAAATAATAATGTTTCTATATTAATTGCTAAATTTAATGAAAGTATATTTTTAATTTATTGATTAAAGTATAGCTTTTTAGTTTACTTTTTTCATTTAACACCTGCAGGTAAATTTCTAAGAAATCTATTGTTAACTGAAACGCCGGCGTGTCCGCGGTTGTGGAGGGAATAAAATAACAATTATGAATATTGCTTTACAACCTGCATAGAATAGTGTAAAATCTATAAATATAGTAAAATTCTATGTGAGTCAAACCTGTACATTAAATAGTTTTATGGAAAATTTTATTGAAATAGTCATTATTATCGATACGGAGGCCGAATTTATAGTTTTTAGAATTTTTGTCTTCTGGGAACGCAACACGAGAAAACCACCGGGTAGATTTTGATTTTGATAGTTGATTATCCGGGTCAATATTTAGAATACTTTTTACTGCGGGAAAATACCTCAGTTCTAAGAAATCTTTACTAACCCAGAAGGGATGAACCCGACCGGAACGAGGGTGAGTCGCTAGTATAACATAAAATTAACAAACATCTAAATTAGTCTCATCTCTTTTGAACTGAAATATTATCTGTTAGTCTGTAATATAAAACTTTTGCTATCATCAACTTATGTAAGTTATACAGGAAAATGTGGAAAAATTAAACGTCTATTCAATATTTAGAGATAATCTCGAACCAACTTAGTTACAAATGCAGCGTAAAATCGTGGAGTTCCACCCATTATCTTTCAAGCCTTGCGCCATTTATCATATGCGTTGCAAAAATATGAAAAAATATTGCCATTTTATTTAAACGAGCATTTTAGCCAACGAAACGTGAATTCACTTGGACGTGAATATTAAAAAAAAATAGTCCTCTTTTCAAAATACAGTTTTCCATATATTTATTTAAGCGGATGTGTGAAGAGACACAGGTATTAAAAAATTGTGACCACCTGTCGTCTGTATACATTTTATACGTGAGCGTGAGACGTTGACCATGGGCGGTGGCAGAATTATTTCCAGGGGGGTGCATCTGCTTCTTCATATTAAACTACTAACTAATCTTGAAAAGTTTAACTTTAAAATTTTTTATTCATATCTTATTTATTGTCTTTTCTTTGAAGATATCTAAATTTAAACAGAGATTTTACTCAATTTTTTTTTCTTGGGTGACCCTCCCAGCGCCTGTATACTGTAAACAGTATACAATTTAGGTGTCTGTGAAGCCGATTTTTGGTACTTGTATCGACTGACTCGAGTATAACGTATCTATATAATTATAATCACTAGACAACTCTGATAAAACTATTAATCAAAATAAAAAAAATCATAATAAAATATGAGAGTGATAATCGTAAGACAAATACTAACTTAACTCATGTATCAAAAAAGTGCTAGATACACAATCAGCGACAAAAAATGTCCTCACGGAATGAGCGCTCATTTGAACATTTAAGCGCGCTTTTAATTATTTTTGTGAAAACAAATTTAAGCATTGCATTGAGATTAGATTTACCTTATTGTATATTTATTTCAACTAGAATAATTACCTAAACACAATTGGTGGCAGTTTTAAGAGATCTTTTGCATGGGATTGAGTATCTAGAACTTTTTTGATCGATGATTTAACTCAAATAAATTCGATTTCGATTGTTAACCATAAAAAAACCCATATGTACCTAAAATTCGCTCTCAAGTTAACCTATTTCCTTGTAAACACTCTAGGCTTTGCATCACATCGAAAAGCAACACCATTTTTCGATTAAACTCGTTTTCAGTACGCGTTCCTTTGATACGGAAAATACTTCTTAAAGTTATCCAACAAACGCCTTACATAATAATAAGCTTTCTTTATATTTCCATAAAGAAGCATCTTTCTTAGATCTTCAATTATTAATCGAAGCCAAATATGTATAAAGTTTATATGCTTATTAACATTTGTATAATAATTATGTAATATTATATTTGTTTAAAAAAAAATTATCTTTCAGACTTTTTTGGGGCATTTAATTTGATTCGGGTGAGTCTCTCCTATGATCATGATTGCTGTAAAGCATTCGAATTCGAAGTCGGGAACCAAAAATCCAAATAAATCCGCGAAAAAATCCGAAAAGATAGTTTTATTTAAAATGTCTAATATTCAGGAAGTTAATTTCAGGAAAAAGAAGAAAAAGAAAAAATCATCGTTCTAGATTTATAAGAATGCATTAATGAATCACGTTATAATTATATAAATAAAACTATCTTTTTGGATTTTTTCGATTCGTCCCTCCCTTAACCACGATCGCTGTAAAGCATTCGAAACGTCGGGAATGAAAAATTAAATAAAATCCGCAAAAAAATCGAATTTTATGACCTTTGGTTCGTTGGAATTGTGTCCCACCCGAATAGCAGTATTGCTATTAATACATCAAAATCTTCACGAAAAAAAACTAACACTGGCTAATAACTATTTATATATATAACGCACCCGAACGAAGCGAGGATAAATCGCTAGATAAGTACATAAAACACAACACTACATTCATTCAATAATAATAATCTATACATATAATATAATTCTAACTGAGCCGAATATGTACATTAAATATTTTTTGGAAAATATTATTGAAATAGACATTATTATCAATTGAGAGGACGAATCTATAGTTTTTAGAATTTTTGTCTGCCTGTCTGTCTGTTACCGCATCACACAAAAACCACTGGAAGGATTTTGATGAAATTTGGTATGGTGATACCTGGTTTTTTACCGCGGGAAAATATCTCATTTCTGTGGAAAAATACAAAAACTGCATAGTAAGAGCAAACTTATATGTAAAACCTAAGAATTTGCTTTTTGGTCATCTGAACGCGGGCGGAGCCGCGGGCAATGCTAGTCGATTAATATTTATGATCAACACATATTTTAAAACACATAAAACTGCCTCGTTTTTTATTAATTACTGTTATTTTCAACACCGACTTTGAAACCACAAGTGATGTAATTATTTTACTTTAAGGGTGAATATGAAGAAGATTATTTTGCTTATATATTTCTAAGCCAGTGCTAACTACCTCATAGAGACAGATTATAGTGATGATTTAACAAATAAATTGATGTTTAAAAAGTATTAAATCTATCTTCTCTGTATAAATAAAAATGAATGTTCGTATGTTTGATCTCCATGCATTTCTAAGCCCGTAATCCGATTGTGATGAAACTCTGGAGGGTTATTCTTTATACGCCTTCGACGGTTCCTGGTGTAAAAAAAAATCTTTGTATGTTTGTCTTTTATGCATTCCTAAACCATATAAGTTCAGGAACGCACTCGAGCGAACCGAAGTTGCTATTATATGATATACCACACTATTAAAATAAATCAGAAACAAAATTCTTCATCCTCGTCATCGTAGTTATAAAGTTATAGTCCGTTGCATATTTCTGAGTCAGTGATTTGTGCGAATCCGCGTTAACCTACAAAGGGTGTGCTTCATTTCCATAATCGGCATGTAAATGAATCTGGCTATAATAATAATTAGAATTATTATACTTAACAGTTAATTCTCCTGAATTTACTTGCTCACATTCTTTAATTTTAGTTTATTTGTATAGGCATTCTTATGTATATACTAGCGTTTTCCCGCGGCTCCGCATTCGTAGTTTAATAACGTACTAATATAGCTTATACATGAAAGTAACACATCGCTACATAGTATAAAACGAAGTCGCTTCCCGCTGTCTGTCTGTCCCTATGTATATGTATATTATATATATACGCTTAGATCTTTAAAACGAATTTTGATGCGGTTTTCTTAAATTATAGAGTAGAAGGTTTTAGTATATAATTTATTAAGTTTTTGTATACATTGGCTACAATATTTGTTGGAGGTGTCGGAAAAAAATAAACGTTCTAGGAGCTTTCAACGAAAACGCTGCGTAAACCCTTTGAGATACAACAAAATAATGTATGGTATAATTGTGTATCTTATATAGGTCTACAGAAAAGTCCGCGATGGCATATATCTATCTCTTAAGGATAATATACTATATCCATTTTAATTTAAAACGTACCTATGCTATAATTTTCAAAGATATGTATTCAGACCTTTTTAACGTCGCTTATGGGCACGGGCTTCCCTTCATTTTAAGGGGATCAGACCATAGTTCTACACGCTGGCTAAGTGAAGTTTTGCGGACTTCACAAGATTTTCGAAAACTTGCACACAAGTTCTCTTAGACAACTTTACTCACGATGTTGTCCATCACCGTAAGACAAGTGATAATCATGTTGAAAAAATGATTCGCACATGAAAATGTCAGAGGTAGGTAATAGACCCGAGAATCGAACCCACTTTACTAGGTTTCCAAAGCAAGCGCATTACCACTACGTTACTACTGCTTACTTACTTTTACTTACAAGTACTTACATTCGCAGAATCGAACCAGTTATAACTGAAGTACTAGAGTACCAGCTACCTGCCATACCACATTGGTATCAACATGTGATTTTTATTCTTTTAAATACTTCAAGCAAATATATACTTTCTTCCTATGGTGGAAGGGACATTTTCCTACACATATTCACCATCTAGGTTTTCCAGACGAACCAATGCATAATTCAGAGCCCGTTTATTCTTACTTTGCTAAATGAATTAACTTTGCTCCTATCTTTTTTTCTCGACTCATTTTTTTACAAAGTCCATCTCTATATTGAGGCAGTTTTTAAACGATAACAATATATTTAAATTTTAATTAAAATGCCTTTTTGGAGAGATACCTTTCGAGGATTATACAATTAAAAAATGTTGCTAGCTTGTTGTATAATAATTAAATAATAATATGTTGAGGCATTAACACACAGCACCATCTAGTTCCATGGCAAGCTACGTGGCTTGTGTTATGGATACTAGATAGTTAATACACTACACATATTATATAACTTTAAATACTTAAATATTTTGAACTAGCATTGCCCGCGGCTCCGCCCACGTTAAGATGACCAAAAACCAAATTCTTAGGTTTTACATATTAGTATACTCTTACATTGCAGTTTTTGTGTTTTTTCTCGGAAATGAGAGGTATTTTCCCGCGGTAAAAACTATCCTATATTTTGACCCGGATAACTAGCTATAACTATACAAAATTTTATCAAAATCCCTCCAGTGGTTTTTCCGTGATGCAGTGACAGACAGACAGATAAAAATTTTAAAAACTATAGATTCGGCGTCTATATCGATAATAATGTTTATTTCAATAAGATTTTCCAAAAAATATCTAATGTACAGATTCGACTTAGTTACAATTTTATTATATGTATAGATATAAACATCCATGACTGGAGTACAAATATTCGTGCTCATCATACAAATGAATGCTCCCAGCGGGACTCGAACCCACTACCGCTGGCACAGCAAGTAGGGTCACTACAAACTGAGCCAAACGTGTCGTCGAATAAAATTCTTCTTAGGTAGTACGCTGATGAGAATGCTATTGGTCAATTGTCATTACTCAATCTCTTTGGATAATATTGAATCAAATGGTTTTGATGGTTGACCATTAAGGTCTAGATCTGTGTTCAAGGTTTAATTTTTTAATGACAGCTGCGTATTTTGCAATGATATTGAGACAGCTCGTAATTGCTATTTTTATACTAGCGACTTATGTTCATTTGCTTGGCTTTTGTGATTTAATTTAATAAACAAGCATCGAGTGTTTATCCGACTGCAAGGAAAGGGTTATGCTTTTCGCGCCTATCTTTGTATGTTTGTTTGTTTGTAATATTCTTTATTCCCTCATATCTTCCAAACCACTCAATGGATGTCTTTAATTAAGCGCTAGATTCGTATCATTAGTCCAAGTGTTCTTAAATAGGTGACCTAAAATAAATAAATATGGGGGCTGCTAGATTTCAAATGTGAAAAATAAAAAATGTAAATCTACGAACTACGTCAAGTGGAGTATCGTTGAATAAGTATTTGAAAATAATTTATAGGTTTGTTTCATCATTTTTCATTTTAAATAACAGTTTAGGATATACAATGATTCAAAGTTGGTTAACAACCATTCTCGCTATTTTTTCTACTTAAAAAGCTGTAAATTAATAAATAGGTATATTCTAAAAATAAAAAACCCGACTGCATAAAAGCTAACTAAAAAGATGAAAACAAATTCACGATGGAATATAGTATTATGCAGTCGGAGACATACATACGATTATGTACGTCTTGCGGCAAGGATGAAACTAACAGTTGCTTATGTGTTATTTAAGATCATAGTATTTCTATAATCTATACGTATAATAAAATTGTAACCACTGGACAGATTTTGATAAAATTTGGTATGATGATAGCTGGTTATCCGGGTCAACATATAAAATACTTTTTATTGCTCGAAAATATACCATTATTATTGATTTAGTATTAGGTAATATTTCAGAGATAGGTTCCAGAGATCCACGAATTTCGATGAACTCTATGATTTTATTAAGAGATTATTGACTTGCTCTCGCTTCGCTCAAGTGCATTCCTAGGTACGTTTTAATATAAACATCAGCTATCTGCCCGTAAAAGCTCCGTCAAAATCAGTCCACCCGTTTTGGAGATAGAGAGACAAAAAAAAATTCTTATGAGTAAGTAGATACCGTATATAATTTCATATGCATTTAGAAAATGCTGTTATTTTGACATTACAAACAGATAGTACATCTTTATTTATCTATATATAGATATAGATAGATATAACTATTATTGGTCGTGTGTCTTTTGTAATTATCGGCTTGGTATTTTTAAACATTAAATTTAATTAAAAAAAAGGCTAAAATAAACTCTTTACTGTAATACTACATTATTAAGCTTAAACTATGGTAGTTAAAATATTATTAAGACTAACATTAGTTATTAATAAAAACTTAGTTAAAGCTACCATTGTCAGAGCTTTGTTTGAAAGCTTATACGCTTACTAGGTCCCGGCGGGATTACGTAAAGCTCAACTCCGACATCACTATATATTTACTTCAAACAGTGTATGCATAAAATGCAGTGAGTTATACAATATTTAATAAAATACTGCCTCGGTAGTGTAGTGGCTAGCATGTACGACTGCACACCCGGAGGTCCTGGATTCGAGTCCTGAGTCGGGCCAAGTTTAGTTATTGAGTCTTTATCCCGGGGTTGGGAAGTTGGCGGTGTTTCACCCCCGTGCCTCGGAGAGCAAGTAAAGCCGTCCTGCGCTTTAACTCTCACTGGTCGTGTCGAGTGGTCGTCCCACCAGAGTATGAGAGTGACAGGAATAGAGAGTGCACTTGTGTCTGCGCGTACACTTGTGCACTATAATATCTCCTGCGCAGGTGGCTAGCCTCAATGACATTGGCCGCCGTAGCCAGAATCGGTCACGAGAACATCATTTAATAAAATACATAGATATTTTTCATTATATTATTTGATTCTCAAAACTTTCTTCTTTTCTAAAAGTTAGACTCATTTTCTAAAATTAAATTAAAATTCAAAATTTTTACAAATAACAAAACACATCTATCCCAAAGGAGCCGTTCATTTTTTCAGAATAAAAAGTAGCCTATATGCTATTCCAGACTATAATATATCTCTGTGCCAAATTTTATCCATATCCGTTCAGCCGTTCTGGCGTGATTGAGTAACAAACATCCAACCAAACTTTCGCATTTACAATATTAATGGAATTTAACAATACCTTAATAATGAACGGCTACAGATCATAATATGGTCCTGGGTTCGAACCCTGGGTTGAGTCCAAATAGCTGCCGAGATATCCTTTCACGATACATGGAGTTAGTTATTTTCATTGTTATACCGAGAAAATACTGAATTATGTTATCGCGGATTCAGCTTTCGTATTACATAGTAGTCCAGAATACCACTGTAATTCTCTTATCATTGATAGATATAATAAAATTTTATGTAAGAAATTTTAGTACTTATAATATTTTTTCTTAGAAATACAGTACCTAATCTATACATATAATAAAATTGTAACTGATCGCTGTCTGTACATGAAAGATATTTGAGAAAAACTATCATTGGGGGTCTTTATTTACGCAATAGAACCCAAAGCAATGATTTTTAGAATTTTTGTCTGTTTGCATGTGCGTTTGTGCGTGCTAATCTCAGAAACGGCTTAGCCGATTTGGATGAGGTTTTCACAAATATATTGTGGTAAGCTACACTTAACATTTAGTATTGTTTTATTTCAATCGGCTTATAAATAAACAAGTTACGTCAATGTAAAGAATCACCTAGTGACGAACCCGAGCACGGTAAGGGTGAGTCGCTAGTATATATCATATAATGCTTAATAATTTAAAAATATTACAAAGGCACCTTTATAAATTACCAACTAAACATATTTTAAAACTTATTTCGTGGTAGACATGTAACAAAGAGCGGTATAACACAGGCTATATTTTATCCTCTTTTACACAATACCTCGGACGATAAGGTTAAAATGATAAATATCCGATTAATAATAATTACTTTCAAACTAAAAAGTTAGGTACAATAAAAACGTTTATTATGTAAATTGCGAATATAAATAGCTTATAAACTAGATGTACTTAATAAGTACTAGCTAGGCTACTCTTTATATTGTCCACGCGAGAGAGAGGCAAAATGTAGTGGTACCCTATTCTATAGTGTGTATGTATGTATTTGTATAGGTATGGTAGTATCTATACTAATATTAAAAAAGGCAGAGTTTGTTTGTTTGTTTGTTTGTTTGTTTGTTTGTTTGTTTGTTTGTTTGTTTGTTTGTTTGTTTGTTTGTTTGTTTGTTTGTTTGTTAGTTTGTACGCGCTAATCTCAGGAACTCTAATCTGATTTGAAAAATTCTATTTCATCAGCTAGTCTGTTTATTGAGGAAGACTATAGGCTAATAGCATTAATATATCTATCTATTCCATACTAACCGTTAAAACATACCCAGGGAAGAACTCTAGCAAAGGTAGAATGAGCCGCTAGTTTCTATAATATATAATATAACTAGCAGAACCCGCGGCTTCGCTCGCGCTACAACTACAAAAAAAACTGTAAAAAGGTAGGTTTCATACAAACTTTCATCGCTTCTCTTACCCCTTTATGGGATGAAATGCGAAAAATGCTGAAACACGTACTTATTTAATTGTATTAAAGAGCATTAATATTAAGTTTCAAATAATTCTGGTTATAAATATTTTTTTGAGTTGTATTATAACTTGTTTTCCCGTGGGAATTAGATAATCTTCCGCGGTAAAAAGTAGCCTATGTCACTCTCCAGCCCTCCAACTATCTCGACACAAAAAATCACACCAATCCGTCTCTCTGTTTTGCGTGAAAGAAAGATAAACGAACACACTTTCACATTTATAATATTAAGTATGGAATTACGGATAATTTATTTTAATATTCTGTAAAAAAACTTTTTCGCATATCTTATAATATAAATCAGTAAGAAAATTTCTACATAGTTAAAATCCTATATAAAAGTCATAAAGCTATGACTGTGTAGTGTTACGTAATGTATCTGGTGGCTATCGATCAATAGCCCAACGTGTTCCAAACTTCCGCTCTAAACTTCAATTGCAATGTTGTTCAAAGAGTTGCTTGAGACATTTAATGTTAACGTCAATTCTTGTATATACTTTCCTAGTATTCGAAAGTGATTCAAGATTCAACTTTTTGCCGACACGTTTGGCTCAGTTCGTAGTGATCCTACTTGCTGTGCCGGCGGTCGCGGGTTCGAGTCTCGCTGGGGGCATTCATTTGTGTGATGAGCACGAATGTTTGTACTCCAGTCATGGGTGTTTATATTTATAATATGTATGTATTTAAAGTTATATATGTGTAATGTATGAACTATCTGGTGCCCATAACACAAGCTTCGTTGCTTACCATGAAACTAGATGGTGTTGTGTAAATGTAAAAAAAAACGCTTTCCAATTTTTTTATTAATATAATTTACTAAGGCTTGTTAATAGCTACTAAACAAAAATAAAAAAAAATGGTAGAAAAACAGAGAAGAAAAAAGTATTGAACTCTTTGTCTTGTCTTATTTTTTGGTGTTCCTTATTTTTTTGCCAGAAAGATTGTTAATACCGATTTTAAAATAACTTAAAATATAATATTTCCACTTATGAGGTGGATTTTTGTCTTAAATCTTATATGATTTAAATTTTAAACAATTTCTATGGAAAATGAACATCTAAATCGTTTTACAATATAAGCGAAAATATAATTTAATAAAAGCACAAAACCTCTTATTAAAAAGGTAAGTTAGAACGTTATATAGAGCTTTATGTAATATTAACAAATGAAAACACAAACAAATATTTTACAACAATAATATTAGTTATAATTAAATTATTAGAGAAATTAGTATTAAAATATCTTGTGAAGTATAACAGCTGCAAAATCGCATCGTGTAAAAACATCTCTTAATCAAGCATGCACTTGGTCAGGGACAGTTGTTTAGAGCATCTGAACCGTGATACAGATCGATAATAAACAGTGTGTCGTCTGTACAATCTATACATATAATAAAATTGTAACTAAGCCGAATCTGTACATTAAATATTTTTTGGAAAATCTAATTGAAATAGACATTATTAACGATACAGAGTCGGAATCTATAGTTTTTAGAATTTTCGTCTGTCTGTCTGCCCGTCCGTCCGTCCGTCCGTCCGTCCGTCCGTCCGTCTGTCTGTCTGTTACCACATCACGAGAAAACCACTGGACAGATTTTGATGAAATTTGGTATGATGATAGCTGGTTATCCGTGTCAATATATAGGATACTTTTTACCGCGATAAAATATCTCATTTCTGAGAAAAAATACAAAAACTGCATTGTAAGAGTATACTATTATGTAAAACCTAAGATTTTGGTTTTTGGTCATCTGAAAGCGGGCGGAGCCGCGGGCAATGCTAGTGTAAGTATAAATTAACAAGATCCAAAAGAAATGAATAAAATTTCGTTTTTAGTTTGTCACTTTTTGATTGACTTTAAAAAAAGGTATACAATAGTGTTGTGTGTATGTCACATGAAGAGAAGGCCCGTTGCATTTTTTCTTTAAACTTTGTTACTTAAGTTTAAAAAAAATGTAATATTTGTAATAACAATAGCTAAAATTAAATAAAAAATATTTCTAAATTTGTACATAATATTCTAAGTGAATCGAATCTGTACATTAAATATTTTTTGAAAAATCTTATTGTAATAGTCATTATTATCGATACAGAGGCCGAATCTATAGTTTTTGGGATTTTTGTTTGTCCATCTATTGAGAACGCATCAAGAGAAAACCATAGATCAGATTTTGATGAAATTTGGTATAATGATAACTGGGTATCTGAATCTACGTATAGAATACTTTTTACAGCAGAAAAATATATCATCTCTGAGAAATCTATACAAAACGTTAAAAACTAATTCAATTATAAAACTTAATAAGTTTGAACCTAATAACTATGAAAAATGTTTAAAATTAAAATTAACAAATAATGTAAGGTAATTTGGTAGCATTTTTTTTTAATTTATTTTGTAATTTTGTACATAGGCACTAACTATATATGCCTTTGAGACCTCTAAAACCCTAGTCTCTCCCGTGACCATGGTTACAGTATTCGAAACGTCGGCAACCAAAAATCAAAATAATTCTGCGAAAAAATCCAAAAAGACAGTTTTATTTAAAATGCGATTTTAAAATTCATACATTCGTAGTTCCATTTGTATTCTAAAATATAAATAAATTATTTTATTCAGGACTTTTAGTAATTACTTGAAGTCGTTGGCTACACTAGAAAAAGTTTACAATTTTACTTTCGTAGTGGCGTTCCCGCGTCTATTTCCCTATGAATTATGCATGTTGGAAATGAGTATGACATAAAAAAATAAGGTGGAGTACTTCTGTGAATAAATAAAAGTATTTTTATAAAACTAACATTTTACGTTTTTCTATCTTTAATTTTTTGATTTAATTAATTTAATTATAATATTTAATGTAAATTTATTATAGAGCAAGTTTGGTTCTGTTATCAAGTTTATGTAAATTCTCAAGGCTTTGCAAAATATAATAAATAGCTGTTAGTTGAAGAATATTTATGTTAAATTTTGCGTATATTATATCACTTCTGTCCTATATAAATCTGTTTTGCCTAAAAGAACGCTTACATTTTCTTATTTATATTTGCGGTAATTTTCAAAGCAGTGTTGAGAATAAAAAATAAAATAGTTTATTAAATTTAATTGTACCCTAAAATTATACTTCAAAGATCTTTCAATAAATATAATTTTGACGACACGTTTGGCTTAGTTTTTAGTGACCCTTATTACTTCCAGTGGTCGCGGGTTCGAGTCCTGCTGGGAACATTTGTGTGATAAGCACAAATGTTTATACTCCAGTCATGGGTGTTGTTTATATTTATAATTATAATATGTTTGTATTTAAAATTATATATGTGTAGTGTATCAAGTACCTGTTATAAATTCATTAAATATTTTTTGTAAAATCTTATTGAAGCAGTCATTATTATCGATACAGACGCTAAACCTATAATTGTTAGAATTTTTGTCTGTCTGTCTGGGAACGCTTCACGAGAAAAATGCTGGACACATTTTGATGAAATTTGGTATGATGATAGTGGTTATCTGGGTCAACATATACCTTTACTGCGGGAAAATATCTAACCGTTAGAAAGTAAGTAGGGACGGAGCAAGGGTGAGTCGCTAGTTTGATATACAATCATATTCAAAATCCTTTTTCTCTTTCTTACATTAAGTTAATTTCCTACTAAATCTCATATTCATTAACTATCAACATTTGGAACAATTAACACTTGTTGGTAAATTAGAAAGAGAAACAAAGCCTTCGCAATTTTATAGTATAACTAATTACCCGTTGGAAATTAGAACCCTTTTAAGTAAACAACGAGAACAATCGAAAATAAACTAAATGTTTTAAGATATAAGGTGCATTTTAGAAAATTAAATTAATTTTTATTAGCTAGTGTGGTTTGGCGCAAGTCGTTACAGCACTAAAAAGCAACACTAATGAGACGGTGGATAAAATGAAATAGCTTTCATATATCGTGATTGTAATTTGGACGTTTATTATTTGCTTAGACCGTTTGTTTAAAATGATTATTTGTATTTGGCAACACATTAAAAATTAACCGTAGGATATCGTGGAAGGTTTAAAAAACCATACGCGGCATTTATAATTTACACATACATATATTCTATGTGATAGGTTGAAAAAAATGTTTTTTTTAATCTCTATTTTTTTGATACGTATAATAGTATTAGCGACTCACTCTCGCTTCAATCTCGTGCTTTTTAATTTAGTTTTTATTCAATTAGTTAGTACTCCTCCTATATAGGTTGTTTTACAACATTCTCGACATTTTACAATTGATCTGGACGAGGTATACACCTTTTACGACTTTATAGTTTTTTTGTCGTTTAGGATTTTTGATTGGAGGGGTCCTTCCTCCAAAAAGAGGTAAAATGGAGGCTACTGGATATCTCTACCTTATGATATCCGATTTCGATAGTTCATAAAAATTTGGTGAAGATCTGTTGAAAATCTTTGGCGTGATGAGCAGAATAGCTCCTCAAAATGCAATTTGTGCTCGCGAGGTTTACTGTTCGCAGAACTACTATCTTATAATATTATGTACGGACAGAGCCTCCATTTGACAAATTTTATTATTAAAAGTTTAGTCTATGTGTTACCGGTTACAGTCTACTAGTTACTAAACATCTGTCCAGTCGTTTGGACTTGAAAGAGTAGTAATTTCAAAGTAACAAATATACAAACCTTCGCAGTTAGAAAGGTAGTACGATATATTTTTAGTCTCTAATTTATCTTTGCAGGATTCTTAGAAAAACTCTTTCTAATAGGAAAATGCAGAGACTGTCCGTGTAACTAAATTAACCTTTAATTAGTAGACATGCATTAGGCTCTCGCAATTAGCGACCGACGAACTGGAAATCATTGGTTATTGTGGCTGTGTGTTTAACTATTCTAATGTCTATATAATTTAAATATTTTTAACCGATTTAAAAAAAGGAGAAGCTATTTCATTTGTGTTTATATTTTTTCTTGCATGATAAGCAATAAATTCACTTATAAAAATATAAATATAAAGGATTGTTTCATATAATTTCAAGAATAAATTGCATCTTTGAAAAGGGTTAAAATAACGTTTAAAGCAATTTTTGATTAAGGTTTTATTATAAAGTAATTATAAATGATCAAACGAACTTTTTGAACTGTAATTTTAGCTGTATAATATGAGTCACTAAATTCGAAGATATAATAATTGTTATGAATTTTCACTTTATATAGGATTTTTATAAGATTTTTGGTCAGTATGACATAAATAGCACATTTTTGATATATTTAATCACCCTATAAATATTATGAATGCTAAAATTTGGATGGAGGGATGTTTGTTACTCAATCGCGCCAGAACGGCTGAACAGATCTAGATGAAATTTGGTACAGAGATAAATTATAGTCTGGAATAGCATCCCGGGGAAATGTACGGTTGCCGTGGGATAGTCTTGTTTATGTTTTTCATTATGGAGGGATGAATCCGAAGCGAAGTGAAGGTGGGTACTAGTCCTAATAATTTTTGAACGCGAAATTTGGAAGAATGTATGTATGGATGTATGTTTGTTACTCTTTCACGCAAAAACTACTGAACTGAAACTCTACAATAATATAGCTCAAACATCAGAATAACACATAGACTACTTTTCATCCCGGAAAAATGTACGGTTCCCGTGGGATGGATTTGTTTTTGTTCTCTATCAATTATTTGATATAATATTCTATTTTCCTCAAATGACCGAATGGCTAGATACATACATACATATGTATGTATAACATGGCTTAAAGTTACGACATTGCCATAGATTGAACGCAAAAGCCGTTTAATGGGGATTTAACTTAACCAAGTTAAGACGACAGTGTGATCCGGATCAGTCGAGTTATAGCTATAGGGGGAGGTTCTCGTATCCACTACGATTTCAAGTATATTTGATTTATACTTACGTAGAATTACAGTTTGATTTTAAAAATGCAATCCCCTATATTATGGGAATTGAAGAAGATGGTTAAAATTAAAACTCTTTATAAATAAATCCTTAATAAGCAGTGAAATTTTGTCTTTATCAACTACTAAATATGTTTTATCCGTTTTAACGCTTAGTATGGAATATATAGGCTATATTGTCTTATATAACATATAGTCTATAGCCTTTTGTAAATAAATGGGCTATCTAATGCAAAAATATTTTTTCAAATCGGATTAGTGCTCCCTGAGATTAACGCGTTTATACAAACGAACAGATGGACCGACGGACGGACGGACCGATAGACAAACAAACAAACTCTGCCTCTTTACAATATTAGTATAGATTTAACTTCTTAAAATAATTTTAATATTTAGTTTGTACATGATAACTATTTTTACGAATATTTCTAAAAGGACGTAACTACAATATTTTAGTATTTATATCATTATTGTCTTCACTATACAAACAAATGGTAAGGGAACTGTAATCTAATGGTAAATAGACTTAAGCTCTTCGAATGTCAATTGGAGACGAAATGGGTTTTATTGTTAATATAGTTTAAAGAAAATTTCCTCGAAGAATATCTTTAGGTTAAAAAAAAATCAACTGTTTTTGAAGCCAGTATACGATATTTTTGAATATAGATAATTTTGAATGATAACTTTTGAAAGCCTATTTTAATACTAATGATAATGTACTCTCGACCAATTTTAGCCATGGTGGCCAGTCTCATTGAGACTAGCCACCTGTGTAGCATCTGTGCAGGACATATTATAGTGCACAAGTGTACGCGCAGACACAACGTGCACTCTCTATTTCTGTCACTCTCATACTCCAGTGGGACGACACAAGACACAACCGGTGAGAGTTAAGGCGCTGGGTCGAAGGCTTTACATGCTCTCCTAGGCACGGGGGTGAAACACCGCCAACTTCCCTACTCCGGGCTGTTCCTGAGGCTTGCTAAACAGAAAGACTCGATAACTAAACTTAGTCCGACCCGGGACTCGAACCCAGGACCTCCGAATATACGGCCGTACATGCTAGCCACTACACAACCGGTGCAGTTAAAAAGCCCATTTATATTATTGAGAAAAAAATTCTTAATTTTAAATTTATTTCGTTATTCACAATTGATACATTATTATTTTGTATACGTATTCAACCCTTTTTAATATCCCAATCCTGAGCACAGGCTTCTCTTCAATGTAAGTGGCATCAGGCCATTGTCCGTGCGTTCTTTTATCTTCCGTATTCCACTAAAGAAAAATATTTTTCTTTAATTAAAACACTTCTATTTTTATATTATAAATAGTAGAAGCTAACATGATAAATGTTCAAGTTTTTATCCTTTTTTCATGTGGCAACGGAACAATAAATCAAAAAATTGTACACAGATGCTCACAGTTTTCTATACTAATATTATAAAGAGGTAAAGTTTTTGTAGTTTGTGAGTTTGTGAGATTGTGAGTTTGTGACGTTGTAGGCGGTAATCTCTGGATCTACTGAACCGATTTAGATGAAATTTAGTAAGAAGATAGTTTGAGACCCTGGCATAGACATAGGATTTTTATCCCGGAAAACATCCCTTAAGGAAGTGAAAATGGGGATGAAAGTTTGTATTGGGAATCAAGCTAGGGACGAACCCAAGCGAAGCGATTGTGAGTCGCTAGTTGTACTATAAAGTAACTTAGGCTACTTGCTACCCCGGTAAATTCTATGATTCCCATGGGATGACGTCATTATTCTATTACAAAATGTGATTTATATACGCATCTCACTAGTTGGTATTAGGCTCCAGAGGCTGTGTAAATAATAAATTTCGATAATACTAAAATATTACAATTTGTAGTAACCGTCGTCACTACATATTCTTACCTTCAAAATTACCTTAAAATAATTATTCCACCAATTTTATTTTTCTATGACGACATCTTTGAGATAATATTATAACATATTAATAAATAAAATAATATTACAAATTGGTTCGTATTTGGCGAAAATATCGCGTGACATATTCAAAAATAAACGTTTATCAGATCGTTTTTTGAAGTCGGTCCGTAAGCGTTAAACCATTGTAATTTAATATGTAACATTACCGTGGTTAAACGTAACGTAAAATAGAAGCGATTTTTTGTAGAATAATGTATATCATAATTCACTAAAGGTTAAATATTTTATTAAAGTATCAAAATATATCATTTCAAACCCGTGGGCCAGATTTCCGCCTCAGGTTAGATCTATCAACTCATCCCAGGGGGTAAATACCTCATATTATCGAAGCATTACCTTAGATGTCGCAGAATATGACATATGACACTATAAGACGCAAATACTTGTAAATTTTTACGGACTTAGTCGAAAGTCAGTATAGATACCTCTTTTAATGAAATTAGTATCAAATTAGTGAAGTTTTAGCTTTTTTGAACATTTTCGGAAACTGAAACCTAAAAGGAATTTCAAAATTGTGTACTTTCTATAATATAAAGTAGAACAAAGTTGTTCTTTTAGTTTGTGTAAGAAAAGCGTGTTTTTTTAACCAACTTCAAAAAAAGAGGTTATCAATTCGACACGTATGCACGTAATATTATTGGAACTGCAAAATATTCACATATAATAATTTGTGATGTATTTATACGTAATGTAAATAATATATATTAATATATAAATAAGTATAAATAAATAATAAAGATATAAAATATCTAATTAGGTATCCATAGTATGAAAACTCCCGTTCAGTTATTTTTTACTTTTTAGTATTTCTTTTGAAGTCGTTTAAATTTTTTGAGATATAAAAATAAAGAATAATAAAATTAAACTATTTTAATCTTATTAAAATTGTTCAAAAAAATCCCAATAACTTGGGATTGAATATCACTTATATATTTATCGTTTATCGCCTTTCATTTGACTGCTCCCTTACAATTTCGATATCACGATAGCGTCAGCGTTGAGTGCGGCCCATTCAGTAGATGGCTGCCCATTTGACGAAGGCCGAAGTCTCAAAAAACGTACAGCTGAGGCTCGTTAAGGCTAGAAATAACAAATCTTATTTTACATGATGTCTTAATGTTGTTCAGGTGTCACTATGAAAATTTTCGCCGTTTTTTTTTAACTAAAATATTATTAGAACGTCCTTTGTGTGACAGTTGTCAAAAGGTAAATTGTATGATCATCTTTTTAATTTTACGCTAAATTTGGTTCTTAGGCATGAAAAGTGGTCATAAAATGTAGAGTAAATCGACGCTTCGTATACATCTCGATGGTTAAATGAAACTGAAATAATTATTTTTCATAGAGCTATATTGAAATTTAGAATATAGATATTATCTTTTAAAACGTATAGATAGAAGCATATTTGCGAACAGTGTGCCTTCTACTTTTGGTACCAATAGTCCAACACGCTGGCCAAGTGCGGCTTGGCGGACGGTCACATATCTTCCAAAAAATTACTACGTTCTCTGGGATATTGCAGGTTTCTTCACGATGTTTTCCTTCGCCGTAAGGCAAGTAATAATCATGTTGAAAAATGACTCACACATGATATCAGAGGTGGGGTGCCCGCGATTTGAGCCCACTTCACTTGGTTTCTTCTACGGAACGGTTTGGTCTATGGAACGGAGAACAAAGGTGTAATCCACTGAATAATTGTCATTATCTCATGATAAAAAATTTAAAGTATTTTGTTATAGTTCACTTAGCAGTAAAACCGCTAAATTTTCCGCTTCGAATAGAAAGAAAAAAATAATTCCACTACACGTTTTTGAATGTTCAGATTTGTACTCAAGATTTCAAGGAGCATCTGTTAGGTACTCAGAAAAAATATATAATAATGCGAAATTTAGCATTAAATGCTTCTTGTGTACGTTCTATGTAATATATCAAAGCTTTGTTTTAATTACATAATCTAAACGTATAATAAAATTCTAACCAAGTCAAATCTGTACATTGAATATTTTTTGGAAAATCTTATTGAAATTGTCATTATTATCGATACAGAGGTCGAATCTACAGTTTTTAGAATTTTTATCTGTCTATCTAGGAACACATCATGAGAAAATCACTGGAGATTTTGATGAAATTTAATATGATAATAGCTGGTTATCCGAGTCAACATTTAGGATACTTTTTACTGCGGGTAAATATCTCATATTTGAGAAATCTATACTAACTGTTAAAACGTACGAAGGGACGAACCCACGTAGAGCGAGAGCGAGTGACTACTTTATGTATAAAAAAATTGTATTTGTATCATGGTACTACGGACGGATAATTTGGTGTTAATTAACAATATAACGAATATAAGTAGTAAAACTAAAATAAATGTAAATATTTGTATGTGAGTATGTGTGTCCGTCACACTGAAACGGCTGTACGGATTTGGATGAAACTCCGTACACAAATATCCTGGATAACCTGAAGTAGCACAGGCTATATACGCTAGTAAACAACAATTTATAACTCGAGATTTGTTATCTCCTAAAGATGTAGAAAAGAACTAAAATATTCTAGTCTCTTTGATGTGATGTTTGATGCATTTTAGAATGCATAAAGGCACAAGTGTTTCATTTCAGAGGCACTCATGTGATGTAGCTGCATTAGTATGTCACTCTTCCATTGCCATATAGTCGCTTTATTATTATATACTTAATAAATACTAGATTTGAACTAGACTTCATGAACAGTTTAATATTTGTGTACAAATATATTTATTGCGATTGTCTAAATTTACATTTGCTTTGGCTAAACATTGAGATTAGAAGTAAAATTTAAACAAGCTAAACTTAATATCTAAGTGTAATATAATATAAATAAATATGTTGGGACATTAACACACAGCACCATCTAGTTCCATGATAAGCTACGAGGCTTGTGTTATGGTTACCAGATAGTTGATACACTACATAAATATAACTTTAAATACATAAATATTATAAATAATATAAACACCCATAACTGGAGTACAAACATTTGTGCTCATCACAGCCCAGCGAGACTCGATCCCGCGACCGCTGGCACAACAAGTAAAATATGACACGTTTGGATCAGTTTGTAATGATCCTACAAACCACGGTAATGTAATACATATATTACCGTGTGCAAACTGATCCAAACGTGTCGTCATATTAAGTCCAAGTAAAACCAAAATCATTCCAATAAAACAAACCAATATAACCATACCATAATAACAAACTCATATCTGTATTTACATTATAAAATTGTAAATAATAAAACATAAATAATCAATATCAAATTAATATTATAAAATATAAAATTAATCTATACATATAATAAAATTGTAACTTAGCCAAATCTGTACATTAAATATGTTTTGGAAAATCTTATTGTAATAGACAATATTAGCGATATAGATGCCGAAACTATCCTTTTTAGAATTTTTGTCTGTCTGTCTGTCTGTCTGTCTGTCTGTCCGTCCGTCCGTCCGTCCGTCCGTCCGTCCGTCCGTCCGTCCGTCCGTCCGTCCGTCCGTCCGTCCGTCCGTCCGTCCGTCCGTCCGTCTGTCTGTTATCGCATCACGGAAAAACCACTGGACGGATTTTGAAGAAATTTTGTATGGTCGTAGCTGGTTATCCGGTTCAACATATAGGAAACTTTTTACTTCGGGAAAATATCTCAGTTCTGAGGAAAAATACAAAAACTGCATTGTAAGAGTATACTTATATGTAAAACCTAAGAATTTGGTTTTAGGTCATCTGAACGCGGGCGGAGCCGCGGGCAATGCTAGTAACTTATAAAATATGAGGAATCAATATGATCTATAAAATATATCGAACAATAATCAATTGAGCAACTATAACTAACATTAATAAACAAATGACATAAAAACGCAAAATGAATTCAATTATAATAGTAATTTTAGTCAATTTTTCTTATATAAGAAAACGATCACAAAATCTTTTTAACTTCATATCTACATTTATATTTTAATCCCATCGGATAAGTGCGTAAGCAGTCAAAGGAAAGTAACAGAACCCAAGTGTTTCAATCCGTATTTATTAACGCCGGGGGAAGCATTCGAGTTCCCAAACTGTATATTTGAATCGGAATGAATCTTAGAACAGTCTTACATAAATAGCATCAAGACAAAATAAATGAGTACCTTCCATTGCATCGATATTAATATTATATTACAGTACCTGGGCCACCGAGCTTCGCTCGGGGTTTTTGGTCAAAAGTACAATGTTCTTTCAAAGTAAAACTAAAAACTTGAATAAATACAAAGAAAAATAAAAATAAATTATACAAAATTGTATCCGACCGCGATTCGAACCCGGACACCTATGATTGTCAATCTTGCGCCTTGCCCGCTTGACCACGATGCTTATGTCCGAGAGTGCAAATTACTGACCATATTTTGCGTGGAATAATGCAAAAAAAAAACTGCATGAAAACTCGAAAACACGTGTTTTCTCAGACATATAAGTACGTGAAAGTAACTCTGTCTTTCTGTTACCTTTTCACGCTTTAATTGCTGGACCGATTTCTATGAAATTTGGAAGGGATAAAAATATGTCAATATGTTATTATCAATGGGGATGGATATAACCTATTTTATCTCATTTATTATAATTCATTATATTCATTTGTTTTTTATTATTTGCTTTTTTATGTATCCGTTAGTATAGTTCTGATGATAAATAATGTCTTATTCTATTCTATGCGAGAGTAATCGCGAGGAAAAAGTATTAAAATGTAATTCTTATAATTTATATGCTGATAATTTATACAGATAAATAAAATTGAAATGTCTGTTGTAATGTCGAAATAAAAGCTTTTTATTGAATGCTTATGAAATTATATACCTACAATACTTGAAAACCATATTTGTCATTTGTTTACATTTTTGTCTGTCTGTTTGTTCCGGCTAATCTCCGAAACGGCTAGTCTGATTTTGACGGGACTTTCACTGACAAATAGCTAATTTTATAATAAATAACTTAGACTACGAATTAGACGAGTTAAAATTAGAGTTCGGCTCAAAAAAATTAGAATTTACCTAAAGACGCACCCAAGCGAAGCGAGGATAAATAGCTAGTATTGTAATATGGAAATAAAAAAAATGGAAAACACAAATTAGGTAAACCTTCTTTATTTATCACCTAAACCTAATAAAAATTGCAAGAGAGAAAAAAATATACATATACATAGATATAATACATAGATACATACTTAAGCACTCATAATATTAAGGAAGGCTTAAGCTCTAGCCCATTTCTGCAATAATCTTTATTCTAGGGATTAGACAAAGCTCATTTGGAATCCGCGTCAGGGATTTTGTTTGGTGAAAACGATTAGGTATTTACTTGATCCCGATTTTCTCAGTCTAAAGGGCAAGTGCAAAATATGCGTGAAATTGAAAATTTGTTTATTAGAATAATTATAAGCTGCCGAAATATTTACGGTGGTTGTACCATGAAATGATATTATAATGGGAACAGTATGGTAATTGTGCGTAAGATTTTTTAGCTATATTTTTCTTGTTAACTTCTTTTCTTTATCAGATATACATTTTTACTTTGATTTGGATAAACAAATTCAGCGAAATTGTATATCTTTTAACTTTTTATAGATCTACAAAAATAGATATATTTTTGTTCAAAAATATTTTTTTGATATTTCACCAGGGTTCAGAATATATTATATTGCTCTTTTATTGAACGTTGGTAATATATGCATATAACCTCTACTCATGAATTTCCTTGATTAAAACGCCATTTTTTTGACGTATCGACCACGTGAAGAGAAATGCAGATAATATCGTGTAATAAAGCAAGTAAACTTAGAATTTATATCTATCTATAATTTTTGGGATTTTTTTTGTATAAACATATTGATACTAGACCAGCGAATATAGACATAACTCTTTTATTACACAGCAAAATTATCATATTTCCAAGTGTTAATTCGATGAATTTAATATAAGGAGAAAGCTTGAGTATCTTTCATGGCAACGTTTCAATAGATAATTAAAGACATCTCTAACGGAGACGACACAATATATAAAGAAAAATTTAAGTAAAAAAAAATAAAAATAAAAGTCATCCAAAGAGGCAACATACTTTTGAGTATCTCATTCAATTTTCTCACAGCTATGGTGATATACTTCTATTTCATATTTGTTTTGTTGCCCTGGAAGGGAAGGACTTCCCTGACTTTTTAAGTATGAGTCAATAAAAATTAATAAAAATGAGATTGATTGATGAGGTTCCGAAAAACTTTCAAGAAAAAATATTTTAAGGAAGATACTTTGATTAACTTTTGAGATATGGGTTCAATTCCACGGTTAAATATTATTTAATTATATTCTTTATTGCACTTAAAATATGATACAGGAAAAAAAAATAACAAAGTAAACATAGTTCACAAAGGTGGACTTATCTCTAAAAGAGATCTCTTCCAGTCAACCCTGGTTGTGGAAGAAGATGTCAGCGGGCAATATAGTGCAAAAAAAAAACTAAATATATACTAGAAATAAAGGTAATAATAACCACTTATACATACATACATACATACATACATACATACATACATATATTATATATAAAAATATATAATACTATACATATATAATACCTAATGTAAAGACTACTTATACATACAAACATATATACATATACATAGTTAATATATAAAATATGAAAATAGAGAAAGGTACTGATTGATACTGTCTACATTTGTGATAGTAAATAATTTTTTAATTTACATTTAAAAACATGAATAGATGGGCTCTCATGGATGGTTTTGGGCAGTTGGTTCCATAGTACTGCGGCATGGACAGAAAAAGAATTTTGTTGGAATTTAGTATTGCTCCTAGGAATGTCGAGCATAGAAGTACTGCAAGATCTTCTGGAACGTGTAGGGATTGGTAGAAAGTTAAAACGGGAACGAAGGTAAGGAGGGAAATTTTGATTTTTATGGATATTATAAAGGAATGATAGGGTGTGCATATTACGGCGAAGACGGATGGGGAGCCACTTAAGTTGAGCACGGAAGTCAGAGATGTGGTCATATTTTCGCAAGCCAAAGATAAAACGTATGGCGAGATTCTGAAGACGCTCCAGTTTATTAAGTAGCTCCTCTGTCACATCCAGGAAGCAGACGTCGGCGTAGTCTAGAATGGGTAATAGGATGGATTGCGCTAGCATTATTTTGGTTTTGAATGGGAGAAAGTATTGGAGACGCTTGAGAGAATGAAAGGAAAAATGCATACGTTTACTTAGTTCGTTAATATGAGGAGCCCAAGACATGTCACAGTCAATGATGAGACCTAAATTTCTCACCTTATCCGAGTAATGTATAGGGATTCCAGAGTACAGGATATCAGGTACTAAGGTCCAGTCAATCTTACTTCGTAGTCTGCTGCTACCAATAATTATAGATTGCGATTTTTTGGGGTTTACTAATAGACCGAAAGATTCAGCCCAGCTTTGGATCGCAGCTAAATCATTGTTCAAAGCCGTAACAGCCTCAGGCAACTCAATTAAATTACAATGTCGGTATATGTGCAAGTCATCTGCATACAAATGGTAGGGAGAAGAAATGACATGTGAGATATTATTAATGAAAATAGAAAAAAGTAGTGGGGAAAGTACGCCGCCTTGGGGAACACCAGCTGTAAGATCCAGCCATGACGATAAGTTATCATTGGCTGTCACGCGCTGCCGGCGCCCGAAAAGATATGATTGGAACCAATTTATAACTGCGGGAACATATTAACAGTTCGTAGAGTGCCAAGAAGTATATCGAAATCAACCGAGCTGAACGCGCTACTGAAATCAAGCAAAACCATTACAGTGAGCTTAGTGTTGTCCATGGCGTACCGAATGTCCTCCGTGATGTTCAGCAAAGCGCCAACAGTACTGTGAAAAGGACGAAAGCCTGATTGGAAGGGACATAACAAATTATTCGAGGTGAGGTAAGTGTAAAGTTGGCTGTTAACGATAGATTCTAGGACTTTGGAGAGGATAGGGAGAATAGATATAGGGCGAAATTGGGTGGGGCAGGTAGGATTAGAGGTTTTAGGTAATGGGATGATAAAAGCATTCTTCCACAGTGAAGGAAAAACATTGGAAGGAAATATTATCAATAAGGTACAAACTTATTTATTCCGTTAGTAAAATATTACATATTATACCTACTCGTATGAAGAAATATTTCATTTTACTTTTAACGTAACAAATGATGAAAACCACTGGACAGATTTTGACGAAATTTGGTATGATGATAGTTGGTCCAGGTCAACATTTAGGATACTTTTTACTTCGAGAAAATATCTCATCTCTGAGAAATCTATAGTAATCGTTCAAACGTACCAGAGGACGAACACGAGCGGAGCGAGGGTGAGTCGCTAGTATGAGATAAAAACGAAAATCTAATTTTAATCTTCAATATAAATAGCTAATTTAAATGGAACTTATACTTCTATTTTTATGGCATCCAATTTTCTTAATCAGATCCCTGTCTATTGGAAAAATTCGTTTCACTAATAACTGAGCTTTAACCACGTCTGAACTGATTTGCTTGATTATATTTTTGCAAATGTGATTTTTATCAAGTAAATTACAAACGACGTCTAAAATCTTAGAAAACTTATTCTTCTTTTATTCTAAAAATACCAATCACTTTTAGTATTTATTTCATCACGAAATAAATACTTATATGTTATTTTTTGTGAACTACTCGTATCTATACTAATATGTAAAGTGGAAGAAATAAAACTATCTTTTCGGATTTTTTCGCGAATTTATTTCGATTTTTGGTTCCCGACTTTTCGAATGCCCCGTCTTTTTGAATCTCCCGTGACCATGATTGCTGTAAAGCATTCGAAAAGTCGGGAACCAAAAATCAAAATAAATTCGCGAAAAAATCCGAAAAGATAGTTTTATTTAAAATGTCAAGTATTCGCGTAAATCTAAGAAAGTATTATGGAAGAAATAATATAAAGTGCCACCAGTACCAGTTAGATTTTTTTATGGTATCCAGTGACAAACGAACAGACAGACCTGCTGGTAAGCGGTATCTGTCGCCCATAACGCCTACGGTTCGTCCACTTAGGTTTTATGTTACAAAATGCAGAACCGCAGGTGTGTTGTCACAGTGTGGACTAAGATGATATGCCTCTTGCCTGTAATTGCGCTGGCTACCTTATCCTTTAAACCGGAACACAACAATGTAATCATTGTTGTTTGGCGGCAGAAATAGATAAGGGGGTGGTACCCATCCAGTCGGACTCCTCAGGCTTGACAGAGTCCTACCACCGGTGCTGAAAAATTATATATTTTTGCACTTTAAAGCTTAGCATACGTAAGCTAAGCCTCGGGAAAAGCTAGTAATTTTTATTAATGATATCACTAATTATTAAAAGTCACCCATCTCACTGAGTTTGTGTTTGTTTGAGCTAAATCTCAGAAGCAACTGTATGTATTTTCATACGATTTTCACTTATAAATGAGAAAAGGAACAAGTTCACGAAGCAAATTGTATTATGCAATCGGAAATATACATTATACGTGTTTCATCCTCATGTGAAGTTATTTGTTCTCCACTTTATATCTCATTGGACGTGTTGAGTTGTCGTTCTACTGAAATATGAAAATTAAAGATCTGACAACACGTTTCGTTCATTTGTAGTTACCCTACTTGCTGAGCCAGCAGTCGCGGGTTCAAGTCCCGCTAGGGGCATTCCATGGACGAATTAGAGACTAATTCGTTCATGGGGCATTCATTTGTGTGATGAGCATTAATGTTAGTATTCCAGTCATGGGTGTTTATATTTATAATATGTATGTATTTAAAGTTTATATACATATGTGTAGTGTATCAACTATCTGGTTTCCATAATACAAGCCTCGTTACCATGGAACTCGATGGTGTTGTGTGAATAAAAAAAAATAGACAGGGCACTCCGATCTGTGCACTTCAGTGCACTTACGCACTAAATTATAATATATCTCCTCGACCCGTTGGCTAGTTTCAGTGAGATTGCCAGTAACTAAAAAGAAAAACCAAAAAGACAAAAAGGATATTATGTTCCTATCGTAATTTCCACAATGTAAAATCATTTCCCATAAGAAAAAACATATTTTTCTTTAATTATGATCAATCTTAAGTCGTAACGGATAAACATTGATTTTTATAGCCAAAAATTTTAATATCTATAAAGAAATCGCCATTTTGTCGTGCTGGTGACAGGAAATTAAATTTGCGGCATAGCGCTTTGAAGTCTTGTACATTCCGACTTGCCATTGTTTAGGACATTTTTTATTTCCACTTTTGTATCTTAATTAAAATATTCTATTTCACCAATTTCTGATGAATTAAACTCCGTTGTCAAATGACTTAAATCCCTTAAATCCTTTAATAATTTCGGCGTTTCCGTCTGTTATTTGTTAGAATTTGGTATTTATTGCTTGTGCTTATTTTTAAATAATAGTAGCAGAACCCGCGGCTACGCTCACGTTCAATCTACAAAAAAACTCTTTGGCTTTATGTTATACAGCTATGTGTATGTATTTGTGTATTAAGCCCTTTTTAACGTCAAACTGCTGGGCACGGGCCTCCCTTCAGTACGGGGGGAATCAGGCCGTAGTCCACCACGCTGGCCAAGTGCGGGTTGGCGGACTTCACATGTCTTTTAAAAACTTGCTGGGTTTTCTCAGACATGCAGGTTTCCTCACGATGTTTTCCTTCACCGTTAAGGCAAGTGATAATCATGTTAGAAATGATTCGAACATGAAAATATCAGAGGTGTGAGACCCGGGATTTGAACCCGCTTCACTCGGTTACCCAAGCGAGCGCGTTACCACTGGGCTACCACTGCCTTTACAGCTATGCTTACAGCTATGTATTTATATAATATTGTTCTAAAAAAATATTAAAATCGCAATTACAAAACGGAGGTGGGAAGAGGAGGGAGAAAAATACCTTACGACATATTCTCATACGTACCAAATATACAAAAAAATCTCATTAAAATCAGTCAAGCCGTTTTGGAGGAGTGGTACCACAAGCAAAGTGACACGAGATATTTATATATTAGATTTACTACTACTATTATAATACTAGCTCACGTAATAAACGATCTTAGGATGCAATCTATGTCCTTGCTAAATTTTATCGAAATCTGTTCAGCGACTTGAGAATAAAAAGGTGACAAACAGAATTACCTTCACATTTATAATATTGATATTCTCCTAGCCTATTTCGGCTACGGCAGCCAATCTCATTGAGATTAGCCAACTGCGCAGGAGATATTATAGTGCTCAAGTGTACGCGCAGACACAGGTGCACTCTCTATTCCTATCACTGTCATACTCCGGTGGGACGACCACTCGACACGACCGGTGAGAGTTAAGGCGCAGGACCGACGGCTTTACGTGCTCTCCGAGGCACGAGGGTGAAACACCGCCAACTTCCCAACTCCGGGCTGTTACTGAGACTTACTACACAGAAAGACTCAATAACTAAACTTGGCCCGACCCGGGACCCGAACCCAGGACCTCCGGGTGTGCAGCCATACATGCTAGCCACTACACCACCGAGGCAGTTGTTATTTATAATATTAGCAGGTATGTATCAGTATATGTATATAATATAAAAAAAATTGTAAAATTGTGTTACAAGGACTCTAAATTTTGTATTTTTTACAAAACCGCTATTGTTTGTGATAACTTTTTGCGATGAGATGTTATTAAATTGCACCAAATCTCTTGAAGAATAAGTATATACTCCTACATATTGCCCGCGGCTTTCACACAAGTAGATTATGTGGTAGCTCAGATTATAAGTTCGCAACACGTCAAAATTTAACAACCAATACGTATTTATAATGGTTTATTTCGATGTGATGTTCTATAAATTCTTTTTTTTGTTGTTCTCGTATTTCTTTATTTTTACTCATATATTATTGTTACAACATAAAAGTAGGCATGGTTAAAGCGTACTGTTACTACACCTATAATTCTTATTTTTTTTTAATTACCATACAGTGTTTATAAGGTCCCATTGCTCGGCACGGCCAGTCTTCAATTCGGAGAGTATTAAATTATAGTCCACCACGCTGGCCAAGTGCATGTAGGTGGTTAACATATTTTGAAAACTTGCTAGATTCTTTCAGACAAAAATATCAGAGATGCGAGAGCCGGGATTCGAACCTACTTCAATTAGTTTTCCAAGCGACTGCGTCACGATTATTTCTGCTTTACTATATAATAGTAATATCACTTCATTAGTCTGTTTTTGGGACATTAACACACGACACCAACTAGTTCCATGGTAAGCTACGAGGCTTGTGTTATGGATACTAGATATTTGGTACACTACACATATATAACTTTAAATAAATACATATTATAAATACAAACACCCATGACTGGAGTACAAGCATCCGTGCTCATCACACAAATGAATGACCAGCAGGACTAGAACCCGCGACCGCTGGTACAGCAAGTAAGGTCACTACAAACTGAGCCAAACGTGTCGTCATTATCATTTATCTCATTCATCATTACATTTATTATGATCATTCTTAATGTATTAAAATTGCATCAAAGCTTGTAAACGTTGAATAAAACATATTATGGACAGGACAAATGTTGTTCGCCAATAAAAACTGGACTTCCTTTTATTACTCGTGATATCCCTATGTATTTTGTTGTGATGTAATTAATTTAATCATGCTACTGTAAATGGGAAAGTTTCTGTGTTCTGACTACACGTTCAAATCAGTTTGTAGTGATACTTGCTATGCCAGCAGTCGCGGGTTCGAGTCCCGCTGGGGGCATTCATATGTGTGATGAGCACGAATATATATACTCCAGTCGTGGGTGTTTATGTTTATAATGTGTAGGTATTTAAAGTTATATATGTGTGTATAATGTAGTGTATCAACTATCTGGTATCCATAACACAAGCCTCGTAGTTTACCAAGGAACTAGATGGTGCTGCGTGTTAATGTTCCAACATATTTATTTATTCTGTGTGCGTGTGTGTGTTAGTTTGTGTGTCTGTTTGTGTGTGCACGTATAGACAATCAGCCTGGGAGACGTTGAAATATGCTGGCTACGTGTAAAATTTAATAATATTTATTTACAATTTTATACAAAATGTTCCAATAGGTGGCGCTGCTTGTAAGCTTTATTTATATACATTTACTCAAATCTATATATATATATATATATATATATATATATATATATATATATATATACAAGATTTTATATCATGCTCATTCATTCATATAATAGGATGAAAAATAAAAATTCACAATAAAAAATACACTTCGTAAATCCCGTGAATGTACACAGATTTTCTTCTTATCAATCCATATATAATTCTTTAGTAAACGTTTAACTAAAAAATCTTACGTAATCTGACAAAACTTGCTGTATTTCAAAAAGTTCTTTCATTTTACTATTGTCCAATCAATTAATGGATTTAAATTGCATCGAAGCTCTCGTATGAATAAAACATGTTACGGCGAACGGTAGACAAATGGTGCCCTGACAATAAAACCTATTCATCCTTACATTCCTGTTGAGGTAAAAAACTTTGTGACACTGGTCATTTACATTTGCATAAAAGCTTTAAGATAACAGAATATATTATTGCTGTGCATAAAAAAACGATTTTTATACGTGTCTACTGTTCTGAGATTTTTGTAGCAAAATATTTAGTATTTATTAAAAAGCTCATGATGATACTTTTGTATAGGTATTGTCTATGCTTATACTAAAATTCTAACTGAGTCGAATCTATACATAACTTTTTTTGGAAATTTTATTTAAATTGTCATTATTGTCGATACAGAGGCCGAATCTATACTATTTACATTTTTTGTCTGTCTATATGTCTGTCTGTGACTGCATCACGGAAAAACCACTGGAGGGATTTTAATGATATTTGGTATTAGGGTCTACATATAGGATACTTTTTACTGTGGGAAAATATCTCATCTCTGAGAAATCTATACTAAACGTTAAAACGTAAGTAGGAACGAACCCGCACGGACAGAGGGTGAGTTGATAGTTTTAAATAAAACTAGATTTTCGGATGTTTTTGCAAATTTATTTAAATTTTTAGTTCCCGACGTTCCGAATATTTTACAGCAATCATGGTCATAAAAGTAACCGTCTATTAAAGAAAAGATAGTTTTATTTAAAAAGTAGGCTCATTTTTATTGACGCAATCAGAGTCACAGGCAAAAACTAATTTTGTTAAAAGCATGAAGTTCGAGTTTGCCTCAGTTCCTGACTTACAACTGACATGGGTCACGTAGTGAAGTTAGCGGTAGAGCTACGAAACTACACCTTAAGAACTTGGCAAGTATTAGCAACTTTTAAAGTTGATTAACCCTGTCTTGACATGATTCCTTTCTAACTTATACTTTTAATACCTATTGTGTTATTTACATAATGATATACTTAACTACAATTTAATTATAAAAAATAATTTAAAAAAGTCTTTATTGGATGAAAGAACATTTACCACTTAAAAAGTACGATAGTGACTACTTTAGCCTTTTACTTTTACGCCCAACTCTAGAAATTACATACATATCAATGACGAAGGGTGAAATTTTAGCAGAGGTAAGCCGTTCCAAAAATATACAATTTTTATATACGTATTAATTATATATATATATATATATATATATATATATATATATATATATATATATATATATATATATATATATATTATAATATTCCAAAAGAACACTTAAACATTTAAAAAAATAAATGTATGAAAAATTATAGCAAAATAATTTTAAGGTAAGACCTCTCCGTATGGACCCTTCGCCACTGATACATATTTTAGTTCCAAAAACTGTAACCCCAACTATCAACTATATTAACTATATTTAATCTACTATTTCATCACTCATGCTATTTATATATCTATACATATAATAAAATTCTAACTAAACCGAATCTGTACATTAGATATTTTTTGGAAAATCTTATTGAAATAGTTATTATTATCGATACTAAGGCCCAAATCTATAGTTTTTAGAATTTTTGTCTGTCTATCTGTTACCGCATCACGGAAAAACCACTGGAGGGATTTTGATTAAATTTGGTATGGTGATAGTTGGTTATCCGGGTCATTATAGGATACTTTTTACCGCGGGAAAATGTCTCATTTCTGAGAAAAAATACAAAAACTGCAATGTAAGAGTATACTACTATGTAAAATTAGAATTTGGTTTTTGGTCATCTGAACGCGGAGACGTGGGCAATGCTAGTACATACATATATACTATTGCTACCTTTTAAAAAACTACTATCACCCTTTTATACACTATCATAAATTATCTCTATACTGCAATGTCACTAAATAGCATTGATCAGTAGTGACCAAACCACGAGATAGAGCTAGTATATTAATAAAATTAAGCTATGCACGGCTTTGTTATATCCAGTATCACTATATAATTAACAAATACCACAAAATGTAATCGGGTTGACGAAATTTTGTGACCACAAAATTGCAATTATGTTGAAATAGTTAATGCATTTGAAATAAATAACATATATAATGATGAATTGTTTAGATCTATCAATATCTAATATATAAAATTTCCATGTCATAATGTTTGTTACCGTACTCCTCCGAAACGGCTTTACCGATTTTTACCAAATTTTATATGCGTATTCAGTAGGTCTGAGAATCGACTACTATCTATTTTCCATACCTCTAAGTGATAAGGATAAGGGTGATCCTCCCAGACCCCACCCCAGGGACGAACCCGAGCGGAGCGAGGGTGAGTCGCTAGTAATATATAATATTCTAGAACTAGATCTAGATTTTCTAGAATTCCCCACTTACAGATTCAGATGAGTCTTTTTTAACTTTTGCCAGAAGTATAATAATATTATTTTACATAGAAATCTCATATATAACTACATGTTAATTATTAAATGATTTTGCAAACAAAAATTATTTAGCATTTAACCAATTTGAAGTAACCCATTATGTTATTTTTACATTTTTAATACAAATTATAAAAGCCCACTTAAAAAAGGCAGTGGTAGCCCAGTGGTAACGCGCTCGCTTGGGAAAATGAGTGAAGCGAGTTCAAATCCCGGGTCTCGCACCTCTGATATTTTCATGTGCGAATCATTTCTAACATGATTACCACGTGTCTGAAAGAGAAGGAAAATATTGTGAGGGAACCTGTATGTCTGAGAGAATCTAGTAAGTTTACAAAAGACATGTGTAGTCCGCCCGCTCTTGGCCAGCTTGGTGGACTATAACCTGGTCCTATTTCATAATATTAAAGGGAGGCCCGTGCCCAGCAGTGGGACGTTAAAAAAGAGCCGAATACTCGTATATACAATACATTCAAATTATACTTAAAAGCCAATGCAGCTGAAAAAGAGTAAGTAGAATTTATTCCATTCGAACCGCCATATGTGTAATTTAAGAAAACACCATTAATAATTATTCAGGGCTTTTATTTTTTTTGTAACTATTACGTAATATATATTATGTATTTATATGTGGTATGCCTAGCCTACAATCTTTTAAATTCTTATTGGTTTTCACCATCGCATGACAAATTTCTTGGTGCCAGTCAGCACAGATTAAATATATCTCAAATATAGAATCTTAATTGAAATAAAATCTTATGATACTTATCCTTTATAAATCAAATATAGCACAATATACATTAGCACAATATAAGTATAATGTGTATTATATTACTTCCCAGGCAAGTGAAGTAAAGCAGATATTTTATTCATTTATGCATATATGGAAATTCATGCAGTGAGCGTTTTGACCGATTAAATATACAGAGTGTCACAATAAATTAAATGTCCACCCACTGAACAATCGATTTAGGAAGAAGACCTTGAGAGATGATTTTAATTTTTTTTCTAAGCACACGTTGAGTTGCAATAATTGAATTGAGGTTAGAAAAATACTTTAGCTTCTCTCTCGTCCACTGCATGGTGGTTTCTAAACTAACCGTTTAAAAAACGTATGGCTGAGCCTTTTCAAATGCAGGAATCCCTACTCATGTGGAACTACTCTGCTGTTTGGCGCGCAATTCAAGTACGGAAGTTACCGCGCCGCACCCTGTATATGGGAGAGTCGGTTATGTCTTACCACATTCTACTTAGGCAACAATATTGAGCGCGCAACTAGAGTATTATTTAGTGTTGCCATCATGAAAAAACGTGTTGATTAGTAGAAAATCCAGAGGTGATACGATATAAATACCGGTATGATTTCGCCGACTCCCCTACATTTTAACAAAATATTGGTCAAAATTTCTAGTTATAATAAATTAGATTAAACAAAAACTTATTAGTCATTTTTAGTTTAGTTTTGGGACAGTAAATATCATTACATAAATTGCTATAAATTATAGATTCGTGTAATTTTGAGCTCCTTAGTATCTCTATGTTTTAGCAATAATCTATTGTTGAATGTAAGACTAGTGTGATGACAGTGACAACCCAGTGTTGAGAAGTAGAAGATATGCCTTGAAGAATTAAACTATCGATATCTTTACATATCAATTGGTGGAGTTAATTTTAAGTTATCTTTCTGCGCACTCCTTTCTAAGTACGAATCAACTTTTCATTATCAGATTAAATAGAATTGTTCATGACAGCAGATCCATACTAAATATGTAGCTGATATAGAAGAAAAACAAATTTAGAATGTTTCATAAATATTATAAATCTACGTACTCGTTTATATTGTAAGGGGCGCACTCAAGCGAGTTTTTCCAGGCGAGTGGGCCGGGTAGTGTCTTAATAACCCATATACAAAATATAAAAAAGGTCGCAAAATTATTTGAATTGTTTCTTGTATAAAGGAAATAACTATCAGAAATTATAGATATTAAGGCTCTGAAGATCACTATATCATCAATAACTTTTACATTAAACTCAAAACACTCAAAAACACAAAACATTCTTTAATTAAACTTTTACAAGAAATTCAAAATAGAAAGTTTTTACTTACACTTATTTTTGTTTTCACTTACACTATTGTATCAATATACAATCCATAAAAATTGCAATAATTAAAGAAAAAAAAATTAATTTTCTCATGACATTTCATCAGAATTATTCCTCCTTACTATGGAGGGTAGAAGTAAGGAGGACCATCTCAGTGTATTAAAAAGTGTCCGTTAAAAGGGAGCAAATAAAGATGGCGCTATAGAAGCAAGTGGAAGAATTTTAACAGGAGTTTACAAACATTAGAGTAGGATACTAAATTAAAAAAGGAAATACATTCTTTTTGCATTAACAACAATAACAGCATCAAAATAACAAAGATGTAGCAACAAAATTTCATAAAATATAAATCACTATGTACGTTATTTCAGGCAGGTTATAAATTACGGTTGACTACTTAAATAGTTCAGATTTTAAATACTGCATATTTCTTAACTACAGAAGTAAAAAAAATATATATTTTTCAACCCAGCACACTTCACTCTGTTTGTAAGTGCTAAGTTCATATCATTTTCATTTCCTACACTAGCGCTATTTCGGTGAGTGTTCGAACAATAATTTGCTGTTTACAAGTGGACACATTTTCAACTAATCCCCATACAAGATGGTCCTCCTTACTTCTACCCTCCATACTCCTTACTAACTTACCCCTTATCGCTAATATAAGTCCTTATATATTTTGAATATTTTAAAATTTGGAATTTGGACCATTAGGCGGTTTTCTCCTCGTAGGCAATAAATTATAATCTTTAAGAAACAAAGTGTTCACCCGGACCATTCTTCTACAATATTATAGCAAAATCTTTTACAATTTTTTTTAAAAAGATCATCTTGTCTTAATTTTAACACGGCCTCTGTTAAATGAATTATCGTCCGCATTCTCATATTTCTGACAACTTCGTAATTGAATTACTACCCGTGGGACTAACTTCCAGTTTAAGAAGCCATGATTTATAGCCCCTAAGCTTATATTTTCATTATCTTTACCTTGCGGAAATAAGTGTTAGACATTATTGTGATGAAAATTTTCGTAGATGCATCCCTTTTTATGGAAAATAATCAACTCTAGAATAATCTAAAGAAGTAGGTACTAACTAACAATAGAAGAATCTAGGTGTTTTGCTAGTATTGTTTATTTATGATTTAAATCAAAAATGACAAATAACTAACTAGCCAATTGGCATTGCCAAATTTCTTCCAGATCCGTTTAGCCGTTGATTAAATAACAAGTCATCCATTATATTAATTTAATAATAATTTGGGATAAATATGATGCTTATATCCGAATTATGCAAGCTGTGTCTTTAAAGTAGAAGTAAATGTCACTTTTTATGTATGATATTTACTAAGGCAAATCTGTATACAATATTTGTATGTAAAACTGGTTTAAAATTAACTTAAAATTAAATATCCAGTCTTAAAGCAGATTTTTCCTTGAATAATTAGCGGTTTGCGCCTTGACATGGCATACAAATCGTTTTAATTCCCTTAAGCGGATTACGACTTTATTTCATTTCATTTAAATTAAACCTTATCTCGGTTACTAGGGATGAAGAGAAAACTAATTTTAATCCGAAGAATTTCCACGCTAATTGAATATCATCGCAATAGAAATGGTAATGGATAATTCCATTTTTTTTACTGAACTCGTCCAAAAATTGCTCTATTCTTTTATGGATATCCGATGCAATAAATAAATATGTTGGGACATTAACACACAGCACCATCTAGTTCCATGGTAAGCTACGAGGTTGCGTTTTAGAATGTTCTTTAATAATAATAATGTCCTCCTGAACAATTTTGGCCATGGTGACCTAAATTAGGCACGAAAATAATGTTATTAGTGTATTACGATCGGAAAAGCTGAACTGGAAATCCAATTATTTTCATTTATAACTAGGTTAACCAGTTGAGTTCAATATTTAACGCTGATGGTAAAGCATTGATGATATTTGCTATTTATGGCTATCCCTAAATAGAGATTTTCATCTCGAGGTATGGTATAAAGTAGAACGTGATATAAGACAAAAAGCTAAAAAAAGTATTAGCTAAAAATCTTTTATTTAATCTTCTTCCAAAAAAGGGGAGATTATATAGTCGGCCTGGATTATTTTACTTTCCTAACTTTCAGTTATTTGCCACTTAGATATAATTTAGAATAATATTTCATATAAAAGTTATATAAAATACCATAGCACCCTATAATTTTTATGACTATTTTTTAGGTGGCATCATAAAAATTAGACTTCTTGATGAACTGGATAATGGTATCTTTTTTTCAATATGGCGGTAAGGACAGTGTTAACACATAATAAAAGTCACAAACTCAAATTATATAAGACAGCAAATATTACGGTAAAATTTTAACCTTCCAAAAGTATATTTCAACCGGATTAAAACAAAAAAAATCAATTTCAGACTAAATAAACCCATAAAAGATTTTAGTATGAAAAAATAAATTTTCCTTATTGTTTCTAAATTCTGAACACATCTCGCACCTGCTTATGTATTCCTTACTATATGGCAACGAATCGTATAAAATGCAAATGTTGCTACGAGTGATTCGCCCATACATCACGATGCTTAGACTTAAGAGATATAAACTGATATTTGTAAGGAAAGCCTTCAATTATGAAATGAAATTCTATTCTTTAAGCCTCCTCATCCATCGCCTTCAGACTATTTCAGAATTAAAAAGATAAAAAGGGAATATTATACAAGATTGTTTTTAAGGATTTAGAAGTTAAAAAAACATTTTTTGAATGATCATTAATGGTCATCATCATAATTAACCTTATTTCTGCTAGACATAGGCCTCTTGTATGTCATGTTACTGAGTTCAATATTCAACTCCACACAACCAACCACTACCAGCCACTTTGCGGGTATTATCTCTCCACTTAGCTTGAAGGGATACACTACGTTTGCCTAGCCTTGGTCTGTACTCTAAAACCATTCTCTGTCGATCGTCCTTTTTGCGACAAATGTGACCAGCCCACTGCCACTCGAATTTACTTATTTTTTGGGCTATGACGTAACTTTGATTCTCAGTAGGATCATTTCATGTCTTCGGATCTTATCCTTCAGATAAATTCTATAGAGCCATACAGACATCTAAATATCTTAATGAATCACCAATCTACTTGGTAACATTGCAAAGACTTAAGAACAGACCAGGTTTCCATAGCGTCAGTCTTTCTCTTAGTCCATAAAGGCTAAGCGTATGGGGTTATTATAGTCTTTTTTATTCTGTATAATCTGTCGGACTGCATTTGTGTGGTCTATGGTGCCGTATCCTCTTCGAAAACTAACCCGTTTCAGAGGTTGCAAATCGTCAAGTCAACGTGTGAGACGATTCATGATGGCCCTTAAGAATTACTTGTACACATGACTTAGGAGAAAGATAAGCCGATAGTTTATCAGAAAGGTTTTATCTCCTTTCTTAAAGAACAAGACAGCCATATTTGTGCTCCGTATCTTAGGAGTTCTCGACGAAAAAGAGAATGCATTTAAATGGTCGGTTAACAATATTATAACTTCATTTAATATTTGTTTTACGTATTTAACATTAGTTATTTAAAAAAATAATTAATTATAATAGCATTCCTAAAGTAGCCTAAGCTTTTAAATAGTAGATAATAAGTACTAATTACTACTTTTAATTTTATTCTAAGTTCACAAACCGTTTTATACTTTTATGGTCAACGAGATATACGACTGCTTTACACGAAATATATTTTGGTAGTCCCATAATCCACCGTGAAATTGCACCTAGCTTTTTGGAACTATAAAATTTAGAGGAAGCTGGATAAGTACAATTTTACCAACTAAGAGGATTGTCTATATAATCCGTAACTGGAATAATAACAGTTAAGTTTATTTTACAAAAATAATGAAAATAATCTTATCTGTTGATATTGTATTGTATTCAGCCCTTTTTAATGTCCAACTATTGGGCCTTCCGACAATAAGAGGGGGATCAGGCCATAGTCCATCATGCTGGCTAAGTGCAGGTTGGCGGACTTCCTGTCTTTCTTAGGTTTCGTAGGTTTTCACAAGATATTTCCTTCACCATAACACAAGTGATAATCATGTTGGAAATGATTCGTACCTTAAAATATCAGAGGTACGAGACTCGGGATTTGAACCCGCTTCACTCGAATTCCCAAACCAGCGCGTTACCACTAGGCTGTCGCTGCCTATCGATACTGCCTGTCAATATGCTAATAATAAAATTAAAGGTACCAACATTTTTTTTAGTTATTTTAACTGTCGAAGATGTAAAGTTAGGTCCTTCAACATTATTTCCAATTTTCTATTATTAACCTTATTATAATATTACGAAATATCAAATATAATAAATTAAACTGAGTTGAAAATGAATGATAATTTGATCGGTTTAATATGGTAAGGTTTTAATAGTACATTTTTTTGGTTTGACCACGAATGTAACCGGGATCTTATTTATATTTTTTCTGTAGTTGTTTTTGCTTCCTAAATCTTATTAAAAAATGATTTTGTGTCCATTAAGAGGTTTTATAAATTAATAAAAAGATTTGAAATACATTTTTTTTTAAATAATTACAGTTCAGATTGCTTTGGTTTTTGGTATTATTGCCATTGTGTTTAACTTCATTGTTCGTTTTCTTTTAACTTCTATTCTTTGTGGCCGCTTCAATAAAGTCCACGTGAAAGTAACGACTTAGACTATTGGAACTTCATAAACTTATGACGTAAGCTTCTATTAGAACCATTTTTTAATAGCAATCATACTTTACAAATGATAAAATTAAATCAAAAAAATCTGTAATTCTCTATGTATAAAATTCTGGTGTTCGCACGTTCGTAACTATCTTCCTAAGTGGCTTGATTCGATTTTTATGAAATTTTTGTGTGTATTTATGAGGTAGGGAATTGGATGGTTTTTAGCTATAAATATTAATGTATATAATATAATAGCTGTTCATGAAAAGTGGCACTGATGTAGAGATCTATTTTTTTTCAATTTTTCGAACAAACCAGGGCTGGGACAGGACTACGTCTACCTAAAGTTAGTATTATATATTTTTTAATTAATCATTATTTGGTAATAGTAGAAGTTGATTTTGATAATTTTTGTTTATTAAAAGGACACTGAAGAGGTACTCTTGCACTAGTTTATACATATTTTTACAAACATACATACAACACGAAGAAACGATAAAACTAGTTACAGTGATATAAGCTTTTTACCAGAAATATTATCACTACAAGCTAACGTAATCTTAATATATATATATATATATATATATATATATATATATATATATATATATATGTATGTATGTGTGTGTATATATATATATATATTGTTTTTCGAGAAAATAGTGAATAAAATCCAGCTTTCACAGTTTAAGTGGGATAACTGAACTGTTGAGAGTCTGTGCAAAGTAGTGCACTGGAATTTCAAATCAGAGCGGATTTAAGAAGCGAAGTAATAGTACAAGAGATTGCATTGCCTGTTTGCTCAATGCTGTTGTAAAATGTTTAAACATTGAAGAAAAATAAAGAATTTAATGATTTAGATCATATTAATCAAAATACTGTTGATGACATTACTTTTTGCCGTAAAATTGTTCATACAATTTTATAACATTTTTTTTATATTGGTGACCTTAACATTTTTTTGGTTAACGCGAATATTTGGGAGAGATTCTAGCGTGACCATGATTGCTGTAAAGCATTTGAAACGTCGGGAACCAAAAATCAAAATAAATACGCAAAAAAATCCAATTTAAATGATGATCTTGTGACAATTTTACATAAACAAGTATTAATATAAACAAGTTGTAATACAACAAATTTTATTTGTTGATTTTTGTAGAAAGTTGGATTTGAAGTTACATCATCACTACATAGTATATGACAAAGTCGCTTTCTCTGTCCCTATATCCCTATGTATGCTTAAATCTTTAAAACTACGCAACGGATTTTGATGCGGTTTTTTTTAATAGATAGAGTGATTCAAGAGGAAGGTTTTAGTATATAATTTGTTAAATTTTTGTATACATTGGCTAAAATATAACGATATTTGTTGGAGGTGTCGGAAAAAATAAGACGTCTGGGAGCTTTCAACGAAAACGCTGCCTAAACCCTTTGAGAAATAACAAAATAATGTATGGTGGAATTGTGTATCTTATATAGGTCTACAGAAAAGTCCGCGATGGCATATGTCTATCTCTTAAGGATAACATACTATATCCATTGTAATTTAAAACGTACCTAGGGACAAACCCGAGCGAAGCGAGGGTGAGTCGCTAGTCTGTAATACGCAGCGGTTTTTATTTTGTATACTTTCTTATTAAAATAGATTGTTTTTAAGAAAATCAAGTCAAAAAATTACTCAAAAATATTAGCAGATCTTGATCCGTTCGGAATTCACTTTACTTTATGTACTCGTATTTTAAGTTACTTTTGCAACATACCTACTTGTGTCATATCAGGATCATTGGATATATTCCTTAAGACCTTATCGAAAATAGTTTTCGATTAGATTACTGTCTCTACTGTTTAGAAGTCGGTCAAAATATATTGCTATATTACGTGTGCAAAAATTTAAATCAACAAACTGACAAGCTAACTTTTTAATATATAATATTTTTAATGAATCATAATACATACAAGACATAACAAAACTCTTTTGCTTTTACTTCGTTGTTCTAACTAAAGGTAAATGTTTATGAACACGGTCTTCTCTCGGGAGTCTTGAAAATATATTTGAGGAATAAATAAGATATGGATGTGCTATCAAGTTTCCTCAGTCCATTTTAATAAATATATATATATATATATATATATATATATATATATATATATATATATATATATATATATATATATATATATATATATACATATATCTCTGTATTAATATAAATAATTATTATATTAATCTATACTAATATTATAAAGAGGCAGAGTTTGTTTGTTTGTTTGAACACGCTAATCTCAGTCTTCATTAATCGTATTTCAATTATTACAGAAGACTTCTGGCCGCACATCGTTTTGCTTCTGTCACTTTTCCGCCATTTTTTGCTGACGGCTGGCAAATAAACACTCCGTCTACTCTCTATGTCTATGGGTTTCAAGTAGGATATGTACGAAAAATTATTATATTCTAGCATAGGATTTCTTTTTTGTATTAATGCTTGTTGAGTTTCTCGCCGGCTCTATTTAACAGAACTATCTTCTGAAGCTGTGGTACTTGTACTGTTTTTTAATTTAAATTGATGATACAAAATTTCTTGCACGCGTCTCGAATAAAATATATTTTGTTTGATGATTAGACAATGTCATTTTTCTTAAAACTGACCAATTCTTACTTATTAATGCCAAATCTTTTTTACTTTGTCTATTTTAGTAATAGAACTATATATATATATATATATATATATATATATATATATATATATATATTTATATATATATATATCTTATTCCGCTAAATAAAGAGTTTTCCATAGTCTATTATTCTGGTGCAAAAAGTCGAAAAAAACATACCTACGATGGCTTAGAAAATACATAAAAAGCAAAATTTCAGTAAAATACTTAGTACAAACGGAACATTATATGTATATTATTATATCATTAGATATTTCAATCACACTCCTACTATTAGAGCTGAAGTAAATAAAATTCTAAGAAGTATACAGAGAAATAAAATACATTTTAAAATTTCGATTAATGCCAGCCAGTTCGTTGCGCTGATTTTAAAAATTTCCAATAACACTAAAACCATTTTATGAACGGCGCAAAATGAAGTATATAAAAGCATGGAATTGTAAATCTTTGCACGAGTATTTGAGTGGACCAAGTGAGAAGAATGCGACGTGCTTTTTGCTATATTGTTAGCTCGGCTAGGGTCGAATTTTACATTGTTCTGGCTTATTTTGTTGAAAATTTTAACTTGTGATACCTAGTTCTCATTTTTTATGTGTGAAATAATTTTGTCTTGTAAATATATGCTTGATAGAGTTTTAGTAAAAAAAAAACATACACGCGTTGGTATCGGAAAAATATGGAATGTTCAGAAATCAGAATTATTAATCCATACTTCCCTACTAATATCCATACTAATATTATAAATGTGAAAGTATGTTTGTTTGTTTGTTTTTTTGTTTGTCCTTCTTTCACGTCGAAACAGAGTAACGGATTGGCGTGATTTTTTGTGTGGAGATAGTTGGAGGGATGGAGAGTGACATAGGATACTTTTTAACGCATTAAATTATCGCATTCCCACGGGAAAACACATTACAATACAAAAAAAATATAATCATAATTACTTGAAACTTGATATTAATGCTATTCAACACAATTATGATGAAATAAAGATTTCCGGAATAAAAAATGTCCTATTGCAGGCCTACAATAATGCAATCAACAAATGGATATCGGGTGTACCTACACTCCATTAATATATAATAAATATTATTTTGTATAAGTAAAAATTATAAACTTAAAAAAAATTAAACGAATTTAATTAAATAAAATGTTTTGTTCATTCTGTTATTGAACGATTTTAGTCAATTGATTGTTTCGGGTAGTTTATAAAAATGTGACACTGTCCTAAACTAGCTTAGTAAATCAGCTTCTTATTAATCAACTTTGGTGAAATTAAGAATAAGTCATAAGTCAGGGTTGGAAAAGTGTTGTGGCCGTGATAATAAAAAATAGTGCAAGTGAAAAAGTGTTTTATTACTAATCGCCTACCCAGTTAGTTCGGTGCTAACACTATGTCCTTCCCAGGGTCTCAAACTATCTTCTAACTAAATTTCATCTAAGTCGGTCCAGTAGTTTTTGAATTTATTCGTTACAAACATACAAAAATATGAATCTTTGCTCTTTATAATATTAGTGTAGATTTAATAAGTAAGAGTTTCATCTTACTTGATGTAGTCTAAAAATACTGCAGCCACCGCCTCACCATATCTTACTAATATTATAAACGCGAAAGTTTGTAAGAATGTATGTATGGATGTATGTTTGTTACTCTTTCACGCAAAAACTACTGAATGGATTTTGATGAAACTTTGCAATAATATTGCTCATACATCAGAATAACACACAGTTACTTTTTATTCCGGAAAAAAATACGGTTCCCGTGGGTTATATATATTTTTTATTGCATATTAACTATGTTACCACTGGGCTACCGGTGCCTGTGCTGAATGTATAGGCTTAGGTTAATTGTTAAGCCAGTCACGAGTTAGTTAGCCAAATAGTGGGAGCGGCGCGGGCGTGCTCTTCATAACATTAGTGTAACGTGAATAGTGTTATAATTGAAATGAATTGTGGCTAAGAGCAGCCATGAATTATAAGATAACATTTTGAAATATGTATTAATATCATTTTAGCTAGGCTTCGTACAAAAATTAATTTTATTTTAACAAAGCTAAAATAAAACTTTGTAAAAATAAATGTGTATAATAAAATTACATTTTTTTTTGTGGAATAATATGTTTCACTTTTCACAATGGTCAAACACCGCTAACTTCCCAACTTCGGGCTGTTACTGAGACTTACTAAACAGAAAGACTCAATAACTAAACTTGGCCCGACCCAGGACTCGAACCCTTGATCTCTCGATGTGCAGCCGTACTTGCTAGCCACTACACCACCGAGGTAGTTTTATTTAGTATAGTAGTATATAGTAATAATGTATAATATATACGAATTATTAACATTGTAACAATAAATGATGTCCTTCCGATTTCGGCCACGACGGCTAGTGTCATTTATACGAGCCAACTGCCCAGGAGATATTATAGTGCACAACTATATACTAGTATAGTGCACAAGTGTATAGTAGTATAGTGCACAAGTGTTAAATATAGTGTGTACACGCAGACATAAGTGTACTCACTATTCCTTTATCTGTCATATTACGATGGCACGGTTTAACACGGCCGGTGACATATCAGGTGCAGGACCGGCGGTTTTATAAGCTCCAGGAAACACAGCTAGCTTTCTAACTGCAGGCTGTAACTGGGACTTTCTTAACAGAAAATTCTTCTTCTTCACTTCATCTTGAACGCACTCAGCGAGCTGTCTTAAAGCTTATGATCTCTAAACCCATGGATTTTCCCACCGCAGAAGTATTTTCTATTTGTAAGGTACTCTCAGTCCGCAAACTATTTATACTTAGAAGTTCACTACGTTTTCACTTCCAGTTACCCTTCAACAAAGAATACTTAAACAATAAGTGTAGATCCAATAGAGTCTGCTCCTCGAGACCTAATCGAACAATGATGGCTGGACGTTACCATTTTTTCCTAATGCCACTTTTTTATAATAAAATAAATAAATCTATTAATTTATACCCACTTACACTAAAAATGAAAAATGTAATAAAAAAACCGACCCGAGACTCGAACCGAGGACCATCAGATATACAGCCGTATAAACTAGCCACTACACCACCGAAACATCTACAAACGTAGCAGTAACAGTATATAGAGAACACCTAAACAATCTTGGGTTCCATCGCTTTATAACAACTTGTAAACTAAACAGTATGTAACCGTTCTATTTGGCCTAACCGTTTCGAAGCTTTCAATCTTATTCCAATAGGAATAAAGGTCTACTTAAAATGTACTGTCTACAGCCTGCAATCCATCATTGTGGGACGCTCGTTAGTTATCTGTCGACTAGCAACATAATTAGTGTTACGTGGTTATGTAAACTTAATGTTTTGTCATCTTATGAGTTAAAGTGTTTTGTGAGAAAACAGAAGTTAACAGAAGAAAATTTATGTATTAATAGACTTTGATTTCTAAATTTCTGAATATAAAGTAAATTATAGTATGAAAATATTTAAAAATATGACTCAAGTGTAGGGAATTTGGTACAATCTAAGTGTGGTAAAGTCTTTTCCGATATAGAGCGACTTTATGAAAAACTGGAAGACAGAATGTGACAGTATCTATACTTAATATTATAAATATGAAAGTGTGTTTGTTTGTTCTTCTTTCACGTCGAAATGGATCGACGGATTGGCGTGATTTTTTGTGTGGAGATAGTTGGAGGGCTGGAGAGTGACATAGGATACTTTTTACCGCGGGAAATTATTTCATTCCCACGGGAAAACACGTTAAAGTACAACCCAAAAAATATTTATGATCAGAATTACTTGAAACTTGGTATTAATGATCTTCAATAAAATTAAATAAATACGTATTCTAGCTTATATGTGGGATGAAAGTTTGCGTAAAACTACCTTCTTAGAGATTTTTTGTAGTTTTACGGCGAGCGAAGCCACGGGTTCTGCTAGTCTATATATAAATAGACAAACATCAAACAGTTCAGTACCTGTTTTTTTTAAGTTTTGATCCAATTTTTTAAGTATTCGTAGCTATCGAAAAGTTTTCGTGTTATCAATTTTTTTTTTAATATAATTATTGTGGTCGAATTTTGACCACCTGACGAATCTTAGTATTTTTTTATCTACTCGGCAGAAACCTGTCTAAGTTAAAATTCAATTGTATACAGGTGATGAGAGGTGAGAAAGGTCTCGAATAAGTAGTTTCTTATTTCTTCATGTGTCTTTAACATGGGTACTGAACCCATTAAAACGAAAAAATTGAGCTTTTAGCAAATTGATTAATGAAAGCAGAAAGTTGTAAGTAAAGCTATTATATATTTAACATATTGTGTAAGTCTTTAGCTAGTATTATACTGATGATGTTCTCCTAGCCGATTCCGGCTACGGCGGCCAATTTCATTGAGACTAGCCAACTGCGCAGGAGATATTATAGTGCACAAGTGTACGCGCAAACACACGTGCACTCTCTATTCCGGTCACTCTCATATTCCGGTGGGACGACTGCTCGACACGACCAGTGAGAGTTAAGGCGCAGGACCGACGGCTTTACGTGCCCTCCGAGGCACGGGGGTGAAACACCGCCAACTTCCCAACTCCGGGCTGTTACTGAGACTTACTATACCGAAAGACTCAATAACTAATAAACTTGGCCCGACCCAGGACTCGAACCCAGGACCTCCGAGTGTGCAGCTATACATGCTAGCCACTACACCACCGAGGCAGTTATTATATTATAGTACATACTGTATAGCATATAATCGAAAAACAATACCCTTCTTATAAGACAATCGGGTAAATCTACACAAAACAAGATTTACATGAAAAAAGGATCATATTAAAATTAATATTCAGAAGATTTTCACACCACGTTCGTTTCAAAAATAGAAAATGATATTAACTCTACCAAAGGGCTCGTAACATCACGCCGCCATAATATCCCATGGGTGAAACCGAGTTACCTGCGTCAAATATACCATTTTATGTAAAAAATGATAAAAATACGTGATTTTATTTAAATATTATGAAAATAATATTTCTTATAAAACTTAGTAAGAACAGAAATGTAGAGATTTGAATAAAAGATTTTTTTAACTAATTTAAATCATATTATTATCTAAAACTTTAAATATTATTTCATAATCATAATGTTATAGTTTCTTCTTTAATTATACTTACGTAATGACGACAGGTTTGGTTCAGCATGTAGTGATTTTACTTGCAGTGCCAGTGGTCGCGGGTTCGAGCCTCGCTGGGGGTATTTATTTATTAGTGTGATGAGCACGAAAGTTTGTCCAGTTATGGGTGTTTATATGTATAATGTGTATGTATTTAAAGTTAAAAGTCTCGTAGCTTACCATGGAAGTAGATGGTGCTATGTGTTAATGCCCAACATATTTATTTATTACTAGCGACTCGCACTCGCTCCGCTCGGGTTTGTCTCTAGTTACGTTTTAACGTTTAGTATAGATTTCTCAGAGTTGAGATATTTTTTCGCAGTCAAAAGTATTCTATATAATATGTATGTTGACCCGGATAACCAGCTATCATCTTACCAAATTTCATCAAAATCTGTCCTGTGGATTTCTCTGTCTGTGAGACAGACAAACCGACAGAAAAAATCTAAAAAACTATAGATTCCGCCTCTGTATCTATAATAATGACTATTTCCATAAGATTTTCCATAAGATTTTCCAAAAAATATTTAATGTACAGATTCGATTCAGAATTTTATTATATGTTTAGATGTAGGACGTAGGAACGTGTTTTATTTTAACCCACTGCTTTCCAGGTTATGTTAAATCATGAATATATATATATATATATATATATATATATATATATATATATATATGGTGTTACTATAATTTTTCTATGAACTATAAATTATTATCAAGAAAAAAAGATGCAATTATTTTTCTTGAAAACTATATGGAACTAACTACCCATATATGAATTATCTGATCTTACTTTAATTTTTATTACATTTTACAGGCTACGCAGACCAATGGAAAGCGTATTTTGAGCATTATTTCATCGCTTGGAATCTATTTATAGAGATAAGAAAACGAAACTAAATGCAACGAAAACATTTATGCGTTAGATCGTGCGAATAAATATAAAATTCCAATTAAATCTACTAATATATTCTATTATAAAATATCAACTTCACTGGGGTGGTATGAAAACAAACGTTTACTCAAAAAAACTTAAAAAAAAAACCGACCGAAAATATCTCATTAGGTATCTATTCTAAACGAAAACCAGTTATTTTAGTTTAGTTATTTTTTACAATTTAGTGCCTGGAAGTCGTTTTTTATTTTGTTTTATTTTTCCATTTTTAGTGTAGGCGTAATAAGCAGGTAATTTGTAAGAAGAAAGATTTTTATTTTTTTTTAAAAACCGCTCGATCGATTTCAATAAAATTTAAATGAGTCTTTCTGGGAAGTATACCCTACGAAACAAAAAAAATCCAAATCGGTTCAGGCGTCTCCCAGGAATCGGTGAACACACATAAAAAAAAGAAAGATTCCGATAAATTGAGAACCTCCTCCTTTTTGGAAGTCGGTTAAAACGTAATTAAATACACAGTTTTTTATGCAAAACAGTTTTAAAAAGTTCAATTCGCGTATATATTTACTAACGCAATAATTATCGTAAAGTGTCGCAGAATACGCTTTATTTTTCTTTTAAACACAAATATGTACCGGGTCGCTTCCCAAGGGGCTAAGTTAACGTGGTGTTGTAAGTCTCTCGTAAAAATACAATATATCGTAATCATTACTTATTTTTTACTAGTATTGCCCGCGACTCCGCCCGCGTTCAGAGGACCAAAAACAAAATTCTTAGGTTTTATATATTAGTACACTCTTACAATGCAGTTTTTGTATTTGTTCTCAGAAATGAGATATTTTCCCGTGATAAAAAGTATCCTATATGTTGACCCGGATAACCAGCTATCATCATACCAAATTTTATCCAAATCCCTCCAGTGGTTTTTCCGTGATGCGATAACAGACAGACGGACGGACGGACGGACGGACGGATGGACGGAGGGACAGACAGACAGACAAATAATCTAAAAACTATAGATTCGGCCTCTGTATCGATAATAATGTCTATTTCAATAAGATTTTCAAAAAAAATATTGAATGTACAGATTCGGCTTAGTTACAATTTTATTATATGTATAGATTTTCATTTGGTTTTTGGTTGCTATGAACGGTAAACTTGATAATGTTATGAAGATTTAAGCATTTATCATGAGTTCGATTACTGTAAAATTATTTTTGGTTATAGCCATTATTTTGGATGTTGGTAAAATAAAAAAGCTTAATAAATAGCCATATTGAATAGATCGAAATTAGGCGACACTTAATTTTTTGGTATCTTTAGACTTATCATGACATATTCTCAGGATGAATAGTTTAAATGAATTTTGAAAGCGAATTAAGACCCTTATAATTAAATGAATAAAAAATAACATAGTACTTAATACAATACTATTTTTTTAATAATAATATTTGATTGTTAATATTTTCAACATTTTTTGATGATTAAAAAATAAGTTAATAAGTTTGAACTTCTTATTCCTAGATGGCGCAGTCTGGATTTTCTGAGTTATTGATCTAAATTCTATTTATTTTGTTTTCGCAAGTGATACTAAGTTTACATATTTAATATTACAAGTGTGTTAGTTATGGGCCAAATATCTTTTTCTTCAAAACGTAATGAAAAAATAACGTTTTCTAAAAAGAAAAACAATCTATTCAATAAAAAAAAAAGTTCCTTTGTGAGTTACGGTGGTTAACGGTTCAATTCTTACTCACTGCTTCGGTATTTTAAATATCTCTGGACCTCTAAGGCTATTAACAAAGATGTGTTAATTTGTTCCTCAACAGGTGTGGTCCATCTGCAGAGGATGCTATTTGTTACATCCTACGTTTATTTTCGTAAAAGATATTTTCATCTGCATTCTGCTTATAATGGCTGAAGAGGAATGCTTCATATCTAATAATACATTGCATTCGGACGAGTAAGGTCAGCACAAAATGGTTAGGTTAGGTTAGGTTAGGTTAGGTTAGGTTCCCCCCCAACGTGCGTTCACCTTGTCGTGGTGGGGGGGCTCAGTAGTGTATTCGCGAAGCCAAGAAACGCACAGGGAGGTGGCCCGCTTCGGTGGGCGGTGGGAGGCGGCCTTCTTCGGAGGGCGGTGTACCATGCGGGTTGCTCCTGGTACTTCTCTGATAGCAGAGTGGACCGTGGAGCAACCCCATGGTTGTTGTGGTCTGCTTCGGCAGACCTGCCGTCGGGGCGTCGTAGTTGAATGCGTAAGCGAACCTGCGACGCCCCATTAAGACGGGGGAAGGTTTTGTTGGGTTTTAGTGGGTAGTACTGGCTTCGCCGGTGAGTCCGGTGAAAAAAAAAAAAAAAAAAAAAAAAAAAAAAAAAAAAAAAAAAAAAAAAAAGGTTAGGTTAGGTTAGTACTAAAGTTTGACATTCATAAAAGTCTATACTTATATATTGACTTCACTCGAGGTTATATTTGTTGAAACTAAATTTTATCGACATCTTCACAATGTATGGGTCACATATACATATTTACTATACAAATAATCTAGGTATACTTATAAAGAAATTCTAACGGAGTCGAATCTGTATATTAAATATATTTTTATTGAAAATCTTATTGAAATAGTAATTATAATCTATAGTTTTTAGAATTTTTGTCTGTCTGTCTGTGTGTCTGTGACCATATCATGAGAAAACCAAAGGACAGATTTTGATGAAATTTGGTTATAATAGCTGGTTATTCGGGTCAACATATGAAATACTTTTTACTGCGAGAAAATATCTCATCTCCAAGAAATCTATACTAACCGTTAAAACGTATCTAGGCACTAACCCTCGACTCACCCTCGTGAGTGACGTAAGTCGCTAGTATAATATACAAGTAATATAATACTTATACCAAAAAGTAAACCTTATCGGCTACCTAAGAAAGTTTTATCATAATATATTAATACAAAAAGTTTCTACGAGATAAAAATACACGTAGAAAAGCTTAATTTATTTTAACTATTTCATTTAACAAGATACTCTTGTCATCTCGGAATGGGGGTTCCCGTACTTGAATTCTCCGCGAGAGGGCGCTAGTGTAGAGTGAGGTCTCTAGAAATGTCAAATGACACTCAACGTTTACAATTTGCAAGCTTTTTATATCGGATTTTTACTAATTTTGATGATTATTGTAAAGATTGTATTCCATTATCCATTCTCGATTAATTTTGGCAAACACGGTACGGCACAATAAAACTTATTGGTTTAAAAGAAGAGTTAAGAAAACGTCAATATTTTACTTATTTGGTTATAATTAATTATTTAAACTCCTGATAGAACTCTTTTCGTGGTAACAATTATAATTATTATATTAAATTAATTTGCTCTGCTGCACTAAAAAATACTTTTCAACGATAGCGATAAGATCTCATTCGCCAGTGGCGCCAGCTGGTGCCACTAGAAATGATAGCCATTCATTCAGATCATTCAGTTGAGATTGATATATAGACTATATTGTTCATGTTGAAAGCTAATAATACACACGTATATGGAATCCATAAACAAATATAATCGTAGAAATGCCAGCAAGTGTTATGAACAACAATAAAAGAACGCCTGGAATTAAATTTTGTATGACATCCGTATATTGTACAAAATGTACGCTCGTGAAAGTTGGAGAATAAATTATTTCCCATTTCGTTCGTATTATTCGCGTAAGTCTATTATTATATGAAACACGCGTTGCAGTAAGAATTTCCTTTGTAGACACTTTCAGTTTCAACGATAGAGCATTTACTAAAGTAAAGATTTAACTGAAGTGGTTTTTAAGACTTACTTTGTAGGCGACTAAACTTTTACCACGGTAGTAGAAATTCAAGCGATTCTAATTTGAAAAATCAATGGCTTTATCAATTCTCGACTTCAATATCAACAATTTCAATCTATATACCACAAATATTTTGTACACTAATACACGTACGGTTTTTTACAGGGGTGTTTATGTGTATCTTTTAATGGTCATGAAGGCTTAAACACTTAAAGATAATTCTTTAAACAGTCTGTAAAAGCAGCCATTTAACATTTTAATAGAAACTTTTACGGCAGATTAATATTAGATAATAGGTAGCAAATAAAAAATATTTTTTTTAGTAACTAAGATCGAATGTATAAATATGTAAAATAAATAATATGTATTGTAAGGTAAGCCATGGTAAGCTACGAGGCTTGTGTTATGGATACCAGATAGTTGATACACTATACATTTAAACTAACTAACTTTAAATATATAGGTACATATTATAAATATAAACACCCATGACTGGAGTATAAATATTCGCGCTCATCATACAAATGAATGCCTCCAGCGGGACTTGAACCTGAGACCGTTGGCAGAGAAAGTAGGATCAATACAAACTGAGCCAAAAGAGTCGTTAAAATGATCGATATTTTTACTTTAAAACATGACATTTTAGCTCGAGTAAATCGCTTCATAATATTGTACTATCTACATTATTGATATGCAAAGCTACTAAAATTCAAAATTATCCAAATTTGAATAAGAAGATAGTTGCAAAATATATAAGACAACAACAAAAAAAAAAATTGGCAAATTATTGGCACAAACTAGTTATTTACTCACGCTTTGCTCCGGTGCGTCTCTAGTTACGTTTTATATATAAAAAATAGCTATTGTGCGCGTATCTTAGTAAATAGGCCATGTTATTGCAGATTTTTCTGTAGGCTTTTGTAAGACCTACAATTTTCAAGTATATTGTTTTGATGTTGATCTTTAAAGTTTTAGCCACCGTCTAAGCTCTAGCAATTTTGTACAAAATATTTACAAATTATATACAAAAACCTTCCTCGTTTATCGTTTTTTCTTTTAATTAAAACCACATCAAAATCAGAAGTTTGTTTTGAACCCAATACCCATTTACCCATACGGTCCTATAATAGGCGTACGTAAGTAATTTATGTTCCAATAGTTTCTAACTCAACTTCCTAAGAAGCTCTAAACACTAATCTTTTAACCCAATTAAACCCCGAAATGGCTGGTTTAAATCACATCGTATAGGTTACAGCAACTCCTCACCCTTATTACCTACGTTTTAAGGACTATTTTCGTTGACATATGTAATTTGTTCAATGTGAATGACGTCATTAATCTCAATTTATATACCTTTGGTGTAGGTAGTGAGGCATATATCAATCAAACGATCGGAGTGGCAATTAGGGATGTTTTACGATAATACTTTTACTTAGTTATTCATTTAATTAGAAATATCTATACTAATATTACAAAGGCGTAAATTTTGTGAGTTTGTGAGGTTGTATGGGGTAATCTCTGGATATACAGAACCAATTTAGATGAAATTTGGTAAGAAGATAGTTTGAGACCCCGGGAAGGACGTAGGATACTTTTTATCCCGGAAAACATGCCTTAAGGGGGTGACAATGGGGATGAAAATTTGTATGGGGAATCAACCTAGAGACGAATCCGAGCGAAGCGAGGGTGAGTCGTTAGTATTACATAAACAATTAAAATCCGAAATTGGCTTATATAAGGTCTTTTTTTCTTATGTACTTTCTATTTCTATATGTAGCTGTGAATTTTGGTTTGAAAAAATAAATAAAATAAATAACTAGTGTTCGCCCAGTGGTCGAAATTTGACCATTTCAGTTATTGAAAATTTGAGGAAAATCCTTCTAAATCCTTCCAGCCAGTGAGGAGACTTTTTTTAAGGTGTAAAAAAGATAAAAGAGAGATAAAAAGACACAAATAAAACTTTTCGCATGCTTTTGAAAGCAGTTTTAAAAAATAATGATTATTATGTGTTTAAGTGACAAAAATATTATGATAACTAGATACTTTTTAACGGTTAGTATAGATTTCATAGAGATGGGATATTTTTCCGCAGTAAAAACTATCCTAAATGTTGACCCGGATAACCAGCTATCATCATACCAAATTTCATCAAAATCTGTTAAGTGGTTTTCTCGTGAAGCGTTCCCAGACAGACAGACAAAAATTCTTAAAACTATAGATTCGGCATCTGTATTAATAATGACTATTTCAATAAGATTTTTCAACAAATATTTAACGCACAGATTCGACTTAGAATTTTATTATATGCATAGATAATAAATACTAAATGAAGGGAGGCCCGTGCCCAGTAGTGGCACGTTAAAAAGGGCTGTATACACAATAATAGTAATACCCAGGCAATTACATTATGTGTAGAATGTATATAATAAAATAATTACATAATATATAGTATACAATCGACCAGGACTAATAAAAAAACTCTTTTTGATAAATTTTAATATATTTTTAATAAAAAATACTTATTCTTATCTTACAATATTTTCAAATTTATAAAACTTTTTCCTTAACACAAAAAAGTTTCATCATTTATTGTTATTATGATATAGTTAAATATTTCACCTTTGGAGAAAAAAACTATAAGTTTTCTTTTATTTTAATTTCTTACTTCAAAGGTATAGTTGAACTCCATCTCTTAATTAGAAGACCCGATTTCACCAACAACCCATAAGCTACCACCTACGTATGGGATCCCTAGCTTAAAAGTCCCTAAATTAAATTTCGTTTTACGATCGTCTTTAAGCCCATATTTCGAGCACCTAAATTTAGGGGGCCTATTCATATTTAGTTGACCCCTAACTCAGCTCTAGTTTTAAATACATATTGTAAGAGCAAAGTTCATAGTGACATGTAAAGTGCAGTTGGTACTCAGAAAACCAAAAGTACGTATAATAAAAGTAACGCTTTCAGTTTGAAGAGCAATTTCCAAGTAAAACGGAAACTGTACCATTACTTAAATAAATATAAAAATAGTCTTCCTATATCTGGTAATCCCTTTCTGTAGAACAAACACATTACCACTTTTATTTGACGTCGGTACTTTTAAATAAAATACGATAGACTGAAATTGCTTTTGGTTTTAGTTAAAATCTACAATCTTTTGTTTTCTTTTGTTGTAACATAACATGTAATATTTAAGTTTTTTTGGATTATGTATTAAATTTTAAAACAGAGGGTTTATATCATTAGAGTGTGTTTGATTTTTTTTATAAAGGTATGTGATATCGACTTTAACAGCTTTAGTATAGATATTACTATTACCTACATTACTATTTGCTTCACGATTTTATGGATTTTTCTCGATTGCGTCAGAAGCAGGGTTATGTTTTTTTTTTCCCCCCGAACGTGCGTTCACCTTGTCGCGGTGGGGGGGCTCAGTAGTGCCCGGCAATCCAACCGGGCGCGAAGCCAAGAAACGCACAGGGAGGTGGCCCACTTCGGTGGGCGGTGGGAGGTGGCCCTCTTTGGTGGGCGGTGTACTATGTGGGTTGCTCCTGGTACTTCTCTGATAGCAAAGTGGACCTTGGAGCAACCCCATGGTTGTGGTGGTCTGCTTCGGCAGACCTGCCGTCGGGGCGTCGTAGTTGAATGCGTAAGCGATCCTGCGACGCCCCATTAAGACGGGGGAAGGTTTGGTTGGGTTTTAGTGGGTAGTACTGGCTTTATTACGCCAGTGAGTCCCACACGTCGTGCGTAAATGCATTTCCCAACGTTAAAAAAAAAAAAAAAGGGTTATGTTTTTCGAGTGTAGTTTGTATGTATTTATGTATGTATGTATGTACGTATGTATGATAAAAATATATATAACTTACGTGCTTAATTGTACTCTATACCTTAGTGTTCGTCCAGTGGTAGGAATTTGAAAATTATCATTATAGAGAATTTAAGGAAAACTTAAATATATTAACAGAATTTACACACACACACACACACACATATATATATATATAATACTGTTTTGAAAAATATTTAACGAAAAAAAAACAGATAAATGTTACAAAACAACTCTATTAAGCATTTTCTAAAATTAAAACAGTCTAAAAAGCAAATATTTTAAAACGGCAGTGCAGTTCTATTAAAATATATATATATATATATATATATATATATATATATATATATATATATATATATATATATATATATATAATCTCGCCGAGAGTAGCAATCTGCCCAGGAAATATTGTAGTTTACAAGTGTTTGCGCAAACACAAGTGCATTTCCTTTTCCTGTTACCATCAAATTCGGATGATAATTCGACACGACCGGTGAGAGTTAAGGCGCAGAACCGACGGCTTTACGTGCTCTCCGAGGCACTGGAATGAAACATCGTCAATTTCCCAACTCCAGAAAGACTCAATAAATAAACTTGGGCCATCCCGGAATTTGAACCCAGGACCTCCAGATATGTAAATGTTAGCTCCTAGACCACTGAGGCAGTTATACAATACTTACTCGATATATGATGTTCATATTAAACGAAAAAAATTGACGTAGAATTAGCAAAACAAATGTAACATATTGTAAGCCGTTAAAATATTTGATAAAAGGTAGAAAACATGCTCGATTTTATAAGCCGCTTACAAATTTTTCAATTAATGTGTGTATGTATTAAAAATACACGTGAAACACTCGATACTAGAAATAACTTCAGCTTTAATAACAAAAAGTAAATTACTCATCTAAGTTATATGTATGTATATTTGTGTCTATCCGACCGTCATTTATAACCCACTAAACTGAAATATGAATTATGCATAGCTTATAAAATATATAGTATCATGTAATGCTTATGTTTTCTTAATAGATTTCATTATTAATAGGAGCAATATTTGAACAAGCCATAGGTACCATTTTTAAATGTGAAACCTGAATTTTGGTCAATTAGGATAGCCCCAAATGCAAGAAACACTATCAAAATTATTAGAATTCTTCAAACGTATAAACGTATTTTTTTTGTATTTGCTTTAAAATAAATAAACAATCAAAGTCTGGAGAAAATAAAAGTTGGATCGATAAGCTATTTCTAGATTTATTGCACACACGAAAGAAGAACACAGAAGATGAAAAATAAAGAATGATAACATAAAGGCTAAGAATAAATAATAAGTCATTTATTCCTAGCATAAAGGCATCGGTCTTATTGCTATGAGCAATCTGTATAAGGTTAGTAGAATCGTAAATGGGGCAGTATAATATATCTATACATATGTACAATTATTTTATTTTATTATATTACATTAAATAGTTTTTGGAAAATCCTATTGAAATAAACATTATTATCGATACAGAGACCGAATCTATAGTTTTTCGAACTTTTATCTGTCTGTCTGTCTGTTACCGCATAAAATCACTGGAGAGATTTTGATGAAATTTGGCATGTTGATAGCTGGTTATCCGGGTCAACATAATATAAGATACTTTTTACCGCGGGAAAATGTCTCATTTCTGAGAAAAAATACAAAAACTGCAATGTAAGAGTATACTAATTTGTAAAACTTAAGAATTTGGTTTTTGGTCATCTGAACGCGGGCGGGGCCGCGTTCAATGCTAGTATTATATATTAAAACGAAACGCTGCGTAATGTCGCGTAACATCGTGGCACAGCGTGTGGTCTCTGTACATTAGTTTTGCTACATTAACTTACGATTAAACGATGATACCCGTGATGGATGCGCGACGTTGACGAAATCAAATGACTTAATAATATATTTATCTTGTATTTTACTCTTTTAATTTTCTACTTCGGTAATAGGTCACTAGGTCATGGCTTTATTTATCTAAGCAAGAAATATTTGGTTTTATTTAAATTTCAAATTGTTATATTCAATTAACGTTACGTCATGTAATATTGATCAAGGTAATCTTCTATATAAAGAAAAATGAATGTTCGTATGTTTGTCCTCTATGCGTTCCTGAATTATAGTTCCGATTGTGATGAAACTCTTGTAGGTTATGTGGCTAGCAAGTACGGCTGTATATCGAGAGGTTCTAGGTTCGAGTCCCGGATCGGGCCAAGTTTAGTTATTGAGTCTTTTTGTGTAGTAAGTCTCGGTAACAGCTCGGAGTTGGGAAGTTGGCAGTATTTCACCTCCGTGCCTTGGAGAGCACGTGAAGTCGTCGGACCTGCGTGTTAACTCTCACCGGTCGTGTCAAACAGTCGTTCCAATGGAGTATGAGAGTGACAGGAATAGAGAGTGCACTTGTGGGCGCACGCTTGTGCCCTATAATATCTGCTGCGCAGATGGCATGTGAGACTGGCCGTCGTGGCCGAAGTCGGTCGGTCATTATTGTACCTAATTAAAACTTCTGGCATCAAAAAGGTATTTTTAGATGAGCATTCATGCTTAGGAACGCATCCGACCTAAGCGAGGTCATATCACTTAAAAGATAGTGTTTTTTTTTAATTTTATATTAGTTTTATAAAAGAAAAAAAAAACACATATATTTACAGCATATTTTCCCAATTTTTCTTTAAAAAGAATATAAAGTATCCTATATCATTTTTCAGCCCATTAATTTTGTAATCGAAATATTGTGTACATCCGGTCGTTGCTACAAAATTGGGATAAACTAACAAACATTACAATGATATAACTGTAAGGATTGGGACGTTGGTTTTAAAGGTTAGATTTGGTAAAGGTTTATTAAACTAAACAGTAAGGTAAAGTAATTAGGCATAGTGTTAATATTTTTCGATGACTATGATGACATGTTTGGCTCAGTTTGTAGTGACCCTACTCGCTGTGTCAGCAGTCGCGGGTTCGAGTCCCGCTGGAAAGCATTTATGTGATGAGCATGAATGTTGTACTCTAGTCATGGGTGTTTATATTTAGAATATGTATGTATTTAAAGTTATATGTGTGGTGTATCAACTATCTGGTATCCATAACACAAGCCTCGTAGCTTACCATGGCACTAGATGACATTGTGTGTTCATGTCTAAAGAAATAAATATATTTTAAGAAAGGTAATGAAAGGGCTTAAAGGCCAGAATATGTCGTTTTATAATCCTTGAAGAATAAAAATGTACACACTGCCAGTTGGACACTAATTTGTCTAGTTCTACACCTATCGATATGAAAAAAAATGTTTTCAAATTTTGTCTGTTTGTATTGAAAACGCCAAAGCTTGTTAATAGCTACTAAATGAAAACAAAAAAAAGAAGTAAATGTACAAACAGAGGAAAAATATATATCATAAAATTCTGAGTTTAATCTATACATTAAATATTTCTTGGAAAATCTCATTGAAATAGTCATTATTATCGATACAAAGGCCGAATCACGAGAACGCATCACGAGAAAACCACTGGAGAGATTTCGATAAAATTTGATACGGTAAAAGCTGGTTATCCGAGTCAATATATAGGATACTTTTTATTGCGATGAAATATTTCATCTTTGAGAAATAATATAGTTTATAATCATTGTCTGAAAACACAACATCCTTTGAATAATTGTAAAATTAAAATATACTGAAAATTATTATTATTGAACGAAAAGTTATCACTTAAAAGTGGTCTTCCTAATTATAACTGAATGTTAATATTTTCTCGAGTAAATATTGGGTTTCAAAGTCGAAAGCCTTTTGAAATACAACAGTTTTATTTATAAAATTTATAATGCTATGGTAATAAGTTACTTTGTTTGGAAGATGTTCTTCAACTGAAAGGGTTTTTGTTTCACTGTTTTGTTTATCATCTTGTGGTATATATTTCGTGCCAACACACACAAAAGAGAACATCACAAACTGTTTTTATATTTTACTAGCATTGCCCGCGGCTCCGCCTGCGTTCAGATAACCAAAAACCCTATTCTTAGGTTTTACATATTTGTATATATATTTGTATACATTGCAGTTTTTGTATTTTTTCTCAGAAATGATGTATTTTCCCGCGGTAACAAGTATCCTATATGTTGACCTGGATAACCAGCTATCATCATACCAAATTTCATCAAAATCTGTCATGTGGTTTTCTCGTGATGCGGTAACAGACAGACAGACAGACAGTCAGTCAGACAGACAAAAATTCTAAAAACTATAGATTCGGACTCTGTATCGATAATAATGTCTATTTCAATAAGATTTTCCAAAAAATATTTAATGTACAGATTCGACTCAGTTATAATTTTATTATATGTATAGATTAGCGACTCACCCTCGCTTCGCTCTAGGTACATTTTAAATTAAAATGGATATAGTATATTATCCTTAAGATATAGACATAGGCCATCGCGGACTGTTCTATAGACCTATATAAAATACACGATTCCACCGTAAATTATTTTGTTATATCTCAAAGGGTTTAGGCAGCGTTTTCGTTGAAAGCTCCCAGACGGCTTATTTTTTTCCGATACCTCCAACATATATCGTTATATTTTAACGAATGTATTTTGTTTTTTTTTTTATACTATTCTGAATAGTTAGCAAAGCAAGCGTATAGCAAGTGCTTGACTACGTTCCACCTGATGGTAAGTGGTAACGCAGTCGTAGATGGTAAGTCGCACTAATTCAGTAGCCACCTATTCACTCTTGCCTTGAAGACACCCATGATGTAATCGGACGGAAACACCGACGCCGGCAGGTTGTTCCAATCCTTAGCCGCACGTATAATGAATGACGTTGCGAAACGCTTCGTCCGGACGGGTGGAATGTCCACGACATAAGGATGGAGACCAGCCGTTCGTCGGGTTGTCCGATGGTAGAAAGGGGATGGAGGAATCAAGCCGTGTAGTTCCTGCGCACACTCTCCGAAATGTAACCTATAGAATACACAAAGGCTGGCAACCCTACGTCGGTGATCGAGGCTTTGTAAGTTAGCTTTTACCAGCGTAGGATCACTAATAAGCCTGTGAGCACGCTCGTAATTCATATTGGGGCGAATGTCCATGCCCAACAACTGCAGACGGTCAGTGTATTCCAGAGGCACATTACGGAAAGTAGGGGTCAAGGTAAATGGACTCCGTTTTGTTGTGAACAGGCACGCCTGTGTTTAGGTGGCGTTGAAACTCACAAGATTGGCATCACCCCAAGTGGAGACTGTCCTGAGTGTGAGATTCAACCGCTCTACCATGGCCTCTCTTTCGGACTGAATATGATCTCTACTGGCCCGAGGATTCGGCAGGTATCTCTCTACAATAGTGCTGTCGTCTGCGTACCAATAGATACCGGGTATAAGCAGATCGTTGATATGCAGCAGGATCAAGGTATGTATACAAAAACTTAACAAATTATATACTAAAACCTTCCTCTTGAATCACTTTATCTATTACAAATAGCGCATCAGAATCCGTTGTGTAGTTTTAAAGATTTAAACATATATAGGGACAGACCAACAGCAGGAAGCTATTTTGTTTTATACACTATGTAGTGATTGCTATTAATATTATAGTCGAATCTAAAGAGTATTTAGTAAGGGAAAAAGTAGTTATTATTAAAAAATAAGATTAGCATTAGCAAGAATGATTCACTCAATAAAGGTTTCGTAAAACCAAATATTAAAAAAGATATGGTATGTTTTAGTATTCTGTATTTGTAACATTAAAATTATAATAAAATATTTACATCCATAGCAAATATAAGTTTTCAATTTAAAATAAATAAATAATGTTAATTTTGTAGACTCTAAGGCCTAAGCTAACAAAATGTGGAAATGAAAATATCTCATTTCTAAAAACCTACACAATATATTTGATGAAACAATGTTCGTTGGAAAATAATATTTTGAATCACTTTTAGATAGCGCAATTAATTGATAAGTATTAAATGATAAGGCATAGGCAGTAGTAGCTCAATGGTAACGCACTCGCTTGGGAAACCGAGTGCAGGGTGTTCAAATCCCGGGTCTCGCCTCATCACCTCTGATATTTTCATGTGCGAATTATTTCCCACATGACTACCACTTAAGATAAGTGGAAGATGAAACTTGCATGTCTGAGAAAACTTAGCAAGTTTTCGAAAGACATGTGAAGTCCGCCAACCCGCAATTCCCCACCGTGGTGGACTATGACTTGATCTCCCTGGTATTAAAGACCCATGCCCAGCAGAGGGACGTTAAAAAGGGTTGAATACATATTTTTATTAACATAACACAGATGATATCTGAAAATAAAACTAAATAACAGGTAGAAGGTGAGACGCCCTTACCTCGTAGTAACTAAAAATAAAATCTGGAGTTGTCCACTTGCCAAGAATTACGAATGTAGGAAACGATTTCTACACAAATATATACCTATTAGATATGCAAATAGAGAAAGAAGTATTTATTTAGTAATATTATACACAGCCTAATCAAATAATGATTTAATTTTAGAAAGAAAGGAGATAGATGAAATGAGAAATTTATATAAACTTGTATTGGCTTTTCATAATGTTTGTTCAAAAATCTAGTATTATGTTATATCCACATTACACTATTATTTATATTACTGGGTTTTCTGTTTTTTACTCGATTATAGGGCTTATGACTATAGGATTGGATACCTGCATACATAAAGGTGAATTAGAATATTATTATTACATATCTTTGTAACCATACCAATAATATATTTTTTTACAAAAATAAAAAAGCTAACTGCGTAAAAAACTTAGATTTGGCCTCTGTATCAATAAAAATGACTATTTCAATAAGATTGTCCAAAAATATTTAATATACAGATTCGACTCAGAATTTTATTATATGTATAGATTAAAGTGTCAATATTTATTCTGACAGTGTTGTGGTGTTATGAACATTTAACTGTCCGTAACGGCACTCAAACCCCCGTCCTTCGCCAAAGCGGCAGAATCTCTAATCGCTTCATCGACCGTCAAGTATAAACAGAATTGAACATTTCACATTTTATTTCATCGCCATTTCGTCTCCCACGTCGCGTTCTCTGCCAAGCACGTGCCAAGACACATTATGGTTGCAATATAAAATTTAAATAAGTATCTTTAAAACTACAATTAAATACTAATATTATATACAGTTTATTTTTCCTTCAGAGTATTTTAAGAAGTTTTCTTTGAATTCTTAATCTTCATTTACAAGTGCTTTTTTCTCGTGTAACTTGACGCTTTGCATATAACAAGTATTTTATTTATAATATATATATATATATGTACATTAGGTATATATATATATATATATATATATATATATATATATATATATATATATATATATATATATATATATATATATATATATAAACCTAATGTACAAGGATATAAAATTCATAAATGTAACTCAGACAGTTATCTACTTTTAAATTTTATAAAAACCGTTGATCATTGATAAAGTATCTCACTTCCAAAATACTAATTCTATCTCGGGTTGATTTTTTGACATGAAAATTTTATTCTTGACCTAATTATAATTTATTCATTGAATTAATATATATTAATTCAATGAATAAATGCAAAATGGGGTCCCATTTGGTGTAACAAACATACATACATTTCAATTAAATATATATTCCTGTTTGGATTTGGATAAAAATTATTATAAAAACATGTTATTATATTTAAAGTCTCGAAAAAGCCGACGCGTTGAGCGTTGTGATGTCATGTTTTAATTTGTGGTAATTTAATTAAGAATACGAAATTCTGAATTATGTCGTGTGGAAAGTGAGCAGTGAGAAACCACACCAACGTTATAAATAAAAAAATTAAACATTCTGAGAGAGTGTTTGTTATTCCTTTATATTGTAACGACACATTAATTTTAATTGACACAATTATTTTTTTATACAGATAAGATATAGCTTTTTTCTTTAACTGGGTGTTTATTTATTCTTTACTAAAAGCTTACTTACCCTTGCTTAACTCGGGTAGGTTCCAAAGTGTCGTTTTCCATACATTATATTACTATATTTCACTTTATTTAATTGATAAAGCAACAAAATGATCATTTTACCGACTTAAAAAGTTATAATTTCTGACAGTACCATTTATCCAAAAAGTACTAGATACACAATCAGCGACAAAAAATGTCTTCAAGGAATGAGCGCTCATATGAACATTTGAGCGCACTTTTTATTTATTTTTTTATGAAAACAACTAAGCGTTGCATTTAAGATTCAATGATACAAAAGTGGACTTATCTCTAAAAGAGATCTTTTACAGTCAACCAAAGTTTATGTACATGAGAAATAGTGATAAATAGTAAGACTTAAAGAGAAAATGCATGGTTGAGGTACTTTTAGACTGTAAAGGATAAACATTTTAATGAAAAAGCAGTAAGAACTCAATTTGCCTTGCCTACATTATCTACCAGCATTGGTTCTCTCAGACATGCAGGTTTCTGCACGCTGTTCCTTAACCGACAGTCGAGTGGTTATCAAGTTGAAAATGATTCGCACATGAGAATGTAAGAGGTTCGAGACCCGGGAGTTGAACACGCTTCACTTGGATTCCCAAGCAAGCGCGTTACCACTGGGCTACCACTGCTTTACTTTAAACCGTATTCCCATACAAATTACGATATATCTAACATAGAACACTTACAGTTTTATTATGATACTCACCTACGCTTACATATTCTGAATGTTCTATCTTTTTTTAGATTTAGCAAACGTGTATTCGCAGACGGAAGAACCCAGTATCGTTTTGTTAGGCGCGCGCACTACAGTAAGTGTCTTGTAGACCTTTAACATATTTAAAAAAAAACTATTAATAAAACGTTTTGGTATAACTTTATAATAAATTAATAATATCGCATAGATAATAAATAAAAAATAGCTATTTTTTTTTTGGAATGAAATATGGGTGAAGGTCTGTGGAGTTTTCAATTTGGCGCGAAATTCGGTTTTCTATTTTTAAACTGGATAATGTGGTTGTGTCTTAACTGTGTTTTGTGATGTGTTGATTAATTAATTTTTAATTTATTAAAACATATTTTTGGTAAGGTATAATATCGATGGTCATATGATTTGGGTTATCATATTTCTTACTTGGAAAAAAATAAATATTTTTTATATTTAGGTTAAGATTATTTATTAAAACCAGTTTTAATTTTAACTTTAAAAACTTTAAAACCTATTATTTAACTAAAAATAGTACATCTTTTTTTTATTTCTTTGTTTCACTATCTTTATTTATTTAGAAAGTCTTATGAATGATTTTTTAGAGAAAAGTGGTAAACTACTGAATTTAAAAGTTTCGTTCCCGCAAGGCTCTAATTAGTTTAAAGAAAGTTCTCTACAACTCTACACACACACGCGGACAGGCACAATCATACACACACACACACACACACACATACACATAAAAACGCGCTCACGCGCACGCACAATTTTAAAAAATGTGCGAAAATTTCGCATTTGTAATAGTTACGTGATTATAGAAAACACGCAAAGCCAAAATAAATAACTAGTCATTTAATATAGCTTTGGGAGATAGTTAATAGATTATTATTACAATTTCCAGTGACAGAGTAAGCGCGTACAAAACTTATTAATGCCAGATTGACATTGTATAATTACACCAGAATAATCAAATCGTTTCATATAACACGAAATAATTTTGAAGCATTTAACATAAATTACTGGCAACCACGTATACTTAGAACTTGACACTAATTAAAATTAAGTGATCTAAAGACGTGTTATTAACAATTTATATCGAATATACAATATGAAATTATTGCGCTACTTGTAACATAGTTGAGGATATTAGGAGATGCACATATACTATCGCGGACTTTTCTGTATGTTCTGTGCTCACCCTCGCTTCGCTTGGATTCGTCCGTAGGTTGATTCCCCATACAAATTTTTACCCCCATTTTCACCCCCTTAAGGGGTGATTTCCGGGAAAAAAATTATACTATATCTTTTTCAGGATCTTAAACTATCTTTTTACCGAATATCATCTAAATCGGTTTAGTAGATCCAGAGATTACCCCCTACAACGTTACAAACTCACAATTCACAAACTTTACTTCTTTATAATATTAATATAGATGTATAGATAAAATTGTAATGAATTTAAGATATGTATATAATATGCAGATGAAATCAGAGAAATTAACTGTATATCTACAAGTTAATAGCTTAAGTTTTCATAAAAAAAAGTATATATCTATCTATATCTATACATATAATTTCCAATAATATATGTATAGATATTAATAATAAAATGTATATATAATCTAATTCTAACGCATAATTTGTAAGATTTTATCGTTTTCTACAATTCTAAGATGCAATGTTTGTTTGAGAGATTTTTTATCCTTCTCATATTGATTAATTCGATAAAATTGTGATGGTGTACTTTTTTGCATTTTTATTTGATTCAATTCCTGGATCAGGTAAGTTTTTTTTCAAATAATTACAGTTATTATTATTTTTTAAAATAAAGAATGATTTCCTTTAAGTAAATCTTGACAACTTTAATATTTAAGGTACTTTCCTTGCATGTACTATCGATTTGTTCCACCCTGTATATCAACCGTTAAAACGTATCTATAGACGAACCCAAGCAGAGCGAGGGTGAGTTGCTAGTATATATAATATAAATTAAACTCTTTTTCTGACAAGTGACTATGAAACAAGGAAAACACATTTATACTTACAACATTTATATATATGACTTTTCTAAGCTTTTGGACTCGAAGGACCAGTAAAAGAAAACAATAAGGCAAAACTTTAATATTTCCAATATATTGACAATTGTTATATGTAAATTTCACAAAAGATATTGTCAAGAGACGAAAGAAGATACGTATAGGGAATAAAGAAAAGCGTGGGAAAAAAAAAGATAAATGGTAGCGCCAACGAAAATTGAAATAATATTAGACTCAAGTTATTTTTCTAATAGTTGATAATGATATCTATACATATAATAAAACTTTAACTAAGCCGAATCTGTACATTAAATATTTTTTAGAAAATCTTATTGAAATAGACATTATTATCGATACAGAGTCCGAATCTATAGTTTTTAGAATTTTTGTCTGTCTGTCTATCTGTTACCGCATCACGAGAAAACCACTGAACAGATTTTGATGAAATTTGGTATGATGATAGCTAGTTATCAGGGTCAACACATAGGATACTTTTTACCGCGGGAAAATATCTCATTTCTGAGAAAAAATACAAAAACTGCATTGTAAGAGTATACTACGAGTAATATGTAAAACCTAATAATTTGCTTTTTGGTCATCTGAACGCGGGCGGAGCCGAGGCCAATGCTAGTTTACTTATATAATTATCATATTAGTAAACATTATGACTTATATTTACTACTTCTGATAATTTTGGAAGTCCAAGGTTCTGAATCCTGTGAATTCTAAATATTAGTACAATATACTGAGAGAATGTGGAGAAGACCTACCCACATATTACGGACAAAATTACGCATCTTAAAGCAATTATTAGGTTATACAATAAAATTCTTCATCCTCGTTCAGTTACTGAAGAGAATCGCGATCACTTATGATTTTTTCCAGTCAGTTCGGTTCAGCGATACCTGAACTGCGGCATGGAGAGTAGCATTCACTGACTTCTTTATCGCGTCCAACCACCTTATAGGGCCTAAGATAATCAGTTTCCCTAGACTTTGCTTGGATGATCGCATAATATATCCAAAAACTATTAGGGCCTTTTTTGACCGTATAATAGATATATAGAATTCTAATTATTTTTTTTTGCATAAACAAAAAGCTTACAAAAAAAAAATGATGCAAAAGCACGATGATGAGTTAATCTAATATGATCACATAGCTACTTACTTACTCACTAATTTGTATTGTTAATTGTAATTGTACATAACAAATAGACAAATAAATAGTTTTTATATAATCATAGGTGATTCTTTAAAATGACGTAACTTTTTTGTTTATGAACCGATTGAAATAAAACAAATAGTACATGTTAAGTGCAGCTTACCACAATATATTAGTGAAAACAGCATCCAAATCGGTTAAGCCGTTTCTGAGATTAGCGCGCAAAAACACACAGACAAATTGACAAACAGACAAAATTCTAAAAATCATTGTTTTGGGTTCTATTGCGTAAATAAATACCCCCAATGATAGTTTTCAAATATCTTCCAAGTACAGACAGCTATTAGTAACACTTTTATTATATGTATAGATTAATTGTTAACGAAATGAACAAATGCGTACATTAGATTGGAATTATACAGTAAATTATGCATATTGATAATAATTTATACGAACAAAATTCAATTATTTTGTAATTGAATGTAAATAGTTGCTGATTTGTTTTTTTTAAATTTAATTTGATTCATATATTATATTCTGTAGCAAATTATTTGGAATAACCACTATAAGGGTTACGGGTTTGAGGCTGTGGTATTTCGAAACAGTCCAACGCAAGCCTCGTAGCACACATGGAACTAGATGGTGCCGTGTGTTAATGTTCCAACATATTTATTTATTTTTATGATGGAATATTTACTTTTTTTTCACTTATGACCATGTTAATGTACATGCGCTTGTTACTTACTGTACAGAAATATCGCGAACACATAAAAGTAAATCAAAATCATAGTAAATATTCCGTTTTACACCATAAAAAGTATGAAAAAATATGTTGACCCGGATAAACAGCTATCATCATACCAAATTTCATCAAAATCTGTCCAGTGATTTTCTCGTGATGCGTTGCCAGCCAGACAGATAGACAAAAATTCTAAAAACTATAGATTCGACCACTGTATCGATAATAATGTCTATTTCTATAAGATTCTCCAAAAGATATTTAATATCATCATATATCGACTCAGAATTTTATTATATATAGAAATAGAGGTAGCAATTTCTTCTATCCCACTGAAATTGAAACAGATTTACCTCGTTACTAAAAAAAGAAATTAAAACACCTAATATTTGCACATATTATCGATTTATATCATTTTAGGACAAAATGATTAGAAATAGCAAAAAATATACCTATTTTTACTAGTACATATTTGCCAATATCTCCGCTTGCGCGATATATATGTCGATAATATATTTTGCGAGTATATTATAAGTTGTCTTTATTACTAATTTCACTGGAAAAGCAACACACACGTCTTTCTCCATATCTTCATATTTTGCTTCTCTGTTCTTCACTTTCTTTATATTTTGACTCTCAATGATATGTCTCTCTTAAATGTACCAAAACAAATTATATTACATAAAAATTTTAACACATGGATTTCTTTGAATTTTATTAGTAAACCCTACAGACATTGTCCCGTCAAAGGTTTAATTTTGTTTGTGTTTGTACGAAAAGCAGATATTTCCAGTTCTTTCCCGAATTTCTCGATTTCCCGATTCTCGATTTATCTTAAAAAACTTTATTCGAACTATTTAGTACTAAAACATTTAGAAAAATAAATGTGCTAAATCGGTTCAGCCGATCTTAAGAGATATGCTTACCAACAAACTGCCTCGGTGATCTAGTGGCTAGCGAGTACGGCTACAGATCCGGAGGTCCTGGGTTCGAGTCCTGGGTCAGGCCAAGTTTAATTATTGAATTTTCTATTAAGATATTCTCAATAATTATAATAAAAACTAAACAACCCGGAGTCGATAAGTTGGCAGTGTTTCACCTCTGTACCTCGGGGAGCACATAAAGCCGTCGGTCCTACGCGGGTCTTGTTGAAGTATCGTCCCATCGAACTTTGAGAGTAAAAGAAAAGAGTGGCCGTTGTATCTGCACATACACTTGTGCACTATATATCACTTGTGCAGTTGGCTAGTCTCAATGAGATTGGCCGCCGTAGCCGGAATCGCTCAGGAGGACATTATTATTATTATTACCAACAAACAGCATACATTTTTATATATGTATATACCTTACACATAATATATAATATATTAGCCAAAATATTTTGCTTAAGTCCTATATTAATAGTATTACGTGAAGGTAATCAAAAAGCCTTCGGCGACCAATCTTTTATTTCATACAATCTGCTATCTCGCGTAATTCCCCATCGCACGTTCAATAAAAGGGTTTTCCCAACAGGACAATAATAATAGGCTCTCTAAGCCTAATAAATGATAGCATTACCAAGGCCATGGTCACGTCTCACTGTAATTACGTATATAAGCTATTAAAGATGGAAAATTGACATGGATTATTTAGTAATCTATATATAATATAATAAAATTCTGAGTCGAATCTGTACATCAAATCTTTCTTGGAAAATCTTATCGAAATAGTCATTATTATTGATATAGAGGCCGAATCTATAGTTTATAGAATTTTATCTGGCTGTCTGGCTGTCTATCTGTGACCGTATCACGAGAAAACCACAAAACAGATTATGATAAACCCGAGCGGAGCGATGGTAAGTTGCTAGTATTGTAGTAATATTATAAACGCGAGTTTGTTAGTATGAATATACATATATGTATAATCACGCAACACTGAACGGATTTTGATGAAACTTTACAGTAATATAGTTTATATATTAGAGTAGCACTTACAATATAATTATTAATGAATACATAACTGAACTATGCTGCGGAGTCGCGGGAAAACGTTAGTATTACCATTATTGTTATTGAAAGAGCCTTTGATTTAGATTTTTTCTTAGTCTAAGATAACTTACAAAGCAATTTCGATAAAAAAGGATTTTTGGGAATTTTGAATACTATTTTAATCTTACCGTGTAAAAGTAGGGTTAGTAACAAAATATTTATTACGTTTTATTAACTTTTTAGAAAAAAATATAGTAACTAAGTTATCTTTACAATTTAACTTTAAATTGTTCACATCTCACAGCGTGTTCTTTGTTTTATTACGCATATCACCTTGACCTAATAATATTATAGGAGACATTTTTCAAGAGATTGTCTTCATTCTTTTTCATGATACCTAAGAGCATGCAGTCAAATTCCACTTTGCTTTAATGAAAGTACTAGAAGCATGATACTGAAACTGACCGCTAATTCTTTTTCTAAAATAAAAGTAGCCTTCGTTACTTCTTATAATATCAGCTATCTGCTAGCGAAAGTCCCATCAAAATTAGTGCAGCCGTTTCGGAGATTAGCCGGAACATTGGACAAACAGATTAGAGAAACATTAAAAAATGGTTTTTTTATAAGTACCGTATATAATTTCATATGCATTTAAACGGACAACTTCAATTTTATTTATCTGTATAGGTAGGTATCTTTACGTTTCACCAAAAATTGTTCGCATAACATAAAAGTTTAATTCTTATTATAAGTATATATAGATTAAATCAACACAGATCAAGACACAGGCTATAACTAGCATTTTCAATAACATTTCCAATTGTAAAGTATGATTATGTAATAACAATATTTATATTTTTTAGGTGCGCCACCATATATTGCAAAATGTTTTTATGAAACACGCCAACACGCTGTCCAGTTTCTACTAGCAGGTAAGAGATATTTTCTTTTACGTTTTTGCTCATTATGTGGCTTAGTAAAGGAAGGTCAGTCATTATTCATGATGTATCTAGATTAATTTATTAGTTTTTCTTTAACAAAAAAGCTGATTAGCACTAAAGTTATATATATATATATATATATATATATATATATATATATATATATATATTGTATAGTTTATCTTTATACATACTAAATCGATCAAACTTAAGCAGTTGAAAATCAACCATAATTGATTAAGTTTGATCGATATTGAGGTTATTTTTTCAAAATTATATTGCTAGACTATATAGATTCCGGAAATCATCCCTTAAGAGGGTGAAAATGGGGATGAAAGTTTGTATGTTGTATCAAGCTGGGGACGAACCCAAGCGAAGCGAGTGTGAGTCGCTAGTCTATATCTAAACCGCTAAATGTAACAAAAAGATAGATGGAACTACTTTTTTATATATAAATATTAACATTATTAAGAAGAGTATAAAAATTATATAGTACAGTTTTACACTTATTAGACTTGACTGTCTCCTAGTAAGGACAGAACGTAACTGAAAATAGTGTATTCCCAAAAGGTTTTCAGTAAATTAAAAATGACCCTGTATATAGATGCCGTGATACTTTCTTAGATTTACATGAATATTTGACATTTTAAATAAAAATATCTTTGCGGATTTTTTCACCGATTGATTTAGATTTTTGGTTACCGACGTTTCAAATGCTTTACAGCAATCATGGTTACGAGACAGACCACGATAGAGCCTCCGAAATCCGAAAAGATAGTTTTATTTAACACTATGCAGTGAGTTAAAAAAAAAACATTTCTTCTCAGGATGACTCAGTAGCTACTATATTTATCAAGTGACATAACATTCAACTAGGTATCTGTTACCGAATCGCGTCAGAGCTGGCACCTGCGTCTTCCGCCTATCCACGACAATGCATACGGCTTAATTTGGACGCTTCGAAATAATTTATATGTCACTCACTCGGTATTTAGAGCTATTAATATAATTATGTTAGATATCTCATCTATTTGATAGAAGGTTATTTAGTTAATTTTCATGTTAATTTTAGGTATATTAATTCATAAATTATAGCAATTTATACTGAAACTTTATGGTCATATATTATTTTAATTAAAAAACCCACTTTGTTGTATAAAATGAGGATAAATTAACCAAGTATTTATAGTATTATAAGCAAAGATGATTACGCTACATACATTCAAATATTCTTTCCATTTTAATATAAAATTACCGTTGCTTGCGACAACGCTGGCTTACTTTATTTGTTATTGCAATAAGTAAAATGTTTAAACAATACGTTTTAAGGTTTAGTATAGATTTCTCATAGATGAGATATTTTCCTGCAGTAAAAAGTATGCTATATGTTGATTGGAATAAGTAGCTATCATCATACCAAATTTCATCAAAATCTGTCCAGTGGTTTTCCCGTGATGCGTTCCCAGATAGACAGACAGAATGACAGACAAAAATTCTAAAAAGTATAGACTGAGCCTCTGTACCGATAATAATGATTTGCGAAATCGAACCCAATACCTAAAAAAGAAAAGGAAATCCTTTGTAAAATATTAATCAATAAAAAAACACTACAAGTAAATTGTATTAAATAAATACCAAAAAGTTTACATTTCAAATATACATTACAAACAAAATTCATTAAATATGCAAAAAAATCTTCTTCCAAAGTTTATAACTTTTGTTCTTGGTAATACTTAACGAGCGAGTCTGTTTTGTTCGGAACTTGTTTCTTATTCGATATCAGCCTTTTGATTTTAGAAACAAATAATTTTGGATACCGCAAAATTTGAGAGTTTGCGCCAGAACTGAATATTTTAAAGCTATTTTATATATAGGTCTGTTTTCAAGTCACATTACGTATATTTATAATTCGTATTGTACCAGAAAAGGATCAGATGTTAGGTTTTTTTAACACGTTTTTATTAACGAGATTTAATGACATGTTCGGCTTAGTTTGTAGTGACCCTACTTCCTGTGCCAGCGTTCGCGGGTTCGAGTCCCGCTGGGGGCATTCATATGTGTGATGAGCACGAATGTTTGTACTCCAGTCATGGGTGTTTTTATTTATAACATGTATTTATGTATTTAAAGTTATATATGTGTAGTGTATCTAACATCTGGTATCCATAACACAAGCCTCGTAGCTTACCATGGAACTAGATGGTGCTGTGTTAATGTCCAAAAAAAACTTTACTTAGTTAACTACACTTAGTGGATAAGTCTGCAAAAATTTGAATCGTAATACAGTTGTTAATACCATCAAATTGATTGACGATATAACAGACAGATGGATAGTCAAATGCTTAGGCTACAAAACCTTCATATAATTTGATTTGATGTCACTTATATCAAAACGAATTACACAAGCCCCAGTCCCCAATACGATCTTATCGGATTTTCAATTTTTTCAATGGTATTTTTGGAAATCATTTTGTAATTTTGTGGGTAGGCACTGTCTGTAACATCTTTATGATGATGATGATGTTCTCCTAGCCGATTCCGGCTACGGCGGCCAATCCTATCCTATTCCTGTCACTCTCATACTCCGGTGGGACGACTGCTCGACACGACCAGTGAGAGTTAAGGCGCAGGACCGACGGCTTTACGTGCTCTCCGAGGCACGGGGGTGAAACACCGCCAACTTCCCAACTCCGGGCTGTTACTGAGGCTTACTATACAGAAAGACACAATAGCTTAACTTGGCCCGACTGGGGACTCGAACCCAAGACCTCCGGGTGTGCAGCCGTACATGCTAGCCACTACACCACCGAGGCAGTCAACATCTTTATAATGACCTATGAGACATCTAAAATCTCAGCCTCTACCTTAACTATGATCGCTGTAAAGCATTCGAAACGTCGGTAAAAAATTAAAATAAATCCGCTATGAAATCCGAAAAGTAAGTTTTACTTAAAACCTCAAATACTCGCGTAAATCTAAGAAAGTATTATAATTTTGTTGATCTTATAGAATAGTTATTTAAAATCATATGTAGAAATTTTGTATTTTGTAAAAATCAATTAAAATTTAAAAAGAAACATCGACTTGTGAAATATCACGTATTTACAAAATAACATACGGTACTACGATCTTAGTAATATTTCAGCACTCACTATTTAATAGAGTTAACAATTTCGTCTGAAACCACCACATCAAATGGAGTTAACAATAGAAATTTAACAATTTCGCACTCAGACCACAACATGATAAATTAAACGAAACTTACTCCAGCTGTTGGCATTCATAATTTAAATATCCAAAATATCAAAGGAAGACCAATAAATAATATAAGTTAAGCGAGATGTACTAAATCAACTTTATAATAAGTTTATAAATAAATCACTGTAGCTAACTACGAGGATTTTAATTATAAAATAGCGGTTGCATTTCAAATAAGATGCAGATATTGTAAACAGTTTTTGCAATTTTCATTTATACACTCACTAGCATTGTCCGCGGCTCCAAAAAACCATAAACCAAATTCTTATGTTTTACATATTAGTATTCTCTTTTACATTGCAGTTTTTGTATTTTTTCATATTTCACATCTCGCAGTAAAAAGTATCCTATATGTTGACCCGGATAACCAGCTATCACCATACCAAATTTCATCAAAATCCCGCCAGTGGTTTTTCTGTGATGTAGTAACAGACAGACAGACAGACAAAAATTCTAAAAACTATAGATTCGGCCTCTGTATCGGTAATAATGTTTATTTTAATAAGATTTTCCAAAAAATATTTAATGTACGAATTCGGCTTAGTTACAATTTTATTATATGTATAGATTTTCGTTTGAACCATATATATGCACTATGTTAAGAAATGATTTCGTAAATATTATATTTGTATATAATCTAAAAGGTTTTAAAAGTACGTGTCTTGTTGAAAGGCTTTTTTTGTATGCTAAGAATATACGAGTATGAAGGCATTGGCAGTAACTTGGCGGTTAACTGGAAGTATTTTTACTTGCCGTTAAACCTATGAACCTTTTTTTACGATGGGAAATACATTTATGTATACAACAAATGGTTATGTCGTGACTAGACTAGGTTTTGGGGAGTAGTGGTTTTTCTAGCCAATGGCTATAAAAACCAGTACTCTCTACTAAAACTCAGCGAAACCTTCTCCAAACCAGTTTTTGATTAACCACACAGCCTAAATTAGCATCGCCCTAAATTTTTGTAAAGGCCAAACTTGTGTCTAAAACAAGAATTTACCATACTAAGTAAAAATGATCCATCCTTATAAAGGTATCATAGTATTCTTTTCCACATACCTTACAGAGCTTTTTCTTAAGTACATTATTACAACAATTATTGTTATAAGTAGATATAAAAAATTATTATTGTTGTATGTATGTAAGAAGCGTCTGAATTTTAAACCGACTTCCAAAAAGAAGGAGGTTCTCAGTTCGTCGGAATCTTTTTTTTATGTATGTTCACCGACTACTCGAAGACGCCTGCACCGATTTAGATTTTTTTTGTTTTAAACCATATATAATACTTCCCAGGTGTTCCCATTACGTTTTGTGGTAATGAACAATTTTTTTTATTTTTAATAAATTGTTTAATCCAGTCAGTGCCTATAATATCTAATAGGTAAATATATAGTTTACGTATCGAAATATATTAGATTTGATTACATGCAATATATGTTGTAAATCAAGTCATTTTGCTTTACAGGTATAGATGTTATTAACGAAATCAGTGTAGCAAATTAAATTTTGCGAAAATATAACATCAATCGGTCAAAAGTTTTAGAAGTTATATAAATTCTAACAAACGCGCTAAATAACAATATTTATTAACATCGCTCAAATATAATGAAACTTTCGTAAATTTTGAACATAGTTACGCAAAAGTTTAAATTTAAACAACTTTATTTTCGCTTCCGACTACAACAATAGAATGTATCATCTGTTAAATTTTCATCCAAACGAGGGAATGCAATAGTATATAATATAAATATATAAATGTGTTGGGATATTAACACAGAGCACCATCTAGTTCCATAGTAAGCTACGAGGCCTGTGTTATGGATACGAGATAGTTGATACACTACTAGTATATAACTTTAAATACATACATATTATAAATATAAACATCCATGACTGGAGTTCAAACATTCGTGTTCATCACACAAATGAATGCCTCCAGCGGGACTCGAACCCGCGACTGACTGAACTGAGCCAAACGTGATAGTAGTGTATGGGTGCAGCGTGCAGTAAATTACCGCCTTCCTATCGGATAATTGAGACTTATGAAAAGATTTGTTTTGAGCTTTAACGCTATAAAAGCCCGATATTTTCTAAAGTCTAGAAAGAAAAATACCGCAGCATTTTTAATAATGTAGATTTTTTGTTGTAATAAACCTCATTCAACTCTTAATTTTCAAGTTATAAAAATGGCTAAGTCCAAGTAAGTTATTGCTTAGTTTTTAATAACTTTTCTTCTATTTTATATATTACTAGTTTTACCCGCGGCTTAGCCCGCGTTAAAACTTCCGATCAGTACCAAAATCCACAGGATCATCCTCTGGACCAATCTTAAGATTGTCTGAATATTTCATCAAAATCGCTCCAGCCGTTTCAGAGTCCATAGAGAACAGATATACACAAATCAATACATACTATTTACTCTATATAGTCATATTTACTCATAATAATAAGTGTATCTTAAATGAATAATATGGAATTGTGTTATAGTATAATTTTAAAGGTTTCCTCTGCCTCTATGTTCATCCAAACATCATGTTAGAACTGTCAGTATCTAAGTAGATTTTATCTGCATATTATAGGAGACTTTTCGAAGCGAGCAGATCAAAAGTAGCTTATGTTCGCAGGATGCAATCTATGTCCTTGCCAAATTTTATCGAAATCTGTTCAGCGGCTTAAGCATGAAAATGTAACAGACAGAGTTACTTTCTTATTTATAACTAGCGACCCACCCTCGCTATGCTTGTGTTCATCCCTTGGTACGCTTTAACGGTTAGTATAGATTTCTCAGACATGAGATATTTTCCCGCAGTAAAAAATATCCTAAATGTTGACCTAGATAATCAGCTGTCATCGTACCAAATTTTATCAATATCTGTCTAGTGGTTTTCTCGTAATGCGTTCCCAGACAGACAGACAAAAACTCTAAAAACTATACATTCAGCCTCTGTATGGATAATAATGATTATTTCAATAAGATTTTCCAAAAAATATTTAATGTACAGATTCGACTTAGTTAGAATTAATTTATTATATGTATAGATAGATGTGAGTACGGATAGCTTAGGAGCATCGAAACCCATTTACTTTTATCATTTCTTTTTCTTCGTTCATATCCCTTAAATACTTGTTATTAGGGCTTAAGAAAAGCATTTACGCAGAAAGTGAATATTATTTTAATACCATATCTTGTGAATGATTATGCTTAAAGTGCTATATCTCAGGCAAAAACCAGTCATAAATCCCATAAACACTTGTGCACTATAATATCTCCTGCGCTGTTGGCTAGTCTCAATGAGATTGGCCGCCGTGGCCGGCCGGAATCGGTAAGGAGAACGAAAGTTTGGATGGATGTTTGTTACTCCATCACGCCAGAATAGCTAAACGGATTTAGATGAAATTTGACACACTGTATTAGATTATAGTCTAGAATACATAGCTTAGTTTTTATCTCGGAAAAATATATGGTTGTCATGGGATATGTTTGTTTTTGTTTGTCACTAGGAACGAGCGAAGTGGGGGTAAGTAGCTAGTATTTCATATAGCCCGGCAAATAAATTAGAAGCGTATTTTAAAACAAACTATAGGAACTCGGTTCTTGGAAACCATTTCAGGATTTTCGTTATCTTTATCTTGTAGCTCAAACGTGTTTATTTCTGACGATCGTCCACAACTTCGATGAGTAACGAGTTTGGTAATTCAAGACACGGTCTGCTGCAATGTTCACTACTTTAGTATGAGTAAATAGCTTTAGTTATGTATTAAACTAACTGCGGTCTACCCTTTACAGCTCAGTGAACTATGATAATGACTGGATTTGCCAGAAAAGTTATATGTGTACTTTATACACCAGTGGCTTCTACATATTATATATACATACTAATATTATAAATTTGAAAGTGTGTTTGTTTCTTTGTTTGTTCTTCTTTCACGCCGAAACCGATTGACGGATTGGTGTGATTTTTTGTGTGGAGATAGTTAGAGGGCTGGAGAGTGACATAGGCTTTTTACCGCGGGAGATTATCTTATTCCCACGGGAAATACCTTACAATACAACCCGAAAAACTATTTATGATCAGAATTACTTGAAAATAGTTATTAATTCTCTTCAATACAATTAAATAAAAATGTTTTTTGCATTTTTTGTAATTCATTCTATAAGGGGGTAAAATAGGGATGAAAGTTTGTATAAAACCCACACTTTTAGAGGTTGTTTTTGTAATTTTAGCGCGAGCGAAGCCGCGGGTTCTGCTAATTAAAATATAAATGGATCATTTTTACTTGTACAATTTTTGATTTTTTTTTAAATATTAAGCATATATCGATTATATATATATATTATATATATATGTATGTATATATATATGTATGTATATATATATATATATATATATATATTATTCAAGAACTGAACCCATGACTCACAAGATTAAAACCCAACAAAATAGATTAGTCGCTACGAGAGCGCTAGCTAGCTATTTATTAGTCGACAGTGTGCGGCTGATAATTTAATTTTAACGCTACAATATGAAACACTATGCCTCCGGATAACTTTTCTTACTAAATCGTGTTTCGTAGTAAATTACATTATTTAGTTAACAGAAATTAGTTATTTGACGGAGTTATTACACGAAGCGAATAATAAATCAGCACAGACTAAATAAGCTTACTCATTATATGCTAACTAGTTTAAATAAATATAATATTAAAATTTTATTTTCATTTATGACATTTTTCAATGACGACACGCTTGGCTCAGTGTTTAGTGACCCTACTTGCTGTGTCAGCGGTCGCAGGTTCGAGTCCCGCTGAGGGCATTCATTTGTGTGATGAGCACGAATGTTTGTACTCCAGTCATGGGTGTGGGTGTGCCAAAAAATGGCGATATTTTTTTTTCTTCGCGCTCACTCCAAAATATCTTAGAAAATGTCCCAACAAAGCTCCTGTTAAAAGCGGAGCTCAAAATTCCAATTCTAAGAGGTTCTCCATCGAATTTTAAGTTTTCCCATACAAATTGTATGGAAAATATGTTTTTTAACACTTTTTTGTCCTGCAAACTATGACGAAAATATTTTTCAAAAAAATGAATGAATGGACCGTTTTTACTATTAAATTTACTACAAAAAGTTCCATTGAGTCGAATTTCTATCTTCAATATTTTATTTGTTATATAGCTTAAAAATTCAAAATTATGGTTTTTTGCATTTTTTAGCTAAACTGTAAGAGTTACAGAAAAATGTTAAATGGCAAATTTGTTTAAAATCCTATAAAAAAGTCTATGATAACTTTTTCATATCATCAATAACAACAAAGTTACAGGCTCACGAATATTTATTTTTTCAAATTTTTGCTTTTACGAACTGAAATATCGATAATTAAACAAAAAAAAAAAAATGGTCATAGTTTGCAGGACAAAAAATTGTTAAAAAACATATTATATAAATAATGAATATCGGAAGTGCGAAACCCGGGATTCAAACCCGCTTCCCTCGGTTTCACAAGCGAGTACGTTACTAGACTACAAATGCCATCTAAATTCTATATCGGAGTATTATTATTGCTAAAGTTTTTATACGTGTCATCACAGATAGACGATGATATAGAGTAACATATAGGCATCAAGGGATGATTTGTTTGTTTGAACATATTAATATCTGAGAAAATCTTCAAAAATCTTTTTGCATTTTACGGAATATTTATTGGGAAAGGTTGTCCATACTAATATTATAAATGCGAAAGTAACTTAGTTTGTTTGTTATCTTTTCACGATTAAACGGCTGAACGGATCGTAATGAAATTTGACAAGGAGATAGATTATAACCTGGGAAAGAAGGACATTATCCCTTAAGAGGGTGGAAGTTTATATGGGAAATCAATTATTTCAAGTTTTATAATATAAAACTCATCATACCTGTACATATTGTTATAGTGTATTTATTCCATACTAAGAGTCAAAACGTACCTAGTAGATTATATAATACACTACGATGCTTTGATGGGGGTTTGTCGTATGGAAGATAATAGACTCCAGCGGAACCGCATGCTAAAGCTAGCTTTTACTAAAAACCACCCGAAAAGTTCACTTATTTTTAAACGATTCTGCTCATTTTAGATTTACATATGTCAAAAAGTTGTGAAATCAATCTAAGAATTGGGATATTATAAATTAATTACAACAGGATTATTCTTAGGATTATATACACAAAAGGTCGGGATGGACCTAAATATTAATTTTACGCCAGACGTATGTTCAACTTCTATCCATATGTCTTTCTTGTTTATATAGGAATATTTATATCTTTGAACTATAACTCATAAACTATTTAAAAATTATACTGTCAAAACGTGTATTTTTTAAACCATATGATACAATTTCAATATATATTGATGAAAAAAAAATTACTATTTTCAAGCCAAAATTTGGCTTACCTATACTGAAAAAAAAACATTATTGATTACTTTTGCATCACACGAGAATCAAACCCGTAACTAGTACAACATCAATTAGATACACACTGGTACTGATATATGGCCATATATATGACGTATTTATATTGATATTGGGACATTCACGTTGATATAATTAACAATCGATCTGACCCAAAGGGCTCGTTAACTTGTCACGCCCGACAGATAAATCTACGCGAGGCACAAAAAGCAACAGCCCACATCCACACATTCTGATTTCGTCGAAAATTTCATATGGATAATAAAATAATCCGTTCCATACTAAGGCTTTATCTCATTTGCGAAACGATACCCGAAAATGATATCAAAGGCGACCCAACAATATTTGCAAGCTTTTATTGAGAATTTCTGTTAAGTCGACGAATTGTGGTATGCGTCTTATAATTCCATTGTGTAACAATTTATTGCTAACAGTTGCCCATGACTTTGCTTGTAACTCCTTTTCTTTTGTTAACTGACTTTAAAAAGATGAAGTACTCACTTCTCAGGACTGAGGCTCTTTCTTTCCAAACCAGTGGTATACTCATGATGTTCAGTACATACCTGTACTTAATCTTTATATATAAAACTAGCGATTCACCCTCGTTTAGCTCGGGCTCCTAACTAGCCACTTGCTTCCCAATATAAATTTTCATCCCCATTTTCAACCGATTAAGCAATGATTTTGTGGATAAAAAGTATCCTATATCCTTTCCATGGTCTCAAACTATCTTGTTACCAAATTTTATCTAAATAGATTCAGAGATTACGACGTCAGAAACTCATAAACTTTATAATATTAGTACAGTAATATTTAGTATAGTGTAGTAATATATCTTTATAATGTTAAAATTAGTATAGTTATAATATAAAGCTCTTTATAATATTATTATAGACAAAGTTGGGTTTGTTACAACAATTATAACTCGAGAACTGCTAGACTGATTTTTAAGATCTTTGTTTTGTTGGATTTGTCTTCATCCTGAATAGCAAAATAATCATTAAAACTTTGGAAAATTCACAAAAAAATAAATGAAACAATAATCTATTCCATACAAAGCGTCAAAACGTACCAAGAGACGAACCTGAGCGAAGGGAAAGTGAATCGCTAGTATTTTATATATTACTAGCATTGCCCGCAGCTCCGCCCACGTTCATATGACCAAAAACGAAATTCTTAGGTTTTACATATTAGTATACTCTTACAATGCAGTTTTTGTATTTTTTCTGAGAAATGAGATATATTACCGCGGTAAAAAGTATCCTATATGTTGACCCGGATAACCAGCTATCATCATCCAAATTTCATCAAAATCTGTCTAGTGGTTTTCACGTGATGCGGTAACAGACAGACAGACAGACAAAAATTCTAAAAACTATAGATTCGGACTCTGTATCGATAATAATGTCTATTTCAATGAGATTTTCCAAAAAATATTTAATGTACAGATTCGACTTAGTTACAATTTTATTATATGTATAGATTTATATATATATATATATATATATATATATATATTAAATTTTATGAATTGTTTTATAAAAAATTTAATTAATAAGTATAGGTACTTACTTCAAATGTGATTCCATAAAATTTTCAAAAAGAATTTACTTCTAAAGGTAGAATTATCATTTTTAATTGATTTGGAAGTCAGTTAAGTTTTTTGTAAAAAAGTTATTAGTATCCAGAACCAGACATACGAATATGACTCCCAATTTGTATGCAGAGAAAATAGAATGGAAAAGACAGAAAGCTATATATATTATTTAAGTTAATTAATTGTTATATTTAAAATTATACAATTAATACAAATTTACATTTTGGCAATAAAACATTTCAAGCTTAGTAGCAAAATCTATACAAATAATAAAATTGTAACTAATTTCAAATCTGTACATTAAATATTTTTTTGAAAATCTTATTGAAATAGTCATTATTGACGATACTAAGACCGAATTTTTAGTTTTTAGAATTTTTATCTATCTGTCTGGAAAGGCATCACGAGAAAATCACTAGACGGATTTTGATGAAATTTTATATAGTGATAATTGGTTATCTGGGTAAACATATAAGATACTTTTTTTGCGGCAAAATATTTTATCTCTGAGAAATCTATACTAAAGTTAAAATGCAACTAGTGACGAAACCGAGCGGAGCGAGGGTGAGTCACTAGTCTAAAATGAATTGCTGTGTGTCTTTAATTGCCAAAGAAAGACTTATTTTTTTAGCGTGTTAAGTTTCTAAGATATCAATATATCTAAAAAGTTATTTTTTTTGCAATCAAAAATGAAAACACTGCAATTTCTAGTAGTCCATACATATATTTGACGTAATACGTATAATAAAGCTCAGCTAATCTCATTCAACGTTTAATATTTTAAATTCACACAATGGAACACAAACCACAGACCAAAGCACACAAAAACTGTAAAGATAAATACAATTAATAAAATTAATAGGTCAGAATTTTCATAAATAAAACAAAAAGCTCTAACAAATATAATAAAAAAGATACTTTACAAAAAGCTCGTAATCAAAACAAACTTTCTAAAGTTCTCGATGTAGGTCAGCAGGTGAGGCATTCCACACAACCTAATCGTTTCATAAAGAAGACACGCAGTAAATAAAGAAAATGAAGATTTACTCAACGGTAAGTATGTAGAGTCCTGAAGGTTTACGATGTGGATTATGACGGACAGAAATATTATGTTTTTGCTGTCGTTTGGATGTGAGAAAATGTCGTAGCTACTATTTTATGAAGCTTGATCTCACCAAGATTCATATGGGGTCGACATAAGAAAAATTTTGATAATACCATGTTCTTTAGTATATTTCGGGTGTACTTTGTTTTACGGCTTTATTTATAAAGGTTATATTATATATGTAATGTTTTAGAGTTACATTTATTGCGTATACAAATTAAAATTTATTTAGTGTTGGTTTAAAAAAAATTAGGCATCAGTTACGAATAATAAAACACGTCTTTATAAATTTTACTGGCAATTTTAATATATCGTATGTTATTATATCTAAAAAGTCGATTTTACTTAAATTATTATAAACTAGCGACTCACTATCGATTCGCTCGGATTCGTCCCTATTTACGCTTTAACGTTTAGTATAGATTTATTAGAGATGAGATATTTTCCCGCAGTAAAAATTATCCTATATGTTGACCCGGATAATCAGCTACAAAATACCTCCAGTGGTTTTCCCATGATGCGATCATAGACAAATAGACAGACAAACAGACAGACACACAAAAATTCTAAAAACTATAGATTCGGCTTCTGTATCGATATTAATGGCCATTTTAATACGATTATCCAAAAAATACTTCATGTGCACATTCGGTTAAGTTACAATTTTATAATATACAAGAGACTCACCCTCGCTTGCTTCCCATACAAACTTTCATCCCCATTTTCACCCCCTTAAGGGATGATTTCCGGGATAAAAAGTATCCTATGTCCATCCCAGGGTCTCAAACTATTTTGTTACCAAATTTTATCTAAATATGTTTAGTAGATCCAGAGATTACCCCCTACAACGCCACAAACTCACAATTCACAAACACACAAACTCATAAACTTTACCTCTTTATAATATTAGTATAGATGTATAGATATCGTAGATTTGAAACTTAGTAAGAAATTTTAAATCCAGATGACACAATAATATTTCGTACCGTTGAGTTATTTCAAAATGAAGCCAAGAGGTCGAAAGTGAAACTCATTTACTTAATGAGTTCCTAAAATATCGATTTTGAGATGATATAACCCAAAAACGTCTATTTCAGTTTATTAAATAAGTATTCTATAATAAAAATTTTAGATTTCAATATTTTTTAACTTTTGGAAACAAAATCGGACCGACAAGTGCGAGTCTGACTCGCACAATGACTGTTCTGTACCTTGCAACATTTTTGTTTTGTTTTAACATATTAATTTGTTACGTCAAAAGTAAAATAAAATGATGATGATGATGTTCTCCTAGCCGATTCCGACCACGGCGGCCAATCTCATTGAGACTAGCCAACTGCGCAGGAGATATTATAGTGCACAAGTGTACGCGCAGACACAACGTGCACTCTCTATTCCTATCACTCTCATACTCCGGTGGGACGACCACTCGACACGACCGGTGAGAGTTAAGGCACAGGACCGACGGTTTTACGTGCTCTCCGAGGCACGGGGTCGAAACACCGCCAACTTCCCAACTCCGAGCTGTTACTGAGACTTACTATACAGGAAGACTCAATAACTAAACTTGGCCCGACTCGGGACTCGAACCCAGGACCTCCGGGTGTGCAGCCGTACATGCTAGCCACTACACCACCGAGGCAGTTAAAATAAAATATGTACTCGTCTACAATATGAATATTGACGGCATAAGTAAGTTCGTGTTTCATAGTATTACTATTAGAAACAAAGTTAATTTTGCGCTTGAAACGAACATCTCATATCTCAAAACTATTCAACTTATTATCAACAAAATATATTTTTTGAAATTTTTCGAAACAGACAGACGGATATGGCGATATTATAAGGGATTCTAAAGGTTCCCTTGCTATATAGCTACAGATACCTAAAAAGCACGTTCAAATGCGCCACCATATAGATTTCTGTAAAAACATCACATAAATTCTTGAAATATTTAACTAAGAAGAAAATCTGTAATACTTGTAAATGCTAAGCATTTTGAAGAGCCTCAAAGAAAAATAAATGTATTGTTGGTAAACCTCGATGCGATGAAAGGAAACAAAATATGAAATTTTCTTGCCTCCGCTTCATCGCTCACAAAGCTATTATGCCGAAGCTTAATGAAATCATTTGTTTTGATATCTCTTGACATTTTAACATTTTAATTTTAACATTTTAACATATATAATAAAACTGTAGAGGTCGAATGTCGGTACATAGAAAAAAAAACTAAAAACGGAGTCAAGGGGATGTAAGAAGACAAATAGAACAAATCCAGTTTTTTTTTTCAAATTTTTTGTTTCTCTGTCTGTTTGTCTGTTTGTACGGGCTAATCTTCGAATCTATTGGATCGATTAAAATAAAATTTTGCATGGTGGTACCTTATATCCCCGGTCAATATCTTCGATACTTTTTATCTCGGAAAATTAGAGAGTTCCCGTGGGATAGATAAAAAACTATAATAACATATACAGATTAGTACACAAAAACTACTGATTGGATTTTAATGAAACTTTACAATAGTATAGTTCATACATCAGAATAACAAATAGGTTACTTTTATCCGGAAAATGTACGGTTTGCGTGGGATAGATTTCTTTTTGTTTGTCTAGAGGCGAGGGTGAGCCGCTAGTTTTAAAATATAATTTCATATAATTTAATTATATTCTTGTCAAACATATTTAGTTTACAAGTATTTTATGATAGCGTAATTTCTATAGAATTGCAATGATTAACTTGCAAAGACAAAATATTTTATTATATATTAATGGTATTTATGGGTTATACAAATATTTTCCTCTGATAAAATCTTTAAATAATTATATTTATGTTCATATGTTTAATTAAAAAAATATAGCTACGAAGCAGCAAACGAGCTCATTACCACTGGGCTACTAGTGGCAACGAGCTCGCTTGGAAAACCAAGGGAAGCGGGTTCAAATCTCAGGCTTCGCACACGTAGTATTTTTATGTGAAAATCATTTCTAATATGATTATCACTAATACGGTGAAGAAGATATCGTGAGGAAACCTGCGTGTCTGGTAAAACCTAGGAAATTTTCGAAAGATGGGAAATCGGTCAATCCCAATTTGGCCAGCGTGATGGACTATGGTTTGATCTCCTTTGTATTAAGGGGACCACTCCTAGCAGTGGAACGTTTAAAAAATCTGTATCCAACACAGTTACTGACTTGTTGACGACGGTGCGTTAATTAGTGTCCACTAGGGACTAATGTGTTACTCCAGGTATATATGTGTACTAAATTTCATCTAAATCTATCCAGCCGTTTGAGCTTTAAGGAGTAAAAAAACATTCGCACATGCACACATACACTTTCAATTTCACTTTTCCCTTAAAGGATGACTTCCGGAATAAAAATATCCTATGTCCTTCCCAGGGTCTCAAACTATCTTTTTACCAAATTTCATCTAAATCGGTACAGTACTTTTTGAATTTATTCGTTAAAACATACAAAATACAATTTTTTCCTTTTTATAATAGTAGGTAATATAGATAGATATAGAAATTCAAATATAAAAAGTATGATCGTAGGAAAGTAAAAACCTTACTCGTGAAAAGTGCTAACTACAAAAGCCAACAGAAAATTCAGTTGCATAACTCTAAACAGTGTACATAACAAAGCCCGTTTTCTGTTGACCAAAAAGATGATGTAGGGATACTGCCATTTCTGCTTATTGGTTCGTGAAATAGTATGTGGATATTTTCGCTCCTGGAGCTTACATGCTTTCATTTTCACAGGATTTGAGAGATTGCTTACGTTTTGATAGTATTTTTTGGTAAATGTTGGTAAATAATTTTTCTTAGTACTAGCACTAATTATTTTATATGTTAGAATATTCTATACTAGCATCTTACCGTTGATTTGTTCACGTGCCTCCCTGGGTGTCTTTGTATTTAGAATATTTTTACCGCCCATTCAGCATTTTTTTGGTAAATTTTATTAAGTACTAACGAAAGTGTATTTACTAAAGTTCATCTAAATCTATTAAATAGCCATACAATATACTCGTACATGTAAAGCCATTTTAGCCCGAATAATGTTTATAATTTTAATATATAGTAATGATGATTGTTTACAACTATATTACGCTAGCTTTAAACCTTGAATCAGATCACGTTAATTATTTCCATAATTTTTTTCTCTCTTAAGAGTCGAATTGTAACATTAAATACATTACAGCTGTAATCACTATAGAAAACAATCGATCGAAATAAATAAAGCTGTAATCTAAAACGTAAAAATATTGTATGTATACTAATCCAATTATCTTCGAAATTATATCTCAAAAACTTTACAGATTTTGTTTTATTGCATCCCCATTGGTTTAGTATCATAAAATTTGAGAGAAAGAACAAAATGGCAATAAAACTACTGGGCGGACCTTTCTGTTATCGCTCTCCAGTTCAACTTTACGATACACGCGCTCGTTGATAAAGTCTTACGAGGGGATTAGAGATATAGTAATTGGGATTGGCGAATAGTTTCACATAAGGTTTTTTACCGATACTTTTTTTGTCTTTACGCACTATAGATATGTTGTTCATTGCTTTTAACTTGGAACACTTTATATTGGATGGTCATGTTAAATGCTGCGCTCACTTGGATTGCTTGTACTTTTTGTTAAAGCGTTTGTCTGTACATACGGATTAATCGAGAATTGATATAGGAATTTAGATGTGAGTTTTGCTGTTATGGTCTGCTTTTCTCTCTAGAAAGGTTTAGATGTATGTAATATTGCCATAGCAATTATAATTATAGAAGCTAAGCATTCACGGTATTCATGAGGCGAATAAAAGCACTGATTTGGCGAAATACGCTGCTTGAACGGTTAAAAATAAATAAAAACAACGTACATACTCGTATTTTAGTAAATACTAGCATTGACTGCGGCTAAGCCCGCGTTCAGATGACCAAAAACCAAATTCTTAGGTTTTACATATTAGTAGGTATATTCTTACATTGCAGTTTTGGTATTTTTTCTCAGAAATGAGATATTTTCCCATGGTAAAAAGTATCCTATATGTTGACCCGGATCACCAGCCATAACCATACCAAATTTTATCAAAATGGCTGCACTGGTTTTTCTGTGATGCGGTAACAGACAGACAAAAATTCTAAAAACTATAGATTCGGCCTCTGTATCGATAATAATGTCTATTTCGATAAGATTTTCCAAAAAATATTTAATATACAGATTCGGCTTAGTTAGAATTTTATTATATGTATAGATAAAGACTTTCTATCGTTCTACAAAAAGTCTACGATACTTACTATACTGCAGTACTATCTTACATTAAATTAATTTATCATATATGACAAATCTTAGATGATTTCCATATCCATTCTAATCATTATCCATACAAAAACGTATCTAATATTATGTGATTTAAATCTATTCAACGATATACATATGTGTGTAGATTGCCAGCAGGAGAGTATCGAGATTATACATAAATAGAAAACATAACAGCAGTATGAAAGGGCAAATCTTTTAACTTTCAAACTTTTTATTATAGTGTTGTAAAACGAAAACAATTTAGTTGAACACTGCAACAATAACAGTTTAAAAATGTTACTAAGTCTTTAGCGAACAACACCGAGCTACGGCTCGACGTTGAAACTTCGAATTACTTTTCCAAAGTCCTCTAATAAATTCTCGCGCAACGTTTCAAAGTATTTCATAAGGAAATTTGTAAATAAATTCAGCCAAAACTAGAGTTGGGATATTTGTTAAGAGAAATTGGTGTGCATATGATCTTATAATTTCCGCTTTTGTTTGTATTAATTATATTAATACTTGTAACCGTGAATTTGTTTGCTTTAAATTAGTACAATATATATGTATACTATGAGTAAGAAAAGGTAGGGTTAGCCCAATGGTTACGCGCTCCCTTGAGAAATCTAGTGAAGTGGGTTCAAATCCCGGGTCTCACCTCTGATATTTTCTTGTGCGAATCATTTCCAACATGATAAACACTTGCCCGTAGGAAGGAAAACATCATGAGGTAACCTACATGTCTTTTTTTTAATGTTGGGAAATGCATTTACGCATACCACCTGTAAACATACATGTACCAGTACTACATGGGTTAGTACAATACCTTTCACACTTCCTTTTGACCTTTCAAACTGTAGGGTACTCTGTATGAGACATAACACAACCCACCCATATTTAACCAGCGTCGTAGATTATGGACTGTTCCCCTCGCATTGAAGGGAAGACCGAGCTTAGCAGTGGAACGGTAAGGCCCGATTCACACTAAGTGCCGATCATAGTTCGTTCTCGGTCTGGTAAAGTATTTTTATACAATGAGTGCATTCGCACGATTATTAAGAGTCAAATCTTAATCGAATCACACTCCAGCAGCATTTCTTGTGTAATAAAAACTTGAAATAAAACCGACTTCCAGGCACTAAAATGTAAAAAAATAACTAAACGGGGGTTTTCATTTAGAATAGATACCTAATCAGATATTTTCGAAGTCGGTGCCAGCCGATGCAAAGCAAATCTAATATATTTCGATACGTAAAATACATCACAAATTGATGTATAACATTTTAACTATAATTAGAGTTCATACTTAATCATATTTACCTATTAGATATTCATACCTTAAAATATTGCCAGCTGGCAACGAACCCGAACGAAGCCACAGTGAGTCGATAATACTTAATAATCTCAACTGCATCTAATAAATAGTAATTCAGTATTCCACATGACGTCTATTTAGACCACAACTGTTCTTTACGTTTTTATCTTCATATAATATTTAACTTATCTTAACATTTCATTTCATACTGCAGACGCAATTTTGCAGGTCAGTAATTTTCTTGGGAACAGAAGGGATGTATTTTATTCGCTCTTGCTTGGTTACGATCCTATGAAAGCAATTCAACCAACGAAGTAAAAGAGCGGACTGGCGACTAGACACGTTACTGTTATATAACGTGTACTAGCATTGCCCGCGGCTCCGCCCGCGTTCATATGATCAAAAACCAAATTCTTAGGTTTTACATATTAGTATACTCTTACATTGCAGTTTTTGTATTTTATCTCAGAAATGAGATATTTTCCCGAGGTAAAAAGTATCCTATATGTTGACCGGTTATCACCATACCAAATTTCATCAAAATCCCTCCAGTGGTTTTTCTGTGATGCGGTAACAGACAGACAGACCGACAGACAGACACACAGACAAAAATTCTAAAAACTATAGATTCGGCCTCTGTATCGATAATAATGTTTATTTCAACAAGATTTTCCAAAAAATATTTAATGTACAGATTCGGCTTAGTTACAATTTTATTATATGTATAGATTTACTTAAACTTACTTGGTGGGTGTTTAATAACTTTGGAATAGACGTCTTTCCAAAACTATATACATATCATAAGTGAGTGAGTTTATGTTTGTTATTAATGCTGAATAAGCTGGACAGATTTTAATGTAATTTTATTTATTTATTTAATACAAAGATAAATTACATAATAAATTAAGTATAGTATAAATTATATTTTTTTAGAGGCAACCACAACATGCATTGATTATTTAACAAATTAAAGGATTATAAGAAATTAAAAACTGAAATACATTATTGGATAAATTAATATAAATTAATTATTAAAAAGAAATAGAATTATTTAACAGTATTTTAAGTAGTTTTATCCTTATATATTAATCAATTTATAGAAAATTGAATAATTTCAGTATAATATTATACATACATTTAGGCCCTAGTATGAATATATAGGACCCGACATTTCGAATGCTTTACAACAATCATGGTCACGGGAGAGACTAAAACGGAAACGGGAGAAACGCCGGAAACCAAAAATCAAAATAAATCCGCGAAATAATCTGAAAAGATAGTTTTATTTAAAATGTCAAATATTTGCGTAAATCTAAGAAAGTATAATCCAATAGTATTTTTTAATTACACCATTAAAACTTATATGTAAGTGCTATCCTGTGCTTGTTATTCGAATTACATGCAAATGGAATTGTGTTTAACAATAAAATAAAATGAATATAAAATGGAAAATAAATGAACACTTAAGTGCCTTAATTTACTACTTTTTAATATACTACGTTTAATCAATGACTTCTCCTTCAAAGATCTCTCCTATTACACTTAGCTATAAAAATCTTTTAACTTTTATGTGACAATTTATATTACAATACTAGCGACTCACTCTCGCTTCGCTCGGGTTCGTCCCTAGGTGCGTTATAATTTTTTTGAGCAGAACCCTAAATCTTTTTCTAAAATAAAAGTAGCCTATGTTACTCCCTATAACATCAGCTATCTTCCAGTGAAAGTCCCGTCAAAATCAGTCCAGTCGTTTCAGAGATTATCCGGAACAAACAGACAGACAGGCAGGCACACAATTTAAAAAATTGTGTTTTTCTTATAAATACCGTATCTAAATTCATATGCATTTAGTGAAACGTAGTATTTTGATATTACAAACAGACACTTAAATTTTATTTATCTGTATGGATAGTGTGGACGGGCTAACATAATTAAAAAAGGCACACTACAAGATTCCATCCAGTCTGTCCAGTAGATCAATCGAACTTTTTAATGACTCATTGATGGGCATGAGCCTCCCATGAATGCGTGTGTAATGACATGACTTTTGAAAATAAATATTTATGAAAAAAATTTATCTGTATAACATATCTATAGGTAATACTTTCTTAGATTTATGCGAATATTGGACATTTTAAATAAAACTATCTTTTCGGATTATTTCGCGGATTTATTTTGGTTTTTGGTTCCCGACGTTTCGAATGCTTTACAGCATCCATGGTCACGGGAGAGATATCTATAGGTAGGTGTACACATAATGATTACTTTTCCCGGAGTTGGGAAGTTGGCGGTGTTTCACCCCCGTGCCTCGGAGAGCACGTAAAGCCGTCGGTCCTGCGCCTTAACTCTCACTGGTCGTGTCGAGCAGTCGTCCCACCGGAGTATGAGAGTGACAGGAATAGAGAGTGCACGTTGTGTCTGCGCGTACACTTGTGCACTATAATATCTCTTGCGCAGTTGGCTAGACTCAATGAGATTGGCCGCCGTAGCCGGAATCGGCTAGGAGAACAAATCGTCACTTTTAACACAAGGCAAGTGATAATCATGTTGGGAATGATTCGCACATGAGAATATTAAGCGACGCAGGGTTTAACCCCTCTTTGTTTTCCAAGCGAATGTGATACCACTGCTGCTAAATCAAATTAACTAATAAGAAAAAATAATTCTTTTAAATTCTTCATTTAATAAAAATCTAACTGAGTCGAATCTGTACATTAAACATTTTTTGGAAAATCTTTTCGTAATAGTCATTATTATCGATACAGAGGCCGAATTTATAGTTTTTAGAATTTTTGTCACGAGAAAACCATTGAACAAATTTTGATGAAATTTGGTAAGATAATAGATGGTAATACGGGTCAACATATAGGATACCTTTTACTGCAGGAAAATATCTCATCTCGAGAAATCTATACTAAACAATAAAACGTAACTATGAAAGAACCTGACCAGAGCGAGGGTGAGCCGCTAGTCTTTATATAAGAATTTAAAAGATTTAGAAAATTGTTCGAAAAATTCACTTCTTTCTGAAAAGTTTTTTCCTTTACAATCTCTTAAAGCTGTATTTGACAGGTGACGCGGACCGACACTACGGTCAAACCTTTCTAATTAAAGCAGTGATGTTGTAGAAAATTTCTCTTTCCACTCCATTGTGAATTTACAAAAGGTTCTTTTTTGTATGTATATTTTTTATCAATTTTCATTTTATACAGAAAATTACCAACTATATTATTTTTTTCATCTTTGAATATGTTACACGTGTCATTATGATAGACTAAGTAGTCGCTGTTACATGAAAACTTATGAAAAAAATAAGTAAAAAAATGTGGATGATCATACAAAAAAAAAAATATTTTTGTTGTGTTGTTTCTATTTTCATTCTAAAGTAAAACAAATAATTGATTACTCAAGTATGAATTTCATAACTATTTTATTCTACTTTCTGATGTTCTCCTAGCCGATTGCGACCATGGCGGCCAATCTCATTGAAACTAGCCAACTGCGCAGGAGATAATGTAGTGCACAAGTGCACTCTCTATTCCTGTCACTCTCATATTCCGGTGGGATGACTGCTCGACACGACCAGTGAGAGTTAAGGCGCAGACCGCGGCTTTACGTGCTCTCTGAGGCACGGGGGTGAAACACCGCCAACTTCCCAACTCTGGGCTGTTACCGAGACTGACTATACAGAAAGACTCAATAACTAAACTTGGCCCGATCCGGGACTCGACCCCAGGACCTCCGAGTGTGCAGCCGTACATGCTAGCCACTACACCACCGAGGCAGTTATCCTACTTTCTACTAATATTATAAATGCTAGAGTTAGTGAGGATGTCTGGATGTATATATGTATGGATGTTTGTTACTCTTTCACGCAAAAAGTACGAAACGGATTATAATGAAACTTTACAATAATATAGTTCATACATCAGAATAACACATGGGCTACTTTTTTTCCCAGAAATGTACGATTCTCGTGGAATAGTTTCGTTTTTGTTTTAGAGGCGAACCCGAGCGAAGCGAGAGTGAGCCGCTAGTACATAATATGTATTATAAATTGATATTATAAAAAGATTGCTTTTTAGTCCTTTTTGTTTGTTTTAACTCATTAATCTCTACACCTATATTCTCGGAAGTAGCGCAATTATAAATAAAAAACTATGTGATTATACTTCAAACAAAGTAGCCAATCCATACTAATATTATAAAATGTTAAAGTAACTGTTTGTAACCTTTTCACGCTAAAACCGTTGAACAGATATCGATAAAATTTGACAAGGACATAGATGGCATCCCGGGATCGGACAAAGGCTACCCTTTACATCCGCCCCGCTTATCACGCGAGCGAAGCTACGGGCAAAAACAAGTTCCATATTATCCAATTTAACTTTTACGTAACCCATATTACACGGAACTTTAATCCGTGACTTTAACTCGAACTTAGCCAATTTTTCTATGTCCCAAATTAGTCTGTAATAACACTGATTGAGTAAGTAATAGTAATCATAAGTATTCCGAGGCTTTCGGACAGTGGTTTTCGACCGATATCTTATCCAGTACTAGAGAGTCCTTGTGCTTACGAGTATTTACAGGAGACTCATGTACCCTTGAAGAAAATCTAATTACACTGTTGGCCAAAATGATTGTATTAACTTGAACCTCAGTAGCGATTTACTGATACTTTTTCCCTTCTTTACCAGTTTTAAAGAAGAAGTAGGTTATTATGTATAAGTAATCTTGTGTATATTACACAAGTAATATAATTATAAGCAACCGTAGTATAGAATTCTCAGAGATGAGATATTTTCCCGTAGTAAAAAGTTCCTACATGTTGACCTGGATAACTAGCTATAGTTATACCAAATTTTATCAAAATTTGTTCAGTGATTTTCTCGTGATGCGTTCCCAGACAGACAGACAAAAAAATCTAAAAAGTATAGATTCGGCCTCAGTATCGATAATAATGACTATTTCGATAAGATTTTTAAAAATATATTTTGTGTACAGATTCGACTTAGAATTTTATTAAATGTATAGATTTTATCCAATTTAACAGATTGCTTTATTATTTGATAGATAGTTACAGATAATTTAAGTGGTAGCTTGGAAAACTAAGGGATGCGGATTCAAATCCCGGATTTCGCAACTCTTATATTTTCATGTGCGAATCATTTTCAACATGATCACTACTTTTCTAACGGTGAAGGAAATCTGAGAAAACCTAACTACGAAAGACATATCAAGTCCACCAACCTGCACTGGGCCAGCGTCACTATGGCCCATGTTCAGCAGTGTGAGGTTAAAAAAGGGCTAATCGAGAATCTTACGAACTACAGAGTGTAATATTCATCCTGTTGTACTATTGGCAATATTTCTGGTATAAGCAATCTGACAATAATCTGGTGTTCAATTCTTTCAATGAAACATGTTCAATTTTTGTTTAAAGCTGATAATGACGACACGTTTGGCTCAGTTTGTAGTGACCCTACTTGCTGTGCCAGTCGTCGCGGGTTCGAGTCCCGCTGGGGGCATTCATTTGTGTGACGAGCACGAATGTACATATGTACTCTAGTCATGGGTGTTGATATTTATTACATGTATATATTTAAAGTTATATATGTGTAGTGTATCAACTATCTGGTATCCATAACACAAGCTACGAGCTTACCATGGAACTAGGTAGTGCTGTGTGTTAATGTCCCAATATATAAATATATAAAAATGAGCTTTAACTTTTACATTTAACAGTTAATGTTAAGGTATAGTTAAGAAGTCAAAAACAATTAAAACCAATTATTTTGTAAGTACTGACGTTTTTATTAGTACGTTTAAACTGGAATAATTTGATTTATGGCCATTGAGCTATTTTCCTTTGAAATCGGACTTTTACTTCTTTTTTAAGATCTATAAAACCATCTACTTTGAAGATATGCTGAAGGGTCTTGTTTTTATTTGACTCATTTCATAGACAATTGAGATTTAAATAAGAATTAAACTTTGCACAGAATTATTTAGTTTTTAGGGTTCCATACCCGAAAAGCGCCAATGGAATATATTACTAAGCCTCCGCTGTCCGTCCGTCCGTTTGTTAGAGGACTGTATCCCATGGGATACGGTTCATAATCCGTAATAGGTAGAGTTGAAATTTTTATTTTCACAAAGTATGTATTTCTATTGCCACTATAATAACAAATAATAAAAATATAAGAGACATTTTTTTATCGTTCGTAATTGATCATCGAAGTTAATATACTACATACATAGAGTAAAACTCATATTAATAAAAAGTATATGTACGAAGTGATGGAACCTTTCGTGATGACTTTTCTTCTTCTGATTTGAGAAAAAAATATGTATGTTTATGAATATTATTTATTTATATATAAAAAACCAACTGCTTCGAAAAAAACACATTTATAAAGCTCGTTTTAAGCCTAAACGAAAAAAAATCGGTTGACGTCAGAAGAGAAAAAGATTCTGAACTGTTTTATCTGCCTATTTATATATAGACTGATACCCCACACAAACTTTCATCCCATTTTCATTTTCACCCCCTTAAGGCATGATTTCCGGGATGAAAAGTATCCTATGTCCTTCCCATTGTTTTAAACTATCTTTGTACCAAATTCCATCCATCTTTGTACCAATACCATCTGCATCGGTTCAGTAGAGCCAGAGATTACCCCCTACAACGTCACAAACTCATAAATTCACAATTCACAAACTCACAAGGCTCACTCACCTCATCTGAGCAAACCTAGGATAGATCGTTAGTAATATTTAAAATTCAAATATAGTACTTGAATAAAAAATCGAGCCAGCTATTAGTCACGAACAATACTCAGAATGTGTGTCAATTCTTAACTCTCTTAACCCGTTTAAGCCACTTAATATTTTATATGATTTTTTCGAAGCTTAGTATGGTTTTAATACAAGCTTATAACGATTTTTGTTTGAGCTTTTAAATATATTTAAAATATAGGTTTTTAAGTATGAACAAAAATATTAAAAAAATTAAGTACCAATATTAAATAAGACTTTCATTAAAAATATGTTAATAAGCTTCCAGGATTTCTGAACTAAAGTGCGCGAAAATGAACTAACATTTAAGACATACAAATAAACATTTAAAAAATTATGAGCTTATTATCGCCATTATTAAAAATAATAAAAAGTCCCAATAATATAAATTTTTAAAAAGTCCCAACACCATATTTCTAAAATGTATTAAAGACACAAATTTAATTACATCAAAAAATTATATTATGATATGCTATGTAACTCAAACCCCACCCCCTTACTAGGTGATTGCAACCATGGTCGCTTCAGGCATATTTTATTTTAAAATATTGCAATTTATTTTAAAATCATGCTAATAATAATAAATCAAAAGGACGACAAAATATAAAATACATACAACAATTTTTTTTATCGTGCTTTTATTTTAAAAATATGTCTGACCCATCATAATTTAATCTAAATAATTACATATACCGGATGTCAAAAAAAATTTATACATATATTAACGGGAAAGGATAAAATAGCGTTAAAATTCTATCGCACTAATACTATAAACAAGAAAGTTTGAGATGATGGGTGGAGCAATGGTTAGATGTTGTTTGTTGTTCTTTCATGCAAATCTTACTGTACGGATTTTGATGAAACTTTATATTAATATAGCTTATACATCAGGGTAACACAAAGTTTTAACGTTTGATGATAATATAGTAATAACGGGAAAAGGCTTATCATCTTAATCTAGATTCTTAAGACTTATGCCCGATTTCACCAACACCCATAAGCTACCAACTACATATAGGATCCCTAGCTTAAGAGTCCCCTAAACTAGCCCCTAAATTAAATTTCGTTTTACGACCGTCTTTAAGCCCATATTTCGAGCACCTAAATTTAGGGGGCCTTTAATATTTAGGTGACCCCTAACTGTCGGTGAAACAGAAACTGTCCCCTAACAGCCCCCTAACCATGCTTAGGGGATCCCTTAAACTTAGGTGACGTTGGTGAAATCGGGCATTAGTGCTTTTAGTAAGTTTTTCTTTATTTATCGGACGGGACTTATTCCATTAATAAATAAAACATCTTCAAATACTCCATATACCTACATCTTAGTTTGATACGAGGAATTATAAACATAATAATTTACTTTAAATTGGGATCAAATGAACTAGTTTCTATTGGGAACGCACGTGTCTCATATAGAATGAGTTTGCAGCCATCTTACAAGTTTTATAGGGGTATGTAAGTGAACTATCATCTCCATATAGTTTATATAGCAATATAACCGTGACATAAAACAGTAGTGTTTATTTTTACAGCTAAAAGAAATTTTATTACGCGCGTACCCGAATCCCTGAGGTCTCTTATCGCAAGTTGAAGTACTTAAAAGGGCTCAGCTTTCGAACCCTTTGACGTGAAGGATGATTTATTTAATCTGGGATAGGCTGTATTGTTTTTGGCTTTTTCCATTGAATATAAATAATGTTGCTGTTTATTATTATATGCATATATTAGTACTAATCTACTTGTATTCAGCCCTTTTTAACGTCCCACTGCTGGGTACGGGCCTCCCTTCAATACGAGGGGGATCAGGCCATAGTCTACCACGCTGGCCAAGTGCGGGTTGGCGGACTTCACATATCTTTTGAGAACTTGCTACGTTCGCACAGACATGCAGGTTTCCTTACGCTGTTTTCCCTTCACCGTTAAGATAAGTGGTAATCATGTTGAAAATGATTCGCACATAAAAATATCAGAGGTGCGACCCGGGATTTGAACTCACTTCACTTAGTTTCCAAGGGAGCGCGCTACCACTGGGCTACCACTGCCTTTTATGGTATATGAAAAAATAATATTTTGGTAACAAATGTATGGTATTTCGAATGAAGGAACACTCTACTCTTCCGCTCATTGCATATTGAAAAGCACTTTACTGAATATTTATGGATGTTAGCTTATGTTTTTTCTTCAATAAAATCATATTTTATATATTTTCAATATATTTTCAATATTAAATAGAGACGGGGTTTTCATTATTCATATTTTATTTATTACACTTATTTGAAAAAATACTGCATTTGAAAAAAAAAAAGAAATACGTTATAAAAATAGTATTAAAAATAACTATAATATGATAGGAAATAAAATAAAATATAACTTAAAATTAGTACGTACATACGTGAGATTGAAGTAAAATTTAATACTCATATAGACCTTACTACTATTTTAATAATAATTGCCAAAAGACTGCACCGTTTCCTGAAAGAGAGAAATATCATCATCATCATCCTATTACCGTTAACTGCTGAACGAAGGCCTCCTCCAATGAACGCCAAATATCTTGGTCCTTGGTAGCCCGCATCCATCCACTGCCCGCCATTTTCCTTAGGTCATCACTCCATCTTGCTGCAGGGCGTCCTCCAATACCTAAACGCGGTCTCCGCTCTATCACGTGTCGGATCTATCGACCAGTACGTTTGGAGACATAACCGGCTCACTTCCAGTTTAGCGAGCTAATTATGCGTGCAATGTTCGTTTCTTTATTTCTTTGGTGAATCACTTCATTTTGAATTCTGTCTACCAGAGAAATCCCGAGCATCGCGCGTTTCTTTGCTCGCTGAGCGACCTTCAATTTGTGGACCAGTTCTACGAAAAATATCCAAGTTTCCGCTTCATAGAAATATTATTTTAGAATAAAATTTTAACTGTATATTTAAATTTACTAGGGTTTAAAAAATCCTCGAAGATAGGGTTTTGAAAGTACTTGTAACATAGAGTTGCTAAATGTTCAAGTAACGAACAATAAATGAATAAAACGAAAAAAAGCTATATAAGTAAAGTTTTTAACTATCAAAAAACTTTGGTGGAAAACATCGTGGGGCAACCTGCGACTCTGAGAGAACTTAGCAAGATTTTAAACGATATGTGAAGTCCACCAGCCCACAATTGGCTAGCATGGTGGACTATGGCCTGATCCCTTTTGCATTCTTCAATTCGAGGGGCCTCGTTGTAAAGACTAAATACAAAAAAAAAACTTTATTAAATACTCCTACAAAAATAAGATTATTCTGCTAACTTAATGATTCAATAAACCGATATTCATATAAATTCTTTGATGGAAAAAGTTATGAAATCTTATTTAATCAAAGTTTATTGCTGCAGTACAGAAGGCGGATACTTCGAAAGTAAATATTGTAGACTTATTAAAATTTCCTTAGTGAATAAATACAATCTCAATATTTCTCAGTTTCAAAATGCACTGTAGTACATTATAACTTATTTACTTTATGCTAGTTTTTTTATGACACTCTTGCTTTAATTTATACTTATGTAAATTACATATATTAACACACCTTATATAATAGGTAATTATCGCGATCTGAATTGGGAATACAAATAAAATTTTTGAAAACGAATTGATGTGTGTATTCAGCCATTTTTAACATTCCACTTCTAGGCACAGGCATCCCATCAGTACGAAGGTGATCAGGCCATAGACCACCACTCTGGCCAAGTGCGGGTTGGCTAACTTTACACTTACTTTTTGAAAACTTGCTTAGTTCTCTCAGAAGTCAGACATGCAGGTTTCCTCACGATGTTTTCCTTTACCATTAAGACAGTTGGAAATCATGTTGTAAATTATTCGCACGTGAAAATATCAGTGATGCGAGACTCGGGATTTAATAATATATATATAACTGCCTCAGTGGTGTAGTGGCTAGCATGTACGGCTGCACACCTGGAGGTACTAGGTTCGAGTCCCGGGTCGGGCCAAGTTTAGTTATTGAGTCTTCCTGTATAGTAAGTCTCAGTAACAGCCCGGAGTTGGGAAGTTGGCGGTGTTTCACCCCCGTGCCTCGGAGAGCACGTAAAGCCGTCGGTCCTGCGCCTTAACTCTCACCGGTCGTGTCGAGTGGTCGTCGCACCGGAGTATGAGAGTGATAGGAATAGAGAGTGCACTTGTGTCTGCGCGTACACTTGAGCACTATAATATCTCCTGCGCAGTTGGCTAATCTCATTGAGATTGGCCGCCGTGGCCGGAATCGGCTAGGAGAATATCATCATATATATATATATACATTTTTATTAATATACATTTATATTTATATATTATATTTATAGTCTTAATGCTATCTATCAGACTTCTGCTGCTGTCAACATCATTGTTTGAAAAACAAAAAGAATGTCCCTGGGATTATAAAGTGTGCAAGTCGAAAATACGTCGAACTGTGAAACATTCTTTCTATTTACTTCTGGTACGAGTTTACTTTGAAAATGTTTTTCATGTACTACGGAATTGAAAGCTTATCTGATAATTCGTCTTTACATAACTTTGTTAACTGAAGCTTTTGTAGAGCTTTTTTACTCTTTGTTGTATATAATTTGTTATACTTTTTTTTAATACAGAAAGAGACTAAAAGTGACACCTGTCTCTAACTTACAATACCTTTTTCTCCTCATTTTGTCAACTGATTTTCTTTTCTTTTTTTTAATTGCTAAAACGACACTAATTTAACGTAAATCTATACATATAATAAAATTGTAACTAAGTCGAATCTGTACATTAAATATTTTTTGGAAAATCTTATTGAAATAGACATTATTATCGATACAGAGTCCGAATCTATAGTTTTTAGAATTTTTGTCTGTCTGTCTGTTACCGCATCACGAGAAAACCACTGGATAGATTTTGATGAAATTTGGTATGGTAATAGCTGGTTATCCGGGTCAACATATAGGATACTTTTTACCGCGGAAAAATATCTCATTTCTGAGAAAAAATGCAAAACTGCAATGTAAGAGTGATACTAATCTGTAAAACCTAAGAATTTGGTTTTTAGTCATCTGAACGAGGGCGGAGCCACGGGTAATGCTAGTCTTTATATAAATACTTGGAGGTATAAGTTTATATATCATACACAAAACATCCCAGAAACATTTTAACATGAAGCGAGAATAAAGAAAAAATTACAAGGTATCTAAGTTACAAAGTGCGATCATTTAACTTCAAAAGTCGTGTGACGTGCTCAGTTTCATATGAACATTCTCCATATCTTTAAGGTTGGATGCTGGCCAGATGCACTTATTTGGAGAGATCTTGAATAAGGCTATTAGTTTAAACTTTGTCTTGGATATTATGTTCTATGTAATTTTTTAAATATGTATTTTACTTACTATTCTAGGAATCTGTATGCTGATTGTATGTCATACAAAAGCTTGTCAAACTTTCATTTATATATAAAAAATGTGTGAATGTTAGTTTTAGTTTCAAACCGCAAATGTAAAAATTTCTTCGCCAATTGCTTTGAAATTTTGATTCCTCCAAGTTGAAAGTTCTTGTACATTAAGAAGGTTTACATTCTATTTAGTCATGATAATTGGTACACATGGGTATATGAAGTCGGTAAATATTTTTGCGTTATCCATTTATATGGGTAAAGCCGCGTGCATCTGAGAAATTTTTAAACGGTTTTATTTAACTCACCCCGTTTGTTTTATTTATTCTTGGGTCAAATTTAGTAATTCAAATTTCACCCTCTTCCTGTCAACCGATTAATCTGAAATTTTGTATACACTTTGGATTTTGGTGACAATACAATTATGTTTATTCATTATCATTATAAATTCAAGATGGCCGCCGCTACAAAATGGCGGATAATTTATGTTTTATTAATCCCATCAATATGGGTATCAAATGAAAGGGCTCAACAAGCAGAATACAATATACTATAAAAAATTGAAATCCAAGATGGCGGCCGCTACAAAATGGCGGATAACGTAGGTTTTATCAATCCCATCAATATGGGTATCAAATGAAAGGGCTCAACAAGCAGAATACAATATACTATAAAAAATTGAAATACAAGATGGCGGCCGCTACAAAATGGCGGATAACGTAGGTTTTATCGATCCCATCAATATGGGTATCAAATGAAAGTGCTCAACCAGTATAATACAATGTACTATATAAAATTAAAATCCAAGATGGCGGCCTCTACAAAATGGCGGATAACTTAGGTTTTATCAATCCCATCAACATGGGTATCAAATGAAAGGTCTCAACAAGTAGAATACAATTTACTATGCAAAATTGAAATCTAAGATGGCCGCCGCTACCAAATGGCTGATAACAATTTTTTACTAGAGTAAGATCTTTGCAGGGACTACGTATAGAGGAGTTGGACTGCAATAAACTAACGGGCAAGAAACCTTGCAATAATGAAGCACTAAATGAATTAAACAGAATGCGAAATAAAAACTAAAAACTAGAAAATAAAAATAGGTAAAAAAACTTTTTAAGTTAAACGGTTTTATGTTAAACATACATTGCAATGTTTAAGATAAATGTACTAAAAACCAAAAAATAATAAAATAGATACAGTCGTGGGAATTATAAGCATATGCATAGACTAGACTAAAATAAAACCGTGGGGCACGTCAATTGTCTACAATCGTTGATTAAAATGTTTGTTTTGTAATGTTACACTATAATTAGGCAGTTGTTCAACCGACAACGATGGACGTGTATAAGTAGGGCTAGAATGTGGAAACAAGCTAGCAAGCTCGATTATAAGCGAGTTTTAGGGTTTCATAGTGGTGAGCGAGTAGTACTTTTATCATATGTTTTGTCGATTAAAGACAAACTACGAGCAGTGAAACGATTCCTTGCCAGCCAGCAGTGTGAATGTCCAACGATAAACTAGTTGAAACATCTCTTTTATTTACATGGAGTGTATAACTATTGGAATTTCCATGAGCAAGAAAATAGTAAGTAATTTCCTCACCGTCTGCGGGCCAACTGACTATTTTAACGATGAATTAAACGATTCTTCTATCGCACATTAAGTCGATAATTTGTAGACAATTGACGTGCCCCACGGTTTTATTTTAGTCTAGTCTATGCATATGTTTATAATTCCCACGACTGTATCTATTTTATTATAATAAATTATAATGCTTACAATATATTATTCAAAGTGAAAAGAAAATTGGATAGGTCGTGGACATTTCCTAAATTACTTTGCGAATATTATTTTTTTTTTGGACCAAAAATTACTTTAAAGTCTGGCCTAAATTATAACGTTAATATATAAATATATAATCTTTCTACTGTCTCTTTATTTGTTATTCGCGCCCCTTCTATCTTAGTACTATTTCCTACACACCTAAAGGTTGCCTGGAAGAGATAACTCTTTTAGCGATAAGGCCGCCTCTTGTACCTTCTTCTATATTATATTGTATATTTTTCTTTTTCTCTTTTTGGGTGTACAATATAGAGTAATTCATTCATTCATTCAATCACATCTAAAATATTTAATCTATACAAAACGATAGTCAAAAATAGTTACTTGGAATTGATGTTGTACTAATAAGCGCATTATAATTTTAATATATACTTTCTTAGTTTTTTATATTTACGCAAATATTTGACATTTTAAATAACCAAAAACCAAAATAAATCCTAAAAAAGATAATTTTAATTTCGACATATTATTTAAAAGTATATTTTTTTGTTTAATACTATAATATATTTGAATAGACAATGGACCTCTTTAATTTAAATTGTTTTATTCAACAATTTTCACTAATTTACAATTAATTTAAAAATATTTTTTGGTGCCGATTCTTGAACCCACATCGGTTGGTAATAATTTTACTTTTAAATGTTCAAAATATTTCGGACAAGTTAACACAAAAATTTCAGACCTAAAATTCCGATTTTCGAGCTTATTTAATTGGACTACAAAGCGGGTACCCCTTTTATTTCTCGTGACGATATTAGTTTTTAAAGGCTTCGTACCCGTCGACAATAAGGTTAGGGTCGGAATTATAATTTGGGCGACCGAACTATGTACATAATATGTTACACTGTTCTACGAATAGGTACCATCCACACTCCAAAAATCAAACATTGTTCATCCATCTACACACTGATTAAAATGAAAAATGAATGGTCCATTTTATCACTTTTACACGCATGTCAATAAAAAAAAATTTATAGTGTTTTTTTTTTTAAGTGATTATTACTTTTTGACTAAAACATGCGAATTTAAATTCAATACAAAACTAATTATATAGCCTTTTCATTGATTTTTTTCTTAATATTAACTATCTTTAAGATAAAGCTGGTTTAGTAAAAATTATTTATTAGAATCATGAAAATATACACACAAATAATATACAACTGAATTATTACGTAACTCCTTCTTTTGACGTCGGTTAAAAATTAACATTTATAGATAGTCAATATGACAAAGATATACAAATTTATTTTACTGTTGTTGTTGGCGTTCTACCATGTATGACCAATCTCTTTAAGTTTGTTATAGTAAGTATTGTATGGTCTAAGGCATAATTTCAATATATACAGTATACATACTTAGAGTAAAAGGCTTTTTCATTACCTACATTTTAAATAGAACTATCTTTTCGGATTTTTTCGCGGACTTATGTTGATTTTTAGGGTTTCGTACGCAAAGGGTAAAACGGCACTTTATTACTAAGACTCCGCTGTCCGTCCGTCTGTCTGTCTGGATATCTGTCTGTCTTTCTGTTTGTCACCAGGCTGTATCTCATGAACCGTGATAGTTAGATTGTTGACATTTTCACAGATGATGTATTTCTGTTGCCGCTATAACAAACAACAAATACTAAAAAACGGAATAAAATAAATATTTAAGGTGGCTCCCATACAAAAAACGTGTTTTTTTAAACATTTAAATTTGAAATTTATTAAAATATTTAGAATTAAAAATCAACAAATATTGTAAGGTACTCTAGTGCCATTTTTGAACTTTTGAAAACATTTTTGTAAAATTGTGGGTAGGACTTTATAAAAGAAATAATTATATCAGCAGTAGGAAGTTAAAGGGACTAGTTTATACAAACTAAATCTATACATATAATAAAATTATAACTAAGCCGACTCTGTACTTTAAATATTTTTTGGAAAATGTTATTGAAATAGACATAATTATCGATACAGAGACCGAATCTATAGTTTTTAGAATTTTTGTCTGTCTGTCTGTCTGTCCGTGACCGCATCACGAAAAACCACTGGAGGGATTTTGATGAAATTTGGTATAATTATAGCTGGTCATCCGGGTCATATAGGATACTTTTACCTGCGGAAAAATATCTCATCTCTGAGAAACTTATACTAAACCATAAAACGTAAGTATGGACAAATCCGAGCGGAACTAGGGTGAGTCGCTAGTTTAAATTATAAAAACGCTACAGCTTTAAACTCAAAGCATATGAATACTGGCGAAACGCCAAACATGCCGAGCTGCGGAAGTAGATACGCGACAAAATAAATAGTTTTACACTACAGCATAGTGTATGAACTAGGCGCTTGTGAGATAGACTGTTCCTAGTCTTTGGGAACAGTTTGTATATCCAAGGATATTATAAATATGAAAATTAGTTTTTTCCACATTTTATCGCAATTTTATTTAGATTTTTGTTATTTTTCTGTTTCTACCGTCTGGATATAGCTTTTGAGTTGTAAAAAAACCTTAGTCACGGAGATGACCATGTTTGCAGTAAAGCGATAGAATTGTAAGGAAAGAAATAGTTTATAAGGTAGAGAGAGTTAGATACTATATTTTATATACTATAATTAGTTATTCACCAAGTTTATACTATACTAAGGACTTGCCGTCGCTTCGCTCAAGTACGTTCCTTGATAACAGTAATTTATATTATGTTACTATAGATCATAGCCTATCTCTATATTAAATTTCATTAAAATCCATCCAGCCTTTAAGCTTGAAACAAACATACACACAAACACACAAATTTTCACATCTATAATTGCAGTCCATATAACAAAGTAAGTCTTTTTTACCCGACTGCGTGACGCAAACAAGGGTGATGTGTTTATCAGTCTATGTGTGTATGTTTGTTCATAGAAGGAATTCTAGAGACTAAACGCGTGGGCCGATTTTTACGATTCATACGTCGTTAGATCTGTCTTGATAAGGCGAGTGTCATAGGTTATATAAAAAACCAAAAATTAAAATTTCGGATTTCGGGTACCGATTTGTGTGTCTTTAAAAAAAATATTTCCAAACCAATCGAGTTGGGTGTCAAAATAAAGGTTTGAAGAGGCAATTACAAAAATATTTTACAGTAATTTAGGATAAGAAATTGCTAAACATTACTTTAAATATCTAATTGATATAAACTAAAAAGTTGTAAATAAAAAAATATATTATAAAAAAAATAAAAAAATACCGCGTAAAAAACGAACTAAAAAGATGAAAACAAATTGACGAAGAAACACAGTATTATGCTGCCGGAGACATACACACACGCTATTATAAAATATGTAGACATTTTTTATTATTATAAATACTCTCTTCATTTACACCTTTTCAGTTTTAGTCAGTTAGGCATTTTAAGTTTTATTTAACATTTTCTTATCCTAAATCACTTTTAAACACTATTTATGTTATATATATTTTTGTGATCACCTCTTAAAACATCATTCAATTCATTCGAAGTAATAATTTCAAAGGATAAAGCTCTATATTAATCGTTACAACTATACAAAAAAAAGCTCAGAGCTAAAATCGTACTGGTGACCTTCGTTTTAATAGTTTGGCACGCTGCCACCAAACTCAAGCTTTCATATATTAAAGTCAATTTAAAAAAACTTTTCAAAGGAATATTTACCTCAAATTTGTATTTTTAGAAGTCGTGTACACTGTACAGTATTTCCTTTGACGTCTTATCTCTAACAGAGAGTATGAGTACAAGGAAATTTTAGACAAAGGCCATTATTCTGAGTAACCTCTATCTGACATTTTAAATCCTATAATAATAGAATTTTCATAAAAGTATTGTTTGTCATCTTCATTCGTCTTTTGGGCGAAAAAAAACGTTTTTAAGACATTTTAATTAATATTTAGCGAATATTTGATATCCATACTATTTACTATTATCCATACTAATATTATAAATGTGAAAGTGTGTTTGTTTGTTTGTCCTTCTTTCACGTCGAAACAGAGTGACGGATTGGTCTGATTTTTTGTGTGGAGATAGTTGGACGGCCGGAGAGTGATTCAGGCTACTTTTTACCGCGGGAGATTATTTCATTCCCTCGGGAAACACCTTTTAATACACCTCACAACAACTCTTCATATGTATCTATGTATATACTCGTATTTAATATATTCTACATTAACCGTTGAAATGTACCTACGGACGAACCCTAGCAAAAGCAATAGATAGAGCGATATTAGCGATATAAGAAACATTTTATTATTTATTTTTTGGTTCCTTTTTTAATATTAATTTATTGTTAATATTAATTCTGCGGATTTTGTTAGTATTAAAATGACTAATTTTCTAACTTTTTTTATTTCAGGTGAAAATTAAGATTTTAGAAGATAGAAGGGAAGGAAGGAGCTGTGCGGGCCCACCATCAGGTCGGGCCCGCCACTGTCATAAGCCCCGGTAAGTTGTAGAATAATAACATTTTACATCTACGCACTACTTTAGGCCCACCGCCGTTTGCTCGCATGTTCACTAAAATAACCTAAATTCTATATGTACTATCTATACATAGTATTATAAAGAGGAAAGTTTTTGTTCGTTTGTTTGTACAGAATAAGCTCCGAAACTACGGGACCAATTTAGATGAAATTTGGTAAAAAGACCAGACCAGGTCCAAACTGACACCCTGGGAAGGACATAGGATAGTTTTAATCCTGGAAATCACTCTTTAAAGGGGTGGAAATGGGGATGAAAATTTGTATTGGGAATCAACAGAGGATAAGTTAGTGACTCACCCTCGGTTGATTCCCCATACAAATATAAGCTCTATTCCAAAATCCAGTAAAATTGAATCTGATCAAATATATAAAGATAATAGCGCTAAGAATCTTTACTAGTACAATTTTCTTTGCCAAGCTAAGCTTTTGAACCCGAAACCGTGGGAAAATTTAATTTGTCGTCGATATTTGCGCAAATTCATTTTAAATACATCAAAAATTTGGACTCATATACTTTTATTATTATTTTGTTTGACACATCACACGCAGCCAAATAAATTCACGACGCTTTCAAGTTAAAACACTCGTTCTATTTAACTTCCGTTCAAACTACTCAAAACTAAGTAAAGAAATCTTAAATGGTTTCACTTACATGGCGAAGTTACTCACTTAAAGACTTGAATGAGGTTCGCTGTGTCTACAGCTCGTCTATATATTTATACGCAGATATATATGTATAACGTGTGTGTATATATATATAGTATATGGATCTCACAACCATAATTTTTGTATGTTTATCTTTGTGCTGTTTCCTTTTCACGCAAAAAGTACTGATCAGATTTTAACTAAATTTTAGTATAACGAGAACTTATTGCTCTGTTCAACATTTAGCATAACTTTGTCTACAGGGGAATTTCTCATTTCCACGGTAATTAGGCCGAGTCGTCGTTCATAAGTCGCTAGTATATACGTACTAACATATTCCTTCCTTCCTTTCTATATATATATATATATATATATATATATATATATATATATATATATATATATATATATATAGGCCATTTAGTTTATATATCTAATTTTTTGCTAATAATATAAATTAAACACAATATTTGCAGGAAAAATACAGCCTTTCTTATAATAATAGGGATAATGATAATGATAACTTTAGGTACATATAGCCCAGTAGCAGTATATAATAACAGTATAAGTACTACTAATGATCTAAAAACATAGTTCTAAATTTTTTTTTATATGTATATCATCAAAAGAAAATAAATTATATCGTTCCAGTCTGTTAGATTCATAAATAACGTGTTATGCTAAGAAACAAAAGTCTTTCATAGATATTAGTGAGATTCAGACAAACAACAGACGTATTGTCGCATTCAATTGTGTACAGAAATGTACTATATTGTGTATTAATTTGTATAAAGGTGGTTTCATACTGCGAAAAGTTACTATAATATTATTATTTCCTAATAGATCAACTATTATAATACTTTATTAGATTTACGCGAATATTTGACATTTTAAAATTAACAAAAATTGTAAAGTACTTTGGTGCCATTTTTTTATTTTTTTTATTTATTTTTTTTGTTATTTTGTGGATAGGCTGTCTGTAAGAACTATATAATGCCTTTGAGATGTCCAAATCCTTAGTCTCTACCGTGACTATGATTGCTGTAAAGCATTCAAGATCAATGCAACCTTTTTTATGGAATTGCAATTATTTTTTTTCTTTCGCCATGTTGAAAATGATTCGCACATGAAAATATCAGAAGTGAGGGATTTGAACTCACTTCCTTTGATACTAGACTCACTCTCGCTTTGCTCGGGTACGTTCTTAGATACCTAACAGCATATTATATGCTACTTCCGGTCAAAATCTATCTATAAACTAGATTTTATCCCAAATCGGTTTAGACGTTTCAGCGAGATGGATAAATTTTATTTGGCCAAGAGCCAAGATTTTTCTCCTATTAGTTATTTATTTAAGACATTTTCTATCGAAAAGCATTCTCTCCATATGAACGAAGTTCTACCAAGATATATTGATACTATTTTCTAAGTAAACAAAAGCGTTAATAGTGTGTTTCTTTGCTTCACTTCACTTAGTAATGTGTTATAGCAGATGAAATGATCGAGAAATGTCACATATAGATATGCTTCTAACAGTCGTTTGTTTTGGAAAGTGTTGGAAGGCTTGAGTATTTACTTATAACAAAAAATATTGCTCTCTAAATTATTTTTACACTATTTTGAATGTTTTTTCTTCTTTTAAATCCCCCTAAAGTCGTTTTTCCCAATATGAAATGTTATATACAGGTTGGAACAGCAATATTTCCTTTGAGTAGAATTTGACAACTTCAATATTTAAGGTACTTTTATTCTATGACCCATCCATGTGTTCCACCCTATATACCTATCTAAAATGTAGCTAATAGTATAAAAAATTGTATATTTTCATACGAATTGAATTAAATTTTGAATTCAAAAAAATATGTGTAAAAATAACGTATCAAAATCATATGTCATAAAATACTGAATCAAATTAAATAAAAATATATTTTATTTAAATAGACTTTTACAAGCACTTTTGAATCACCAATTTTTCCAAAAAATATTTACGGTAAAGATTCGATTCAGAATTATGTATAGATTACCATTCTCTTATTTTACTTAATTTTATCGTCTAATATTGACTATTGTGATACCATTTCTAGTTTCCATTTTATACTAAAAACAAATTTTGTAGGACCTCAAAATTTCCGCGAAGTATGAATTGTTCGTAACAATAAAACAGGTAAGTAACTTGGTGTATTGCTTTATTCCAAAGCTTAAAAAAATACTGGAGGTAATAATTATATTAGAAATTGTATTTATAAGTATTGTTGAAGTTATTTTAACAGTATTAAAAGATTCGAATTTTCTTGAAGTTAATTTTCAAAGAGTTTCGTAATAAGTTGTATTTTTTATATACTGCTTTGCTTTTGTATAAGGTATTGGAGGATATGTTTGTATTTGTGAAAGTATACGGTTTTATTATGACGTAATACTGTAGATAAGTATGGACTTTGTTTTCACTTTAAATATTAATTAATTAATTTTTGATAAATTTATACATATAATAAAATTGATCAAATTGATCAAAACAAGATAGATGGCGCTCTGCCATGTAAACATTAGCTCCGGTGTCTTTTAGTTTTAAATTTTGTATAAACTTAAAATTATGGCGTATAAATTGGTGAAAACATAGTGAATCATGTGACTCATATGTGAAAGTATTATCTAAGTGAATAGTTTCGTGTGGACTGGAAGTTTTATATAGTCTTATCATACCGATCCAGTGCCTTTCTAGGACAATTTCGGTGGTCTATACGTGTTGAAACAAGCGGTTGAACATTTTCCTCAAGCTGTCTTTATGTATTATACGTAAAATTAAATTAAAAGTGGATATTATTAAAATAATATAAAAAGTGAATACTTAATTGTTAAATTCATAATAACGGCAACAGCAAAACTTGAAAACAAACTGCCATCTATAGTACGTGACCTGTATCACGACGATTACACAAACACTATCGATTATTATCACGCAAGTTAGTTTATCTTGTATCCGATAGCTGTCACTGCAAATTAAAAACTGCCATCCACAATCCTTACTCTTACAATACTGTACTTAATATTCATCTATCATTTGAGTGACGGATTGGTCCAGTGGTCGAACACTGCAATTTACTGCAAGGATCGCTGGTTCAAAACCAAGTGTGACCGACCTTATTCATATTAAAAATTTTGTGTTATTTATACTTCGCAATGTCTGGTAAAAGTACTATGATAACTTGCGCGGGATGTCTTAACGTCATCAAGGGTCGAGAGTTTCTACAATGTATAACATGTAAGCAAACATTCGATATACTTTGCGCAAATATACCAGAGAAAAACTCAAGCCTAATAACTAAAGATTTTAAGCGAACATGGACATGTCACTTGTGTCGCAGCAATCAACCTAAAACTGATAACTCAAATACGCCTATACGGCCCACGTATACAGCGTTAAATACATCTGCCTCTGACACAGAAATTAGTGAACCCTATAATAATATAACGCAACGAAAAAAATCGCCTCAGCCTTCTACAACAATCATACCCGAGTCCGTAATGTTTGAAATTAAAAAAGAAATACAGCTCGCTGTGGAAAATTCCGTAAAAACCGCCATAGAATCATTCTTTTCTAAAGAATTTGATCTAATTAAATCCGAAATAAAAAAGTTAAATGACATAAAGGAATCCGTGGAGTTTCTAAATGCTGAATATGATCGGTTTCATTTGTGCATCAAAGACTCCGAAGAGCATATAAAAAAATTAACAAAGGACAACGCAAATCTCAATAAAACCGTAGAGTCGTTATCCGCTAGGCTGAACCTCTTGGAACAACATACCCGAGAAAACAACTTAGAGATAAATGGTATCCCAGAAAATAAACATGAAAATCTATACACTGTAATAAATCAACTTGGAGCAGCCGTTTCTTTACCCATACAAGAAACTGACATACTCACTTGTACTAGAGTGCGAAAAATGGATGAAACAAGTAAAAGACCTCGTACCGTTGTAATAAAACTACGTAATACCAAAGTCAGGGACTCCATTATTGCTGCCGTATCAAAATTTAACAAAAATAATCCCAATGAACGACTTAATTCAAGCCACCTTGGCTATGGTGTCAACAAATCATTCATCTTCGTATCCGAACATCTATCTCCTCACTTTAAAGCACTGCATGCGCGTACAAGGCTAATTGCTAAGGAGAAAGGTTTTCGCTACGTATGGATAAGAAACGGACGTATATTTATCAGGAAAAATGACAAGTCACCTGCAAAACAAATCAAGTGCTACGACTCTTTAAACCATCTTTAGTCTACAATACCTCTACACAAGATATATACCTACCCATCAGTAAAATGCTTAATATCTACTATCAGAATTTCCGTGGTATAAATACAAAACTGGACGATATTCGTTTGGCAACCTTGCGAACTAATTATGATTTGATAGTCGCAACTGAAACCTGGCTGAATGAATCGGTTATGGACAGTGAGCTGTTTAGCGAAGATTTCAATATTTACAGAAGAGATCGTCAATCGACCAAACTCTCAACTAAACGCGGTGGCGGCGTCCTATTTGCAGTTTCTAAGAAATACTATTGAATAATAATAGAATTAAATAATAATAATAGAATTGAACACTATGAAAGTGCACATGAAGATTTGTGGATTAATATTAAACTGAACAACAGCGGAATGTCAAAAAACATATAAGTCTGCGTACTATATTTACCACCGCCTGTAGTGCCTAATACTTTAAATTTAATATTAGATAACATAAGTTCCAATTTGCAATCATACCAAGGTGAAGTGTTAATTTTGGGTGATTTCAACCTAGGCTTTATAGACTGGTCTTGTGATATTAATAACTGTAATTCAGTCACTCCTCGTAATTATGGTAACTTACTAGGGTACGCATTAATTGACTTTATTTCACTCCACAATCTCACTCAATACAACTGCATACGTAATGACAATGGACGCGTCTTAGACCTGGTGCTAGCAAACTTTGACAATATTAAAGTATCTAAATCCCTTGACGTGCTTAGTAAGCTCGACCCTCATCATCCACCTCTAGACGTTGAAATTATACAACAATCCAATAGTTGTCTAAACTCTATACCGTTCGCTACACATGCCTTTAAAAAAGCAGATTACAGTAAAGTGAACTCCGAACTGAGACGCATCGATTGGGTTTTCGAATTCCGTTGCAGTAATGATGTTAATGTCATGGTCGAAACATTTTATCGTATAATTAACAAAGTTATCTACACCACTATTCCTAAACTTAGGCCAAAGACTAAGAGGCATCCTGTTTGGTTTACACATAGCCTAATAAAATTGATAAGAGAGAAAGAAAACATTAGACGACGACTAAAAACGTATAATAATCCTAGAGACAAGTTGGAACTCTCACTTGCCAAATCAAGGACTGAGTCCTTAATGAATGCTTGTTTTAGTGAGTATATTTCTGATACCGAAAAATCCATTGCACGAAATCCTAAAAAACTTTGGTCGTATGTGAAAAAGCGCAAAGAGTCTACCTCTGACATTCCATCGGATATGTTTGGGTAACATTGCAGCCAATTCCGGTAAAGATATATGTAACCTATTTGCACAACAGTTCTCTTCGCTTTTTGATGCCACACCACCTAGTCAGTCAGCGACTACTTCGGATGCCTTTCCACAAAAGGCTGTCTCTAATATTCACATATCGGAACGTGAGATTGACAAAACACTTAAGTCTTTAGATCCCTGTAAAGGCGCTGGACCTGACGGCATACCTCCACTTTTTATAAAAAAGACCCACAAATATATTACTTTGCCCCTAAAGTTAATATTTGAGAAATCCCTGACAACTTCGAAATTCCCCGAGACCTGGAAGTGCGCCAATATTCTTCCCATATTTAAAAAAGGAAACAAAAATAGCATTCAAAACTACCGTCCCATATGTATTTTGAATATATTTTCTAAGGTTTTTGAAAGTTTAATATGTCCAGTTATTTCTAACTACTCCAAAAATATCATTTCTGCCTACCAACATGGATTTTGCCGAAACAAATCGACGGTATCAAATCTTGTCAGCTATATCTCTTCCCTAACCAAATACGTGGACAAAAAACAACAAGTCGACAGCATTTACACTGATTTTAGCAGTGCCTTTGACAAAGTCGATCATAATATCCTAATTTTAAAGCTAGGGGGGTACGGGATTCACGACCCATTACTGTCGTGGTTTAGATCATATCTCAGCAATAGAGTGTTGAGAGTAACAGCTAAAGGCTACACGTCAGATCCGTTTATCGCAACATCTGGTGTTCCCCAAGGATCTCACCTGGGCCCTATTTTATTTACACTATTTATAAATGACATAACAAATCATATACGTTACAGTAAGTGCTCCATTTTTGCAGATGATCTCAAAATTTATCTTGATATTAAAAAACCAGAAGAAAGCCATCTATTACAAAAAGATCTTTCTTCAATCCAGAAATGGTGTACTGATAATAGAATGACCCTTAATGCTTCAAAATGTGCTCACATAAAATTCACTCGGAATAGGAGGAAGATTGACACAGCTTATTACATCCATGGTCAACAACTGCAAGAGGTCTCAGTTGTAAAGGATCTCGGTGTTATGATTGACTCAAAACTTACTTTCTTAGAGCATCAAAATCAAATTATTTCCAGGGCCTGGAGAATGCTTGGTTTCATCAAGCGTAACACTCTTAAATTTAAAGGGACTGATTGCATTATTACAATATTTAATGCACTGTCAAGAAGTATCTTGGAATATGCTTCACCGGCATGGAACCCCCATTATAAGAGTCATATCGCTAGAATAGAGAGTGTCCAGCGTTCTTTTACAAGATACTTGTCCTACAAAAATCACTCTTGTCCCTATAGAGCCGACTACGCGACACGGTTGAAACATTTTAGAATAAGAACTCTGGAAAAACGGAGGCTTGTGAGTGATCTAGTTACTCTGCACAAAATAATCCACAATGTTCTGGATACTCCCGAAATTCTTTCTCAAATAAATGTGAATGTCCCGCACTCTACTCCTAGATTTCCTATAAAAAATATATTTTCACCTAGCACTTCCAGGACCAACCTTGGCAAATATTCCCCAATAAACCGTTTAATTAATGCGTACAATAGTTTACTAAATACCGACAATGGCATTGAAATTGATATTTTTAACGACACTCTAAATAACTTCAAAAAAAAATATATATTTGTATGACTGAACTAATGTAATAATATAATTTTATAAGTAATTTTATAAGTATAGCTGTTTCAAATTATAAATACTAATAATTATTTTTATTGTACATATTATTCTAATTTTAACATTAATTTATATTATGATTATTTAATTATAGTAATATGTGTAATTCTTTAATTTAATTTCATCTATTATAAATATTTATTAGACATTGTATTTAACATTTTATATATTATTGTTTTATAACCGGAAATGCTATTAATGCTGTGTATGCCTATAATTAATGCTTGTACTACAATAAGTAATCTTATAATATAATAATTTAGAATGTAGGTACAATGTATTGTTGGCATATCTTTCAATAAATAAAGAAATTGTAACTAAGTCAAATCTGTACATTAAATATTTTTTGGAAAATCTTATTGAAATAGACATTATTATCGATACAGAGGCCGAATCTATAGTTTTTAGAATTTTTGTCTGTCTGTCTGTGACCGCATCACAGAAAAATCACTGGGGATTGAGGGATTTTGAAGACATTTGGTCTGGTGATAACTGGTTTTTCGGGTCAACTAATATACTAATACGAGTATACTAATATGTAAAACCTAAGAATTTGGCTTTTCGTCATATGAACGTGGGCGGAGCCGCAGGCAATGCTAGTATTAAAAATATAATGAGATTATAAACATGATTTTTACAGATCATAAGATAGAAATTGAAATTTAACTATTAGCTTTAAATTTTAAACGATTGTGACTTAAAATTAAATATTTCTATTTTGGTTAAATTAAAACTAGATCTGTTGAACTTTGTTTCTTTGTTGACTTTCAGTATTCACAATGAAAATCCAAGATATTAATATTAATATTTTAGAATAATATCTCGTAAATTTACACTGAAATTAATTCTGTCTCGGGAATGTACAAACTCAAAATTATCTCCTTCAGATATCTTCGTAACTGTTAAGAACTTGATAAATACAACCATTTATAAATAGCAGTTTTGCATTACAAGGTCCTTCTGAGGTATATTTTCAAGAAGATGTAAACCACTATCTTACCAAAAGATATTAAACATTTAGATGTATATACACTTGCTTTTTATGAAAATACTAGCTTACGATTCACCCTTGCTTCGCTCAGGTTCACCTCAAGTAAAACAAAATCAAATCTATCCCACGGGAATTGTACATTTTTCCGAGATAAAAAGTAGCCTATGTGCGATTCCAGACTATAATCTATCTCTGTATCAAATTTCATCCACATAAGTTCTGGCGTGATGTCATTGAATAACAACACCAATGGCAAGTCTGCCAAATTAGACCACAAAACCAAGGGGTTAGCCCCACGGTCCACTCCACTGTTAGAGAAGTACTAGGAGCAAGCAACCCGCATGATACAACGCCCACCCAAGTCAAAATCCTCCCAGTCTGTCTCTCTCTTAATCCGGCTGGATTGTGGGACGCTAATGAGAGACCACCACCCCCACCCCCCACCTCATCCCCCCACCAAAACGAGAAGGTAAAACCACATCTTTATTACTATATTTACGTTACTCCTTAGTTAAAGACGCCATACAATACTTTGATTTTTACTACCAGCAAGCATTTCTTTTTATATATTTATTTCGAAAGACGTTTGAAATGAACTTTATAGTCAGTAAATTTAAATAATATAATATCTCAGCTAGAGTGGCGCATAGAATAGGTAGCGAAGTACGGAAATATCCAGTGTCACATATTGTCACTGAAGGAGGAATTTTATTCAAATAGACTATTGAGGACGAAGCTATGGAACTGCTAACAGGAGTCGCAAAAGATTTATTTATAATATACACCCTTTATTGCACTTTAAGATAAAAGTAACAAAACTTACGTAAGGGTACTTTCCCACGAATAGATATTTTTAACCGACTTCAAATTCCAAAAAGGAGGAGGTTATCAATTTGTCGGAATCTTTTTTTTATGTATGTTCACCGATTACTCGAAGACGCCTGAACCGATTTGGATTTTTTTTGTTTCAAAGGTACTTCCCAGGTGGTCTCATATAAATTTTATCGAAATCGGTCGAGCGGTTTTTTAAAAAATAAACAATAAATATTTTTTTTAAATAAATTGTTATACAATATTTTAAGATATCTAATAGAATTAAAATATCTAATAGGTAAATATGTATTTCACGTATCGAAATATATTAGATTTGCTTCGCATCGGTTGGCACTGACTTCGAAAATATCTGAATAGGTATCTATTCTAAATGAAAACCTCCGTTTAGTTATTTTTTACATTTTAGTGCCTGGAAGTCGGTTTTTATTTTTTGTTAAAAAGTTTTTATAGTCAAGCAATGAAAGTAAGAAATACTATTATTGTTATTTAACAGTCTTAAATAAATCATTTTATTATTACCATAATTCATTAACTTTCAGGTAGAATATTTATTGAGGTAGTCTGTAGCCTTCCTCATTGGACAGTATAAAGATTCAAAAAATTTCCAATCGGACGTATATTCTAATTTCTAAAGATACTTGGCAGAACCGCTAGTTTTGCCAAGTATTGTAGATATTGGATATTCTTTTAAGTAAATTAGATCATATATAATCCAATCAATAAATCTATGTTCAAACTAATCTAATAAAAAAAAGGTTTGTTTGTTTTTAATCGACAAACTCGGTAGCTATTGCGTGAATTTTAATAATACTTTCTTGTTTGAAAAACTACCATATTCAAAAGTACTACAAGAAGTAATATAAGTAGGTTATTATATATTTTAGTTCAGTAATAATAAGTTATCAGTTTGAATATTCACAAAAGTTAGTCTAGTAATATAATGGGATAACATTGAAGCCATATCCATTGCCTTATGTTATTGAAAGAAACGCGCTTAGTTTTAGACACAAGTTTGTATTCTAAAGACCGAACTAAAACGTGTACTAACTAAAACACTACTGACGTTGAACTATGATTAGTCTGAAAAATTGATGATTAACCAAAACGTCGTATCGTCGATCGAGTAAGCCTATATTTATGCACATTTACGAACACATATTAATTCAAATGCAACCATTCACACAAACACACACACGCACGCACGCACGCACGCACGTACGCACGCACGCACGCACGAACGCATGCACGCACACACGCACGCACGCACGCACGCACGAACGAACGCACGCACGCACACACACACAATAATAATCTAATACATGTAATTTAATTGTTGACTTTATAGTGTTGGTAGATGAGCGAGGTACCCAGTAATGCGTGTCTACAGCTAGTACAGGGGCCCTTGGGATTAGCTTGTAATACATATAATTTTTATGATAGTAAAAGTGCTTATATTTAATTTATTTATGTCACACACAAATAAAATTGACTTTCGCACTAAAACATTACCTAGAAATGTTAAGAGTACATACATATATTTTTTTTTATTTATATATAGTTATACGACATATGTACAACATTTTATTTTTCCTTTTGTAAACAAACCCATGCTATTATTACTGGTTAATGGCTTAAAGTACTTAGCAAAAGGTTTTATTCGTTATCCACAAGTGTTATAGATATTATGATCATTACATTAGTTGAAGTCCTTTAGTAGATAGACCCTGGAAAGGGTCGAATGGATAATAATATTCTATAAAAACAAAAATCATTTAAGTAATTTGTTTTATATATCATACAGACATTATAAATACGAGATTTCTGTCCGGCTCTAGATCTAAAGGTCCTAGATTCAAATCCCAGATCAGGCCACGTATAGCTAGTGGGTTGTTTTTTGAAGAATTCCTTAGTATCAGCTCGGAGTTTGCAGTATGGCACTGCCGTGCTTGGAAGAGTACGTTAAGCTAGGTCTTGTTGAATTGTTGTAAAATTATCGTCTCTAAGTTCCATCAAGCTAAGAGTGTGAAAGTGTTTGAGTAGCATTTATATCTACTAACTAGCATTGCCCGCGGCTCCACCCGCATTCAGATAACCAAAAACCAAATTCTTAGGTTTTATTAGTATTGGCCTAAGAGCCTGTGAACGCCAGACCTTCGTTATTTTATAAAAGCTGAAAGTTTGTCAGCGCATGCTCTCAAAACAGATAAGAACGATAGACCATTATGAAGTTCAGGCTATGGTGGCTTTGGCAGGTACACGATACTAAAGGTGTGTAAATTACCGATCTAAATTCGTCAAATAATAAAGTGTGATTTTTTGGTATTACCTTCAGAATATTATTAAAAATCACGTCATTCAATGCCAGACACTTAATATCGTGGCAAGCCCTTGCCAGACACCCTTTTCATGAAATCATAATTCTACTTACGTTATAGTATAAAAGCTGATTTTTATATATAATACTTGGGTAATAATTAGATGATTTATAAGACTGCTAGCATAGCATTTATAAGTTAAGCACACCGACTTCGAAAATATTTGATTAGGTATGTAATGAATATGTAATTGAAAACTACCAATCAGTTATTTTTTTACTTTTTAGTGCTTTTGTTTGAAGTCGGTTTTTATTTTTTTGTTAAAAAGTTTTTATTTTTCCCTTTTTAGTGTAGAAAGTAGTAGCAAAGTAAGAATTCTAAAGTGTTAGGCTTGTCAAATCAAACAAAATAAGCCCAAACTCAACGTATCTATTATTAGTAGTTGAAGAGTTCCACCTAACTACCTTCTGACCTTACCATCAGATCAGGTCAACAATATCGAACTACTATCAACAGAAATAGAAACACTTGCAAAATTTCAAGTTAATATGACAATTAGAAGTAGGTTAAATTCATCATTTGCTATTTTCCCCCCTTAGGCGTGGTATTTTTTTTTTGAAATTTAAATGGGACCAATCTGGAAGTATACACCTTCAAACAAAACAAAAATTGTCCAAATCGGCTAATAAATGACGGAGTTCTGAGGTAACAAACATAAAAAAATACAGCCGAATTGAGAACCTCCTCCTTTTTGAGGAAGTCGGTTGATAAATAGGCAAAGATAAAACAGTTTAATACTCTCCTGTTTCATAACCGATTTTTTCTTTGTTTAGAATTGACGAGTTTTAGTATTATCAATAAAAAAAATGAAAATAGTTTTTTTTTATATAACTAGGTAAATTCTATTCATATATTATATTTTACAAAATATTACAATAATAAGAGTAAAACAGGCTAATTTCGAAGACCAGGCGAACACTAACGTCATAAACATCTTTATGTGAATGGTAATGTTTCTTATTTTACCACGCTTTAACGACTCAACGTTTGCAATGAAATATGGCGATAGTTTACTTTCTGGGTAGGCTTTTTTTTGTTGATGTTTGAACTAGTATTTAACACATACTCTTTCTAGAGATTTATTTTAACTGTTTTTTTTGCTTTATACTCGTAAAATTGTAAAAAATATGTCGTTACCGATTGTTTTTAGACTAATTACATAAACTTGGCCTTTGTAATTCATATTATTACGTTTAAAGAATTTGTCTCTGAAAAATTATTCTTAGAATTTCATATCTATACATATAATAAAATTCGAATGGAGTCGAATCTCTACATTAAATATTTTTTGGAAAATCTTATTGAAATAGTCATTATTATCGAAACAGGCCGAATTTAGTTTTTAGAATTTTCGTCTATCTGTCTGTCTGGGAACGCATCACGAGAAAATCGCTGGACAGATTTTGATGAAATGTGGTGTGATCATAGCTGGTTATCCTGGTTATCCTTTTTAACATATAGGAATTTTTGTATCGTCGGAAAATATCTCATCTCTGAGACTGTAACAAAAAACACAACCATTAAAAATTTTGTTATCCTCAAAAAATTCACCCCGATACAATTGTAAAGACGTTGAAATACTGTAAGCTAAAAAAACACATATTTTTTAAGCAAAAATAAAATGAAGACATTATTTCCCTCGTTCTAAGACTTTCGAAAATATCAAACAGCTGTCATGTACAAGAAATTGTATGAAAATTATATTTTAAGATAATTTTTGCTTTTAACTCCTAATAAAGTTGGATAACGTTACCGTTCGTCACAGCTTGTTCATCAAATTAATTAATGCGATGACAGGTTGTACTACTGGGAAACATAAAGCTGGAGTTGCACCATAAAAAAGACATTCATGCTATATCTAACTTTTTAATAGACTTTTAACCGATTTAAAAAAGGAAGTACTCAGAATACTTTGTTAGATTTACGCGGATATTTGACATTTTAAATAAAATCTTTTCGGATTTTTTCGCGTATTCTCTCCAGATCCCCTCTTCTAGAGGTCTCTCTCGTGAACATGACTGCTGTAAAGCATTCTAATCGTCGCGAACCAAAAATCTAAATAAATCCGCGAAAAACTCGGAAAAGATAATCGTCGCGAACCAAAAATCTAAATAAATCCGCGAAAAACTCGGAAAAGATAGTTTTGATTTATGTTTTTTTGTACAGTACCTACGCTATATTCTCTCAAATTGTTAGGTATATCTTTTTTCATATATGAGCTGTAACTCAAGAGTGGCTAATCTCTAGGAAGCCCTTTCTTTCTTGCCCCTGACCTCTCCTTCTTTAAATATTATTATTTCATCACTTAGAACAGGTAAAGTAATTGATCGTGTCATGTCATGTCATGTGCGTGATGCCTTCACGGTTCGCTAGCAGTCTGTGGTAAAGAAAATGACGGTGAAATTCTATTTTGCTTAACATTTTTTATCGTGTCAAATCCACATATTATATAGTATAGTGTGACACCAGCCTTATAAATAAAATTGTAAGGCTATAAGATTACCATGACAGTCTTTATTAATACTTTATTCACTTGTAGACGCTTTGTTTAATGATTAACCTAATTTGGTTGAATAATGTTGAAAAGAAGGCAATATTCGTTTATTTCATGAAAATTGTATCTAATCTAAGATTATTTCTTTTAAAATGTAAACAATACTTTTGTTTTTTCTAATATTTGTTCTAATATTTTGTCGCGGGTTCGAGTCCCGCTGGGGTATTCATTTGTGTGATGAGCATGAATGTTTGTACTCCAGTCATGAGTGTTTATATTTATAATATGTATGTATTTAAAGTTATATAATTATGTACCTATAATGTATCAACTATCTGGTATCCATAATACAAGTCTCGTAGCTTACCATGGAACTAGATGGTATTGTGTGTTAATGTTCTGATATAAAAAAAATATATTATAATAACTTAAATCCTACTTGGAGGATAAATTGATATAATGTTTGATACTCTTTCACACAAAAAAGAATCCTACTAATATTATAAATATATATGTGTCTGGATGTATAGATGTATAGATGTTTGTTACACTTTTACGCAAAAACCACTGAATGAATTTTAATGAAACTTTACAATAATATAGCTGATACATCAGAATAACAAATAGACTATTTTTTATATCGAAAATATGTACGGTTTCCGTGGGATAGTTTAGTTTTTGGTTTTCCATAGTTGTAAATAAAAACGCCATTTAAATTATAGTTTCTGATACATCATCATGATTTTAAGGAACACGTTTTTAGACAAAGAGAATATAATGGATAACAGATTTTCTTCTTTAAAATTACTGTACCGATGGAAATTAAACTTAGCGTCAACGTGCTATGGGCTGTTCTCCATAGTATCGAACGTTCTCAGCAGAGGCAAGATCAGTTTGAAATTGAATTAAATTCTAAAAAATAATTTTTTAGCTTCTTTAACCAAATATTCAATCTACCTACATTGACATAATACTTTCACCTACATTGATTATAGTAAGATAAATTTTCGGTGACTGGGTCGTGTTTGTTAATATTATGTTTTATAGTTTAAAAAATATAGGTATTTCTCCTGGAAAAAAAACTAAGGGGTCCACCACATTTATCGGGATCTTAGATTATTATATTTTTTGCAAATATTAATTTTCAAATTTTGACCAAAATATATATACTTTTTTTGTAAACTAACAATAATTTCACAAGAACCTTAATTTTGCCATATTATACAATAGTTGCTAAACTACTTGCGTATTACACATGTAATACACTGTAAATGAGAGGTCGCAACTACGTAACATCTCCCTACGACTAAGTTAACGAGGTTTTAGAGTTCAGTAAATTACGGCAGTCATATAACTAAAACGATGATTAAACTTTTGTATATATCATATCATTTAAAAAAAAACTTTTTCACAATCTAAATCATTAAAAAACCTCATAGATCATGTGTGATTTTATTTTATGTGGAAAAAGAATTGAAAAAGGTGTTATTCTATTTATCTTTATGTAATTAACTAGCGAAAGTGAAAAACAAAAACAAATCTGTCCCACGGGAAACGCGCATTTTTCTGGGATGATATGAAGCTTATAGCCTTCCTCATCGAGCATCTAGTGCAAAAATAATTTTATAAATCGGATTAGCAACTGCTAACGCGCTAATCTCAAGAGCTCCTTAAAACAAACGAACTCTGCCTCTTTATAATATTAAGTATAGATATATTGATTTATATATGTACTAGCATTGCCCGCGGCTCCGCCCGCGTTCAGATGACCAAAAACCAAATTCTTAGGTTTTACATATTAGTATACTCTTACAATGCAGTTTTTGTATTTTTTCTCAGAAATGAGATATTTACCCGCAGTAAAAAGTATCCTATATGTTGACCCGGATAACCAGCTATCACCATACCAAATTTCATCAAAATCCCTCCAGTAGTTTTTCTGTGATGCGGTAACAGACAGACAGACAGACAAAAATTCTAAAAACCATAGATTCGGCCTCTGCATCGATAATAATGTTTATTGCAATAAAATTTTCCAAAAAATATTTAATGTACAGATTCGGCTTAGTTACAATTTTATTATATGTACATTTAGTCCGTGGTACCACTCGCGTAGTTTTTTTATGTATAACTTCTCGCAGAGGGTTAGATTCACAGTCGTAACTTTACATTAAATCAAAGCCGACTTCGCAAAGTAAAGTTTACATTCCGACTTACTTTCAATAATTTTGATTTCTTAGTCGTATATATATATATATAATATATATGATAAACAATTTGAATAAATTTAAATGATTTTTCTATCATTGTTTGATCTATACTAATATTATAAAGAGGTGAAGCTTATGAGTTCGTGAGTTTGTGACGTTGTAGGGGGTAATCTTTGGATCTATTGTACCGATATATATGATACTTTTTATCTCGGAAATCATCCCTCAAAGAGGTGAAAATGGGGATGAAAGTCTGTATTGAATCAACCTAGTATTGGAATAGGCTAGCTTGTAACTTATTCGAATAGCCAATAAAGTTTCTTTTAATTCCGAAGTGACCAATAATAACTACTAAGGCTTTACTAAGCAAAATACGGTTTTCAATTCAATTATTTTGTTAATGGCTTCCAAGAATACCTACTTCGCCTATAACACGTAAAATGGGGAAGACATTTTTTTTAATGTTGGGACATTACACACAGCACCGTCTAGTTCCATGGTAAGCTACGAGGCCTGTGCTATGGATACCAGATAGTTGATACACTACACATATATAACTTTATAAATATAAACATCCATGACTGAAGTACAAACATTCGTCATCATACAAATGAATCCTCCCAGCGGGACTCGAACCCGCGACCGCTGGCAACAACAAGTAGGGTCACTACAAACTATAAAATTAGTTAGTAGTTACTAGTAAACTAAAATTGTCAAACTATATTAAATTATAATGTGTAAAAAAGACAGTAAATCCTATTTAAAAATTACGGTTTTCTAAAGTAAGCATGAACAAAATATGAGATATTTTTTTTGCTAGAAGTAAAACTTTGTCGTAAAGTGTAAGTGCGATCTATAAATCTTGCCTGCAGAGTAGTAACGTGATGTTAGTTCAGAGATTAGCGCTTTCAAACATGCTGCTTATTCCTTTGGTACATTGAATGATATACTTAGAATTTTTGGTCTCATACTGAAAGTTTCTTAATGATTTACTTTTTTATAATAATTTCATTTCTAAACATAGAAATAATATCTACCATTATGTTTTCATAAAGTTAATAGTTATAAAATGCCACTTTTTCATTGTAACATTAATATTTTCTATAATACTTTGTTAGATTTACGCAAATATTGGACATTTTAAATAAAACTATCTTTTCGGATTTTTTGGTGGATTTATTTTTTGTTTTTTGTTCCCGACGTTTCGAATGCTTTACAGCAAACACGGTCACGGGAGAGATTAAGGTTTTAGACGTCTCAAATGCGTACTAGAAAACGTAACAGACGGACAGACAGAGTTACTTTTACATTTATAATATTAGTATGGGTATCACGGTGTATGTAGAATGGCATCTATTTAAGTTGAGCACGAGAGTTTGGTTAGATCATTCTAGCGTAAGCCAAAAATGAATTTATATTAACGATCCTCTTATGTGCTGTTAAAATATTGTCATAGTCATACCAGCGTCATTAACATAGCCATAATATGTTTTGCAATTTGATCATAAAGTGATCGCGATAACGACTCGTCGTAAAGTTATAAGTCATATATTACGAAAGAACTTCCTCATGAATTTATTTCTTGTTAACCAACTTCAAATAAAGAGGAATGCTTAGAAACTTTAACTTAAGTAACGTAATGTAAAATAACTTTAACTGAAAGCATGTATTTGTTTTATCACATTTCATTTTCTTATACTGATTCCTTCGCCTTTACCTGGAGGAGATCGTTTCCAGCGATAAGGCCGCTACTGTACATCTCTTTTTTAATGACGACACGTTTGGCTCAGTTTAAAGTGACCCTACTTGCTGTACCAGCGGTAGTGGGTTCGAGTCCCTTTGGGGGCATTCACTTGTGTGATGAGCACGAATGTTTGTACTCCAGTCGTGGGTGTTTATATTTATAATATGTATGTATTTATAGTAATATATGTATAGTGTATCAACTATCTGGTATCCATAACACAAGCTTTCTAGCTTACCATGGAGCTAGATGGTTCTGTATGCTAATGCCCCATCATATTTATTTAATCTACAATGTACGTATTTCTTGTAAGGTGCGAAATGAAATATCTATCTATGAAATTCCTAATATAATTTATGCGAAAGTTCGTATCTGCGTGTGTGTATGTACATATCCATATTACTTCTTACGCTGAAAGGCTGGATAGATTTTAATGAAATTTAATATACAGATATGCTATGACATTGAATAATAAATAAGCTACGTACTGGAAGTAACTAAATTTGCTAAAATGTTATGTTGTCTGAATTTCCATACTAATATTATAATTGTGCAAGTTTGTTTGTTTGTCCTTCTTTCACGTCAAAACAGAGTGACGGATTGGCGTAATTTTTTTACCGCGGGAGATTACCTCATTCCCACGGGAAAATACGTTATACAACCCAAAAAATATTTATGATCAGAATTACTTGAAACTTGCTCTTCAATACAATTAAATAAATAAGTATTTTAGCATTTCTCGAAATTCATCTCATAATGGGGCAAAATAGGGGATGAAAGTTTGTATGAAACCTACCTTTTTACAAATATTTTGTAGTATTAGCGCGAGCGAAGCCGCGGGTTCTGCTAGTAATATCATAAATACAAAAGCCACCTAGAGAAGCGAGAGTGAATCAATATTAATCATTTTTAATAGTAGTTCCATTATTTATCTTTTATTCCATTATTTATCTTGTATTCCGCTGTTTTCTATACAAAAAAAAGTATAACAAACGAAATTACATTTTCATCCATTTACTTGTTATACTAATGACATTATCGCATACAATGAATATAGCTGGGGAACTCATAAAACTAATGGGCGAAACATGTCGGCTAAAATCTATACAATAATCTTATAATACCAACGTACACTTAGCTTTATATAACGAAATATTTCATTTAATTTGTATTAGGGTATGTATACACTTGTATTACAGCATCCAATTTAAGCAACAAGTATCTAAACTCATACGTTCATCGTTTGTGCATGGACACCCAATTTGACCATGCAATACCTATAAATAATAACTAATTATTTTAATGTTCCAATGCTAGGCCTCTGCCTAGGAGAAGCCTGTCTCTACAGGCTTCTCCTCAATAAGAGAGGGATCAGCCCATAGTCCACCATGCTGGCTAAGCGCGTGTTGGCATACTTCACATGTCCTTCGAAAACTCGCTAGGTTCTCTCAGACATGCAGGTTTCCTCACGATATTTTTCTTCATCTTAAACTCCTTCATAAGTAGTATTCATATTGGAAATTATTCGCACATAAAAATATCAGACATGCGTGACTGACCTGAGATTTGAACCCGCTTCACTAGACTACCATTGAACAACCAGAAACAAAAGTATGTAATTATATACAAAATAGTAAAGTCTTCTGAGACATACATATATAATATATACATTCATGAAATAACATGTTTATCTGTGTGTAGGTAAACTATAAATATACGTATTTTTAAAGCAATTATTCTATTGCGATAAAACTTTGGTAAATTGTAAATATGCACGATTCTCTAATAGCAGAGTGGATTGTTGGAGCCACCCCATGAGTCGTGTCGGGGTGTTGTGGTTACGGTCACGGCGTAAGTGATTCTGCGAGGCCCCATTAAAGTAGGGGAGGTTTTGTTGGGTTTTAGTGGGTTGTACTGGCTTTTCTAGCTGGTGAGCCTCACATAATCACCTGTTTATATAGAGGTGGTATGCGTAAATGCATTTCCCGACATTAAAAAAAATGGCACCAATACGCACAATAGCTGGACAAAAAGTACTCTATGTTAAAGTAAATGTATGTGTATTTTATAATAATGTATGCAGAAAAAGTGCCAAATTAAGAAAAGAAAGCACCCTAGCTATAAAGAGGCGAATCATTGTTACTGTATAATTTAGACATTACAGGTTAAGTCATGTTCTTGCTTGAAAACTTTCTTATAAAAATTCAAATATTATAAGTTTTAATGGATCCCCGAAGGCAAATTCTCTTGAGATATAAAACTAATTTAAGATTAACCATAAGTGGATGAACTGAAATACTCTCTGTATGCATACAATATTAGCCAAAAACTCTTGTACAAGAAAAAATTTGTATAAACTATCTCGAGCTTAATACTTAATAAAGACGACACGTTTGGCTCAGTTTGTAGTGACCCTACTTGCTGTGCCAGCGGTCGCGGGTTCGAGTCCCGCTGGGAGCATTCATTTGTGTGATGAGCACGAATGTTTGTGCTCTAGTCATGGTTGTTTATATTTATAATATATATGTATTTAAAGTTATATGTGTAGTGTATCAACTATCTGGTAACCATAACACAAGCCTCGTAGCTTACCGTGGAACTAGATGGCGCTGTGTCCTAATGTCCCAACATATTTATTATTTATTTATTATTTTATAAAGCTACTATTTTAAATGTACTAATGTTCGCCTACTGATCGAAATTCCTTCATAATCAATATTGATGAGATCTATTAAAACTTCTAATATTTGAATTTTTATAAGAAAATCTTTAAAGCAAGAATAATATTAAAATAGATACTATTTTAACTATTTTAATATATATATATATACAAATTTGACGATTTTTTCTGATTGAAAATGGATACTCCAAGTAAAAAAAAATTACGGGACCACCTCAAGATCAACCTTCATACAATTTAAACTAACAAAATCAGCTCAGCACGCTACGAGAAATCTATGAACATACATAAAATATATACAGACGAACATACTCGTAGAACCTTTCTGGAAGTGACTTAAAAAACCGTTTATTTCAAAATTGGTTAAAATACTCCACACATCAGTAAGATGGTAGGTAAGAAATATGAAACTATAGAATACGAAAATGTGAATGAAGTAAATCTATTGCTCAAAGCCTAGAAGTCGTTAGGCGAACATTAAAGATGATTTGCGGAAACGTAAAAGAGGCGGCAGAGCGCTATGTGAAGATTCCATATTTCTATGTCCTATAAATTATAAGCGAATTTTCTTATGCTATTATTTTTTTTGAACGCTGACATTTTGCCTATTTTTTTATAAAACTAATGTTTATAAAGAATTTACTCGCTTTTTACACGTAATATTTATTAATATTACGTGTAAAAAGGTACTAGGTAATTCGACAATTTAAAAAAAAATTAACAACGTCAAACCAAAATTTATTGTGTAATAAAAATTTATTTTAAAATATATCCGAAAATAACATTAAGAATTTAAGTAATAGTATAAAAAATGTTTTAAAAAAATAAAAAAATGTTAAGTGCATATTACAAGACTTCCGCGATACCATTCAGACAAAGAGAGACAATAGCATTCCCAAGGAGGGTTGACGTCAGGCAGGCGGCCGGTCGTAAAACTTTTGCCAAATCCTATTAGCAGTACACTGAAGATGTACTGCGCCGACCCCAAGTGATTGGGAAATGGGCAGAGAGAAGAAGAAGAATTGGTAATTCGACGTATTCCCGTTACGAGGTGATAGGGGTGACTATTTGCGATAATTTTAACCCCCATATGCATTATGCAAAAGTGAACCATATTTGAATTATCATGTTTTTATTGTTTTTTAAAAAATAAGGAAAAAATGCAACATCAAAAATTTATTAAAAAACAGTATCAATTAAAATCTCATTTTTTCTTCTGATGAAACAACAATTATCGGTACAAATTTAAAAATGTGAGACAAAAACCGACATTATTTCAATATTTTTTTGAGATTTTTTTTCCACTAAAATGCTTTAAAAACAAAGAAAAAACGTTACAAAACTTGGCTTGCAGATTATTTTAAAAACGTAACCGTTTTATTAGCTCTCTTTAGGAACTTATTTCAAAGAAACTGAAAAAAAAATGATCACAAAGGAAGCAGGTGGAAATCCGTATTCGACCTAAACTTAAAATCGCTGTTTGAATACTTATCTTGCAAATAGGTTTAATGCGTACATAAGCCAATGCAGGAAGCAATCTGGCAGGAGATCTAAGAAAATGGTTATGGTTATTTTAATATTGATAAATTACAATTTTATTTTATAAAAATAATTAGAGTTCGAGCAAAAAATTTAAACCCATGAAATTTTGAACAAATTCCACATACCAAGTGACTCGCCCGAGCGAAGCGAGGGTAAGTCACTAATTAATAATAAAGTTACAAATCAATGTACTGAGATTAAAAACATTTTAACTAATTCTAATTATATTACTCTCTATTGTTTCTCTATAAAATAAAAATTTACTATTGTACTACGCATGAATCGAACCTGCTTTAATAAAATTAGAAACACTAGGCCAAATTGTCTAAAAAACATGGGTTATAATAATCTCTTAACATCTTCATTCCGATGTTACGCAGGTACGTAATAAATACATGAGATAACAGTAAAAGAAAATTGTTATGGCTGCGGTGAATCTTAATGAAGCAACGCAATTTCTATTTGGTAACGCATTCTCTTTATTAAGCTTTAAATTGAATTACGTTGAGACTCAATTTTACTTATTATTATTATCAGTGGTTAAGTAATGCATTTTACTTCTTGTTAATTTTGGTTATTTTACTTGTTTACATAGCTTATGTGAAAATCCGATTTCGTCCAACCCATTGAGAGTGCTTGGGGGTTTCTGGCAGATAGTCTTCGGAACCAAGTCATTCGCCAGAGAACTAAAGTAACCAACATCGCGTGAAGAATTAGCTCGTTGAAGTGGAAATGGGCTGGTTATATCTCCAGATGGTCTATACTGATGGTCGATGGAGCCGACACGTACTAGAGTGGAGACGGCGTTTAGGAAAGCATAGTGTAGGGCAGATGACGTAAGAAACTATTTATCTCATACGTTCATCGTTTGAGCACGGATGTCCATTTTGACCATGCTACATCTAAAATAATAATGATTCATTTAACGTTCCACTTTTATAAATATGTTGGCACAATAACACACAGCACCATCTATTGCCATGGTAAGCTATGAGGCTTGTGCTATGAACGTCAGACATAAGAAACATGTCAGGATGTGGGCTGCCCAGGACCAGGGTGGTCGGGGCTCATTGTAAGAGACCTTGATTTATAGCTTATGTACGTGGCCTTGAATTTTTGGGCATATATATTCCATAGGCGCACACGACGTGCGTCTCATTCAAATGCGTATTGCGGGTTGACAGCACAATCTGTTAAAGGATAGGAGACCTGACTTTAAATAACTAATTAGACTTACAATTAGAAATGTAGCCAGGATGAATATTGGGGAATGTCGATCCTTTTAGTAAAACTCGAATGCACGAAAACTATTATTTTATAATAATTCCGGACACGTGCGAGTCGGACTGGCTCACCGAGGGCTCCGTAAAAATTTGTAGGAAATCTGTTTTACTTTCATTCTCAACTTTTTTTATTTTTTGGAATTTTTCCTTTATTTGTGCTGTAAAACCTTGCTTTTTGCCAAATTTCGTGATTCTATGTCAACGGAAACTACCATATAGGTTTTCGAACCTAAACCTATAGGGGACTTCCGGTTGACCTAGAATTGTCAATTTTAGCAAGGTCTTAAGCTTCTATAAAAAAATACTTTAGTCGCTATGTTATACAAACGTATATATTACACTCATATTTTTTAGATTCGTCTTTGACTATAATTGTATGATGACATCTTGTCTAAGCCAAATATAAGCGTTACTTATGGATGACTAAAAAAACCGCTGCCCTAAATTTGTTTTTCGAAAACAAAATACACTAATAATGCCAAGGGCGTACCAAATATGCAGTGTAAATTCGTAAAGTCTGTAAAGAGAAGAATTTATCACAGGATTGCCTTGTCAAATTGAGCTTTCGTGATTGAGAAATTGTTTTTGGTTCATGCGAATTTGTGATGTAGACTTAAATAAGGTAATTTGTTTGCAGATTAGCAAGTAACATTTTGTTAGCTTACGTATTGTAGAAAAGGTTTTTTTTTTTAAATAAGTTGGCATATAAGTTTGGACATTATACGGAACATTTGGCGTTTTTAATAAATGTATCTTTTAGGATTTTTTTTCCCACATTTTTAGTTCCCACATTTGCAATGCTTTACAACAATCATGGCCACGGGAGTCTCTCCCATTACAGACTATTTGTTTCTTAAAACGTCATAATATATTCGCGAAAACCATACAATCATAGATCATATTCTCGAGTAAATATAGTATATACAGTAATAAAGTAATATTCCAATAGAATTCAAAATGTATTCCCAAAGCATCCAACATTTTTCAATATGTGAATGTAAAGCAATGCTCGAGGAAACCTTAAACGAGGCATTTCCGTACGTGCGACTGAAGACCAGTTACTTGAATATTTGCATTTTGCGCCATTCAAATTCTGAAGTCTTAAAACTGAATTCATTTTGTTACATACGTGACGCCCCTTTGTCATAGCAATGACTTTGTTGGAGACTACGCGCTTGTTGAACAAACTCACAGATTATGTTTTGAAACAGAGGAAATGCGTGGAAATTGAATATTCTGTAAGTACTTTGATGCTATTTTTGGTATTTTTTTGTAAATCATTGTATTATTTTATGGACAGCTGCTGTCTGTAACAACTATATAATCCTTTGAGACGTCTAAAACCTTAGTCTCCTGTGACCATGATTGCTGTAAATTTTGGGAACCAAAAATCAAAATAAATTCCCAAACAATTCCGAAAAGAATTTGTTTGTTGAATTTTGTTTTTGATGAATTTTGTTGAAAATATGTTTACTCTATCATCATAAATTATATAGTTTGTATATGTGTGTGTATGTTTGTTACCTTTTCACACTGAAACGGCTGTACGGATTTGGATGTAACTTTGTGCGCAGATAAACTATGACTTGGAATAGTACATAGGCTTTAGGTATTATACACCTAGGAAAGCACCCGAGTGAAGCGCAAGCCATGGTCAAACGCTAATATTAAAGAGTTTTTATATAGTTACTAAGCTTGAACAAATGTTGGTTACCTCTCCATCCAGCCATATACGTTAATACTAGTGCAATGCTTTTAACTGAATATAAATAGGCAAAGCCTAAACAGTTTAGTAGCTTTTTCTCCTGTTTATCAATTATTATTATTTTTTTGTATGTATTCACAAGCTTTAGTGTTATCAATAAAAAAAGTTAGCAGCATTTTTTTCGTATAGATTTGTAGAGACAAAAAAATTCTGTACATTTTTTTGTTCGTTCGTAAATTTATTTAGATTATATTTTTGCTTACTATCCTTTATTGACGAGCATTATTTACTAACATTAAATTTAAATTTTAAAAATGTAAAAAGTGACGATTCAAAGGTTCTTGTGAAAGTCTATTTGAATAGAATATATTTTGATTTGATTTAGTATTATCATTAAAAACAATTGAGCAAACTATTAAACAATAAATCAGGAAGCTATTAAATGTATAAGCGAGAATTTTAACAGCTTTATATCAAGTATACCTTTAAAGCTTTTAATTCTTTAAAGTTTTGTATACAAAAACATTCAATACTAATCACGTATTTCTCATCTAAGTACAAGAAACTACAGAAATTGAAGACATGTACACAAATTACAAATTTTAATGGCTTTGTGAATTATTTTGCTTTGTTTCATACTTTAGAACTCTTTATGCAGTGTCAGTGGCTTCTACGTTTTCTAATTAGTCCATAATAACAAAATATGAACTGGGCTTTTTAAGATTTGCGCATTTATTTGACTTTTTAAATTAAAAGTAATGTTTTAAAGGTATCATTTAACTAACAAGCTTACTTCAAAATCAATTTATTTAAAAAAAAAAATATGATGACTTCACCCTTAGAGCTGAACTTTTTTCTTATTTATAGAAGTATAATAAAGATTTTTGAAAATCGGCTGCCTATTATAAATTAAGTGCGTGTAATATACACAACTTTTTTTTCTTAAAGTGAAATATTTCTTGAATGTGGTGCGAATTGTATAGAAAATCTAGTATCATGATATCCACCTGGTAGGTTTCGGTCACGGTGGCCAATCACTGAGACTAACCAACTGCGCAGATATTGCACAAGTATGCAGACAAACACAATTCCACTCTCTATTCCTTTTCACTCTCAAAGCCCGATGGGACGATACTTCGACTCGATCGGTGAGAGTTAAGATACAGAACCACGACTTTACGTGTTCTCTTCTATTAATTTTTTGACAGAAAAATTTAGTAATTACACTTGGCTTGACCCTCTTGACTCAAACCCAGGAATTTCGGATCTACAACAGTACGCGCTAGCCACGGCCACTCCATTGGTAGAGACAGACCCCATTATTATATTTGTCATCTACAATATTGAAAGTTCATAATTTTAATACTAGATAACCACCCATCCACAGCCGTAAAAAACATTTTAAATTTAAAAAAATCTTCACAAGTAACTTTGTTTTAAATGTCAATTTGAAAACCCTGATTAAACGGAAGTAATAAAAGACCATAATCATAACGCCATTTTAAATTTAAACAGCTGTCATCTTGAAAAACATTCAGCAAAATTATTCTAAGTTCGGTAAAACAAGAAACTCCTGCATCCGGCGAATATATTTTTTAAAACCTTTAAAAATAAATTATTCACAAAACCAAACTTTCAACATTATTTCAGGCTCTTAAGGAGTTTGAATTTCCATAATGTAATTATCATATTCTAAAGCTGTCGATTCTTCATCAAGTTTCAATTATATCTTTCTATAAACGTTGGGTAAGTTCATAATAACTGGCTCAAATTCTGAGTAAATAATATAAGGAATTATTTACTTAGAATAACTATAACGCGACGCCATTTAGTATTATAATTGTATAGTGTTATAATACTAAACAACCTCGTACTCGTACATCGACGTAAAGCTTATCATTATAAAACTACTACTAAACGTCAATTTCGAGGCAGAGTTTGTTTGTTTGATTGAACGCGCTAATCTCAGGAACTACTTATCCGAAATGAAAAATTCTTTTTGCATTAGATAAACCGTTTATTGAGGAAGGCTATAAGCTATATATCATACCGGAAAAATTTAGGTTTCCTGTGGGATATAGTTGTTTGGGACGAACCCGAAGCAAAGCAAGGGTGAGTCGCTAGTCTGTGATATTTAGGGAAAAAACAAACTGTCGTTTTGAGAAGCAATCTCGATAAGCCAAATATTATGGACATGGATTTTTTTATTTATCCTATAAATCCTATAAATTTGAAAAGCTCAGTTTATAAAAGCGGAATTATCTATTTATATATTACCTTCAAATACAATATTAGCCAAATCTAAAAAGTTTTTGTAACTCCTTATGATATTCAATAATTCAGAACCTGCATTCACTCACATTTGCATTTAGAATGTGATAATTAGTGATAAGAGCTTTCAACGACATAATAACTTAAAATAAATAACCTTTTATATTCCTTTTATTAATGACTGAAATTATTTTTTATTTTATAGCTATTATTATTAATGCATCTAATTCTATAGAGAAAATAAATTAATACAAATTTAAATTTATTATATAAAAATATGAAAATTAATATAATATTATATTTTTTTAATTATTAGTTTAATATCTAGCCTAGTAATATATATAAGCACGTTCCTAATTTAAAAAAAACATATTTCTATACTAAATTTATGCCCTAATTAGCTCTTTTAGGTTTTTTTTTAATTTTACGTAAGAAACTCTTGTGCAATATCTCATGCATCTAGATGTCATAATTTTATTAAAAGATAATATATAGAAATAATTTTTATTTAATTGCTCTATTAATTATTCTATTAACTATTTATAAAATGGAGAAAATAAACTTTAAATTAAATCAAACCCAACAGTATATTACATTACACAGTTTATATTTTAAATTAAAAGCTTGTTACCATGGAATTGATATATCGCCATTTTGTGATTCCCGCCATATTGAATTAAAGATGGTGGTATTTAGATAATCGTGCATTATATCGGGAACCAAACTAGTGTGCCGCAGCTCAATCGTACACTGGGAAGTAGGTCAAATTTTACTTGCAAGATTCCATTACACAGACTCGGACAGGTGAAACTAAATAAAAGCTGGTAGAAAGCAGTCAAGCTTTTATGTTTTAGTTATTATAGAATTTTTACTCCTAAATGTATAAAATGATTGAAATTGTGCTAAATTAAATCAAAAATAAAAAAAAATACCACGATAGCTATTTTGAGCAAAACATATTAGGATACGAGTAGAGATTTTCATTGAAATATCGAAACAGTCGCAGTAATTTAGGAATCCTCTTAAATTGAACGTTGAAAGATAAACGCAATCTTATCACGAAGTCCCAAAGTAACGAGCCATTTGTTCTCTTTCCTAGAAAAGAATTTCGAAACTAGAATAAGCCTATACAAGAAAAACCTTTTATTTGCCAATTGTTTTTTTTTTGGTTTTACAGATTTTTAAAGAAAATGTGCATTTAAAAATGTTTTGTACACACTGGGATTGGGTGACCCACTTCGGTGGGAGGAGTACCATGTGGGTTGCTCCTGATACTTCTCTGAGCACAGTGCACTGAGGGAGCAACCTCTTGGTTATATGTATATGGTATCTTTTCTCGCCAAATTAAGACGGAGGAGGTTCGGTTGGTTCTGTTGGTTTTAGTGGGTAGTACTATCTTTCTAGCTGGTAAGTCCAACATAACCACCTGTATGTATACAGGTGGTATGCTAAATTAATTTCCCAAAATTAAAAAAAAAGTATTAAAATGTTAAATACATGTACATATTTAATGTATTGTATATTGGTAAAATATCCAGCTTTAACTATAGTTAAAATACCAATAGTCAATTCTGGGCCTAATCTCTTCTTATAGTTTCACAACAAACATACAAGCCAAAATTCAAAATATATGGTTTCCTTAAACCATCTAAAATTAGAAATAAATCAATTTGCAAAATCTACGTCGTTTGTACTTAAAAATAATAATGTATCTATCTCGATCTTTATATTTCTATTTAAGAACCAAGAAAAATGATGAAGCGTTTTATAGCCACGTTTTATCGCCTACCTATAAAGACTTTAAAACCTGGGCTTTGATTGCATTGCAGTGACATTTCAAATTTACGATACGAAGTGACTGAAATGAAATAGACTTATCTTGTTGTCCAGATTTTAGGATGTAACGATATTGTTTCGTAATTGTGAATGTAGTCGACGCTTTTATGATAAAATAGTACTTACAACTGACTCTTTATCTATACATATAATAAAATTCTAACCGAGTCGAATCTTAAATAAAATAAAACTATCTTTTCGGATTTTTTCGCAGATTTATTTGGTTTTTTGGAAAATTATAAAAATGTTTAAAGTTATAAAATATTGTAAGGTACTTGGTACAATTTTTCATTTTGTTAATTGTGGGTAGGCTGTCTGTAACAACTATTCCTTCGAGACATGTAACACCTCAGTCTCTCCCGTGACCATGGATGCTGTAAAGCATTCGAAATGTCGGGAACCAAAAATCCAAATAAATCCGCGAAAAAATCCGAAAAGATAGTTTTATTTTATTGAAAATGTCAAATATTCGCGTAAATCTAAGAAAGTATTATGAGTCGAATCTGTACATTAAATATTTTTTGGAAAATCTTATTGTAATGGTCATTATTATTAATACAGAGGCTGAATCTATAGTTTTTATATTTTTGTCTGTCTGGCTGTCTGTGACCGCATCACGAGAAAACCACTGGACAGATTTTGATGAAGTTTGGTATAACTCGGGTCAATATGTAGGATACTTTTTACTGCGGGAAAATATCTCATCTCTGAGAAATCGATACAAAGCCTTAAAAGGATGAGTGAGCGAGGGTGAGTCGCTAGTCTATATATATATGAATAGGCAGAGACAAAACAGTTAGCACCTTTTTTCCTTTGGCTGTCATCCCATTTTCTTTTGTTTAGTAGCTATTGACGAGTCTTACTGTTATCAATAAAAAAAAATGTGGAAACAGATTTTTTATAGATAGGTAAAATTTATTCATATATTATCTTTTTCTCAAATGTCCAATATGATTATGATTGAATTTCGGTTCCTGGGCGAATAATAGTAATCATAATTATTCTCAAGATAGTGGCAGGAAAGGGACAGAACATTTTCCAAAATAAATTTTGAAACTATAGGTAATTTCATACATAGACAGTGTTCAATATTTATTTATACATAAAAAGCGTCAGTTTTTTGAGTGAGCAGTATTTCAATAGGATAACTCTCGCATCTGTCAGGTGCATCGCTAGATTTCTAACAGTCACGAGTCACTAGGTTTCAGCGTGAATGAGTAACAAACATATACATGCACACATATAAACTTTCACATAATTGTAGTCCGACTGAATAAAAGATCGTACTTAAAGCAAAGAAAATAGTACTTACGTAACTTAAGTACTAAGTGGTTCAGCCATTTCCGCCGCGGCTTCGACCGGAAACCAGCGTCAAACTATTATTAGGTCTTTTACCATCACTCCAGCTAATTCTAGATAGCTCGATAAAAGCAGGAAAGTCTATGACTGGATGGAACACTTGACAGTATTTAATAAGTATGCCAATATGTTTTATCTAAAAAATTATTCGTAAAAGTTCATTACATCGAGATACTTTATTTATTATATTTTGCTAGGAATTTTATATAAGAATCCATTACAGCATATAATATTAGCTAAAAAGTTAAAATTTTGAAAAATAATTAAAGTTTTAGTGTCGTGTCTCGTATCGTCGCCATAAAAGAAAGATCTAAACTGCTAAACCGCCAGTTTAAAGTGGAGCACTGCGCTATAAATGGCGAAAGTGCTTTGAAACAAGATTCCGACTCGTGGATTTTTTAGAAAAATTTCTGTACCTTTTGTTTAGAGTTTTGATTTTCATAGAATTTTTTATGCCTTTTCATCCCTTAAGAGCTTGAGGATCTAAAAATATTTTCGTAGGAGATGCCTACTTCTTGTGAGGAATCTAGCTGATAAATTTTAAGTTTATAGCATTTATATTATAATACTTTGGCGACCGAGCTTCGCTCGGGGTTTTTCATAATATATATAAAAATTCTTTCAGAAAAGATACCTATACAAATAAACTTAAAAAACAAAACCTTATTTAAATTAAAAAAATGATCTGAATTGTTAGAGCCGTACACGTAATAAGTTTATGTATTATATACAAGAATTGCTCGTTTAATATACCTTATAAAATTTATACATCTTAGGTTTCTTGATTATTCCGTCAGTGTGACTTTGCCTTTATATATAAGCATAATATATGTAGATTTAAGTAATTGATAAGTATATAAGTATATTAAGTTTTTAGATATAAATAGAATCCATAGTTCATCATCTAATATATAAAATTCTCGTGTCACAGTGTTTGTAACAAAACTCCTCCGAAACAGCTTGACCGATTCTTATGAAATTTTGTGTGTATATTCAGTAGGTCTGAGAATAGTACGTAAACTATTTTACATACCCTATAAGGGTGGTCTACCCCAAAAAAATTCTTTTAATTTTTTAGAAAAAAAAATTATTAGATTTTTTTATGCTTCGGCATTAAAAATACATACATACAAGCCTAAATTTCCACCAGGGATTCGTCCCTAGCGGAGCGAAGGTGAGTCGCTAGTAATATTATAATATCAACATGGAATATATATATATATACATTATACATATATATATACAACTAATTTAGTTTTCTAAAGGCACGTACCCCTCGTACGGTATGGTTTACCAAATATCTGGTCTTATACCTGACGTATAATTCCCTTAATAATTTAACATGCTCTAATAAATCGATACATGCTAGGAACAACAGTATAACTCAGATTTGTACTAAATTTTGAATTTGATCTGTAAATATGATAATATTAGATGAATTTAATTCCTATATTACCTCCATTCTGAGTTACAGTGTTGTTCTTTGCAAATATTGAGTAACTATTATTTAGCCTCTTCATGTCCTGATAAATTGAAATTTTATATGTTTTGTACCTACCAAATCTGGTTAGAAATGTTTGGGCTGTTATTTATATGTCTTGAGGCATACGGTTAATAGCTAACGTTTTGAATATATGACTAAATAAACATTATATATAGTGAGGTGAAACGGCTTTGATTATATTATGATATACAAGATATACTTGACATATATTATCTAGTCTATCATATAATAATCTGTATAATATAGGTATAATACTATCATAAATAGGAAAGATTTATACTCTCGTATGTTTGTAACCAATAAACTCAAAAACTACTGGACTGGTTTAGATGAAATTGATAATAAGATAGTTTGAGATCCTAGAAAGGGCGTAGGATATTTTTATTCTGGAAATCATCCCTTAAGGGAGTGAAAATGGGGATGAAAGTTTGTATGGGGAATTAACCTAGGAACGAACCTGCGCGAAGCGAGGGTGAGTCGCTAGTAATATTATAAGATTTGATTTTTTAAGAGATTTTTTTAAAAAGAAGTATCCCACGTTAACTTATTTATAACTTAAAAAAATATGTATGTTTGTTAAAAATTTGTTTGTTAAAGTGTGTTACCTGAGAACCGATTAATGATAAAATCAGGTAAAGGATAAAAGTCTTCAATAGCTAATAACACTCAACTAATTATATACTTATCGACTAATAATAATACTTGAGTATTATTTTTAAAATATACTGACCTACAAACATATGTATGTAAATATAAATAGAAAAAAAACAACTCAGTACCTTTTTCGTACCTTACCTTTTCGTATAAGGGTTCCATATAAATAAATAAATAAACGTTGGGACATTAACACACTGCGCCATCTAGTTCCATGGTAAGCTGCGAGGCTTGTGCTATGGATACCAGATAGTTGATACACTACACATATATAACTTTAAATAAATACATATAATACATATATATATAAACACCCACGACTGGAGTACAAACATTCGTGCTCATCACACAAATGAATGCCCCCAGCGGGTCTCGAACCCACGACCGCCGGAACAGCAAGTAGGGTCACTACCAACTGAGCCAAACGTGTCGTCTCAAAATAATAAAACTGAAACCCTTACATCATCACTTCACTGTCTGTTTGTATATCCGTCCATCACATTGGCTATTTTTGTCGAATCTAGATATTGCTTCACTACTTCGAAAGATTCTATCCAACACGATTTTTTGGCTTAACCCCAAATTCTATTATGTACTTTAAGTGAGTAAACTTATAAGCTCTGTATACTTTCTAGATATATTGAGCCTCTGGTCATGTTTCCATTAGACTATCCTTACCCGCAGAATTAAATTAAATCAAATTAGATTACTCCATCACATTCCTTTTATTTATTTTGTTAGCATTATACGTCGTAGGCTTTTTAGAATGAGACAAAGGACACTTGGAAGGTTTTATAAAAAAAAATTTGATGTTTACATTTTAAATGGGAATATTTTCAAAGATTTTATTTTATATGTACGTTATTTTGTATCTACGTGATATGTCGTGAAGTACCTATCTGTACATATAATAAAATTGGAACTAAGCCGAATCTGTACATTAAATATTTTTTGGAAAATATTACATTATTATCTATACAGAGGCCGAATCTATAGTTTTAGAATTTTTGTCTGTCTGTCTGTTTGTCTGTCTATCTGTCTATTACCGCATCACAGAAAAACCACTGGTGGCATTTTGACGAAATTTGGTATGGTACCTAATAGCTGGTTAGCAGGGTCAATATATATAGGATACTTTTTTTAGATATGTAAAACCTAAGAATTTGGTTTTTTGTCATCTGAACGCGGGCGGAGCCGCGGGCAATGCTAGTTAAACCTATAATAGAACGAACATGTGTGTGTAAACATTCACGTTTTATACTTGCTGCGAGTCTTGCTACGTGTATGTTACATGTATCCACTGAATAATACTATTTTCTTTTATAAACTTGCCCCCTTCTTTTTACCCGACTGTAGCGAAGCCCCAAGAAGGGTAATATAAAATATAGTTTTGTGGTCACCTCTAAAAACCATTATTTTGGTACAACTCTATAACCATAACGTAAAACTCGTGTTATCAAGACAAATTCAAAGACGTATAAATCAAACAAATCGGTTATGCCATTTAGTAATTTCGGGGGAAAATAGAATGGGACATACAAACATACATGTAAAACACATAACCCTCTTTTGGACATCGCAGCAGTTGGGTAAAAAGGCAGACCGACAAACAGACAGGATAGTTAGTAATATTTCGTCTGTTATGGAACTTTGAACTCTGAATATGTATATCTATCTATAGTTATTTTATAGGCATAGTTTTTACGAGAAAACCATTTTCATCTTTACAGATTTATTTCTTAACATTAACAGATTAAAACTAGATTTTATTTTAAAAATAAGATGATGTTTTTATTGAAAATTATGCTGCACTAATAACACACTAAGAGATTTTCCTATTATTTTACCCAAATTGTTAGTTTAATGCGAAATTTTAACGAGCTCGTCTGAATTGTTAAAAGAGACCGCGAAGACCGCAAACTTTTGAACGATATTCCTTTAAACGCAATGAAATAAAACTATTGAAATGTTAAATACAAAAAGATATTTCATTACTTTAACACAAAAACTGCTTTGATAAAAAAAATACTTTATAAAATTTCTCGTTAATAAGTATGAAAATATGAAATATTTTTAAAGAATATTTAACTAAAAAAGTTATTCTACGCCCATTCTCTTAATTAAAAATTGTAATAATATTTATAATAATAACTAAAACAAGTATATGTGTTTGAGACGTCATTTATTTATTTATTGATATTTATTTATATATTATTATTTATATATATTTATACATATATTATATTTATATATTCATACTTGGGAATGTATTGAAATATGTTTCAGAACACTTTTTTTTCTATTTTATACTATTAATCCCTCAACGACCGCGGACACGCCGGCGTTACAGTTAACAATAGATTTCTTAGAAATTTACCTGGAGGTGTTAGATTGAATATTATGAAAACTATAACATTAGCTGTTTCGTAGAGAATTTTCATTCATTATGTAGTTTCATTTTAGTTAAAACTATTTTTCCGGATTTTTCGCATTTTCATTTGATTTTTTGCTCCCGACGCGACGTTTTGAATGTATTACAGCACACATGATCGTAGGATAGATATATTATTGCCGTTTAAACTCTACAGTACCTAGGCGATCGAGCTTTGCTCGCAGTTTTTGGCCAAAAGTACAATTAAAAAAAACTTGAATAAATACAAAAAAAAAACAAATTTAAAAACTTTGTATCCGAGCGGGATTCGAACTCGGACACCTGTGATTGTCAATCTTGTGCCTTAGCCGCTTGACCACGACGTTCACGACCAAGCGTGTGAAATTTGCGACCATATTTCGCGTGGAATAATGCGAAAGAAAACCGCATGAAAACTCAGAAACACGCGTTTTCCCAGACATAAAACTAATCTAGACCGATTTTTCGCCCCCAAAAATCCCCACATACCAAATTTCAGCGAAATCGTTAGAGCCGCTTCTGTGATCGCCGGTATAAATAAATAAATATACAAGAATGACGTTTAAACTCTACATCCGGAAACCGTATCAGTCCATTCATTAAATCTAAAGCCGGAACCGGAAGATTTGGGTACTTAAAGCGTAATTACGTAGAGGAAAATGATCCTGCGACCTTATTATAGCTAAGAATTTCGTTACGCCAACTTTTAAAGTGAGACTACAAATTTATGAGGTTTTTACGATATCTTTATAGGAGTTATAGCTTTTTGGGCTTACTATATTAAAAAGTAAAAGATTGATTGCACATACAAACTTTGCCAACTCTATTTCGGGGATATCGATATATTTTTCCGTAGCTCTGCTCTGCTTAATATGATGTTTTTTGTGTTTAATATAGAAAAACTAGTGACTTACCCTCGTTTCTCTCGGGTTCATCCCTAGTTACGTTTTAACATTTAGCTCAGAGATGAGATATTTTCCCGAAATAAAAAGTATCCTATATGTTGACCCGGATAACCAGCTATCATCATACCATCAAAATCTGTTCAGTGTTTTTTTTCGTGATGCGGTCACACATAAACACACTGACAGATAGATAGATATATGTCTGTTTTATGTTTATAAATTATTTTATTATAAAGTGCCCAATTAACATAATATGTATATTATTCCATACATATATCCCTGTTATATCTCCATTTTATATTTGATTTAAACCATCGTAGCGATAAGTCTCGTTAGACACAAGATTTTCTTCATCAACGAAAGATGTGACAAGCATTTATATGAAAGAAGCACACATATTATAAAAAATTACATTTATTACTTAAAATGTTATCATGTTAACTGCCTCGGTGGCCATGGTTCGAGTCCAGGGTCGGGCCAACTTTAGTTATTGAGTCATTCTATTTAGAAAATCTCAGTAGCAGCCCGGAGTTGGGAAGTTGGCGGTGTTTCACCTCCGTGCTTCAGAGAACGCGCAAAGCCGGTTCTGCGCCTGATTTCTTACTGGTCGCGTCGAATAGTCGTCCTACTGAGTATGAGAGTGACAGGAGTAGAGAGTGCACATTGTGTCTGTGCGTACACTTTTGCACTATAATATCTCCTGCGCAGTTGCCTGGCAGCGAGATTGACCACCGTGGCCGGAACCGGTCAGAAGGACGTTATCATGCTATAATAGAACTATAACGAATATATGTATGTACGTACACGTATATATACGTATGCATGTATATGTTAAATAAATGCTTAAAAACTTTTTAACAAAAAAATAAAAACCGACTTCAAACAAAAGCACTAAAAAGTGAAAAATAACTGATTGGTAGTTTTCATTTACTATACATACCTAATCAAATATTTTCGAAGTCGGTGTGCTTTGCTTTGTATGGGCTGGCATCGATTTCGAAAATATTTGATTAGGTATGTATTTAATAGGTAGGCTTTAATTACTTAGCCAAAGCACACCGACTTCGAAAATATTTGATTAGGTATGTATAGTAAATGAAAACTACCAATCAGTTATTTTTCACTTTTTAGTGCTTTTGTTTGAAGTCGGTTTTTATTTTTTTGTTAAAAAGTTTTTATTTTTCCCTTTTTAGTGTAGACAGTAGTAGCAAAGTAAGGATTCTAACGTGTTAGGCTTGTCAAATCAAACAAAATAAGCCCAAACTCAAAGTATCTACTATTAGCCGTTAAAGAGTTCCACCTATCCACCTTCTGGCCTTGCCATCAGATCAGGTCAACAACACCGAACCACTGTACTATCAACGAAAATAGAAATACTTGCAAAGTTTCAAGTCAATATGACAATTAGAAGTAGGTTAAATTCATTATTAGTTGTTTTTCCACCCTTAGGGGTGGTATTTTTTTTTTAAATTTAAATGGGACCAATCTGGAAGTATACCCTTTCAAACAAAACAAAAATTGTCCAAATCGGTTAATAAATGACGGAGTTCTGAGGTAACAAACATAAAAAAAAAAAAAAAAACATACAGTCGAATTGAGAACCTCCTCCTTTTTGAAGTCGGTTGAAAATGAATAAATTAAGGTATTTTTCATATTATATGTCCAAAAAAAAATATAAGTTAATTATCTTAAAACTTATATCAACTGTGTAATTACTAAATAAACAAACAATTATTACGTAGCTCCTTTTTTATAATAATAATTTAAGCAAACAATATAAATCGACCAAAATTTTCAGACTAAATGACGCGTGTAACTGGGTTTAAGCGTTATCCGCCGTATATTATATATATATATATATATATATATATATATATATATATATAAATATATATATATATATATATATATATATATATATATATATATATATATATATATAAATATATATATGTTTGTTTGTCCTTCATTTATGCAGCAAAGTTATACAACGTTGCGATTTTAAGGGTTCCGTAGGCAAAAGGTAATAACGGAACCCATATAATTTCGTTATGTTGATCTGTTTGTCTGTCTGTCTTCCTGTATGTCCATCTATCTGCCTGTCCTTCTATCTATATACCATAGTCATTTTACTTCGAGACTATTGGAGATATATTGTTATAGTTTGGTAAATAGGTATCTCGTAAACCACTAAGATAAAGAACAATATTATAAAATTAGGAGGATAAATCTTTCTATAATTATAAAAATATCAGACACTTTATTTTACACTTGATATGAGACTGAGACACTCCTTTGAAAGGCTTCACTTCTTACGTAATACGAGTATAATGTTACATATAAACATTACCGTGGTAATACACTTAATTATAGTAACTTATTACTGTCATGGCTTTTGCAGCTTTTTGTTCTTTATTTACATAAAAATAATCTTATCTATACTAATATTATAAAGAGGCAGAGTTTGTTTGTTTGCTCGTTTCTTAGATTATTTGAACGCGTTAATCTCAGTAAGTACTAATCCGATTTGAAAAATTCTTTTTGCATTAGATAGCCCGTTTACTGCTATATATCATATAATATATGATATGTAATATATAATATATAATACATATTAAACGTTAAAACGTCCCTAGGAATGAACACGAGCGAAGCGAGAGTGAGTCGCTAGTTATGTATATATAACAGTAATGTGATTTTGTATTTGAATCGTAAGCTTATAATCCGACTTAAATAAGACAAATTTAAAGCTTCACATTGGTTAAAGGGAAATCAAGCAGCCTTTTCATTTGATCTAGATTGTTTATTTATGTATGGGTAAATCTACTGCTAGCTAAATAACGTTTAACGTTTAACATCATAGAAACATCTTAGAAACTCTAAAGTATTCATAACACATAAACCGGTCCCGCATATTGATATAAGATTATTAGACATTCGTGCAACATTTCTAGTACATAAAAGATTAACTGTAAAAGTTTACACAGAATCGTAAACTGCAATTTATGGCTACTATAAGATATAAAACAATAATTTAAAATTCAATGTCTCAACATAAAGTTTTAATAATGCTAGTTTTATTGTGAATAAATGTAGTTTTGTTATTTTTCTTAATTTTTCTCTTCATCGCTCAGTTTTTGAAGGAGGTTCGTCGGAAAATGTTTTTGTTTTAGGACATGAGCCTTTTTTTATTTTAAACACTCTAACACTTTCAGAACGTGACAAAATTCGTACACTGGCTTGCACGGAAAATTATTGCTTCGTTGGGTTATTGGCTGATATGTACAAAGTAAGGTTTTTTGTTTATTCTGGGAGTCCCTACCAGCCGCTAACGGGCAGGGGACTGTGAGAGAGTAAAGTCCAGGGTGACACCAATTAGAGTCGTAAGATTTATCAGTCAATAAATATAATGTCTCAGTAACCGCTCGGAATTAGGAAGTCAGCGGTATTCTTATCCCTGTGCCTTGAAGACCACGTATAGCCGTAAGGCCTTCGCACTGGTCTTGCACCGGTTACGTCGAAGTATCGTCCCATTGGGCTTAAAGAGTGAGGAATAGAGAGTGATCTTCTGTCTGTGCACCCAACTATAACACTTCTTGCACAGCTTGCTGGTCTAAGTGAGGACGAAATCGGTCAGAAGTAATTGATTTGACGACACGATTGGCTCAGTTTGTACTTACTGTGCCAGTGGTCACGAGTTCGAGTCCCGCTGGGGATATTCATTTGTGTGATGAGCACGAATGTTTGTATTCTAGTCATAGGTGTTTATATTTATAATATGTATGCATTTAAAGTTATATATTATGTATAGTGTATCAACTATCTGGTTTCCATAACACAAGCCTCGTGGCTTCCATGGAACTAGATAGTGCTGTGTGTTAATGTCCCATATTTATACTACATATTTATAATAGGATGACAATATTTATTGTTTTTCCAACTTCTACAGCTGGAATAAATAGTTTTTTATAAAAAAATATTATATTTTAGCGCTGAATAAAATAAATAGGTACCTTCTTTAAATTTAGTTGTTTTGCTTTCAATAAAAATAGTATGAAGCGGTTTTCTTAAAAATACCATCATAGCTTATTTTCAAGAACTCATTATAAAGTTAATACGCAAAGAAAATTACTTTGTAGTTCTGTATGAATTATCCAACAGTTAGTACTATTTAACTTTTAGAGATGCAGCGTTTAAGCACTCTTTAACTTTTATGTCTCATTTCGTTACTGACACTTGATATTTTAGTTGCTTCGTAAATGGTTTTGAAGTAAGAAAAATATTTATGCATTACTAATATTTATATTATCTTATCTATACATTTCCTTAGATTAGTATAAATCAAAAATCTGCGTGTTTGTTCGTGCAGTTAGGGATTCTAAACTATGTAACAGATTTTGATAAGGCTTTCGCTATCATTTAGAGAATTTCTTCCAAAAGATATTTATCCATATTCCATTTTACGAGTACATAATACATACAAATTTGATATATATAGTAAATAAAGAAAAGTCGATGTTTTGTAATCGAGTTGGTAGACCTGCGTCACCAGACGTATAGAATCATCGTTCCGCCGGAGTATGAGAGTGACAGGAATAGAGAGTGCACTTGTGTCTGTGCGTACACTTGTGCACTATAATATCTCCTGCGCAGATAGCTAGTTTCAATGGCCATGATATTTACTAGACTGCATAAGTATAATGTTTTGTATGAACACGTATAATACTATCATTTTGTGGTAACTATAATCATCAAATACATTGACAAATATATACTATCACTGAAGCTAAATAGTTCCATAGATACTACCACTAAAGCCACTAAAACTTAATTGTAAAATTTAAATACACTAAGATCCAGCTCTTATTTTTTAAATACAATATTTCTTTACAAAAAGCTATGAATGCTTAATGTAGAAAATTAATTAAGATTTATCTAATCTAAAAGTGACATCAAAAAAAAATTTTTAAATACAATAAAATTTCATGAATGAACAGTGTTTGTTGGATTTTCGGAATCTAATAAGTAAAAGACAAACATACAAAAAATCATTGTACAAATTTTTCTTTTATACATATCTTTAGCGTTTAACCAGCACAATGCCTAGAAAAAAATCTATTTAATAAACACATAATTTTAGAAAAGAGTATAGTTTGAATGATATTGATCTATTACTATAATATTAAGATCTATAATATTATAAACACACACAATCTCACCAAAAGGCACACCCACAGTTTTAATATTAACTTCAAATTTTATTTGAAAATAACATAAGTACTATTAAAGTAAAAAAAAAATTCTTAATAAAAAAAATATTTTTTTTTAATTTTACATTATTTTGTTCTAGGTATGTATCCCTTTCTGTTATATCTACATGATATGTAAGTAAACAAATAGAACATAAAATTAGAATGCTTAAGAAGTTAAAAACAATTAAATTAAAACAGGTTAGAACTATTATTGTTTCAGATCATTTTTGTACAAATGGTGATTTTTAAAAGAGGTACCAAAACAAAGAGTTTGCCAAAAGTTTCTTTGACTATTTTTTTTAGGATAAGGTTAAGAATCATGTTATGTTATATACCTTTATATATAACATAGTTTTATGGAAATATCATTTTCTTAGAAAAAAGCTTAGCTTACTAACTGTAACTTTATGAATTAAAAAGCTTGACTGTAATTTTAATGTATCATTAAAATTTGTAGACATTAAAATTTAATTTTTAAATACGTTTTTTCTATATGTTTATTATTTTGAAGTTTCTTACTTTATACTTTATTTAAATATTTTTATGAAATTTATATCCCTTCATTACGACTTTCCGGTATATTAACTACATACGAGTACATGGAGCAAATACTGTATAAAAGAATAATAATAATAATGTTCTCCTGACCGATTCCGGTCACGGCGGCCAATCTCATTGAGACTAGCCAACTGCGCAGGAGATATTATAGTGCGCAAGTGTACGCGCAGATACAGGTGCACTCTCTATTCCTGTCACTCTCATACTCCAGTGGGACGACCACTCGACACGACCAGTGAGAATTAATGCCCGATTTCACCAACAACCCATAAGCTACCACCTATGTATGGGATCCCTTGCTTAAAATTCCCCTAAACTAGCCCTTAAATTAAATTTCGTTTTACCATTGTCTTTAAGCCCATATTCCAAGCACCTAAATTTAGGGAGCCTTTTAACATTTAGGTGACCCTTAACTGTCGGTGAAACAGAAACTGTCCCCTAACGGCCCCCTAACCATGCTTAGGGGATCCCTTAAACTTAGGTGACGTTGGTGAAATCGGGCATAAGAATAACATAATATATACAAATACGTAAAAAGATATAATTATATATTTTTTTAAATTATTGTCATATCTAGCATTTCTACTCTATATAGCCTTAGTGAAGTTATAACATGTGACTATATTAATTGTACACTAGTCAACTTTTTCTGATTTACGATTTTAATTTTTATTTTTCTATGAATAGAGGTTAAAATTGAATGAAAACGAAGATGTGGTGGAGGGTACGTTGAGAGACAAAGTATAAGAGAGTTCATTGTTTATAGATAGTATATGGTGTTTTGATTTACATTCCTATAAATATTGTATTTCCTCATAAAGGGGTGTGAAGTTGTTTATATGTTTTATTCGAATAAAACGTTTAGTTTCTCTTTGAGATTTCATATATTTTTATATCATATCATAACAAATATATTTTAGTACTGTTCTATTTTTTATGCAAAAAAGATAGCTTGCTAAGTTACTTATTGATGTTCCTTAGGAGTTTTATCTTAAATTTATTATCTAAAAACAATATTTACTACAATACACGTTTCGCTCAGTTTGTAGTGTGTATGACTTGCTGTGCTAGCGGTCGCGGGTTCGAGTCCCGCTTGGGACATTCATCTGTGTGATAAGCACGAATGTTTGTACTCCAGTCATGGGTGTTTATATTTATAATATGTATGTATTTAAAGTTATATATATGTAGTATATCAACTATCTGGTATCCATAACACAAGCCTCGTAGCTTACCATGGAAGTAGATGGTGCTGTGTGTTAATGTCCCAACATATTTTATTTATTTATATTTTTTTATTTTATACCAGTCAGATTATTAAGGGTGAATTCTGGACCATAGCCATAGTGTTCCACAATATCTTCACCATTCTACATCGATTTTGGCGTCAACAATCTACTTCAAAAGTCACTTTGAAGGATTATAGTACAAATGAAATTTTTCACTTTATAAAATATTTAACTCTCCTGGCCGTATCCGGCCACGGCGGCCAATCTCACTGAGACTAGCCAACTGCGCAGGAGATATTATAGTGCACAAGTGTACGCGCAGACACAAGTGCACTCTCTATTCCTGTCACTCTCATACTCTGGTGGGACGACTGCTCGACATGACCAGTGAGAGTGTCGGCGCAGGACCGACGGCTTTACGTGCTCTCCGAGGCACGGGGGTGAAACACCGCCAATTTAGTTTGAATAATAATTAATCGAAGCGATAACATCCGCTTCGATACGCCTATCAAAAAACTTTCACTAAATAAAACTTTTATAAAAATTCGATCTCGACCTTGTCACTTTTATTATCACTAGGTTAAGTATTTTAAAAATGATCGCAATCAGAGCAGCTATTTTCATGTCTTTGCGTAAACGTAATGCAAATATTTCGGTCAAGGCAAGTCGTAAATACATATATGTGACACAAATCTCAATTATTCTCAAACGATAGAAATTAAGTAGTCATTTTGTAAATTTCTTCCGGAAACTTAGGTATAATAAATATATGTAAAAGCCAATCAAATATATATATATTTACACTTATATAATATACTACTAGCGACTCACCCTCGTTCCGCTCGGCTTCGTCCCTAGGTACGTTTTAACGGTTAGTATAGATTTCTCAAAGATGAGATATTTTCCCGCAGTAAAAAGTATTCTATATGTTGACCCGGATAACCTATACAGCTATCATGATACCGAATTTGATCGAAATCTGTCTAGTGGTTTTCTCGTAATGCGTTCCCAGATAGACAGAATCTACTGATCTGATTTTAAATATATTTTTGGATTAGATAGCCCTTTATTAAGGAAAGCTATATGCTATAAGTCATATAATATATAGTCTATCTGTTATAATATATTAATGAATTCTTAGATTTTATTATAAAACTATTATACATATTTTTCTATAAAATAGCTTAACAATTTTTAATCTAAGCGGCTAAAACATGCGAAAGTTGAGCTTTTGGCAATTCATGAAATTCAAAAGTTCAGATTAGACCTAACGATGTGAGTTATGTAATTAGGACCCCATTAGCATATTTTTCATATAACGCCTCAGCTTTATAGCGTTGAAAGCGATATAGCTACTTTCTTTGAAATACAAGATTTATTTTTATGGCGCCCGTAATTTTTAGTAAGTAATCCAGTAAGATTTACATATATATATATATATATATATATATATATATATATATTATATAAAATGTATGTTTGTTTTTTATCAATTACATGAAGATCATAGGAGTTCCAAAAATAAAAAATATGATAATAATATGATATTAAATAATTATTAGTTGAAAAGATACTATTTCGTATAATAAACTCGCATTGCCGGCGGCTCCGCCCACGTTCAGATGACTGAAAACCATATTCTTAGGTTATACAATTAGGTATAATACTCTTACAATGCTGTTTTTATATTTTTCAGAAATGAGGTACTTTCCCGCGGTAAAAAGTATCCTATATATTGACCCGGATAACCAGCTAACATCATACCAAATTTCATCAAAATCTGTCCAGTGGTTTTCTCGTGATGCGGTAACAGACAGACAGAGAGACGAAAATTCTAAAAACTATAGATTCGGACTCTGTATCGATAATAATGTCTATTTCAATTAGATTTTCCTAAATATATCTAATGTACAGATTCGACTTAGTTACAATTTTATTATATGTATAGATTGTACAAAAATTATGAAACACTGACAGCTTACTCTCGCTTCGCTCAGATGCCCTGGATGCCTAGCAGGTCATAATTTATCTGTGTAGGAAATAACATCTGTCCATCAAATCCTTAATTCCACAACGACCGCGGACACGCCGGCGTTATAGTTAACAATAGATTTCTTAGAAATCTAATTAATTTCTTAGAAATTCATCTGGATGTGTTAAAGATGTAACAAATACACCAAAACATTCTTATTTACTTTTAATAGTAGTCCAATTAATCTAGCCTTTCTATAACATTTATCAATCAATCAAGAGTTAGTGAGTCAAGGAATGATATAACAGATTTTTAGTTACAAGCTTAATTGAAATAATCAAACGTCAAACGCTTTTATTCATTAATCCCAATATTACAGGAAGTTTTCTCTGTGACTTTGAAATAAACCAAAGGAAAGAAAAGTGCTTGCGTAAAAGTCTATTTCAATAAAGTTTATTTTCAATTAGGTATTTTCATGATGGAAGAACGACTATGAATATATCTATTGTATTAAGTACAGTGAAATTACAGGTATACTAAATTATCTATACATGTAATAAAATTCTAAGTCGAATCTGTACATTAAATATTTTTTTGAAAATCTTATTGCAATAGACATTATTATCGATACAGAGGGCGAATCTATAGTTTTTAGAATTTCTGTCTGTCTGTATGTTACCGCATCACGAGAATACCACTGGAGGGATTTTGATGAAATTTGGTATAGAATAGATAGAATACTTTTTGCCGCGGGAAAATATCTCATTTCTGAGAAAAAATACAAAAACTGCAATGTAAAAGTATATTTATATGTAAAACCTAAAAATTTGGTATTTGGTCACCTGAAAGCGGGCGGAGCCGCGGGCAATGCTAGTTGTATATATTTATAAAACAGTTCAAGCCATGTCTGCGTAGAATTGTGTAAGAATGCTCTTGAAATACAAAGTTTTCGGGCAGAAAACACCCCCCCCCCCCTCTCCCCCGCCCCCTCAATCCGACAAGGTGAACACAGGGACAATTTATCCTTTTTTTTTTGTAACGTTGGGAAATGCATTTACGCACGAGGTGTGGGACTCACCGGCAAAGCCAGTACTACCCACTAAAACCCAACGAAACCTTCCCCCGTCTTAATGGAGCGTCGCAGGATCGCTTACGCATTCAACTACGACGCCCCGATGGCAGGTCTGCCAAAGCAGACCACAATAACCACGGGGTTGCTCCAAAGTCCACTATGCTATCAGAGAAGTACCAGGAGCAACCCGCATGGTACACCGCCCTCCGAAGAGGGCCACCTCCCACCACCCACCAAAGTGGGCCACCTCCCTGTGCGTTTCTTGGCTTCGCGCCCGGCTGTATTGCCGGGCACTACTGAGCCCCCCCACCACAACAAGGTGAACGCACGTTGGGGGGGAGGGACAATTTATCCTACACCAAGCCAGGGCATTTTACTAGTATCTCTCAGTCTATAAATCTATTAATCTGTGGTAATGGATCCATTTTTATATTCGAATTAATGGCACTATGCAGGCAATATAGTCACTCCGTGAGAGAAATAAATTTTATATAAATTTTATATCTGAAAATAAGTACTATCTGCGGTTTTATACTCATGTGTATTTCTATTAAACTGATATTTTCATGTGCGAATCATTTCCAACATGATTAACACTTGTCTTAACGGTGAAGGAAAACATTGTGAGGAAACCTGCATGTCTGAGAGAACCTAACAAATTTTCAAAAGACATGTGAAGTCCGCCAACCCGCACTTGGCCAGCGTGGCCGACTATGGCCTGATCCCCCTCGTACTGAAGGGAGGTCCGTGCCCAGCAGTGGGACGTTAAAAAGGGCTGAATACATACAGATGACCATTTATAATAACGAAAAACTCGCAGACAATATGTAATTGTAACTAGTGAACGCCCAGTGACCAAAATTCGACCATAATTATCACTGAAAATTTGAGGAAAACATATCTTCTTCTCCCTGCCCATTTCCCAATCACTTGGGGTCGGCGCAGTACATCTTCAGTGTACTGCTGATAGGATTTGGCAACAGTTTTACGACCGGCCGCCTGCCTGACGTCAACCCTCCTTGGGAATGCTATTGTCTTTTTTTGTCTGAATGGTGTTAAATATTATGCACTTTCGATTTTGTTGTGTTTTAAAACATTTTTTTTTTTTGAGGAAAACATATATGAATAGAATTTACAGATTTTTTATTTACAACAGTAAAGCTCGTCAAAGGCAACTAAAAAAAAAGAAGAAAATCGATTAACAAAGTAGAAAAAGTACTGAACTACTGTTTTGTCTTTGTCTATATATATATATATATATATATATATATATATAGATAATTTATATTACACAGAAAAGATAACATAAATATATACATAATATGTATATGTAAAAGATGTATAGTCTGCCTTAAGATTAATCAAATATGGCCTTATCACTAGAGCCTGGATGCATTGCATATTTTTCAAGGTTTTTAGTTACTATCCCAAACTACGAAGTCCAAACCTTAGTTATATGTTTCTGTTTCCGTATTCATGATCCTACGCCATTTTGTTCCCTTCTCTTTACTTCGCGTTGAGTTATGTAAAAAAAGTATATATCCATACTAATATTATAAATGTGAAAGTGTGTTTGTTTGTTAGTTTGTCTTTCTTTCATGTTGAAACGGCTTGGCGGATTGGCGTGATTTTTTGGGTGGAGATAGTTGGGGGCTGGAGAGTGACATTCCAAAAAAATATTTATGATCATTTATGACCATTACTTGAATTAATACTCTTCAATACAGATAATTAAATACGTGTTTTAGCATTTTTCTAAAATAGCGGATGAGAGTTTGTATGAAACATACCGTTTTAGAGTTCTTTTTATAGTTTTAGCGCGAGCGAAGCCGCGGGTTCTGCTAGTATTACTATAAATATAATTTTTGACACCAAAAATTTTATAAATATAAAACGCAATCTGCATGGAAAATAATGTGAAAGCTGTGTATTTTCAGATTTTTTGTCTTTTCAAGCAATATTCAAGCATTTTTCATTCATATTTTGACATTTATATTTGTTATAATAACATATAAATTTTATTTTACTCTCCTTATTCTTAATTCTTACCACACTCTGGTTCTTAAATGTTATTCCAACGACTTGTTTTTACCATTCCTTTGTCAATTTGAACTCACAATTCACACAAAGACATAAAGAAACATGTCACACACCAGAATACTTAGGGCTCGGCAAACGGCCAATTCGCATATTTAAGATGTGATTTCATATAAACATCAGCAAGTGTATTATCAGTGACGATAACAACAATTTATTGGGATTCAACAGTACAAAGGAAATAGAGACTCAAATATATCGATATCTGCAAGAAAAAATATTGTAACTCAGTTTGATAGAAATTTTAACTTTTAGTTGCAAAGATAGGTGTTATAAGTTTGAGCGCTATTTATGTATGTATCTGTTTGTATGTCTGTTTGTGGCACCGTAGCTATTAATTGAATTATTTAAATACTAAGTTACAATGGTTTATTTTAGATGTAAAAGCAGATTGACGATTAAGAATTTCTTTTTCTATATTACAATGCACCAAAATGGGAGTGAACTTTGTTGTTTTCCAGTTTTCCCCATACAGATCATGAGATAGATCAGAATATAATTTAGCAGTTATCCGTTTACAAAATCCATTTTAGATTTCAATCTATATGCTTGCCAAATGGCATTAATTTAGCAGTTCAAACATGAAGAAAAAACAGACAAACTCTCACATTTATTAAAAGTATCTGTGTGTAGTGGCAGTGCTGACGCTCTCATTTTGATTTTATAGCATTTGTATCGCGCCACGAAACCCAGTTGTCCCGTAAACGCCTACCCATTCGCTTGTCATATATATACTTACATAGTATGCACGTGTGTGTGTTAACACTGAAATGCCTGGACGGATTTGAAAGAAATCAAGTACACAGATAGACTTGGAGCAACAGGTTACTATTAGGCATCCAGGGACTGCCGACCCAAAGACCCCAGAGAAGCTCGAAAAGTTCCTTATAATTTTTAAACCTTTAAATTTGTGTATAATACTCGTATGTTTGTTTGTAATATTTTACGAAAAATATCTAAACAAATTAAAATAAATTGTCACAAGGAGATAGCTTCTAGAAACCTAGAAATCTAGACTACTTTTTATTCTGGTAAGAAATATGTTTACAGCTAAGACAATAAATTACGTTACGCGAACTCTTTTTATTACAAGCTTTTATTTAATTTAATGCTATATTAAGTTTATATTATATAAGATATTATAATATTTTAACAATTGTGTATCCAGAAAATAAATAAAATTGCAATGCTTGTATGTTTGTTTGTCAAATCTTGTAACTGAATTTTAAAGCTATTATCTTTAACCGATTGAGCTAAAATTTTGCATACACGTTAAGTTGGTATGACAACATATGGTTAGCTAAGTGACGTCATTCTAAATCCAATATGGCGGACTCCCAAGGACGGCGGACTTTGTTTTTTATTCACCCCCATAATATGGATATCAAATTAAGGGGTTTGTTGAGAAGAATACGAATAGGATGATGTCGAAATACTTCCAGCAATAGCTACAAAATAAAAATAAATTAATTGTAAAAATATGTTTACAAGGAAGCTTTTATTTAAAAAATGCTCTAAAAAGAAGATAATAAAGTTTAAATTAAAACAGACCCATATATTAATTAAATTACACAATTTATATCATACAATGGCTTGTATAAAAAATACAATTAGTTTATTCTATTACTAGCGACTCACCCTTGCTTCGCTCGGGTTAGCCTCTAGAAAAACAAAATAAAATCTATACCACGAGAACCCTACATATTTCCGAAATAAACTTTTTATTATTGCTTATATGTTATTCTTATATATGAGCTATATTATTGTAAAATTTCATTAACATCCATTCAGTAGTTTTTGTGTGAAAGAGTAACAAACAAACATACATCTAAACATCCAGACATCCATACATCCTCACAAACTTTCGCATTAATATTATTACTATAAACATTGCCTGACACAATGTGCAAATTCTTGTTTAGTGTTAATGAATAAACAAAAAACACAAATGTATTGTTTGTAAATATATAATGCAAGAAATAATTTAAGAAACCACGCAAAATTGCAAAATTTTATAGCATTATGTTATAAGAATTTCAACTTCTTCCCATTATATTCATACGTCGTTAGTCATGCTTTGTTCAGTAATTACCATATATTTGGAGGTTCAGAACAAAGTGACAAAGTTTCAATCTAGTAACAAATTTTATATGAAACAGGCGATTTGATTAAAGTCTGTCGTCTCATGTCAGGGTTTGAAATTAAATTTTGTTGTCACTATGGTCTCGTTGGCTTCGGATTTTTTTATCAGTAAAAGCGAGTTTGATTCCCGTTTACGGTAAATTCATACTTCGTATTGAAAATGTGAAGGTATTTCTGTCTGTGACCTTGTCACGTTTAAACCGCTGATCAGATTTCGATAATGTAATCGCCGATAATAGAAGAAGCCGCAGGAGAAATAGTATTATACTATACATTCTTCTTTCTTCTTCATTCCGTATTAATATTATAGACGAGAAATGAGGATAAAAAAGATATAAGAAACCAAATTAATTATATTAAAATTTAATACTAATTTAAATTATTGCTATAATTTTACAGTTTAATCCCTCCACGACCGCGGACACGCCGGCGTGTCAGTTAATAATAGATTTCTTAGAATTTTAATTAATTTCTTAGAATTTTACCTGGAGGTGTTAAAGATACATCTTTTGATTTTTCATTAAAAACATAGTGTAAACATACATGTTTATGCTATGTTTATAAAATATATAAAAATTATAATTATCATGAAAATTAATATATTTCTATATGGCTATTGTTAAAGAAAAGGAGCAAGTATTTTTTATGGATGCGGCTAAAGAGGAGGGTTCACTTATAGGGGTTCAACAGCAGAGCACCAAGAAAAATTTAATTCACGACTTATTTGACTAATCTACAATTAAAAATTTTAATTATTTGCATCTCATGCTTAGCTAAAATGTTATTTTATGTTATTTTACACCACCGAAGTTTTATTTATATTTTTCGAACTTTTTCCTAAGTGGCTTATATATAAATATTGATTACCAAATTAAGTTTTCCAGTCAAGTTATGAGTCAAAAATGTCATTGCTACGTTCGTTTCTTATTCTGAATACTCAATTATTATTATGAATGTGAAAGTTTGTACGCATATATATATATGTGTACACTGAAATTACCGAACGGATTTGGATGAAATTTAGTATCCAGATAGATTGTTTACAATATTGCTAGCAACTCAACTTCGCTCGAGTACGTCCCTAGGTACGTTTTAACAGTTAGTTTGGAATAGATAGACCATATTATTTAGATAAGTATGATAAGTTTTATATCCCTTACTTGAGAAACGATTGATTCCCCATTGCAAACTTACCTCCCCCCCCCCCTCCCTAACCCCTTTTTCTCCTCCTTAAAGGATGATTTAGCAGTAAAAACTATCCTATGTCCTTCCCAGGGTATCAAACTATCTCCTACCAATTTTCATCTAAATCGGTTTAACCGTTTAGTTGCGAAAAGGTAACAAACAAACAAACAAACAAACAAACAAACACTGATAATATTAGTATGGATGATGCAAAATACAGCTAAAAACGAATGTCGCTGAAGCAAGGTTCTTTCTAACAGAAATTATTGCTTAAACATTATCAAAAGCTCTCTGATGTTAGTAAAAATTACCTAAAAAGCTTAAAAATTTCACAACTAGATAATTTGATAAAATTAGATTAAAATCTTTACAGAGGGTAAAAGCTTGTACCCACATATATTTTCTAATCAACTGGCGTCTAAGGGCTTGTTCCTTTCAGGAGCGTACAGAAAAGGTGTCAGGGTCGCGATTAATATTTTAGAAGCGCGTGTTCGGGGTTTTATTTGTTGAATTATTTTGTACCATTTTAATGGAGTATTGTATTTGCTTGTAATGTAATATACAATTCTTTTGTTGTTAGTTAAATAATGAAATCTTTTTGCTATTGTGTATTTTTTTCATACTTTATGTCTCTATTTTCGCTTGGACTGGCGAATTTCTTCATGTCTTACATGATTGATTGATGATGATGAAGTAAATAAATTATATGCTACTAGCAGAGCCCGCGGCTTCGCTCGCGCTAAAACTACAAAAAAATCTCAAAGGGTAGGTTTCATGTATGAAAATTTCATCCCCTATTTTACCCTCTTAAAGGATAAATTTTGAAAAATTCTAAAACACGTATTTACTTAATTGTATTGAAGAGCATTAATTCCAAGTTTCAAGTAGTTCTGGTCATAAATTTTTTTTTGGTTGTATTATAACGTGTTTTCCCGTGGGAATAAGGGGAACTTCCGAGTAAAAAGAAGCCTATGTCACTCTCCAGCCTTCCAACTATCTCCACACAAAACATCACGCAAATTCGTCACACTGTTTCGATATGAAAGAAGGACAAACAAACAAACACACTTTCACATTTATAATATTAAGTATGGATTTAGTAATACTTTACAGAAAGCTACGCTACCCAGTTCTAAACTAAACTAGTAATTATTACTTTTTGTTCCACAAGTTACCATTCTTTTCTATCGGAGCATAAAGAAAAAAAGTTCAATGAATTATTTTTATTCAATTTGATTATATTAACAGGTAATTATAATACATAAAATGTTTACTCTAGCACGTTATGTTCAGAAACCAAAACACTTCTCAATCCTATGTATCGGACATAGAGGATGCAAAGTAAAAATAAATACATGCGGTATATAAAAACGTAAGGTAAAACCAAAAATTCAAATAGATCCGCGAAAAAATTCGAAAAGATAGTTTTATTTAAAATGGGACTACTAAACTCGCTAACAGCATTAAGGACGATTTTACATAAAATGTGAAGTTTTAAACCAAATAAAACATGATTTTGTCTTACGTCTATACATATATTAAAATTGTAACTAAGCCGAATCTGTACATTAAATATTTTTTGAAAAATCTTATTGAAATAAACATTATTATCGATACAGAGGCCGAATCTATAGTTTTTAGAATTTTTGTCTGTCTGTCTGTTACCGCATCACAAAAAACCACTGAAGGGATTTTGATGAAATTTAGTATAGAGATAGCTGGTTATCCGGGTCAACATATAGGATACTTTTTACCGTGGGAAAATATCTCATTTCTAAGGAAAAATACAAAAACTGCAATGTAAAAGTATACTAATATGTAAAACCTAAGAATTTGGTTTTGGGTCATCTGAACGCGGGCAGAGCCGCGGGCAATGCTAGTTTATCTCTAAGAATCTCTCTTGATTTCTAACAACTTATATCTCATTTGAGTCAAATAATACCGTATTATATTACAGTTTGTTTTTAGCTATCTTGTCAGCATCAGCAATATATCGCGATAAAAAGTGAGAAATGGAGGAGGGAGTGTTAAGTAAATAAAATGCTTGCCACTTACTTTATTATGTTAGATAACTTGAAAAAATCACAACAAATTTTTATATGTGTAATTTTTTATGGAAGTTTCCATTTTTCTTAATTGAAAATATGCCTTTTTAAAGGACGAATTACATCAGAAATCCTTCATAAATGCTTACCTTCGATACATATAGAGACTATATATCAGATTTTCTGTCACTCGTCACTCTGTCGAAATAGTTTTTAATTATAATTTTTAATAATAATTTATTCTCCATATAAAAGTAAAATTTGGTTATTTCTTGACATAACACTCACACTCTGTTACTATGAGCCTATCCTAAAAAAATACATTCATTGAAAGCAATAAGATTCTAATAGCGTAGCCGCAGTCAAAAGCTGTTTCTTCTAAGTATAGAGTAGATTTTTCTTAAAAATCTCATTTTATTCTTTCCGTCCATAATATTGTAAATAATAAAAAAAGTATCTTTATGAAATGATAGATTCGAATCTGGTCGAGGAAAATAGTATAAACATTTATTTGATAAGGTATTTTATACATTCTCATATATGTTAATCTTTTTTAACACTAAAACGATTAAAAGAATCTTTCATAAATATTAAATTTCACTCACCTTAAGTAATAGAATTAGTAAGTACCTCGAGTGGAACCACAAATAATAAAACAAGTTTTTTTTTATAATACTAAAATAACAAAGGACTAAAAACACTTTTAAAAAGTTTCACCGATTTCAAATCACTTACAAGCAATTATTCCATCCGTAGTTTTAAAAAGAATTGAGTGTAAGTACCTCCTTTTATTGAAGTCGGTTGATAAAAGTAACCCATTATTTTCTTATCCAACCATAAATTCGTAGATGACTTGGCACCTGCAGTACGAAGCCACGGTCACCTGCTGCCCTTGACGGTCAGTCTATCGTTTAGTGTACCCGGTATCGGTCGATATGGCAATTTTATTGCCAACAAAGCCTTTCGTGATATGGTGTATTTGGTAAGAAAATTACAGCATACATGCTACACAAGTGATTTGACTATTATTAAGACGCTCCGCTCGGGTTCGTCCTCTAGTTATTATTTATCGTTTAGTATAGATTTCTTAGAGATGAGATATTTTCCCGCAGTAAAAATTATCCTATATATTGGACCTGTATAACCAGCTATCACCATACGAAATTTCATCAAAATCTATCCAGTGGTTTTCTCGTGATGCGGTCATAGACATACAGACAGACAAAAATTTAAAAAACTATAGATTTGGCCTCTGTATCGACAAAAATGACGATTTCAATAAGATTGTTCAAAAAATATTTAATGTAGGGATTCGAAATAATTAGAATTTTATTATATGTATAGAATATCGATTATTTTTCAACTCTAGTTATTTAACTAGTACAAACAAATAATATGCTAAAACAACATCGAACTTCATTTCACTATTACAGTATTTTTTTAATATTTCTTTATTTAATCCACATAAATTATTAAATTAAGTACATTTCTAGTGTAAATTTAATCCTAGAAGTAGAAAAGCGATTACATTTACCCTTTTTAATTTAATATTCCATGTTTTATCATTATAGGCGCTTATGGCTTGATTAATTTGAAAATTTAATTGATTAATATTAAACTATTACAGTAAAGCGATACAAAATTTAATATTCGGAAGTTCCTTTTTTTGGATAAAAAACGTTAAATTTTATGAAATATTCAAGTACTCGTCTTCAGCTTGCTTCACTTGCTTGCTTCCCTAAGAGCCTTTTGTTGATGATATTTAGTTATATGAAGGTAGAACTTTGAAAATAAAGAAAACATACAGTTTACAAAATAATATTGACGACCATAATCTATTAAATAATGACAGTGGTAGTCGAGTGGTAACGTGCTTATTTGGGAAATCAAATGAGGCGGGTTCAAATCTCGGGTCTCGCACCTCTGATATTTTCGTGTACGAATCGTTTCCAACATGATTACCACTTGACTACGGTGAAGGAAAACATCGTGTGGAAACTTACATGTCTAAGAGAACTTAATAAATTTTCGAAAGACATGTGTAATCCGCCAACCCACACATGACCAGCGTGGTGGACTATGGTCTGATCCTCCTCGTATTGAATGGAGGCCCATGCCCAGCAATGGAACGTTAAAAAGGACTGAATACAATAAATTATACAAGATTCTGAAAAAAATTAAATCGTTTCCATTTCACAAAATACAGCAAAACACAAAATAAGATTAAAAATATTACGTGAACTTTCAGCAAAGAGGTAATATACGGAAAAGTCTAAGTGCTCTGCATGACTTGACACGTAGTATTGGTATCTGCTTATTTCCCCTGACTCTATTTGGAGATTGTTGTGGCGGGATTCAATTTTTCAAAAATCTTTTCCTTCCATATACTATCGCCCTAGAGATTACTATTTTAAAAGCTTAATATTTGTAATCGTACCCGATATATCTAGATATTTTGTTTTTACAAGCTTGTATTTAACTTGCAATGTTTGTATGAATGTTTGTTCCGGTCAAATCTTGCAACTGAATTTCAAAGCAGTTATCTTCAACCGATTGAGCTGAAATTTTGCGTACCTATTTAGTTTGGATGACAATGTATGGTTAGATAAGTGACGTCATTCTAAATCCAATATGGCGGACTCTCAACAATGGCGGACAATGTTTTTTATGGACCCCTATGATATGGATATCAAATGAAAGGGTTTGCTGAGAATAATAAGAATAAACACATAATAAATAAAAAAAACAAACTTTAAATTAATTCAAAATCATATAATACACTATTTCTATGAAATAAAAGCTTGTTTTTAATTTTTTATTAATTTATTATTATTTAATGGATTTTAACTTTTGATTATAGCTTCATACATACAACATACATACCATACACCCAAATTTTGCAGCAGTATCTCTTGTATTTAGGACTAATAATTTCAAAGTACTTAATACAAATCGTGCGCCACTTATCGGACGCTGATAGTATAAAATTCCCTTCGCAGTCTTGCACTCCAAAACTACCAATATATTATCGCAATCTAATTCATAATATCTTCTTCTTCTTCTTCAGACACGGGTTTTTCCGCACTTAGGCATCTTTGCCCGTTGTGCGTGAGTTTGTGCTGCTGTGTGTGTTATTCTTACTACCCCAGAGGGTCCCAGTAGTCTAGCAGGCTGCCGGTGTCCTGGAAGATTTCTGGGATCGATCTTTTGTGCAGTGCACTACATTCAGTCAGAATGTGAGCTGGTGTTTCATCTTCTTGGAGACACGCTCTGCAGAGGGCGCTGTCCGTGTGACCTATGTTAATACACAATACATGAAACTGGATGGATGTACATAAAATTTAGTTTACAGTTATAACCTGGAGTAACATACAGACTACTGTTAAGTAGTATCTAGTTTAGTATTATAATATTATGATCTGTGGTAGTACCTAGCGACGCACTAAATCGATTAAATCAGAAAAACGTTATACCATTCATTTCGATAATAAAGTCTATTCAACTTTTTGTAAAGTCTTTAAAATTTAAGTTGCTTTGTTCGAAAAGAAATTTTCACCATACTAATATTACTCGTATAAATGCGAAAGTAACTTATTAAATAAAACTATCTTTTCGGATTATTTCGCGGATTTATTTTGATTTTTGGTTCCCGAGGTTTCGAATGCTTTACAGCATCCATGGTCACGGGAGAGACTGGAGTCTCTCCCGTGACCATGGATGAATCAATCATTTCCCAAGTAAGGAATATATTTATTTTTTAATTTCTTAAAGTACTTAACTACTTTCATTTACCTATCTATATACATAGTGTATTCTATACTAATCATTAAAACGTAACGAAGACGAACCCGAGCGAAAGGAGGGTGAGTTGCTAGTATCCTATAAATGTTGACTTTATACAGGAATCTATACATATAATAAAATTGTAACTAAGCCGAATCTGTACATTAGATATTTTTTGGAAAATCTTATTTAAGTAGACATTATTATCGATACAGAGGCCGAATCTATAGTTTTTAGAATTTTTGTCTGTCTGTCTGTCTTTTTGTCTGTCTGTCTGTTACCGCATCACGAGAAAACCACTGGACATATTTTGATTAAATTTGGTATGATGATAGCTGGTTATCCGGATCAACATATAGAATTCTTTTTACCGCTGGAAAATATCTCATTTCTTAGAAAAAATACAAAAACTGCAATTTAAGAGTATTCTAATATGTAAAACCTAATAATTTGGTTTTTGGTCATCTGAACGCGGGCGGAGCCGCGGGCAATGCTAGTGACCTCTAAGTTTTAGTTGCATCCAATAATATAAAATAAACTCGTAGTATAATATAAACATTTATTTATTTACGCTATGCATTTGCCAGCATCAGTGAAAACTTCAAGTAAACAAAAGTCAAAGTAAGTGTGGAGAATATAAAACAAAATGCGAGATACCTTGGCCAAACAAGTTAAGACTTTGAAAGCTATAAAGGGCTTCGTATCGACTTGGAAAAGGGATGGCTACGTGGAGTATTTAGTAAACTTTTATTTCTTTTGAACTCTACAAACATTGAGGACGGCTTATTGCGAAATTAATTTGAATTTAACAAATTGATCATAATAATTTATACCATAGCTATTCATCCTGTTTTTAAATACACAAGTGAAAACGCGTTAAAATCTGTAAATTTCGTTGTAAATTTTTTTGTGATCTTTCTTATCCAAAAGACATACCGCGCCACCTGTCGTTGATAGATTGACTATGTTAAGTCACTAAATCTTTATCGCAATACTATGGTTTGCATCCAGAAACGCATATATTGCACAAAAAATATATAATCTATACTAATAAATGGAGAGCCGTTTTTTTTTGTTTGGTTATACTGCGATAACTACTGAACCGATCGGTATAATACCAACGTGTTTCGGAGAGGGTTTTAGTATACGATTTGTTGGTGATTAATGAACTATGCAGGCAGAGCCGCAGGAAAACGCTAGTTATAATATAAATAAAGTTTTCCAAATCCCTCTCGCGTGGTTTATATATTATGTACTGCCTCGGTGGTGTAGTGGCTAGCATGTACGGCTGCACACCCAGAGGTCCTAGGTTCAAGTCCCAGGTCGGGCCAAGTTTAGTTATTGAGTCTTTCTCTATAGTAAGCCTCAGTAACAGCCCGGAGTTGGGAAGTTGGCGGTGCTTCACCCCCGTGCCTCAGAGAGCACGAAAGCCGTCAATCGTGCGACTTAACTCTCACTGGTCATGGGACAGTCGTCCCACCAGAGTATGAGAGTGACAGGAATAGAGAGTGCACTTGTGTCTGCGCGTACACTTGTGCACTATAATATCTCCTGCGCAGATGGCTAGTCCCAATGAGATTAGCCGCCGTGGCCGAAATCAGTTGGGAGGACATTATTATATTATATACTAGTGTTCACCCAGTGGTCGAAGTTTGATCATAATTAATATTTAAAATTTGAGGAAAACGAATAGAATATGAATAGAATTTACCTATTTATATGAAAAGTAACTGTTTCCAAATTATTTTTTATTGATAATAGTAAAGCTCGTCAATAGCTACTAAACAAAAATAGGGTTTGGGAGGAAAAAGAATTCTGAACTGTAATTCCTCATCCCATATTTTTCATCCCCAGAAGATGCACTACCAAAAGCTTTAAAGAATATTATATTCGTATTTTTAATTTGAAAAAATATGTTCAATTTTGGTCACTAAAACTTTCAAAATAATAGATTTCATACAGATCAAACGAATTTCCAGGCTGTTTTTTATTACTTTAGGGCTTGAATCCAAAAATTTCCTTTATTAGCGTACATTTCCACTCTATGAGAAATCTCGCTGCCAAATTTTAAGATTCTTACATTTTTTCATGATAAATACAAATATTTCTATTTACGAGTACTTCCGTAACCTTGAATTAAAATACAGTAGACAGTTTATATTAATGCGATTCGAAATGGGGACAATCTAATAATAAAATAAATAAAATATGTCAGGACATTAACACACAACGCCATCTAGTTCCATGGTAAGTTGCGAGGCTTGTGTTATGGATACCAGATAGTTGATACACTACACATATATAACTTTAAATACATATATATTATAAATATAAACACCCATGACTGGAGTACAAACATTCGTGCTCATCACACAAATGAATGCCCCCAGCGGGACTAGAACCCGAGACCGCTGGGGCAGCAAGTAGGGTCACTACAAACTGAGCCAAACGTGTCGTCATATATATGTCGTCATATATATAATGAATACATACGACGCTTATTCGGGTTATTAATATATCGTTTTGTTGTTTCCGTGATACCTTCTCAAACGAGGTATTGAGGAAATTATGAATATCATTTCCCCGGTGGCTTTGTATTAAGTTATATATCAAAACTTTTCCTTATTATTTTATAATGGATGTGTTTAGACACAAATAATTTAGAAAATGTCTTTTAATTTAAACTTATTAGAGTTCATAATGTTTGTTTGTATATTAGATTTTTAATCCAATGAAATAACAACAAAAATTGATTTTATTTGAAGATTTGATTGAACAACAAAGATTGCCTTCGACGGATGGGAAAATGGACAGTTAGAGGATTTTTCTTAGGGGGATATAAATCATAAATTAAAAAAAAACGACCATCTTGGACTGATTTCATCAAACATAACTAAGAACACTCCTGACCAATTCACCTTTCAAACAAAAAAAAAATGCCACAGAGACACGCACACGCACACGCACACGCACACACACACACACACACACACCCACACAAATCAAAATTGTAACACCCCGTCGTTTTTGCATCGTGGGTTAAAAAATAATAAATTTCCAATAAAATATAGAATAGAGTAAAAAAAGATATATTGCGATATCGAGCAGTTTTATAAATCAAAAAGAAGACGCTATATTAAGATTCGTGACGTTACAAAAAATATACTTTGTACTAATTTCAAAATAGCTAGTTTCATGTAAATAACTTATAATGTCATTCTCAAATATATTACAGTTTTCCAGACCAAATTCTTATACCATATTAACAAGTGAAAATCTCAAAGGTATAACCCGGGATTCGAACCCGCTTCCATTGGTTCTAAATGAGCATGTCACTAATGGGCTACCAGAGCTTACAAAACTAGAGATTCTTCATATACATCATAGCTACATAATAAAGTGTGTGATGTTATTCTAAAACGAAACACGTGGCCATGCCCACGCCGACTGAAGCAATGCGTAGCTCCCAATACCGACTATCACCGTTTATAAGTCATTGGTATTTATCGGAAAGGTTATTAGATCGTTTTTATAATTAACTAGCGGCTCACCCTCGCTTCGCTCGGGTTCGTCGCTAGGTACGTTTTAAATAGATATAAAAAGAAAAAATCTTTCTTTCTCACATTTTAATTATATGTTTTAATACTTACCTATTCCGGACTAAGAGAAATCCAAAAATTAAAATATCATAAAAATTGGAACGCGGTCGAACGGGATAAAAAGTATCCTATGTCCTTCTCCTGGCTCTAAACTACCTCCCTGCCAATTTTCAGCTAAATCGGTTCAGCCGTTCTTGAGTTATAAGCGAAGTAACTAACACGACTTTCTTTTATATATATAGATATATGCGTCATATTGATAAAAAAATATAATCTAAGTTTTAATTCTTAGTTCATATTTAATAGTTGTTTTTTCTACCTACTCGGTGTAAAGGATTTTTGTATTTTATAATGAATCTTTCATAAAAAATCTACATATATACGTATAATGAAATTCTGAGTCGAATCTGTGCAATGTATAGGTTCAATGTTTTTTTGGAAAATCTTATTGAAATAATCATTACTATCATTACAGAGGCCGAATTTATAGATTTAAGAATTTTTGCCTGTCTCTCACAAGGCAACCACTGGACAGATTTTGATGAATTTTAGTATAATGATGAGCTGGTTATCCGGGTCGACATATAGGATACTTTTTACTGCGGGAAAATATCTCATCTCTGAAAAATCTATACTCACCATTAAAACATATCTATCTACCTAGGGATGTAGCCGAGCGGAGTGAGAGTGAGTCGCTAGTTTTATAATAAAAAGAAAATGACTTCAAAAATAACGAGATAATACGTTCAGGTGTATATATTTTTGTGTAAGTTAGGATATCTCGTAACTCGTCGTCTACGTCGTCCCGGTAGTTTCAAGCATAATAATCTTATATTTTTAAAAGACAAATTCGCAAAGTTTCAATAAATTTTAAAATTCCTAACTTTAAAAATTCGGCTTAAATATGAATGCATATAAAACATGTTAAGTTAAATAAAAGCTTGTAAAATTCCACACCTAACGTCAATTTCCCTTATAATTAAATTTGTATTATACTCGAAAGTGAACAACAAAGAGTTTATCCTTCAAGGATAAAGATGGAGTATATATATATTTTGTATCAATTACATTATTATAATTTGTATCAATAAGCAAAAATTAATTTATAATTTTTCATTTCATGTCAGTCCAGTTTAATAAGCACATTCAGTTTTTGTCACTGAAAATATTCCTCATAAAGTGAAAAGGACGACCTAATTGTCAAAAATTTCTCCGACATTGAAAGGAAGAAACAATGCGTATTGAAAACAATCGCGTGTCCAATGACCTTTTCCCGTCCAAAAGTAAGCGTGACGGGTGCGCGTGCGCACCAACCAAAAATAACGTGGTCCGGTGTCGAGTTGCCTTCAGTATAGCTAAGAACGTGAAACGCACCGCCTGTGATATATCTAGTCTTTCAAAAACAACACCCCACAATGACAAGTAAATAATTGCCAGTGTATTATTCCGCTTGTGAATTGGATATTTTCGAGTTTTTTTCTAATGTGCCATTAAACCTGTAAGTACGCTTTGAGTTAAGCTAACCTATAAGGTAACGCTATTTTTAAGAACGCAGGTATTTTCTTAATACTCGATCCCATATGTGAATCTGAATCTCCCAATTATAGTCTAAGAGCATGCGATCACTTTGTGTGCTACTTAAAAATTTGTACTGATTGAAAACAATTACTTGAAATTGTTGTAATTATGTTAATTTCTAAAACAATTGTGTGTGACTTGGATTTTTCCTATATTTTTCTTTTATTTAATACCTTCTCTCTGAAATGGCAAGAAATATAAATACGCTTTGGATATTTTAAGCTCCTTTGGCCTACATTTTAATGAGTGACATTTAATAAATGAGTACTTTTTTCTTTATCAAATTATCTACTAATGTAATGTGCATTGAGCAATGAATCTATTTTTTTTTCCAATTTCAATAAATTAAGCCATTAAGTTAAAGTTTGTAATTAATTTCGTCACAAGTTTAACATATAAACTGATTGTTTGCAACAGTAATATAATTTTAAAGGGCAAAATATCTATAAATCATGTCTTTGTAGTATAAAGACATGAGTTATAGATTTTTTGCCCTGTCTTGAGTTTATAGAATATTGAGTTTGCTTTAAATAATCTGTGAAAATTACTGCGTGCTTGACCGATTTATTACTCTGTAACATAAACACAGCTGTGACGTAAAATATACACCATATCGTTACGTAGTTCCCATTTGGCTATACTATTATTATTTACATACAGAAATAAATATTCTAATTTTTTTAATTGTAAAAGTAAGATAAAATAATAAACAAATCCTTAAAGAAGTAGAAAAAATGTATGAAGAAGTTATTTTATATAGATATTATTATTGACTTGTGTGTAAAAAAATTTAAATATCTATCAAAATTAAAAAAAAAAATACACTAACGTTAAATAAAGAAAACGTTTTTACGAACGTGGTACTTCAAGGACGTAACATTTTCAAGGAGATCAACCCTCAGACTATATCACACAAAAGATTTTTTCTTAGTATTACTATTAAATATTTTCACAGAAACAAATTATATGAAAATCTAAAACTATGTAGAAGACCTTGCACACGTATGACGTATGTATGTTTTATTCATCTCACTGCATATCTTTGTCTCATCATAGCAAGAAAGCAGCTCGACCATATCGTTACCGAGTTGCTTAAACATTAAATTGAATCAAAATACATTTTGTACACTTGGGTAAAGTAGCAGCATTAAGGTTTTTCCAAGTATTGACCATCAGCGTTTTTATGACCAGTATCTTGGTTTGGAAAGATTGTAAGTCTTATTAAATATATCTTTAAATATCGACTCACCCGCGTTTCATTCGAGTTCATCCCTAGACCTTTACCTGATTTGTTGACATTTATCATTACTGATCCGCTCCCTTGGTCAGTAGCTTGAAATCAGATTAGTAGTTTCTGAGATTAGCGCGTTCAAACAAATAAACTCTGCATCTTTATAATATTAGTATAGATAATAGAAGAAAGAAATTATAAATATTGATATCTATATTATACCTACTCGACATCTTGCATCTTAGAGTATAATATCAACAATACTTTGTATTAAGATACTACGCGAATGCCGCTGGTTAAACAAGTTTTTCAAGATAGTTCAAGAGAGTTAATTTCTTTTGACGAATATATATATACGAGTATATATATATATATATATATATATATATATATATATATATATATATATATATTCTAAATATAAAGTAAACTATAAACACTGTTTCCTAACTTAAATTAACCGGATATTTGGTAAAGAAACCTAGATAACAGCGCTCTAAAATTAAATGTTTGATGCAAACACTGTGGTTCTAAGAGAAACAAATTTATTTGAAATATTATGTAAATATGGCAGTCGTAATTCTGTAAAAGCTAGGATTACCAAGCTTTTTCTTCGTAAGCCATGAATGAAAAAATGGAGTAGCCGTAATAGATCTAATATATTTAAATTACAGGTTTTTGTTGCTGAAGTTTTTTGTTTGAAGAATGTAATTTGCTAGCTAACAATACAATATTTAAGGTATAACGTGATATTATCATCGATCCAAAAAGTATTAGATACACAATCCCATACAAAAGTTCTCATAAAACTGTCACTAGTTGTGTTTATATACTAAATGAAATAAATATACAACAATGTAAATTGAACCTTAAATGCAATGCTCAAAGTTGTTTTCACAAAAAAAATTAAAAGCGCGCTCAAATGTTTAAATGAGCGCTCATTCGGTGAGGACATTTTTTGTCGCTGATTATGTATCTAGTACTTTTTTGATCGATGGATATTATGAATTATTTGTGTGAAGGTTTATATTTTTCAATCATTGTTTTGTCGTCAAATACGTTTTCTTAATCTCGTATCCATTGTATATCATACATCCCGTGACCCATGATATGAATTTTCATTAGAAAAAAATAATACTTTGCGGACATAATTTAAGTTGTTGCAACTTTAAATATTCTATTGAGACATCATAGAAGCCATGTTTATATTCATAAAATTATTGATAAAAGCTCTTTTAGAAAATACCAGAATAGCCATAATAATGAAGTTAGCAGATCAGTTTAATTCCTTTATAAAGTTTGGACTTTTTTCTTTTTTAATATTAACCCTATTGGTTATGAATTTGCTTAATATTAAAAAAATTGTAAAGAATTTCGCTTTTAATGCATCTTCGATTTCTTCGTTTCTTCGTTCAAGCGCAACGCATACAACGTGACAAAAGACTAAAAAAAAATTTCTAACATTGTTTTCTAACTAGAGAATTACCAAAACACCAATTACTCGTATTAAAAAATATAATTAAATAATTTTAAACTGATTTACTACTCGATTATAATATTATTTCAAACACCTTCACAAAAATATTTTTTTTATCTTTTTGAAAGTTAGCCTTCTTATTATAAATTTTATAAGCGCACTTAACCATGACGTATAAGTTGAAAAAATACAATTCTTTATTCTAATCAAAAGACGACCTAGCAATCTTCACCTTGAAAAGTACATTCATACATTATAAAAAAAATGCGTAATAAAAAAAATACGCGTTTAATTTCGCTCAGCCAAATACGAAGAAGCACATCAAAAATTCTGCCAACCACGTTTAAAATAACTCTGACGTATCTTTGGATAATAAACAGGAGATACGTAGTCGATCCGTAATAAAATTAATCCTGATTCAAACGAATCGCATTTTTGGGGAGTTTCGGAAAAACAAGAAATATTATAACAACATACAATTATTTATTTAAAAATACATGTAAAAAAATTTGCTATTTGGTAGAAAATATGGGAACGAGCATATCTTAAAGGTCAATCTATATTTTTGAGCCTCAAAATGTAAATTTTTAAACCCAATTATAAGTTCTATTTTATAAAATATACAAATTTTACACAATATATAATATATAATATGTCGCCGTTTGAGGAGTGAATATACAAACAAACATACAAGGAGTCCAAAAAGATAATTTTAATTCTACACCCTTTCTCAATTAACCCCCCATTAACATTAGGATAAACAATATGTACTTAATAAACATATATTACTATAGAGTGCGATATATTAATATTTTTCACCGACTACGGCAAAGCCAAAAGAAGGGTTATGATTTCACCATGCTATGTATGTTCATATCTTTTAGGCATTTTACCAATCATACTTTGACTAATTAGATTGCATTAGAAACGTCTTGATTGTCCGCTTGTAATAAATTAATTATTGGTACAATCAATTATTCTTAATTATAATTTTCTATATAAATTATTAATTATTTATGTAGGTTTAAGTTGAGAGAGAGGCTAAATACCAATTTTCACCCATTTCATACCTATTGGGAAATAGTCTATATCATAAACTGTATAAAATATGTATGTACATAAAATGTATCCATTTGTATTTGACTATTTTTGTGAGATTTGGTATAACTTATGATTCATTTCTTTCTGTGCCAAAATGACGTACATATATCGTTGTGAAAAAAGGTAATTAACAACTAGATTTGTCATATTTAAAAATAGTTCAAAAATTGTGCAATATCTTGTAATAATTATTCACAAAAGCGACTGCCTCTCACTTTGCATCAGGGCTGCATGGCACCAGAGCCTTTTTTATATACAATATTATATACAGCTAGCACCAATTTTCGCAATTTTTTTACTAATTTATATTACTTTAAGTCATAATCTATCTGTAAATGACTCATCTAAATTCATCAAGCTGCTTGAGCGTGTAAGTGTAACAAACATGCACACACACACACATCTAAACATAATATCAGTGTATAATATCCTGACCACAACTTTACCATTCCATTATAATTATAAATAAACAGAATTACCAAGCCACTTATATACGAGTATTTACAAAGCCAACAGCTTAGGCTTACTGTAATTAAAAAACAATAAAACATTCAAGGTGAAAGTTTTGACAGCTGGCAAAATAATATTAGACACAAATTCCAGGCTATTTCCAATTCCAAACATTCATTGACGATAAACCTAAATATACCGATTACGCTTCAATAGATGTATATTATGGAGACGTAGATGCAAAAAACTTTATGCTACGTAGTGTTTTCAAAAGGACAGCCCACGTAACATTCAGGCCCGCTGCTTCTAAAATGTAAATGAAAGCCGTGTGAAACGCCAGACGTTTGCTATTTTTAAATGGTGCCGGATCTCTACATATCGTGCAAACGCTAAAATTAAACGTGACTGAAATCCTACTGACCATATTGTTGAACTAGTGGGACAGTTAGACGTATCGAGCTTATATAATGTTGCAAGGCAATGTACTACATACAAGTTTAGTTAAGCTGCCATGCAATAAATAGAATTGGATTTTTTGTAAGAATTGACGAAGACTGAGGTCAAGAAGAAGCCAAAATATTTTTTGGAATATTTTCGTATACTGCATTGATTATTGAGGTTGGAAATATTAATTTCTATCAAATATACTTTTCTTATAACAGTATCATGATCATATTAGTTATAGATATCATAGAAGTGGGAATTTATGTAGACCTTTAAAAATCGTGTATGTGAAATTTTATTTTTAAATTAGCTTAGATCAATTTTAAATAAAATCTCATCATCAGCAGTTCATCACTGAAAATACAATGAAAATAAACAGTATAGCTTGCTAACGAATATTTTAACGAAGTATAAGGTTCAACCATTATGATTTTTATAGACACGGTTTCATTTTAACCTTTTTCAAGTACATATTACATTTCAATATAACAATGTGAATATATTTTTAATTACTCGTTTATATCAACATATTAACATAAAAATACAATAACGGTTGGAAATATAACAATATTTTATTTAAAATAGAATACCTTAAGCAGTTTAAATACCACCTACCTTGGGATATCATCACACGCCGTGCTCATGGTATCTAGATACTGGATGGTTTTAGATGAATACGTTGCATTGTTGTTATTTTGTTAATATTGTTAAACTTGCACTAATTAAAGACTGCTTAAGGTATCATTATACACTATATATATATTATTGCTATATTTAATTATAATACTTAATAAAAAAATGTTTAGAAATAAAATCAACAAATATTGTAAGGTATTATGATGTCATTTTGAATTTTTTGAAATTTTTTGTAAAATAGTGTCTAGGCACTGTCTGTCACAAGTGTATAACGCCTTTGAGACGTCTATAACCTTAGTCTCTCCCGTGACCATGATTGCTGTAAAACATTCGAAACGTCGGGAACTAAATAAAAGAAATAATCCGAAAAGATACTTTTATTTAAAAAGTATATCATGTTAAGAAAATAGTAATCAATTTTGTATTTATCTATTTCAGATACGTAGTGTGGGGCTAAACAAAAATGGAGCAGTTTGAGTCACTGCTGACGTGCTGCGTCTGCTTGGACCGGTACAGAAATCCAAAGCTGCTACCATGTCAGCACAGCTTCTGTATGGAACCGTGTATGGACGGCCTTGTCGACTATGTCAGGCGACAGGTATTTGAAACTGATAAATACCAATAATTTTACGAATTTATGATTGCTTTTCAAATAACTCTAAACATAACACTTTGAAATTTCTATCGCTATTATTTTATTACAGGTTAAATGTCCAGAATGTCGAGCAGAGCATCGAATCCCTTATCAAGGGGTACAAGGCTTTCCCACAAATGTAACTTTACAAAGGTTTTTAGAGCTACATGCTCAAATTGCTGGTGAATTACCAGATCCCACAGCTGGGCAGGTTATGGAAAGATGCAATGTTTGCTCAGAAAAAGCATATTGCGCGCCTTGTGCTCATTGTGAAAAGAAAGTCTGCGAAGACTGTAAATCTGCACATATGGAAGTACTTCGCAGAGAAATAGCAAGAATTAATAATCAAATACGACGAGGTGTAAATAGGTTACAAGATATTTTAGCAGTCGTAGAGCGAAATACTGCAAATTTACAAAATAATTGTGGTGCAGTAGCTGGAGAAGTAGATGAAATTCATAAGAGGCTTGCTAAGGCTCTAAAAGATCGAACTGATTTCTTAAGAAATGAAATAGACCGTTATTTAGCTACTGAACTTAGAAACTTGACTCATCTTAAGGATAATTTAGAATTAGAGCTAAGTAATATTCAAAGTAATTGTGATCTCGCTGATAAGTATATGAACGATGATGTTGAATGGGAGGATACTGAACTCGTTGATACCAAGGAAATATTCTTGAAAACGGTTGAATTTTTACGTAACTTTGATTATGAAGCTGGTGACTATAACCGTAGGATACGATTTATAATGACACATGATCCAAATCAATTAGTTATGCATGTTGCTAGTTACGGAGAACTAAACATTACACATCCAAATGCGTACTCAGCAGGATTACAACAATCGCAAGGATTGACAAGATCGAAAAGTGACCATCGCTTAGCAACGCAATTCCGTCAACAAGAGGAAGCTAAGGGATATACGGAAAATGATGAACCAATCCTAGGCGGTCGCAAGTTTGGTGAACGACGACCACCACCGCCAGAAAAACATACAAGAGATTATGGTACTACTGATGACTATAGCGGTTATGAGTCGGAACACAGACCATCACGTAGATTCCGATCTCGCTTTGTGAGAAGTCATCAAGCAGATAATGATTCTGATACTGAAACAACGGCTCGTTCAGTCAAATCTGAACATAAAGAAAAGGAAAAAGAAAAAGTGGCTGATACAGAAGATGCCACACGTGGTCCTCTTAGTGGTATATTTAGATTAAGCGATTGTCCTCGTGTAATGCAAAGAATACTTGACGTAGATAGTGGTAAAAAAAAAGAAAAAAAAGAACTTCCTCCACCTCCGAAACCAGTACAACCTGCACCTCAACCACAACGTCGGCCGCCACCACCAGCCCGACAACAAAGTGAAGATGATGAAATTTCTCGCCTAAAAAGACAAAATAAAGGTGCAGCTTCTTCACAGGAGCCTGATCGGCCAGTTCAGCGACCTGCAGAAGAAGAACGAAATTCAGTTAATCGCAAACCACCAACACCAGCTCGGGAGGTGAGTTGGGAAGACGACAGAGAGTGTTAAAAAAAACCGACTTAATATAAAATATATATTTAATCATTGATACTAACATGGGAACGCAACAACTAACTAGGGCATTCCACTAATACACTCCATGATAATCACACATAAACACAACACAAAAGCAAACTTTACTAGACTGCCTTTTTGGTGTCAATACCGAATTTCAGTATATTTCTCAGGCATCCAGCGATGGTGAATCTGATGAATCTGTCGGATCTCTTCAACGAACTCAACGTAAGAATACAGCTTCGACACCAAAGCCAACGGTTACAAGACGACCATCAGCTTCTGATACAACCGCTGTACACCGTCCCGCAGCCCGTGCAGCCAGCACTGAATCAAGTGCTTCTACAGAAAGTTCCGGCTCGGCGGTAAAACACACAGGTGCGATTTTAACTATCGCAGAATTGAAAGCAAAATATAGCAATGATGGGCTACAACAAAAACCGACCACACGTTTTCTTTCCGCAGGCAACGAAAGACCAGCACCGGTGACTACGAATGGAACAGGAGGCGGCGCACAACGGGTTCAAAGTCGCTTTGTCGGATCACAGCGACCTACACCCGCCCCGGCGCCCGCCGAGCCGGCCCACGAAGACTCCGATACGAGCTCTGAGGAGGAAACCGACTCATCAGAGGAGAGCGAAGAGGAGCCTGCTCCACAAAGGAAGCCCGAGAGTCAGGCGATGGCTCGTAGTGATATAGGTCCTCTTTTAGCCAGAAGTAGCAACGCTAGAAGTGATGCAGTAGATAATAAATCAAATAAAGAAACACCTACTCAATCGCGATACCGCACTCGTCAGTCCTCGCAAACAGAAGAAGAGCCAACCCCTCGATATGGCGCTAGTGGCTCTTCGTACAGTCGTTATGGTAGCAAACCAAAAGACGACGAATTGACATCTTCCCTTGATGATGATTCAAAGTATCCCACTGCTCGGTCTAGATATCTTGCTTTAAAAGAACGTCGCAATCGTCTCGCGAGGAGTAAAAGCAGTCACTCAGGTTTTGGAGGGGGTGATGACGATGATCAAGATGATCCCGTTTCCCCAACAACCGCATCGCCATCAGCTTACCTTGCGGCTCGATACGGCTCCGGCACTGGAGGTTCAGAGTTGTCTCGTAGCCGATCTTCCCACGCGCTTAAATCGAGAGAAAGCTCCCCTGAACGCCCGGTAGCCGGCGAGAAAGACGGAGCGGCCTTAAGTTCCTGGGCGAGGTACTTGAAAAACAAGTACGGCTCGCGAGGGAAAGATCGCGATTCGAGCGGAACATCTTCGAGCACATCCCGTCGCTTGTCTCTCGGGTTGCCCTTACGCTCAGCTAACGAGCTTGCCAGTTCTGATGACGATTCAAAAAACGCGGCAGGCTCCCCCATCTCCCCTACGGCGGCTACAGCAGCGGTAGCAGGTTAGAATACGAGTGGCGTGTACATAGGTTTGAGGCTTTTGAAACTATCCAAAAAAAATGGTTCATTATTTAACATGATTTTTTGTCACAGGTTTCGCAGTAGCAGGTTCCTCCCCTAGGAGCCAGTATCTGCAGAAACGCCGTTTACAATTCAGTGTGGGGAGTCGGGGGAGCGAACCCGGTTGTTTTACATGGCCTCGTGGCATCGCTGTAGGTCCCGACAATATTATGGTCGTGGCTGATTCATCAAATCATCGAGTACAGGTAAAACGAATACTTTTTTACATCATAAACTACTATCTCGTATGAGAAAACATATACCCAGTCTAAACAAGCAACTACGATATATACACACATAGAAATTTGCACGTAATCCCTTTGACCGAAACCACCTGCTAAAGCTAAAAAAGTTTAGTATACGATACGCCAATGCTTTAAAAATAAATTATTCCTCTACATGCATAATTTAAGGTGCGTCAGTCGTAGCATATCAATTTTATGTACTATCTAGAGTATGGAGATATAAATATTTCAAATATGCGGCTGCGAACAAAAAACTCATTCAGTCTTATTTACTGCCTGCGAATTTTCCACTCGAAAATGAAAGCCAGTAATAACTTCTGATAAAGTAGGGAAATAGTCACCTCCCGATACCAAGTGTTTGGCAAAATAGAGGAATGTAGCATCATAAATTATGTATTCGAAGAACGTTATATTATAGACTACGCTAGCAGTTTCATTTGATTTACGTTATTGTTTTATCTATGAAATACATCTCCAAGTAAGCTGTTTTTATAGATGTTTCTCACATTTCGATTTCCTATCACAATTGAAAAGTTTGCTAAAAAATTGGTTTTACCTTTAAACATTTCATCTCTCAACGACATATGCAATTAATTTCGCTAAATAAGCAAATACGGTTTTAAATATAAGAATTCATGTCTATTTATATAAATACTAGCGACTCACCCTCGTTCGCTCGGGTTCGCATCCCAATACAAATTTTTCATTCCCATTTTCATCATTTTAAAGGATGAATTCTGGGATAAAAAGTATCATATGTCCTTCCCAGGGTCTCAAACTATCTTTTTACCAAATCTTATCTAAATCGGTTCAGTAGATCCAGAGATTACCCCCTACAACCTCACAAACTTTACCTCTTTATAATATTAGTGTAGATTACATTATAAATTATATTTTTTTTTAATGTTGACTGTTTTTGTATAAAACTTGAACAAGTTTAAAGAAATCTATTTCTATTTCCCATTGAATTTTTCAATAGTAAAATATAGAAATATAAACTTTATAATTGAAAAATATTTGACTGCAATAGATTATTTTAAGTAATATTTAAAAAATATAGCATAAAACTGTTTGAGATTGCGAATTTTATTCAATACATTTGTTTCTTTTGAACACAGGTATTCGATTCAAACGGCATATTCGTCAAAGAATTCGGTCAATATGGGAGTGGGGAAGGCGAATTTGATTGCCTCGCTGGGGTCGCTGTCAACAGAATTGGCCAGTACATCATCGCAGATAGATACAACCATCGCATACAAGTAAGTTAGTTTTAACTGACTTCAAAAAAGGAGGTACTCAATTTGAGTGTACGTTTGTATATTGCGCGATATCTAAGAAAATTTTGAACTTTTTTAAATGTTTTTTTTTTTTAATTAATTGAGATCAGAAGTAGTATATATATTAAGATTTTTTAAGTTTTAAAGGTAAAAAGTAGTTATTATTATAACTGCATAGCTTAGATATATGAGTACTAAATATTGTCTTATATTACCTGATGCAAGTATAATCTGCGTACAACACGGAAGTTACTATTGAAGTAGGTTATGTAATATATATGTATAATATTATATGTATGTATGTACTTGTGGTACCTAATAATATTATCTCTTACAAAAAGAGCTTAATTTTTCCAGTTAAATGATGTTCTTTGTTACTTTAACAAGGAGCTTTAATCTTTAAACTTTCCAATACAACTTTGTAAAAGATTTTCAATACACAATGAAATACAAACAACTATACTTTCCATACCGGAAATAACCCTTATATGAAACTTGGAGGAAGCTGTCAAAGTGTCATTCGCAATGTCAAAACTTTACAACTCGCTGACAATTAAATTAACGAAAGCTTAAAAATGTTTTGCGATGTGCATAAGTAAATGTTTCTACATTCATAATTCTACGCGACATTGGCGAAGTAAATGGTGACCAAACTGCACTCCTAGAAGAAATTGAACATAAAAATTGAATTGATTTGAAATTGAGCTTGTGCTAAATTTGTAAAAACAAAAACATTGTGAGTTGGATTGCAGGAAGAAATCTCCGGAACTTCCTATCCGATTTAAAATTTCTTTTTCGCTACGGGAACGTTACGCGCCCCAAAGTCATAATTAAAGTGTTTTTCAATGTTTTGTGTTGAAATATTATTCAACAATCAGTGTTATGATTCAGAAATGATATAACTAACGTTTTAAAATTAATTTTAACTTCATATAATTAGATATGATTACTTTCTTAGATTTACGCAAATATTTGACAATTATATAAATAAAACTATCTTTTCGTATTTTTTCGCGGATTTATTTTGATTTTTGTTTCTACTTCTAAAAGCTACTAATTGTAATGACCTTCGAGACAGCTAAAACCTTAGACTCCCCCGTAATCATGATTGTGGTAACTACCTCGGTGGTGTAGTGGCTAGCATGTACGCACACCCGGAGGTCCTGGGTTCGAGTCCCGGGTCGGGCTAAGTTTAGTTATTGAGTCTTTCTGTATAGTAAGTCTCAGTAAGAGCCCGGAGTTGGGAAGTTGGCGGTGTTTCATCCCCGTGCCTCGGAGAGCACGTAAAGCCGTCGGTCCTGCGCCTTAACTCTCACCGGTCCTGTCGAGTGGTCGTCCCATCGGAGTATGAGAGTGATAGTAATAGCGCTTGTGTCTACGCGTACACTTGTGCACTATAATATCTCCTGCGCAGTTGGCTAGTCTCAATGAGATTGGCCGCCGTGGCCGGAATCGGCATCATGATTGCGGTAAAGCATTTAAAACGTCAGAAACCAAAAATCTAAATAAATCCGCGAAAAAATCAAAAAAGTTCAAAAAAGTTTTATTATATTAATGGAATTATTTACATATTATAATATAACATTTACTAAAATTTTGCTCGTAGGAATATGAATCGTAATTTGTGGTATCACCGAGTAAAAATATCTGGTCTATTCTTATAAATCTTTCTCAAATCGATACATTTTTCTCAAAGACATTTTGACTTATGGTCGAACAATTCAGCTCCGCTCTGAAAATCTTTGTTTTATATTTTGCAAATAGCAAGTCTGCTTCATGATAAATGCTCTCATATCGAGATTCAAGCAAGTTACAGTTATTCTAACAAATGGGTTGTTTTGTTCATTTTATATTTTTTTTACAATATATCATTATATAGATATAATATAGTAACTGCCTTTTGGTACATTTACATTACAAACGGAATTTAATTATTACGAAATTCGAAATTATAAGATTTCGAATTCGTGTCTTGGTTCAGGCAAAAACATTTAATACATTGATATGTAAAACTAGCAACCAATTTTTGAAAATCCATGCATTTGAGGCCATTAAAGTATTATGTAAGCATCAAAGGAGGATGGGAGAGGGGATGGTCTGGTCTTTATTTGCTTAGTTTTTATGACATAGAACACACATAACAACCCTACTTCGCTCGAAAGCGAAAAGAAATGATCGGGGATTCCTCAAAATAATTGTATCGTAATGTTTACATAAGCATAGAAGGGGGGAGTAAGAGTTTTGCTTATTTTTGACTAGGGGGAGGGAGCGGTTTATATTTACCAAAATTCTGCTTACGTAATACTTGAATGTACTTACCTTTGTCACAGACTAGTAATATAGTAAAAATATAATAATTTCTAAATATAAATAGGCATATAATTCAGTGCCTTTTTCTCTTCTGATTGTCAATCTATTTCCTTTTTTTGTTTAGTAGCTGTCATCGATCTTTAGTGTTCCATAAAACAATTTTTAAAATAGTTCATTTTTTTATATATAGGTTAGTAAATTTTATTCTATTCATATATATTTTCCTCAAATGTGTAATAATGATTATAGTCGAATTCTCTTTTTTGAATTGACCACTAGTCCGACACCGAATAAAATAAAGCCGCTAATTTATCATTGTATAATTTACACAGACAATAATTTTATATCTACAATATAATAAAATTCTAACTGAGTCGAATCTGTACATTTAATATTTTTTGGAAAATCTTATTGAAATAGTCATTGTTATCGATACAGAGGCCGAATCTATAGTTTTTAGAATTTTTATCTGTCTGTCTGGGAATGCATCACGAGAAAACCACTGGACAGATTTTGATGAAATTTAGTATGATGATAGCTAGTTATCCGGGTCAATTAATAAGATACTTTATACTGCGGAACAATATCTCATCTATGAGAAATCTATACTAAGCGTTACAACGTAAAATATAAAACACATCTTAAATTATACTAAAAATCAAAAATGTACTAAAATGAAACCCGTTGAAAAGCGGTTTTATATTTTAATAAAGAAACATTAAATTAGGATTACACGAGCTCGGACTAACAAAAGCTATCATTGAACAAAATTTATGAACCACATAATATATTTTAAAATATCTTCTCTTTATTAAAAGCTCTAAAACAATAGTATGTGTGTGAAAGATTTACGTTAAATTTTCAACAAGAGAATGAAATGTATTCTAACATTGTTTCCAGTAATTACTACGTGACAATTTATTTGTTTTCGTTTTGTTGAAATTCGCTTATTCTTAAAGCATGAAGATATTTTAATTTGAGTTACACGAAGTTTCTCGGAAGCTGTGCTTTGAAAAGTTTTTTTTAAATCTGGAATTGTTTTTAGTTGTTGAGAAAGAGACCATCATCAGACGAGCTTATTGCTACCACATTAAATTATTTTAAACTCAAGCATGCCCTTGAAAAAATCGAGTGTTAGAAGATTTGTATACATATTTCAAAGAGAAAGATAGGTACCAAAGAAAATATTTTGTAAATGAAAGAAATGTACTAAAAACTTATAATAGTTTCAACTAAATTAAAACATATTTTTCATATATGTTATAATTATATATAACTAGCGACTCACCCTCGCTTCGCTCGGGTTCGTCCTTAGGTTGTTTCCCCATACATACTTTCATCCCCATTTTCACCCCCTTAAGGGATGATTTCTGGAATAAAAAATATTCTGTCTTTTCAAACTATCTTCTTACCAAATTTCATCTAAATCGGTCCAGTAGTTTTTGAGTTTAGTCGTTACAAACACACAAAAATATTACGAATCAAACTCTATGGATAACATAAATTTCTTCTATACAATCTCTTAAGATATTTAATACACATTTTATAAGTAGAGTTACAAATGTCTTAGTGGTATATTTTATGTAAATTAAAGCTTTTTTTACTTCTAGTATTATTTAAATTAGATTCTGCAAAAGTTCATTGACTGAGAGCACACGAGTACGTTTCAGTTAACCGACTGAGCTTTTCTATATGTAATATTCTCTTTATCTACATATATTGTAATGCTAATAGATAAAGACAGTTAAGCTGTCTCCATTTATACCTTTTATAACAAAAGCTTAAGACAGCTTTTCTTGTATAAAATTGTATCTATATATAAATAGGCAAAGACAAACAGTTCAAAACCTTTTTCTCGTCTGTCTATCCACAGATTATCTTTTTTTTGTTCAGTTGACAAGTTTTCAATAAATAAATTTTAAATATTGATATGTAGAAAAAATCGTATACTATAGATTTTTTATGTGTATAAAACTTGAGTACTTCAATTCATTTATACATATAATAAAATTGTAACTAAGCCGAATCTGTACATTAAATAGTTTTTGGGAAACTTATTGAAATAGACATTATTATCGATACAGTTTTCAGAATGTTTGTCTGTCTCTCTGCTACCGCATCATGGAAAAACCACTAGAGGGATTTTGATGAAATTTGGTCTGATGATAGCTGGTTATCTGGGTCAACATATAGGGTACTTTTTATTGCGGGAAAATATCTCATTTTTAAGAAATCTATACTAAACGTTAAAACGTCTATAATATAATTTATGACCAAATTATGTAGTAGTATTATATAGTAAAAGTTGGCAATAAGCTTTATTAAAGCCTGTAAATGTTAAAACCAAGTTAATTTCTTACATTGAAATAATTGACCAAAAGTTCAATTTACGTATTACGTAAGTACCATGTATATTATTGTATGTCCCGCCCTTTACAAAACGATTTTATACGAACGATATCGCTATTTCCATATTTACTTATCTATTGGCAATATAGAATGTCGTTTTTCCTGAACTTGTGATAAAGCTTTTCTATGAAAAGTGTAGAAAATTAAAATATTTTTTATAATAATATATTTATTTATTCTTGATATCTATCTATATAAGAATTTTACTTAAAAAATATAACTCACAATTTGCAATATAATAAATAAACTAGTGACCCATCCGACTTTACACTTGTATTTTCTTAGCTTGATACACTTTATGATTGATTATATATGAAAATCTGATAAGTTGATAATTTTTACATAAGCATTTTGCACATAAAAATGCCAAATTTCAACAAATTACGTGTAAATAAGATCCTAAAACTAAAATATGTTTAAAATTCAAGTAACATAGTCATTTTTACATATACAATAACATTATTATGAAGAGCTTTTAAATATTTATTTCAAAGATCGTAGAACATTGGTTAGTCATATCACTAAAATAAAAGCTCATCTATGCCATTTGAATAAAATAAAATGAGTGCTACACTACCTTTTTTAATATATTTAATCTCAGTAAAATAAATAAAATATCTTATTTATAAAAGTATTTGAAACTTCCGTTTAAGACCCTGAATCTCAAGATAGTTTAGTTTTTCCTCGTAACTTTGAAATATAAACCGTAGCTATATACATACATACATATATATACATACATATATATAATATAAATATATATTTATATATACATATATATATATATATATACCTATTCAAATCTGTTCATAATAATCTCATCACATATTGGATCCGTCGCTGATGCTTCACATCTGAACAAGTCTTCTAGCTGGAATTATTATAGAATACATTCATTTCTATAATACAGAACGGTGGATAACTCTTTTTACAGGTAACAAAGAGATTTGAAATTTATTATTTATCGGATTTGTTCTATTCCTTCAAATTTCAGTACTTTTGTTTTAAGTAAAGCGAGTCCAAAGTGGGATAAAAAGTTGCCTACATAACTCAACTAAGTTACATTACTTCATTTGATAGAGAAGGATAAACTAACAAACCTGTAAATTTATGTATATATAACATGATATCACAGCATTTTTCAACCTGATCTGCTTTGTATTTTCGCTTATACACTTGGGGCTTAAGCAGCAGTTTAAGCCCCAAGTATGAGCGAAAATACAATGTATTAAAATATACTACTAGATAATAAATAGATATAAATATACTTTCATTAGATTTTGCCTTCACTAATTCCAATACAATTATAAAAAAGGAACTAAAAATAAATTTCATTAGAATGATTTTCATCATTTAGTAATAAAAACTTAAATAAAATATAATTTTAGTGTAGACATAGTAGTAGTAAAGTTAGAAGAAAGTTTTTTTTAAATTAAGTAGGTGAAAAATACATCATCCCCTATTTTCTGCACTTAGGGGTGGGTTTTTTTTTAATTTTAATGAGACCAACTAATATAAGCCCTATCCAATAAAAAAATCGGTGGTGACCCACGGACAGGCAGACGAACAGACGGACAAGAGAGTGATCTTATAAGCGTTCCTTTTTTACCTTTTGAGCTACGGAACCCTAAAAAGCTCATCGAAATCGGACTACACTATAAAAAGTAATGAGTGGTCAAACGTTAAAAAAAAAACTAAATATATGTGTCGAGTTAAAAACCTAAAAAAAGACAGCACAAATACCTTGTATTTTTCGCTAGTTTACTTTTATTATATTATCACGTAGATGACTTCGTTAGTGCGTCTATTTAATTAGACTGCTTGTACACAATCGTTTCAGGCCAGAATGAGAATTAAATCCAATTAATGAAACGTATCAAGATATTTTAGAGATAGGTAATATTATCGTACCATGGTTTATTGTGAGACATCACATGGCTTTACCTTTATTATGTGCCTCATTATGTAAATATATATGTATAATTATTACATAATATGTAATTATTACATAATGTACAAAATTTTTAAGTATAACATAGGTTTGATAAAATAAATACTATTAGCGTTTCGAATCTTATTTATATACTAGTGACTCACCCTCGGGGTTCGGGTAGGATAAAAGTGTAACTGATCGCTGTATGTACAGGAAGATATTTAAGAGAAACTACTATTGAGGGGTCTTCAATAACGCAACAAAACCTAAAACGATGATTTTAATTTTTTTGTTGTCCGTTTGTCTGTGCGTTTGTGCGCGCTTATCCCAGAAACGGCTTAATCGATTTGAATGCAGTTTTCCTTAATGTATTTTGGTAAGCTTCACGTAACATTTAGTATATGTTTTATTTCAACTTAAAGAATCGCCTAGGGACGAACCCGGGCAAAGCGAGGGTGAGTCACCAATACTTTATATAAATGATAACTTATTACTTGAAAATAATAATAATTTTATTAAAAAAACTAGCATTGCCCGCGGCTCCGCCCGCTTTCAGATGACCAAATACCAAATTCTTAGGTTTTACATATTAGTATACTTATATCATTGCAGTTATTGTATTTTTTCTCAGAAATGAGACATTTTCCCGCGGTAAAAAGTCTTAAATGTTGACCCGGTTAACCACCTATCACCATACCAAATTTCATCAAAATCCCTCTAGTGGTTTTTCTGTGATGCGGTAACAGATAGACAGATAGACAGAGAGACAGACAAAAATTCTAAAAACTGTAGATTCGGCCTCTATATCGATAATAATATTTATTTCAATAAGATTTTCTAAAAAATATTTAATGTACAGATTCGACTTACTTACAATTTTATTATATATATATATATATATATATATATATATATATATATATATATATATATATATATATAGATGTCTTTATTTTTATCTTCCTTTTGTTCTTACTTTAATTGGAGCCTATCTGTAGACCTAAAATAATATCGTTTTATATTTGGAGAACAAATTAATATCATCCAGACTCTATCTTAGATATTTTCTTAGAAATTTCTTGTTGACATTAATTAGTTTGTATCGAAATTTAATAATTGCTCATTATACTGTTAAAAGCTTGGCTTTTAAAGTCTAGATCAAAAGCTCGTTAGCTTTACAATAAAATTTTACATAACTTAATATTAATTATCACATTCATTGTTGTAATGAAATGAAAAAATTAATAATAACGTTGAAATTGAAATAGTATATTTATACTGTTTCGTTTATTTAGAGCTTTTATCGTAAAAAGAATACAATATGAGTCCAAATTTATTTCGGAATGAAATATTAATATTTTAGTTACTTTGTAAGACGATTCAACTGAAAAATGTTTCTTATAATTAGAAAATTCAGTGTTGAAATAAAATTGTAAAAAAAACTCTTATAAATGTTCACAATTTTAAAGAAAGCAGTATAAAATTGTAATCATTCATGGTGCATTAGGTAATGTGGGTTCTATACCTACACTTATAAAGAGGCAAAGTTTGTAAGTTTGTGAATTTGTTTGTAATGGATAAAGTAAAAATCCGCTGAACCGATTTACATGAAATTTGGTATAAAGATAGTTTGAGTCCTGGAAAGGACATAGGATAGTTTCTATCCCGAAAATTAAACCTTAAAGGGGTGAAAAGGGAACGAAAATTTGTATAGAGAATCAATCATTTCTCAAATAAGGGATATATAACTCATTATACCTATGTATATACATCTATGTACTATTATATCGTCTATCTATTCCATACTAATCGTTAAAACGTATCCAGGGACGAACCCGAGCGAAGCGAGGCTGAATCGCTAGTTGCTAATAACTAAGTAATATCTAGAAATGACACATTGTTTTTTGACACTTTGATATATCATTTCTATACCTGTGAGAGATTAAGCAATGGCTTCACGTGCCTTTGAGACACTCCTTCAACCACCAATTTCACAAATCTAAATTACAACTGAAAATTTCTTAGCAGATTAATTTATTAAATAGCTATTGTATTAGCTTGCCCCATCTAGGGCTCGAACTCAATATCTCCAGATTTATAACCGTACATTTATATATACATATAAATACGTAAAAACAAGACAGTTCAATATATTTTCCTCCTCTGTTTTCTAACCCATTTTCTTTCATTTTGCTTAGTTTATATAAGAGCTTTAGTATATCTATAAAAAAAATGAGTCTGTTCGAATTTCGGCCACTGGGTGAAGAGTGGTAGTAATATTTACCTTATATTCCAGGTGTTTGACCCAGCTGGCCGCTTCCTGAGATCTTTCGGCAGCCAGGGTACAGGAGACGGGAAGTTCAACTACCCATGGGGTATCACAACTGATGCCCTAGGATTTATTTATGTCTGTGACAAGGAAAACCATAGAGTGCAGGTTAGTTATATACATAAAGATTCTAAATATTTGTTTAATAAAATTGTTATATATGTGACATTGCTTTTGGATTGACAAAATATAGTTAATTTCAACATTTTAATTGCTTTTCTGTAACTCATGTGTCCAAGGCAGTGGTAATCCAGTTTTAAAGCTCGGTTGAGAATCCGAGTGAAGCAGGTTCAAATCCCGGGTCTCTCTCCTCTGATATTTTCGTGTGCGAATCATTTCCAACATGATTATCAGTTGTCTTTCGGTGAAGGAAAACATCGTAACGCAAACCTGCATGTCTGAAAGAACCTAGCAAGTTTCAAAAGACTTGAAGTCCGACAACCCGCACTTAGCCAGCATGGTGGACTTTGATCTGATTCCTCTACATTGAGATACCCGTGTTCAGCAGTAGGTAGTTAAAAAGGGCTGAATACATACATACATGTGTTTTTTTAGTTTTGTTTGAAAAAGACCTAATAGTCGAGCCATTTTCTATAAATAGATATAAAATCGGTCCAAATCGAACTCGCACACTAAAGATTTCACACTCCTAATATGTTTTTTAGTTCGAAGGGTTTCTCATTTCCGATTCTTTGAACAGTTATTATCTTTTATTATTTTTAATTTTGCATTTTAATAACACTAAGTTTGACGTGAGTTGATATTTCTTATATGAACCAACATTTTTCCTACCTATTAAAATAGGTAGTATAATATAAAAACTAAATATTTTCAATACATTTTTACTGAGTTTAATTTATTACTCTGTAGTCTTTCATTAAAACCTTCACGGTACGTTCTATAAACAAATGTATAACACCAAATTTAATATTTATATTTATTTTATATATTACATTTATGAGTAATAACAATATATCGAGATAAATTATTTAATTTTACCAATAAAATTTACGATTGCGGTTGTGGAATGTTGAACAAACACCAAAACCAACTTTATTTATAAGCCAATGTGAAAACATTAATACTTGGTTATGTTCCGGATATCCATCATATCTTTTATATATATAATTCTTCTGTGAGTGTGTATGTCACTGAACTTCTCTCAAACGACTGGACCGATTTTGATGAAATTTTTTGTGTGTGTTCAAGGGGATCTAGGAATGGTTTAGATTCACAATTTGAATAATAATTTTCATCAAAATGGTCCAGAATGTTTTACCTTAAAAAAAGTTTGAAATTTTCAAATTAAAGACGTGTAGACAGGACAACATCTGTCGGGTCCGCTAGTATTACTATAAATTATTTACATCAGCTTCTGCCTAGTTTCTACCAACCAAGAGGATTAACAATAGTTGGGCCCTTTCAACATCCAAATTTCAATGTAGTGGGCATGTGCATCATCTCTCTCGAGGTGGATTTGGTCATAGCCCACCACGATTTTGTTCTTTCACTCATTTATTTCCTCTGCAATTTTTACTATACTTGTGCTATCACAGTAAAAACACAACACAGTAGGCAATCGCTCATTGAGTTTAACAGCAATGCTGTGAAATCCGAAGGTTTTCAAAAATACCAATTTTTATGAAATTTAATAGACTATAGAGGTAAAACACACCAAGTGAATATCATGTTGGAATCGATTCGCACATAAAAATATCAAGAGAAAATCAATAACTAGAGAAATATATTCGATAGCGAATATAATATAGCATGAAAAGGAATATAATAATTTATACGAATTCAGTCGTAAAGTCGATTGGAAACCGAATAATGCATTTTAATCACAACCTATTCTTTCTTATCGTTCGCAATAATTTATTATTACACTAGCGACTCACCCTCGTCTCGCTCGGGTTCATCTCTAGGTACGTTTTAACGATTAGTGTGGAATAGATAGTCAATATCTTACTCTGTCAAAAACAAAGACAAATCTATCCCACGGGAACCGTACATTTTTCTGGGATTTGACCTATGCTATACAAGACTATAATCTATCTCTGTGCAAAATTTCATCTAGATCTGTTTAGCCGTTCTGGTGTAACTGACTAACAAACATCCACCCAAAAGTTAAAATATTTATGGGTTTTTTTTTCAGGTATTCCAATCCGATGGCACGTTTGTGGGTAAATTTGGCAGTTTTGGATCCAAGCAGGGTCAGTTAGAGCATCCACATTACATAGCAGTGTCTAGCACCAACCGCGTCCTGGTCTCCGATTCGAACAACCACAGGATACAAGTATTCGATGTTAATGGACGTGAATTATCTTCATTTGGAGAAGAAGGTTCCGAGGATGGCCAGTTCAAATTCCCAAGGTTTGTTACTTGTTTTGTATAGTATTAGTACCCTTTATGGTTATTAATTTAGTTTAGCCTGCTATATTTAAAAAATATTTTCATTTTAATCAACGCCATCTATATCCGCCATCTATATAGGCTTAGAACTAAAATGGTGAAAAATTATATTAAGATTAAACTAGTATCCTATCAAAACGCATTAGTTGGATAGTAATTGCATATTATCCATTCTGATCAAAATTTTTCTTATACTCGTAATTAATTCAAAACATACAATTAATGTCTTTTTAAGCTCTCACGGCCTATTACATTAATTTAATTTAAAATTTGGCTTTTAATATTACCTAATATCGTCATACACACTAATATTAAGATAGTATCAATCTAAAATTACTTCACCAATTATATTGAAAATTGGTTTTTAATATAAATGTTAACTTTTATATTTTTATCAACTTTTTACATAATATACAGCCAGACAGACAGATATACAACGTTTGTAATAGTCCATCTGACGTCACTTTCGCCATAATTTAAATAGATAATCCATTACACATATGCTTTGATTTCTCCCTCATTATTGTTTAGTTTATCATCATAAAACTATCTTTGAAGAGCTTATAACTCGCAAGGGACGATAATAGGATTACAGTTTGGGGATCACAGGCTGTTAACTATATCGTGATTGCCATTTAACTAACGCATAATCGATTACCCTTTGTCTAACTCTGTATGGTATTTAACTAATCATAGATACTTCAGATTTGTAAGGCAGTGTAGAATATTATATTATTTCGCAGACATTTTAACAGTGGACGTAGAATAAATTTAAGTTACCGCTTAGTTTTTAAGATAAAACTATATTTTCCTTATTACTAGCGGTTTAACCTCGCTTCGGTCAGATGCATCTCTAAGTACTTTATTCACAATTTCATTGGTTTTTATTGTTTTTCGGTGAACCCCTGATCCTTTTTCTTAACAAAAAGTAGCTTAAGTTACTCCTTATAACATCAGCTATCTGCCATTGAAAGTCCCGTCAAAATCGGACCAGCTGTTTTGGAGATTAGCCGGAAAATACAGACAGATAGACAGAAAAAAAATGTTTTTTTTTTTATATTATCAGTACCGCATATTATACTTTAATTTTATGTATTTAGTAAAAAGCTGTTATTTTGACCTTAGAAACAGCCATTTCAATTTTAATTAAATCCAAAAAAAATGACGATGATGAATTCCCGACCGATTTCGATCACAGCGACTGCTTCAGCTTTGGAGAGATATATGCTCTCATATGGCTACTGTAGCCAATCTTCTTTGAGAAGGTCTGCATGCATTGCGGCCATGTGAGCTCACCATTGTGATAATTGTATCTGATCGCCACAGATGGTCGTTCTTTCAGATAAACGCGTCTGGTATAAAAAAAAATATGATACTGGTTTAATAATAAAATTGTTACATTTTAAACGATACGAGTTAAAAAGCATTTTTATATAACTAAATACTCCACCCGACGATGAAAATTCGCCCTTGTTTTGTTGAATTTTTTATTATAATAGCACTCTTAAAATAGCCCATTCATTAAAAAATCACAGGAATATTGTTACATGTTAACGAAGTTATATCAGCTCCATTTTAATCAATAATTTTTTTCTAAATTGTTTAAAATACATACCTAAAATATATAAAATTGTGGAACTCAACTATGATTATAGAATCATATATTTATTCTATTATATACTCGTAAATTAAATAAATCACATAATAAACACAATAATTATCCATAAAACAAAAAGTATAAAATATATTTTTTTCTAGGGGAGTTGCTGTCGACGACCAAGGATACATAGTAGTAGCTGATTCAGGCAACAACAGGATACAGATCTTCCACCCTGATGGCACTTTTCTCAGAGCATTTGGTTCTTGGGGCTGTGGAGACGGAGAGTTCAAAGGTCTAGAAGGCATCGCTGTTATGTCCGGTGGGAATATTATCGTATGCGATCGAGAAAACCACAGAGTACAGGTTTTTTAAAGGTATTTATTGTTTATAAATATTATTTTTGTATTTTTTTAAGACATAGAGTATTAGTTAAGTTAGATATAGATATTGTAAGGCCGTAAGATAATTGCTAGACTAAAATAAAAAAAGGATTATTTATGAAAAATATATATTTAGTGATAAAAATATTATTTATTTACACATTTTATGTGTTGGTTGTACTTATATCTAAAATCATTGCGGAAGTGTGCAAATGGAAAAGTTCCATAGCAATGGGGTGTATAGTTTAACATACACACATTAGTAACAAATATATATTTTATGTAAATTTTATATATTATAAAAATTATGCTTTCATGTGAAGTAAAATTTAATCCATTACTGTAGTATATTATAATGTATTAAATTACTCTAACATTCACATTAAAACAGACGCTTGAAGTTGTTAGTTTGAAGCTCGTACAAAGTTTAACTTGAAGTTAGATATGAATTATTAAAAATGCAAGAGATAAAAGCTATTTAAATAACTACTTTCAACACTCAAAGCATATGAGAATATTTTATTACAGAAATGTATATTATATCCAAGGTAACAGTTTACAGTGTGTTGCCTTCACATGCGATATCTTTAGATTTGTATATTGGTTAAAGCCATATATATGCTTAATGCTATATAAATACGTATCTATACTAATATAATAAAGAGGTAAAGTTTGTGAATTGTGAGTTTGTGACGTTGTAGGATGTAATCTCTAGTTCTACTGAACCGATTTAGATGAAATTTGGTAAGAAGATAGTTTGAGACCATCATCGGACAACCCGATGAACGGCTAATCTCCATCCTTATGTCGTGGACATTCCACCCGTCCGGACAAAGCGTTTCGCTACGTCATTTATTATACGTGCGGCTAAGGATTGGAACAACCTGCCTACGTCGGTGTTTCCGTCAAATTATAATATGGGTGTCTTCAAGGCAAGAGTGAATTGGTGGCTACTGAATTAGTGCGACTTACCATCAACGACTGCGTTACCACTTACCATCAGGTGGAACGTAGTCAAGCACTAATTCAGATTGGAATAAAAAAGAAGACCCCGGGAAGGACATAGAATACTTTTAATCCCAAAAGTCATCCCTTAAAGGAGTGAAAATGGGGATGAAAGTTTGTATGGGGAATCAATTTTTTTTTCATAACCGACTTTAACAAGATGAGGTATCAAATTGGCTTAATGTTTTCGCTAGTTGCTAATCGACTATCTCAATCCTGTTTATAAATGGTTATTAAGGTACCCTTGAATTAATTAGAAATTAAATTAAAAACAAATCAGGGTAGCATAACATTTGAAGTCAGTGTAATTTTTTTTAGATAAATGCAATAATTATTATAATTCCCGTGATTTGTTTATTTTATGGTTTAATATAGAGTAGGTATAAAGTGGTTTAAAATGTTCTCATTTTTTCTTCCAGACTTACAGACATCATCATCGAGAATATCATATCAAACCTGAATATATTGCTAAGTATACAAATGTGCTTGAATATATGTACGTACATATTATATAATATAAAATCGGTCATAGACCTTCTAAAAAGCCAAGTCTATTACTATTATAAACTAATAGATTTAAAAAAGGCGGAAACCTTAATTCTTGTGCTGTTCTTGTTGTTGATATTTCATCTTTCATTTTCATCTCCTATATCCTTCTCATTATTTTCTAAACTTGATAATTTTGAATACATTTTCGCTGTTGCAAAGGCTTTAATATTTATACCAAATTATTTATATAATCAAATAAAAATAAATATCATGTATTTGTAATCACAGTATCAATAATAAATGCTAATTAAAAATTTAATGCTTCTTAAACTTTGTTTTATTAAGTGATATAATTAAAACTGTTTAATTTTTCAACTCTTTTTACTATTTCCTGAAATATGAATTTTTGTAGAAAAAGTTTTGTTTCTGCTAGTTACTTTATTTTACAATTTCCTTTCTTAATTTACAAAATATTTACATTAACACAGCTATTATATTGTATCTAAAGCATTTATATATACATTATTGGAATTATCTTATATATTGTCTTTTATTATATAAAACTAATATAACTTCTGAAGCTTGGCTCACGCGCTGCCGTGCCCTCGTGTTAATCAATAAGAAAAATTCCTTCTAGTCAGATTTAATCAACACCAAAAGCTATTGCCAAATATTAGATTTAATAGTATAGAATCGCGTGAATAAATTGATAATGACACTATCATTTTTAAATTAAATTTATAAAATTTAATGTTAATAATATTAAAACTATTTTTTATTTTACCCACATTTTCGATGTATTGTTCTCTTATTCACGCCTAATTATGGCTGAATTTAAATGATTTTGTCGATATATTCACGTGTAATATAAGGGTATAATAATAATGATAACGTCAGCTTTTATTGTCTAAATATTTTATCATCACGACTTTCTATTGACGTTATGGAATACATTTTGTATGGTTTTGAAGTTTCAATAAAATGATTTGTTAATGAATGTTGTTTTATTTTACAATACTTTTAAGATGTGTATTGTAGATATTGTTTAAAAATGTAATAAAATGTGAGAAAAAGCATTTTATTATTATGTAAATGAATAACGGTTTTTTTTTAAGATTGCTCAGGTCCTTGTCTATTTATCTATCTGTCACAGAATTTTGAGTCATATATGCAATCTAGCGACTTACTCTCGCTTCGCTGAGGTGCGTTCCTATGTACGTTTTAATTCTTTTGAGCGGAACTCTAATTCTTTTTCTAAAATAAAAGTAACTTAAGTTACTCCTTATAACATCAGCTATCTGCCAGTGAAAGTCCTGTTCAAATCACTCCAATCGTTTTGGAGATTAGCCGATACAAGCAGACAGACAAATAAATAATTAATAAAATTGTGTTTTTTATAAATAAAAAGCTGTCATTTTGACTTAACAAATAGACATTTTAATTTTATTTATCTACACAGTCTATACATAGACCTTATAAGAACATTGGCTGCAAATAGGTATCAGAAATTTAAAATTAACGAAAACGGATAACGGAACTTATACCAGCAGATAGCTGGTGTTATAAGAAGTAACTTTGCTACTTTTTTTTTTAAGTATTAGGATTGGCTCAAAAACATTAAAACGTACCTAGTGTTGGGTCTCTAATAAAACTTCGAGATATTCCTTGCTTATATTTTTATATTCAGTACTTTTATAATCGTCAGTTAGTTACATAATTTATAATCATAATTTTCAGTATTACAAACAATTCGTGCCTAGTAACTACATGGTGGCACCGACATATCTCTGCAAAAAAACGCGGGAAAACGAATGAATATTCGCGCCGTTCTTTTTTTTTTTAAAACACATTCCTATCGGCCAAGGTCACATAACTAAATGCCTTATACATAAATCATTACAAATTAATCAAATATATTATTTTCTATTAAAACACTCAATATATAAAAATGCAACCTTACACTAGGGACACCCTAGAGCGAAGCGAGAGCAAGTCGCTAGTATATAATAAAACAAAAAAAAAAGTATAAAACATAACTAAAGAAGTTAACAATTTATTACAAAAAGCCATTCTAAAAGAAAAGTTGGCTGAAAGTCATGATGGCAATAAATTTGTTTAAAAACTCAATATTTGACAACGGATGGCATATAATGAAAGATCTTGCCATTATGGGGGATTTCGGAGTGATAAATTGACGGACGTCTTATTTTATTATTAGCAATGGCTCTCGTATTATGGACGACTAAACGACTATGTTACAGATGTTAGGAGATTGTATGAAATTTCTTTTTATTATGTTATTTTTAAATGTATAGCTTAATATGTTTTATGCAAACTAATTGAATACCCAAAAACTATAGAAAAAGCACATTTTAAAGTTTTTAAGGAACATTTTTATTAAAATTCTGGTGTTTATTGTTTTAACTTATAAAGCACAAGCAGCAAATTATATACCACAGATCACATAATAATATACTAGTATATGAAAACGTATTGTATGGTACATAAACATATTGTTATATATCCAAAGGGGAACGGGACTGTTACTCCTTAATACAGATTATATTTATACCTTAACCTATCAAGGCGTACAACTTCACCCAACTGTATGGAATTGAATTGTACAAGCCTTTACTGTAAAAAATTACTATTTCTACTGTTTGTTGCCATGGTAACCGTTGTTATAGTCTGACAAATGATATATAATATAACATTCTTTCTTTAAATGATATTCTATAAATATATGATTGTAACTTAGGGTGTAGGTATGTTAAAATATTTCTTTATAACTTATTAAGGTTTATTTTGCCAAATAATACCCATTTTATTGGCTAGGTAAAGAGTCCAGAACAATAAGTCGAGGCAAAGCTAACACGTGTTATAATTAAATTATAAACTAAGTTAAGGTAGCGCTTGAACTATTACATTCGTTTTATTTGAGCTTAAACATTAACTAATACTAAACTAATATCTTCTTTTACTGTTTTTAAAAGCCACCAAGACTTGTTTCATACGGCATTATGCCTGATGGTTTTAAAGCATTCGATTACAGACTGAGAAACAGGAAATACTCATAGCATAAATTTCCATACGCTTCCAGAAAAAAAAATTAATTACTATTAATAATAGCAATCACCCTGAATTGGCTTTAAAAGTCATTAGATTTGCTTGACAAGCCCGGTTGATATTTGCTATATATATATATATATATATATATATATATATATATATATATATATATATATATACCGACCGACTTCGAAAATATTTGATTAGGTATGTATAGTATGAAAACGACCAATCAGTTATTTTTTACTTTTTAGTGCTTTTGTTTGAAGTCGGTTTTTATTTTTTTGTTAAAAAGTTTTTATTTTTCCCTTATTAGTGTAGACAGTAGTAGCAATGTAAGAATTCTAACGTGTTAGGCTTGTCAAATCAAACAAAATAGGCCCAAACTCAAAGTATCTACTATTAGCCGTTGAAGAGTTCCACTTATCCACCTTCTGGCCTTACCATCAGATCAGGTCAACAATACCGAACCACTGTACTATCAACGGAAATAGAAACACTTGCAAAGTTTCAAGTCAATATGACAATTAGAAGTAGGTTAAATCCATCATTAGCTATTTTTCCACCCTTAGGGGTGGTATTTTTTTTTGAAATGTAATAGGACCAATCTGGAAGTATACACTTTCAAACAAAACAAAAACTGTCCAAATCGGTTAATAAATGACGAAGTTCTGAGGTAATAAACATTAAAAAAAAATACAGTCGAATTGAGAACCTCCTCCTTTTTAAAGTAGGTTGAAAATGAAGAATTTTGATAAAAAAATATTCAAGAGATTTTCAGCATAGAATCAACATAACAGAAACCTTTTACATGTACAGTAAGTAATCTCCCAAGGCCTTATATCACATACAAAAAGCTAATGTACCTATCAATCTAGTTTGTTTTCATATCGATTTCAATATTCACACACTAAAACTCATATTAAACTGCCAGAGACAATATAAAAGAAGATAATAATAAAAAAAATTATTTTTTTTTAAATCTAATGTAATGTATACAATTCTCGTGTCATAGAGTTTGTAACAAAACTCCTCCTAAACTGCTTGACCGATAGTTATGAAATTTTGTGTGTGTATTGTTATGTGTGTGTGGTTTTATGTGTGTGTATGTTGTTTTGTGTGTGTATTGTTAATTTGTAAAGTGATAAGAGTGATCCATTCTAGGGACGAACCCGAACGGAGCTAGGTTGAGTCGCTAGTATATATATATATATATATATATATATATATATATATATATATATATATATATATATATAAATATTTCGTGTCACGGACCGATTCTAATGGATTTTTTTTGTATATCTGGTAGCTATGTAAATTCGTAAAGCTTATTATTATAGTATTTTTCACCCATCGAGTGAACATACAGGATACTTTTTACCGCAGGAAAATATCTCATTTCTGAGAAAAAATACATAAACTGCAATGTAAAAGTATACTAATATGAAAAACCTAAGAGTTTGGTTTTTGGTCATCTGAACGCGGGCGGAGCCACGGGCAATGCTAGTTTGTGATAAAAATATTATCTCGCTTATGCCCAGCAGTGGGACTTTAAAAAGAGAATGAATGTGAAATGAGAACAATATACTACAAGCTTTTGATTAAATATTATGAATTTTGGAGACCAAAAGAGGTTTTATTAGCATCCTAACCTTTTCACTGCGTCATCAGATCAATCTTACTTTGAATCTTATTTTCTCATTCTTTCGTATTGACATTTCCATCAATATGATACATACGAGTACATTTCAAGAAGCGAAAAATCTAAAACCGTATAACAAAGAGTTTCTATCATACTATCTATATGATATAAAATATTAATTCAGATTTAATTTTTCATTTTTTTATTTGCATTCCTCAAATTTACCCCACAGTTAAGAAAAATGTTAGAAAATGTTTGACTCAATTAACAAAATTTATAAAATTTATAGTTCCAAAACAATTTATATACAATACATAGATAGAGTTAGCAAAAAAATGTTTTTCAGTAATATTATATTTGAATATAATACAATGTGACATTTTAAAGGAAAACTCGTTATACTAGAACGTAGTATTTTTTCTAAGTTATTCCTTCTAATCTGTATGTATATAATAAAATTCTAACTGAGCCGAATCTGTACATTAATATTTTTTTTAAATCTTATTGAAATAGTCGTTATTATCGATACAAAGACCGAATCTATAGTTTAAAAAAAATGTGTGTCTCTGTGTTTGTCTGTCTGTCTGTCTGTCTGTCTGTTTGTCTGTCTATCTGGGAACGCATCACGAGAAAACCAGTGGACAGGTTTTGATGAAATTTAGTATGATGATAGCTGGTTATCCGGATCAACATAGGATATAATTATTTTTAAATATTTTTAAGAATTAAAGAAATATCAATTGACATTTAATTTTTTTCTTTGTTCTTCCAGACATCTGATTAACTAACATATTTTTAACTACATAAGGTATATTGTGCTAGTCTAATAACACTGTGTAGGGTATAAGTTAAATATTTGCAAGTGTTATATATTGTGTTGCCAGCGTTATATAAACGTAACCTAAATATGTGCACTTAGATACATATATACTAAAAGCTAATAGAACCAGTTTATCGTTTTTAATCGATCTAGGGAGATGTAGCGTTATATCCAGGAAAATACGCACAGATAATACAATAAAATACGACCCACTACGTCTAATCACTTACCAAGATTAAGCGGTACGATCAAATATAATAATAATAGCAACAAAGTTACAAATAATTCAATACATTTGAAGATAATGAACACGGATAACAAAGGGAGTGAACAAAACGGTATTGGTTGAACGATTGATCACAGTCTTCTTCATAAATAATTCGCTGCTAGTTCCGATAGCGAGATTCTTTTGATAGACTTCATTAATTATATTCAAAGCGCCAATGTTTATTGGGAACGGCAAGAAAAATATATAGGTTTACAAGATTTTTCATTTTTTTCAGCATGTTTTTAAATTCAGGCGATATGAATTCATGACAGGCAACTTCGTGGATCTCTAATTGACTGATTACCTGATAGGCCCAGAAAGGGATAGCAAGATGGGATAGACTACTGCCAAAGGAACTGATCTTTTATTGAAATTTAGAAACGTATACAGAGAAAGGATTTGACCATACAATAGGACATTAAATGCTTATCCTTCTAATATTATAAGCGCGAAAGTTTGTAAGAATGTATGTATGCATGTATATTTGTTACTCTTTCACGCAAAAACTACTGAATGGATTTTGATGAAATTGCAATAATATTGCTCATACATCAGAATAACACATGAATACTTTTTATCCCGGGAAAAAGTACGGTTCCCGTGGGTTAGATTTGTTTTAATTTTTAATAATAATAATAATAATTATATATATATAATTTTTTTTGTAATTAATAATAATAGACGATTATGTAGCTTTTATTATATCTTTTAGCAGTCTGTTTATGAAGACTAGATGTATATACTCGTATTACAAATGAGGGGTATTGAGTTGTTAATTTTTGAAAGAACAAAATATGAAGGTAATGGTTTGCAAACTTCAGACGCACACGTACCTTCCATTTTGATATTTATGCAGTTAGCAATAAGGTAGAAAATCTGTAATACAAGCGTGTGCGTTCATAATATTGTGATATTACGGACGCGAAGTCAGTCTAAAGAACGCAAGTTAATACTTTCTTAGATTTACGCGAATATTTGACTTTTAAATAATACTACTACCATTTCGGATTTATTCACAGATTTCTTTTGATTTTTGGTTTACTGTTTATATCTAAATTCTTTGTCTCTCCCGTAACCATGATTGATATTGTAAAAAATTCGCAACTTCGGGAACCAAAAATTCAAATAAATCTGTCGAAAATCCGAAAACCTACCTTGAAAATAAATGCTTGTATTATAACATACACAGGTACAATAATTTCAAGCCCATACAAATTGATAGATTAATTCCAAATACGTCCATTGTTAAGGATATGTTACTAATACTAAATATTTTCCCAGATCTTGACTTAGAAAACCGTCTACCTTTCCACCTATTTTCGTCTGATTAAAGTTGTCGCCAGCTTTGATTTCCCAAAGGTCCTAAGAAATTGATAAGGGCCAATATGTTGCCTTGTTGATGGTAGCTTAATAGGCTTATAAGGGTATCGGTACACAAACTGATGTGTAGAATAGGGAGATCGATTTTTTATTATAAAATACTCGAACTTAATTGATAATAATATCTTTATCAAACAAAATTTTAGGACACAAAAGCTTTTTTTTATTTCGGACGTGTTTTTTATTATATTTTTACCGATATCTTGTTCTGGAAATTGTATTGCATTGTATTCAGTCCCACTGCTGGGCACGAGCCTCTCTTCAGTACGAAGGGGATCAGGCCATAGTCCACCACGCTGGTCAAGTGCGGATTGGCGGACTTCACATGTCTTTCAAAAATTTGCTAGAAACACTATTATTAAACTAATATTAGTAATATATGTAATATGGCACAAATAACACATTTTTTTAATTCAAATAACTATATTGCTATAACCTACTGTACCAAGTCGGTTTTTTAAAAAACATGAGAAAAGGAAATAAAAATTTAGAAACGTAGAAGATTTTCATGTTACATAGTGTCGGGCACTTTCATTACAAAGAGGCCTTGCCTAAGCATACTTTACATAGAGCTAAGTGGTCACTTAAAGCGAGATTATGTTGTAGTTGCGAAATGTGAACACAGTGCTTAGCCTGCCTTGTGTCCTCTCATAATTATGTTAGTGAAAGTATTGTGTGGTTTTACCATACATATGTAGTAAAGTTAGTATTTCTTTTTTGGGCTAAGAAATATATTACACTTTCTAATCACACGCAAACACTTGTTCGTAGAATGCTGTATACACCTGTAAACATGAATCATACCGAATTGCGAGTATATGTTACAATAATTATAGTGTCACTAGCATTGCCCGCGGCTCCGCCCGCGTTCAGATGACCAAAAACCAAATTCTTAGGTTTTACATATTAGTTTACTCTTACATTGCACTTTTTGTATTTTTTCTCAGAAATAAAACATTTTCCCGCGGCAAAAATTATCCTATATGTTGACCCGGATACCATACCAAATTTCATAAAAATTCCTCCAGTGGTTTTTCACAGACAGACATATAGACAGACAGACAGACAAAAATTCTAAAAACTATAGATTCGGCCTCTGTATCGATAATGATGTTTATTTCAATAAGGTTTTCCAAAAAATATTTAATGTACAGATTCGGCTTAGTTACAATTTTATTATATGTATAGATTATGATAAGTCGCTGGTATATCTTCCTAATAAATAAAAAAAACAATAGCATATATGCTACCAGGTGGTGGTAGCATAATAGTCTACTCCTGATCATTATCTATCTGTGTAGTAAATTTAATCCAAATGTGTTCAGTCGTTTCAGCGCAAACGTATTCACATAGGTATACAAATTTTTGAATTTATAAAAGTGGACTAAACAGATATACGACATGCTTGGGTCAGTTTGTAGTGACCCTACTTGCTGTGCCAGCGGTCGCTGGTTCAAGTCCCGCTGGGGGCATTCATTTGTGTGATGAGCACGAATGTTTGTACTCCAGTCATGGTTGTTTATATTTAAAGTTATATAATATGTATACTGTATAGTGTAGTGTCTTAACTATCTGGTATCCATAACACAAGCCTCGTAGCTTACCATGGAACTAGATGGCGCTGTGTGTTAATGTCCCAACATATTTATTTATTTATTTATTTATTTATTGAGTCCTTATTATTAGGAACCTATGGAGTATAGTTAATAGTAGTAATAAACTAGTACGAAAAATATAACATTAAAAGAAGTTACAATAACATCTTATTACAGTGTCATTCGGTGTAGTACCGGATATACTTGCTTAACTGCAACTCTAATAATAAAATCTTGCATACACCTATCAATCAGGTCTTGGAAATCAAGCCCCCATCATTTTTTAACGAAATATCTTGAGCTAAACCTAGCGTAGACTTATTCTACATTTATAGTTCCATTTTATAAAAACGTCATTTTTATCTTTAAATAAGTTATTTAGTTAACTTTAGTTTTAGTTTTTAAGTCAAAGTCTAGATTCACTTTTATTGATATAGGTATATATATATATATATATATATATATATATATATATATATATATATGAGGGAATATGATTACAAAATTTTATATTATGCATATTGTAGGTGTGCTCATTACATATGAATTAAAAGGCCTTCAATTCATACTAACAGTCGCCTGTGTTCAAACTTCACAAGACCCAGAAGGTTGCCTGATATTTTTATCAAAATCGTTCCAGCCGTTTTAAAGTTCATAGGAAACATACATACACATCGATTTTATATACATATATATATATAATTAATCTTTCCGATATTATAAATATAAAAAAGTAACGCCTACACCTCTAGGTCCCTCGGCGGCGTTTGCTATTGGCTAATAATGCAAGGAAAGTTATTGATGCTGACATAAAAAGGAAACTCTACTCCGGCCCATAAATATTGCTCTATTGTAGAGTGCTAAGAAAACCTGAAAATACATGTCACTAGCGACTCATAGTCGCTCCACTCGGGTTCGTCCCTAGTTACGTTTTAACGTTTTGTATAGATTTCTTAGATATGAGATGTTTTCTCGCAGTTAAAAGTATTTTATATGTTGACCCGCATACCCATCATCATCATCATAGCTATCATCATACCAAATTTCATCAAAATCTGTCAAGTGGCTTTTTCGTGATGCGGTCACACAGACAGATAGACAAAAATTCTGAAAACTGTAGATTCAGCCTCTGTATCGATAATAATGACTATTTCAATAATTTAAAAAAATATATTAATGTACAGATTCGAGTTCGTTAGAAATTTATTATACTCGTATGTATAGACATTAGACTATCATATAACCGCGGTTCCGCGTAGTGTAGCTATGTATAGTTGCTTCCCTTCTAAGGGTCTGATGTTATATCTAACATCATTTCATTCCATAATAAATACACTATTAACGTGAATTTTTATTTGGAAGAACTTTTTCACTACAGCCAAAAAAGCATCATAATTTCGATATTTTGATTATAAACTGACATTCTCGTTATTAAGTGGATTTTAACAATATATTTCATCGAAATTTGTTCGATAATTTCATAATAATTACAAGCGAATATAGGAACAATACATACATACATGCACAGTGTACATACAAACTTTCTAACTAATCTATACCTACATATTATAAAATTGTAACCAAGCCGAATCTGTACCTTAGAATTTTTTTGGAAAATCTTATTTGAATAAATATTATTATGATACAGAGGCCATATCTATAGTTTTAGATTTTTTGTCCGTCTGTCTGTCTGTTACCGCATCACAGAAAATCCACTGGAGGGATTTTGATGAAATTTCGTATGGTAATAGCTGGTAGTCCGGGTCAACATATAGGATACGTTTTAATGTGGGAAATATCTCATTCCTGAGAAAAAATACAAAAACTGCAATCTAAGACTATACTAATATGTAAACCCTAAGAATTTGGTTTTTGGTCATCTGAACGCGGGCGGAGCCGGGGGCAATGCTAGTATACATACATAAATACCATTTAAACGTCTTCTTTTCGTCTTCACTGTAGTCACGTAAAAAAAATCTTATTTTTATACAAGATAAAATTATTTCTAAGTGAAGTCACAGGAAACCGTTGGTCTAGTTGGAAATATCTGCTACTTTATTAAGGTACAAGTGCGCTATATAACTGACCCTACCTCGTATAAATTAAAACTTTCTGTTAGTTTAGGTTATAATGTATGAAAATTATTGCCACAACCAGTTACTAAGTGATAATTTACATTGAACTTGCTTTTGCCTTCGTATTTAAGAATATTTAATGAATAATAAATTAAATAAAGAGTTTTCAAAAGACTTGTGAAGTCCACCAACCCGCACTTGGCCAGCGTGGTGGACTATGACCTGATTCCCCTCGTACTGAAGGCCCGTGCCCAGCAGTGGGACGTTAAAAAGGGCTGAATACATACATACAATTATAATGAATATAAAAAAAAAACTAAACAAATTTTCAGCTTAAGAAACTGTCTGGACGAACTAAAAATATGGGACTCAATTTGGTTTGAGACAAATGATATGTATTAAAAAATATACACAAAAAAATTGTACAATAAGCAGGCATTATTGCTAAAACAGTGATCTGTTCCTTTTCTTCTTTTCTAAGGCAACCTTTGGGTAAAAGAGAAAATAAAAAGAAAAAGGGGTGTATGTCCTATAATAATTAATCATAATAAATGAAATGAGCCAGCTTTAAGGCTTCAATAGTAGCTATTGAAGTGCTCCACAATCAACGTCTCTTCTGATAATGAAAAAAAAACGGCCAAGTGCGAGTCAAATTCGCACACGAAGGGTTCCGTGCGTCATCATTCGTACAAGTACTTTTTATTAAAATGACTTTTACTCTATGTATGCAGTATATAAGCTTCGATGATCGATTACGAATGCTAAAAAAATGTTTCTCGTATTTTATTTTTATTATTTGTTGTTATAGTAGCAATAGAAATACATACTCTCAATATATCATATCATAGGCCAATCTCACTGAGACTAGCCAATTGCGCTGGAGATTATATAGTGCACAAGTGTTCGCGCAGATACAGCACGTACTATCTATCGTTTTTACTCTCAAAATCCGATAGGATGATACTTCAACAACCGGTAAGAGTTAAGGTACAAGACCGATGGCTTTATATGCATGAGGGCAACACCACCAACTTCCCAACGCCGGGCTGCTACTGAGAATTCCTTAACAGAAAAACTCAATTAAACTTGGCCCGACCCGGACCTCGAACCCAGGATCCCTGGATTTGCAACTAGACCACCGACGGAGTTAGCAATTACAACCAGTATAAACAAAAATAATATATATGAATTCCAATTTTACATGTAATTGCCGCAAAGGATAGTTGATAAAGTCCTCGAGCTCTATAATAAATAGGGAGCAGATGTTCGTAGTTGCTTGTAGCTTAACTTTCAGTACAGTATATCTTTGATATAATGTAATGGACTGGTATATCGATAATTTCAATATAACTGAAACAGTCATAATTTTAAAGGAAGATTTAGATGGAAAAGAATTATAGAGCTAAATAGCTAAATATATAAAACTAAAAGAAACCAAAAAACCAATGGAAATAAACCTATTAAATATATTTATTACATAAATAGATACATAATTATGTAAAAATTTATATTATTAATATTATTTTATTTTGATTTATTAATCCTTTAATACACCAAAATAAAAATACTATTTAAAAGAATATATAAATTTACAAATATATTTTAGTGTAAAGGCGGCCTTATTACTAAAGTGAACTCTTCCAAGTAACCTATATTATAAAGAAACTCATAGGATAGCATGGATTATGGTAGGTGCAGAAAAAAATTCAAATAAAAAATAGTCTGTAAACTAGTATCTAGTCTATAAAGTGACTTAAAACGGTATATCATAATATCTGTAAAAGCTTTTAGGTACGATATGGATCTACATATATCGCCGAAACGGCTGGATTGATTTCGATTAGATTTTGTATTACGACAGCTAGTAGAGTAACACGGACTGTAAGTAATATTTACCATTTCCTTAGGTAGCTTTTATACTGCCTTTAGAAAAGGCATCTAGGGACGTACGAGCAAAGCAAGGATGAGATTCTAATTAGTTTATGGAAATACTAGCATTGCTCGCGGCTCCGCCCGCGTTCAGATGACCAAAGACCAAATTCTTAGGTTTTACATATTAGTATAACCTTTTATTGCAGTTTTTATATTTTTTCTCAGAAATGAGATTTTTTCCGCGGTAAAAAGTAACCTATATATTGACCCGGATAACCAGCTATCACTATACCAAATTTCATCGAAATCCCTCCAGTGGGTTTTTCTGTGATGTGGTAACATACAGATAGACAAAAATTCTAAAAACTATAGATTCGGCCTCTGTATCGATAATAATGTTTATTTCAATAAGATTTTCCAAAAAATATTTAATGTACAGATTCAGCTTAGTTACAATTTTATTATATGTATAGATAACATTCAAACACTCCACTTATGATGCTATTGTATCAGCAATATTTATCTACTTAGGACTAAACTTAAGCCTTGTAAATTCTACGTTCAGGCTGAAGAGTTTTAAACTATTGGTAAAATGCTACATAACTCTATCTTTCACCTTACCCGGTGATATTTCAGATAGGAGACAATGAGCCGTTAAAAAACAATGTTTGATATTTCAACTTCGAACAATGACTTGCTTCTTTCTAACTATTTTTTCATAATCTGAGCATAGTTTTATGAAACTACTTGATTTTTAAGAGAAGCTAAAGTGAATTTACTTTTATTGGCTCTTTATATTTAAACTAGCAACTCACCCTTGGTTTGCTCGGGTTCTTCCCTAGGTACGTTTTAACGATTAGTATAGAATATATATGTACATTGTACATACATAGGTATATAAAAGTAGGTAATTACATTAAAAAATAAAAAAAATCCCATACTTGACAAATTATTGATTCCCCATACAAACTTCAACTCCCATTTTAAGTCCCTTAAGGGAGAATTTCAGGGATAAAAACTATCTTATGTCTTTCCATAAATCGGTCATAAGCCGGTTCAGCGGATTAGCCGTGAAAGGTAACAGACAGCCATACAGATAAAGTTAGTTTCGCAATTTTATAATATTAGTATGGATGAACTGGTGAGCAAATTATCGGACTTCTATATAATAAATATAAACACACATTACCATTTAGTTCCATGGTAAGCTATGTGGCTTGTGTTATGGATACCAGAGAGCTGATACACTACACAATATATAACTTTTAAATACATACATATATAAATATAAACACCCATGACTGGAGTATAAACATTTGTTGCTCATCACAAAAATGTATGCCCCCAGCGGGACTCGAACCCGCAACCGCTGGCGCAGCAAGTAGGGTAACTACAAACTGAGCCAAACGTGTCGTCAATATAATCATAATAATAATAAAATAGATTTTGATGAAATTTAATACACAGATAGATTATGAACTGGAATAGTACATATGAAACGAACGAAGCGAGTATAAGACGTTAGCTATGTAAATTTATTATTTATTGATACTTTCGACTTTATTTATCCATTTTATGCTTTTAACGTATATCAAACGTTGAGCGTTTGTTTTCATTGCCTTTGTTTTTGCTATTTGAAACGTAGGATATTACTGGTATATGTAGAAATGAAAGTAGATACACCGCGAATGCTAAATAAACGAATTACCGATAATCTTACCCAAAATTTACTACAGCCGTATTTTCTCTCGAAAATAGTGTATTTTGCTATTCCTTCTTTAGAAACACGAAAAATCAATTATAATAAACGCTTATACTTCATTATTAGCTAACAGAACAATTTTTTTAAGGCAAAAAAATCCCAGTACATGGTATCCTACTTAATCTAAAATGTTTTGGGCCTTAAAGACCTTTAGAGGATAAAAATCGTCTCGCAAAGACGAGGGTAAAATTTGCGTGAAATTGTTAGTAAAGTGAAAATTAAAAAAGCGACCTTTTCTAAGTTTCATTATTTAAATACTACCATTCTCTAGTAATTAATTATACTTAGAATAAAACGATTTTGAGAAAAACTTCATCTTAACATTCATAGATTAGGTTTTTGTGCTGTCAATATGAAGATAGACCTTTAAAATGCAAAAACAGGGAAGTTTTTGTTTTACATAGATTTAACTAAAAATTATTTTTAGTAGTCATTTATTGACTTATACTTTTAATTTTTAAAAGTAACATATTTTCAGGTAGTTAGTGTATAGGGCCAAGTCAGCAATCAACTCAAAAGTTATAATACCTAAACCCTAAAACCTTCACAATATTTTAGTACCATCAGAATGTTAAAGCGTGAAAGAGAATCTTACTTTACAAATATATATAAAGTTACAATCAATAAGAGATTAAAGTCCCATCACGTTCCGTTTCCACATAAATCCATACAGAAGGGCGTCATGTGAAATGATCGCGTTTTTATTTATCAGAGTTGAAAACAGACGCTTTGTTATCTTACTTTAAGATTTAAATATTCTCACTCACGTAAAAACCGGATTGCTATTGAACTAACAACTCAGCCTCGCTTCACACGGGTTCGTCCCTAGGTTGATTACCCATACAAACTTACATCCTCATTTTCACCCCTTTAAGGGATTATAAAAAGCTATCCTACGTTATGTCTTTGCCAGGATATCAAACTATCTTCTTACCAAATTTTATCTAAATTGGTTCAGTAGTATCGAAGTTTATTCGGTACAAACAAACAAACAAAAAAATCTTTCCTCTTTATAATATTAGTATAGGTTTAACTCGTCTGAATATGTTAGAAAATTAGAAAATAAAGCAGTATACTAGACTGGTGTTTTAATCTACTCCACCAAGGAATCTTAGCTTAGACTGATATAAAATCTTTATCGAGTTAGTTAGTTATGACGGAATATCTACTAAGACACTCAGAAACTATAACACTCAGAAATAACGTGGCTTTCTATAATCGGTAAAAGAACTTTCAAAATCGGTTCAGTACATCGGAATCCGTCCAGAGATTACCCCCTACAACGTCACAAACTCACAAACTTTACCTCTTTATAATATTAGTATAGATAGAAAAGCTTTTGCGTGTGTGATTCGGAATACCAACCACCCTCTTAAAGGTATCCCAAATAAAAAACCTAAATAGGGCTTAAGTATCAAGTTGCAAAAGCCATATAAATACTACTAGACTACTACTTCTTAGACCTTCCACCACGAGCTTTCCGCTTATGGGCCCTGACTCCCAATATAAATAAATGGGTAAATGCGGTAAAATCTGTAAGGTCCCATAATATATTATGAGATATTTCTATCAAAAATACCTTGAGGTTTTCTATTATCCCACCAAGGCCAGCAAATTTTCATCCTAGTCGGGAGTCGGAAAATGGAATTTTATTATTTTTATTACTTTCAGCTGAAATTCTTCGGACTTTTCTGTTGTATCGTAAGATATTTCTATAGTGTTTTAGATACCACGAATAAATTTATAATCTTAATCATTATATATATTTAAAAAAAATGTTGCCAATACAGAAAAAAAAACAAATTTAATATACATTAATGGAGAAAACGAGCAGACGATCCTCTTTGTAGTAAGTGGCTATCATCATCCTATCTGCAACATAAAGGGCAGATACAAGTGCTTTGTCGGCCTTCAAAAGACCTGTAAACCCAACTCTAAAAGTATCACATTATATATAAATGCTCTTTTATAAATATATCTTTTCCCATAACACGTATATTATATATATATATATATATATATATATATATATATATATATAATCGTACATAGGTATGATGAGTTTTATATCCTTTACTTGAGAAATGACTGATGCCCTGTACAAATTTTCACCCCCCTTTTCACCCTCTTAAGGAATGATTTCCGAGATAAAATCTATTCGACGTCTTTCCTCGGGTCTCAAACTATTGTTACCAAATTTTATATTAATTGGTACAGTGGCTTAAGCGTGAAAAGGTAGACAGACAGACAGTAAGTTTCGCATTTATAATATTAGTATGGATTAGATACTTGTAAAAGCTATAGCATAAAGTTTTGAGAGATTTCCTTTAGCCTTTCATTAAATACACTATAAAATGCATGTATTAATTTAAATCTAAAATTTAACTTAATATTATTTACCTATAAAAATAGAAAGAAGATAAAATCAATAACAAACTAATTATCACAAAGTAAAATTATTGCAAGTCCTCTTTATTTTAATCCATAATTACATACTCGTATGTCAAAACTATCGAAATAATGTAAAAAAAACACTATTTCGTCTAAACCAGAAGCACGAAACCTAAATGATATTAAAATTAAGATTGATGTAAGCAATTTTGTGCCAAATATGAATAGCGATATGTTATGGAAAGAGTTGTTACGAAATGTTGAGAGGTCATTTTAGGATTTATTTAATGTTTATGAATGATCTAGCTAGATCTCTATAGTCTATATTTTTCTATACTTATCCCCTTTGTTTCAAAAACTTAAATTTTATTCTGCAAAAATCACAGCCCCTTTGCAAAGAAGAATGCCTAAAAAAAATAAAAATACTAATTCTCAAATAAATATTTGTAAGCGACTTTGTTTTTCGACTACTATTGAGAAAACGTAAAAAATCTTTTTTCCATTGCGAAAACAAAAATTAAAAATTGTATTTATAGGAGATTTCAGACATTTATAAGCAAATTATCACTTTTTTTTTGACTTCTTGTACTGTCGCAATATATATTTAACTAGCAGTGCCCGCGGCTCCGCCCGCGTTCAGATGACAAAAAACCAAATAAAATAGCGCTATTGTTATTTTTTTTTCAAGATAAGCTTTTAATAGTTTTTGCCTTATTTAGTATGTTACCTTGCTAAAATATATACAGTATCATCGTGGTTTTATGCTAACCAGTTTTTGTATTTTTTCTCAGAAATGAGATATTTTCCTGCAGTAAAAAGTATCCTATATGTTGACCCGGATAACCAACTATGACCATACTAAATTTCATCAAAATCCCTTCATTAGTTTTGCTGTGATGCGGTAACAGACAGACAGACAAAAATTCTAAAAACTATAGATTCGTCTCTGTATTGATAATAATGTCTATTTCAATAAGATTTTCCAAAAAAATATTTAATGTACAGGTTCGGCTTAGTTAGAATTTTATTATATTCAAAATTCTTTGCAAAAATAATCACAAATTCAAATATTTGAATTACTAATAGAACAATTATATATTACATATTGGACTTTCGTTCGAACATCTCGGACAAAACCCCATTAAAGGACTAATAAAGAAGATAAGCAAGCATTCCCCAAGGAGCTGGAATCCGATTGAGAGAAGAACGGCACACGATTACTTAACGTTTAAGATTAAATTTTTCCCTCGACTGTGATTCATTTAAATCACGTCAAGGTATTTGTTATATCGTTTTATTTGTTATTCCTAATGTTATTAAACCGCTTAATTTAAAATGGAAGAAACATTGGTTTGGATTTTTTACGTTTATTTGACTTCTAAACCACCAATGAAATTCGAGGATCCATTTGAGATTTCCGAATAAGTGACTTTTATTTATTTTCAACCAACTTCAAAAAGGAGGAGGTTCTCAATTCGACAGTATTTTTTTTATGTTTGTTACCTTAGAACTTCGTCATTTATTAACCGATTTAGACAATTTTTAATTTGTTTGAAAGAGTATACTTCCAGATTGGTCCCATTTAAATTTCAAAAAAAAAATACCACTCCTAAGGGTGGAAAAATAGCTAATAATGAATTTAACCTACTCCTAATTGTCATATTGACTTGAAACTTTGCAAGTGTTTCTATTTCCGTTGATAGTACAGTGGATCGGTATTGTTGACCTGATCTGATGGTAAGGCCAGAAGGTGGATAGGTGGAATTCTTCAACGGCTAATAGTAGATACTTTGAGTTTGGGCTTATTTTGTTTGATTCGACAAGCCTAACACGTTAAAATTCTTACTTTGCTACTACTGTCTACACTAAAAAGGAAAAAATAAAAACTTTTTAACAAAAAAATAAAACCGACTTCAAACAAAAGCACTAAAAAGTAAAAAATAACTGATTGGTAGTTTTCATTTACTATACATACCTAATCAAATATTTTCGAAGTCGGTGTGCTTTGGCTAAGTAATTAAAGCCTACCTATTAAATACATACCTAATTAAATATTTTCGAAATCGGTGCCAGCCCATACAAAGCAAAGCACACCGACTTCGAAAATATTTGATTAGGTATGTATAGTAAATGAAAACTACCAATCAGTTATTTTTTTAATTTTTAGTGCTTTTGTTTGAAGTCGGTTTTTTTATTTTTTTGTTAAAAATTTTTTTTATATCAGCTTTTTCTGTTCTTCGTATATTTATTTACATCAATCTTGAAATAAGGTGCGTGCACCTATTTTAAAATTAAAACTGTATATTAAAATTATTTTAGGACTACAAGCTTGCAAAATGACTCAAGAGGAAGGACATAGGTAATGATAGATTATTATAATGTCATTAAGCTTAAGAGGAGTTGAGCAGATGTTCTGCTATCGTCAATGGCTATTACAAATGTGACGATCAAGTGAGGGTACTTGCAAAAAAACTCCTTGAATTGTAGCAGATAATGTTATACACCGCCAGTCTGCCCATGACTATAATTTTTTTTTCTTAACGTTGGGAAATGCATTTACGCACGAAGTGGGGGACTCACCAGCAAAGCCAGTACTATCCACTAAAACCCAACAAAACCTTCCCCCGTCTTAATGGGGCGTCGCAGGATCGCTCACGCATTCAACTACGACGCCCCGACGGCAGGTCTGCCGAAGCAGACCACAACAACCACGGGGTTGCTTCAAGGACCACTCTGCTATCAGAGAAGTACCAGGAGCAGCTCGCATGGTACACCGCCATCCAAAGAGGGCCACCTCCCACCGCCCACCAAAGCGGGCCACCTCCCTGTGCATTTCTTGGCTTCGCGCCCGGCTGTATTGCCGGGCACTACTGAGCCCCCCCACCATGACAAAGTGAACGCATGTTGGGGAGGGGGGGGGGGGGAGGGGCATGACTATAACCCAACCCAGACGAAAGTTGGGGAACAAGATATTTTGCTACTTACGAATATATGAGTTTAGTCCCGTCTTATACAACTCGCCTTTTTCAAATTGACATTTAAAAAATAAGTTACCAAAACATATTAAAGTGGATAAAAACGATGCTTTCCACTGGGTGCAACTAAATTCTAAAAAAGTGAAGGCGATTTACTAGCTTCTAATTACAATTTCAAACCGAATTTAAACCAGATATATGTGCCATATATCTTTAGTAATAAAGTTAATATGAAACCATGCCATATTTTAGAGTATGTTACAGCTTTAGTTATCTCGTCCATTATACTAGTATATTTACTGAAATTATTCCCCATTAAATTGTAGGTCACAGTTAAATTAATCTTTTGTTTATTTGGTTCAGTGGCAGCGCTGTAGTGCTGTGAAAACTATAATAGGAAAAGTATCATAACAAAAACTAGCTACTTCCTGTATGTGCGTCCACATTTGATCATGCATGTTTGTGCATGATCACTAGAGAACGGATATATGACATTCGTAAAATATGGATGAAATTGCTCCTTCTTCTTTACTTTGCCTCTTTTCCAACTTTTAGAGTCGAGTCTTCTTGTAGTGTAATCAAGTCTTGGATTATTGATGTTGCAATAGTTTGATGATGATGGTGTACCTCATCTTCTTTTCCAGATTATGTTTAACACTATAATCACCTAAGTTACCATCTTCTTGTCTCATTACATCATCTGAGTATGCCTTTCATGAGCTCCTCCATCATTGGTAGCACTTCCGAGGGTCCTCTCACCTAATCTCTATCGCTGCATGGGATTAATACTTCTTCGAAATAACCCAGTATTCAGAGTCCTGCATGAAAGAAATATATGTAATATTATATCTATCAAATAGATCTCTAGAGATACGCCATTAAACTGATAGCCAAACAAAATTTTTAAAACTATTTACTTAACTTCAGCGAGTATGTTGACTATATTCCAAACATTACGCAATTTATTATAAAAATATTTCAACTGTAATTTAAACAAGACAAATGTTACGATTTTATTTTAATATAATAAAAATATAAACTAAAACGAAATGAAAATATTACAATCAATATAAAACAAAAACCCAACTGCATGAAAAGCGAACTAGAAAAATGGAAATTGGTTGACGATGTAACATAGTATTATGCAGTCGAAAACATACACGCTTAATACGGCCAGTTAGTTTGGTGTATTTTTCAAGCAAAATACGTGTGTGATATTATGTTTCAGATACTTTATTGGATGCTTTGTGTCAAATAATTTTGACAGTCATTGGAGTGGCAGGCGTGTAAATAGCCGTGCCATCTTTGCGGTGTGGGAACAAAAATTACAGTCCAGCGCGTGGAGACACGTGGACCCAACACTGTCCTTAGAATATCTTTAAAAACGTATCTGGCAGCTGATGTAATAGCTTACAACTATGCGGGATAAAAGCAAGTCGCTTACCTGATGCAGCTCGCTGATCTTCTTGGTGGCCACCTCACTGGCACTTTACCGTGGATGAGTATGCGTAAGTTAATAGGTAATAATATAATAGGAGTCGGGAGAAGACAAGTACAGGTACAGCCGTGTCAAAGCAGGCCTTATATACGATATGTGCAGCGCGTGTCGGTAAACGCGCCAATCAGAATTCCGGCGAGTGGCGCTGCCTGCAGGATTGCGACTGCAACCCGCAAGTCGAATGCTATAGATCATCCTTACCAAAAAACGCAAAAAAAAAAGACAATTCACGGCTAGTGCTTGCCACACCAGTCATTGCTACCCTGATCCTGAAAACCTATTCTGCGTAAATGTAGTAATATAAGTTTTATGCTATCAGGATGTTGACTTGATATGTAGTCTTCTGCCTTTTTCTGTGTACTATTTAGGTTAATATTATTTATACAATATTTTTTCATTTTAACTCTTCTTTCTCATTTTTCTGCTGAACTCTTTCAAACTCTTCTGAACTATCATACCAAAAGTCTGTATGTGTATGTGTGTGTATTTATGATTCTCTTTCTCCTTGAACAGAATTGGATTAAAGTTTTCTCCCCCCCAACGTGCGTTCACCTTGTCGTGGTGGGGGGGCTCAGTAGTGCCCGGCAATCCAACCGGGCGCGAAGCTAAGAAACGCACAGGGAGGTTGCCCACTTCGGTGGGCGGTGGGAGGCGGCCCTCTTCGGAGGGCGGTGTGCCATGCGGGTTGCTCCTGGTACTTCTCTGATAGCAGAGTGGACTGTGGAGCAACCCCATGGTTGTGATGGTCTGCTTCGGCAGACCTGCCGTCGGGGCGTCGTAGTTGAATGCGTAAGCGATCCTGCGACGCCCCATTAAGACGGGGGAAGGTTTTGTTGGGTTCTAGTGGGTAGTACTGGCTGTATTACGCCGGTGAGCCCCACATGTCGTGCGTAAATGCATTTCCCAACGTTAAAAAAAAAAGTTTTCTAAAAGGTGGCAATATTTAAAATATAAAATGTACATACGAGTGGGAACTTTCCGAATGAAGATAGGGCATGTCATTAGAATGTTTATAATTTAATATATTATTTTGAAATTTAATTCGAAAAAAAAACATTTATTTAAAAAATTATTTTTTTAACACAACAATTCAACATATAACCCATACTAATATTATAAATGTGAAAGTGTGTTTGTTTGTTTTATATGATTGTTTGTCTTTCTTTCACGTCGAAACGTCTTGGCGGATTGGCGTGTTTTTTTGTGTAGAGATAATTGGAGGCCTGGAGTGGAGTGACATTAGCTACTTTTTACCGCGGGAGATTATCTCTTTCCCACGGAAAAACACGTTATAATACAATCCAAAAAAATATTTATGATCAGAATTACTTGAAACTTGGTATTAATGCTCTTCAATACAATTAAATACGTGTTTTAGTATTTTTCGAAATTCATACCATAAGGGGGTAAAATAGCGAATGAAATTCTGTATGAAATCTACTATTTTAAGAGTTTTCTTTGTAGTTTTAGCGCGAGCGAAAATGCGGGTTCTGCTAGTATGCTACATATATATAAAAAAAAAATTCTTTCATTACCATTGTGCTTTATACAACATCATTCAAACAACATTTTTTGTATTAACATCAAATATGGGACAAACCATCTAGTTCTACCGGTGAAAGGTAAAAATAACTTACTGTTTACTTACAGTTGGCAGTTTCATGTTTATTCAACGGAACGCGCTCGAGATGAATTATTCACGGCCTTTAGGCGGGCGCGCAATGAAATCTGCCCTTAAGCTACTGGTCCAAGTTATAAAATTATGTTTGAAAAAGTTTTTAAGTCTGTAGTTTAACATTTTTTTAATTTTTGAATACTTTCTAGATTCAATGAATAATTTTTTATTTTCTTTTTCATAATTTTTTATTCGATGCTTAGGGTTTGCGATTAGATTATTTCTTGAAATATTTCTGGAACCGACCTTTACAAATATAAAAGTATAATTTAAAAACTATTCATGTTTTCATTACAATACACGCAATATTAACTATCCGCCTTCGCAGGAATACTCACATTCTTCATCTTCTGTACTGTATTCTGTTCGATCCCTGTACCCCACCCTACCTAAAGGAGCGTTTCCAATTTCTTGGTAATTCACATTCTCGCTGTCTTCGTTCTGATATTAACCCTATCCTTAAAATCCCTTCTAACTCCTCTTCCTTCTATAGCAATTCATTCACTGTAACAGCCCCACGTCTTTGGAACTCTCTTCCCCTTAATATCAGACGTGCGAAGTCACTAACAATATTTAAAAAAACTGCTAAAAGAATACTTTCTTAGTTTTTGACTTTACATACACTTTACATACGAATATTATTATTGTTATTTTTTAACTTATCTTTCTTTGTAAGCTGTCTTGTCTTGCCTTTTGTTTTGTTTTTTTTATTTTTATTTTATTATATTTTATTATATATAATATATATGTATATATAGGTATGCGTATCTGTGTAAGTATATGTATATGTATCTATTAGTATAAACATATATACTTATGCATTTTACTAGTCAACTTTTTTTTATATATTGTAATATACATATTTACTCTATTATTTACACCCCTTCCCTCTTGCAGTTTGCTATCTCCTACACCTAAAGGTTGCCTGGAAGAGATCGCTGTTTTAGCGATAAGGCCGCCTCTTGTACATTTCTACTCTCTGTTTATTTATTTTTCTTTTATTCTTGGTGTACAATAAAGAGTTTATTATTATTATTATTATTATTAAGTTTTCGGAAGGCTTAATTAAGCTTATGCCTATTAGGTTAAGTAAAAGGAACTGCCGATGGAGGTTACTAGCAATCTATACATATAATAAAACTGTAGAGGTCGAATGTCAAAAATAGAAAAAATAAAAGAAAAAAAATTGTTACAAATCGAGTCAGGGGGTCTAAGAAGAGAAATAGACGAAATCCATTTTTTTTATTATATTTTTGTTTCTCAGTCTGTTTGTCTATTTGGACGGGCTAATCTCCAAAACTGTTGGACCGATTTAAATGAAATTTTGCATGGTGGTATTATATCCCCGGTCCACATTTTAGATTAGTGGGATAGTTAAAAAAACTAAAGTAACGTACACAGCTTAGTATACAAAAACTATTAATTGGATATCAATGACACTTTACAAAAATATATTTCATACATCAAAATAACAAATATGCTACTTTTTATCCCGGAAAAATGTATGGTTCCCGTGGGATAGACTTGATTTTGTTTGTCTAGAAGCGAACCAGAGCGAAGCGAGGGTGAGCTGCACAGAAGCCGAATCTATAATTTTTAGAATATTTGTCTGTCTGTCTGCTGTATATCTGTGATCGTATCACGAGAAAACCACTACACAGGTTTCAATAAAATTTGGTATGATAATAGTTGGTTATCCGGGTCAACATATAGGATATTTTTATCTTATCTCTGAGAAATCTACACTAAACGTATCTAGAAACGTCACTAGATACGCTATTACTATATACGTGAGTCACTAGTTTTAAAATATAAGTGTTAATTGTTTTATTGTAGAATCATAATAGGTACTCCCCCGCCACGCCCCCTTCACACAACCAATTTTATCGATAAATCGCTAAGTATGCAGTTAAACGGCCAGTTTTTACTTGACGAGAACTATACTACAAATAATCCATGTAATCTTATCACTTAAACCAAGAAAGCGGCAAAATGAAATCCACTAGACCTTTGCGTTGAGCAGACATTTAGCTAACATATTTTACAACTCAACGTTTGTATTTCTGTTAATTTGTCCTACGATATTTTACACTCGTTGACTTCATTTAAAATTAATAGATTTTAATCAATATCAATTAACTTCTTGTTATCGATGTCGATACGAACTTTCGACATCACTTAAATTATATCCTAATAGGACACACTTAATAGTAATATTTCTAGTATTTAAGAGGGAACATGCAATAAGGGATAAGCGGGATAAACATATCCGCTAGCACCCTCTGGTTAAAAAAATATAGTTCCTGAGTAAAAGAAGGTCAATCAAATAGACAATTTAAGACGACACGTTTGGCTCAGTTTGTAGTGACCCTACTTGCTGTGCCGGGTGTGGGGTGCCGGTCGCGGGTTCGAGTCCCGCTGGGGGAATTCATTTGTGTTTTGAGCACGAATGTTTGTACCCCAGTCATGGGTTTTTATATTTATAATATGTATGTATTTAAAGTTATACATGTGTAGTGTATCAACTATCTGGTATCCATAACACAAGCCTCGTAGCTTACCATGGAACTAGATGGTGTTGTGTGTTCATGTCCCAACATATTTATTTATTTAATTACAAATTAGTAAGTATATTAAAATATAATATAAGTAAGTTTTTATTACAATATAAATAAGGCAACGACATCTAACTTTTCCAATAGTTTTGTCTGCAACAAACGGTCAAACCTAATTAAATAAACATCAAAAACAATTCCCTAAAGTGGCACAGCCAGTAGAAAACTTTTGCTATTTCGGGTTCCAGTGTGGATGCTATTACTGGATTATACATTTTATAAACATAACTAAGTACTTATATACATACTTATACTAAAATTCCCTGGTTGAATTGTTAGAAAGGATTACATTTTGCACGATTTGCAGTAAATTCTATATAGTGTTTGTTTCCATAAGCTCTCTTATTAATAATCCCTCCACGACAGCGGACACGCCGGCGCGGCGTACAGTTAACAACAGATTTCTTAGAAATTTAATAAATTTCTTAGAAATTTACCTGGAGGTATTAAGCAATTTCTATAATAACTCTTTCTTATTTTCTTTACGACACATTTAATAATAATAATAATAAAAGTTTATTAGCAATAAGTTTTGACATTGAATTTACACTAAGCGCAAAATAAAGCTTATTACAATTCATGCTACTTACATCGGTTTGTCACTGCCGACTGTACTAGGCCGAGTCCTGTATTACAGACGACAGTTCCTTCCTCTATGATACACAAAAGGATTGTCACTAAATTATCATTTTTAACAATTTATCACTCATATTTTTAACAAAAAGCCACACAATAATGAAATGACATTACACAGGTCTAGTTATACTTTAAACACCATTGATATTCTTACATTATTAATATTTTTTACAAAGTACCGCCATAAAAGTTAAATATTTTTTTTTTAGCATACGTAGTTAAAGTTAGACCACTAAAAATAATGACTTAAGCCAAATTTTTAATATAGTAGTTTATATATTTTGTTTTTTATTTAACGTACCTAGTTGTTTAAACCAATATGATTTATGTAATAATTTTTCTGCATTAATTATTTAGGTATTCATAGGTATATTCATATATTAAATTGGTTAATTAACATTTGATAATGATAAGTCATTTGTGTGGTGTGTGTTTGAATGTTAAAATGTGAAAATGAAAAAATGGTTTGAACATATGTTTTTCTATTATGTATGTATGTACTATTATGTATTAATTTATGTATTCATTTTGTATTATAATATATTATGTGTGTACGTGTAGTGTGTGATAGATACGGGTGTGTAAGTTAATTGATAAGTTTATGAGTCATTTATCATTTATTTAACTATAGCAAATTTTTACAAAAATTTTTCTGTCATCATAAGTTAGGTTTTTTAACCACTACTTACTATGATATTTTTACATTGGTAAGTGTTAAGCCTGTGGTATATATTAAGAATTTTATTATCAATTTATGTTATAAAGAGTGGGAAATAAATAACAGTGTGTTAATTCATCGGGTTGATGAAAAATGTTATTCTGTTACCGGTTTTATTTTATGCACATACTTTATGCTTCAATCTATGATGATTGTGGTGAGATCTATGATTGATATTTGGCTCAGTTTTGTAGTGTACCCTACTTGCTGTGGCAGCGGTTGCGGGTTCGTAGTCCCGCTTGTGGGGACGATCATATTTTGTGTTTTTTTTCCTTTATATTTCGTTCTGTGTAACTTATTCGTTTTCTATTAATTTTTTCCTTTTTTTTTTCGTTTGATTTGCTTTTTTTACACATGTATTTTATTTTTCTGTTTTTGTCTTTCATTTACTTTGATTTTCTTTGTTGTTATTCTCTGACCTTTTCTGCTCTTTTTCTGGCGGGATCGATACAGATGTGTGTCAGTGAGCACAATGTTTGTAGTATGCTAGTCTGAGTCTCCATTACCAGGGCCTTACCAATGTGTTACTTGATGGGTGCTGTGTGTTACAGATGTATTACAACATATTTCATTTGATCATTGATTGTAAAATATCAGTAAAATTAGCGCAGTAATAATTGTACACTTATACCTTATACTAATATTATAAAAGAGAGTTAAAGTGTAGTGAGCTATGTGACTTTGTAGATGAGGAAGGGTTAATATCTGGATCTACTGAACCGATTTAGATGTTTGGTAAGAAGATAGTGTGAAGCCCTGAGAAGGACATAGGATACTTTTTATCCCGGAAATCATCCCTTAAGGTTGTGAAAATGAGGATGAAAGTTTGTATTGGGAATCAAGCTAGTGAAAAATATAACTATGACTCCAATAATTTCTTGACGGGTTAAAAAATAGCTTATGTCACTCTCGGGAAATCTCCTTAATACCTCTTCATTTATTTAATTAAAAGATTAGCCTAAAACAACTGGCTGGCATAAAAACGTTAAGTCTTTAAAGAAATAACTTTTATAATTAGATTCTTATAACTAGAAATAATTTTCTCATTATATTATTATCTATAACAAAAACTTTTTACTAAACACTAAAATGAATTTATTATTTTAATTATTAAATTAGAAATATAATTTTACTTGGTTTATATTATATTATATTTTTGATTATGTATTATGATTAAGAAGTATGCCATTGTACCTATTTAGGTGAAGCGGAAGCCCAGTGGTAACGCGCTCGCTTGGAAAATGGGAGGGGGTTCAAATCCAAGGTCTCGCGCCTGTAATATTTTCATGTGCGAATCATTTCCAACATCATAACTACTTGTCTTACGGTGAAGGAAAACATTGTGATGAAACCTGCATATCTGAGAGAACCTAGCAAGCTTGCTAAAGACATGTGAAGTCCGCCAACCCGCACTAGGCCAGCGTGGTGGACTATGGCCTGTTCCTCCTCGTATTAAAGAGAAACCCGTGGCCAGTTTAAATATGACAATTATTTGCGATTTTTTTAGACTATATTTTTTAAGCTTTTTTGTAGGTTTACTTTTTTTTTAGTATTGTGACAATAGATTTTTAAAATTACAAACAGTCATTTGAATGATTTACCCTGTACAGAAATCAATTTTACGATTTTTATAGCAGTCGCAAGTTCATCAATTTCATTAAATCCATTTTATACATATACATAATTGTTATTATTGTACTTATTTAAGCAGACGCAGTTTTTTATCAAACTGTAGTCAGTCATCTTTAAACCGAAAAATTACCAAATCAAAGAATATATAAGAAATTTTATAATAAATTAACCGTAAAATAGTATTACTCTTTCAAAATGGAATAAGTCCATGAAATACATTATGAAAATTCGGAAAGAAAAGAAAAATTCTAATCATAATATCTGATTATCGCGAAACTTTTTAAATAGGAACAAGGGATTGGAAGCGTTGAAAACAAAGGAGCCAAGAATAGCACTCAATATAGACTAAATTATACAAAAATAAAACTGCTAAAATTCTCAATATAATTTACTTAGCCTTGCTTTGCTGGAGTATATCTTTAGATACAAACAAACAAAAAAATACACACGCATACACACTAGTGAGATTCATATAGACTTGAAGTCAAATTTTAAGTGATTAAAATATTACAAAATATACAGCGCTAGAATTTTTATTCTATAATTGTATTTTTTTTTATTCTATAAATAAATCTTTATTGAATCTAATTAATTTGGAACACATCAAAGTATCTATGAAACATACCATAAGAAATGTCCTACCAAAAGGCTTCTGTCATGAATTTTAGTTGCGAGCACGCCAAGCATTTGATATCTATAAAATAATAGGAACAAGGATAAATGCTTGTTACAGTAGTTGTACTTACTTCGCTTCGCTTCCAAATCCCGTCCATAATAGCGTGTTTACTACAACGTAATAGAGATAGTGGGGGGGGGGGGGAAAAAAAAAAATGTTTTTTTTTTTTTTGGGCTAATTATTTTGTTTTTTAAACCAAAATTAATGTACAGAAATTACGTTAAATATCTTTTAAGGTACTGGATATTTTGAGTTACGATCATTAAACTTATATAATATATTTAAGAAACACGAGCTTATTTTTTCAAGTAATAATGTATTTATTGAGAAAACGTAACAAATATTTTGGTGTGTAAAGAATAAAGATATTAGTAAAAACAACACAACATAAGCCGGTAAGGAACCCTCGATGCGCGAGTCAAAATCATACTCACAAATTTGAAAATCATTACAGCCATCAAACAGTTATAACACAAAGAATATGTTTTTTTAGTAGTTTAAACGCGGACAAAACCGCGGGTACTGCTAGTATAATAATAGTAGCATATAAAAAAAAAACAAAGAAAAAAGTTTGTAATAGGAATCCTCAAAATCAAAAAAGCAGTCGAAGAATGAAATTTTTTGTTCTGTTGCTTCGTAATATTCTTGCGACCATTACGTCTTAAGACTGTCGCGTCTTTTATCTGTTCCCGCCCACTTATAAGAAAAAAATAATTTGAACTTTATTAACTTTGTTACCGAAATCAAGCTGTTATATCAGCTCAATATATAAGATCCTACACCAAATGTGTCGACAAGCTATAGTTTTCAGCTTAATAACATTTCTATCGTGATTTTTTAAACCGCGTGCGAAAAAAATTCAGAGAAAGGAGTTTTTGAGCTTTTATTATTTTGTTTCCTTTGATCTCATTTTTTTATCTATTTTGATGTATTGTATGAACATGATTTGTAGTATTTTACGGTATCGTATAACATATATTTTGTGGTCTGGCGCGTTTGCTCTTTATAGCTTTGGGCATTATGTGGGTTTTCGTTAGCCCGATCGTATTTATGCAGTGGCTATCGAACAAATAAAAAACTATAATATATATATATATATATAATAAAATAATAACAGCAATATAACATTTATTTTAATAATTTATAATGGATATTATCAAAAATTTTTTTGGACACAATGCTATGACCTAACGATAGCATAAAAAAACCTGAAAGTATTTAGCTTGAACAACAAAACACCAACGTCACGTATAGAACCCAATATAATAAATAAATAAATTTTTTATTGACATAATTTTATACATACACAGGTGATAAAGACATTTCCCTATAGTACCAGCCCTGCCGCGCTCGTTAAGAACTGTATTGCAGGAGCCAGTGTCATCCCCATATGATTAATGACAGGTTTATGCCAACACAATAAATATGCAATAATGAACACTAAGAAATATACGTATATCTGATAGTATATACCTATTCTGATATCCCATACATTTATGTAAAATTGTTTTTTGCACCCCTCCGTTACATGACTGTATGGAGTGCCACTCCTATCTTTTTATTTATTATGTACTAGCAATGCCCGCGGCTCCGCCCGCGTTCAGATGACCAAAAACCAAATTCTTAAGTTTTACATATTGCAGGCATATGCTAGGTTTTTATAAATAAAAATGTACAATGTTTTAAAAAAAAATCTGTTGTATTAGGCAATGACGTAGACAGGTGGACATGACAAAATTTTGAATGTTCTATTATGACCTATTGGCTATAGTACCCTAAAATGAAAGCGTTTGCATTTCAAATTAATAATTTTCTTCAAAGCATCAATGTTCAATTTACCAACGTAACTTCGTCCATTCTTGTTATCTATGAACGTAAGTCATAGAAAGTCGTTACTAAGACATAATGGCAACCCCCATAAATTTTCTATAGGCTTATCTTAATCCTTAAGATAATGTTTTTAGATTTATATATTTTTTTCCAAATTTCTGCAGGTGTTCTAATATTTTTTTGGATTATTTTTATGCTAATCTACAGGATTATTGGTAATTCCACGTATTCCCACTAGGAGGTGATAGGGGTGACTATTTGCGATAATTTTAACCCCCATATACATTATGCAAAAGTGAACCATTTTTGAGTTATCATGTTTTTTAGTTTTTTTCAAAATAAATCAAAAATGCAACATTAACAATTTGTAAAAAAAGTATGAATCTCATTCATTTTTCTTCTGATTTATAAAAATGATTAAACACTGGTTAGTTATCAATATGAAAACAACAATTATCGGTCCAAATTTAAAAATGTGAGACGAAAAACGATATTATTTCATTTTTTTTAATTCTTTTAACTTATTTTGCTAAAAAAGCTAGAAAACATGATAACTCAAAATGGTTCACTTTTGCATAATACATATGGTCGTTAAAATTATCGCAAACAGTCGGCCCTATCTACCTTTCACTAAAGGGGATTATGTCCACACACAATATTACCAATAATGCCTGTTAGACATACATTGTAATGTATATAAAATTTCTAATTGCGTCGAATTAAATAATGAATTAATTAATATCTTAATGAAAGAAGTATGATTTTTAAAGTTGGAACTTTTAAAAATATATTTAATGTAAAATGCCCATATATGAAGTACTATGGGAAAAAATTAATTTGGTGTTTTAATATCAGGAGACTTACAAGTAGCTAGTACTAAAAACATATAAAAAAGCTTCCAATTGTTTTCTTATATATGTAATTTCTTCGTTAAGTAAAGTATTAGAAGCAATAATTTGGTCCTTCAAAGTCCATGCCTGGACCAAGCCGCAGTTAACCAAATGCGGGTGGGCAGACTTCTTAGACATACAAATTTTCATACAATTTTTTCCTTCACAGTTTTTATTTTTTTTTTTTTTTTTTTTTTTATTTTTTTATAGAAAAAAGGGGCAAAACGAGCAAACGATCCACCTGCTGGTAATGTGGGGCTATGCGTCTGCTCATGGAAAATCTGCCAACACAAAGAGGAGCTATGCGAATGCGTTGCCGGCCTTTTGTAAGGGACCTATAGACATTATACTCTTGAAGAGCAGTCCCATATTATAGCGCTCAGTGGAATACCTCGGGAGGAAGATCATTCCACATCTGTTGCACGTGCGAGGTAAAAAAAAGATCGAGATACGCACGTACATTTGTTTTGTTTTTCTTTAGAATGTGCTCCAAATGCGATCGATAGTCTAAAATGTGTGGATGATACATCCTACCCGACGGCGAAGGGTGCGATTGATAGGAATGCGCGACGGTGGCACCATGTAGACACAGAAAAAGTTCATCCAGAACATGTCTCCAGGGATATGTATAGGACGATGATGGAGTAAACACACAGAGAGCCAACCATCTCTCCGAAGGCTTAGAGTGTCTAAGTCGTCTTTGAGTACGGGATCGTTGACAATACGAACTGCCCGGCTGTTGGATAGAGTCAAATGGAAGAAGCTGGTATGTCGGTGGGCGGCGCCGGCCCCGAAGAGATGAGAAACAGTACTCATGAGAGGGCGAACCTGTGCTTTTATAAAGCCCCAAAAAGTCGCTGCCCCTGACGATGAAATACTGTTTCGCATCTTGTAAGGACACCCATTTTTTGTGTAGAAGCCAATGGTGGGTTTTCCCTCTTTTCTTCCAGATGTGACACCTTAAAATTGCGGACGTCGTCTCGATATTTATCGACCCTAGGGATCACGATACTCTTACAGATGTTAAGAGAAAGTGTGTTCTGAAACTTTTGGCGCTATAGTGTAAATGGTGTTTTTTTTTGTGGAGAACGCACAAACTTGTGTCTTTGAGGGGTTAAAAAAACTGGACGAGATTTGCGTCTTGGGCCCCAACGCGAAGAGACTGCTATTATGCTCTAGGGAAGTCTCGATTCAGACACAAGGTTTGAGGACTTATCTTCTCCTAAACCTTAGCCCGAGAGATGCTAGCTCGGCCAGTATAATAGGCATCGAACTGTACTGTCATTCTGTTGCATAGCAATGAGCGTTGTGTAGTTAACAACATATCATTGATATGCAGAATAAACACAGTTGTAGGCGTATTAATAGCTACTGAGCCTTGGGGTACGCCAGCGTTGATTTTCTGAAAACAGTGTTGTCGGAGCATATACCGTCAATGACAACTTTTTATGCTACCGTCCAGAAAGAAAGCTAGCGACCCATTGGCATAATGTCTCTCGGGAAGTCCTATATGTGATGGCAGCTTCGATAGAAGTGCCTTATGCCAGACCGATCGAAGGCACTTTGCCGATATCAAGGCTAAGTGCTAACGCCTCCCCCCTTACTCTCAATGGCAGCTGCCAACGCGTGAGTTAGATACGCTAGAAAGATCACCAGTACTACGACCCTGTCGAAATCCGTATTGTCGGTCGTAATGAGCTGCGTTCTCTTCTAGGTATGCTAGGAGAGCCTAGTTATTAATCACGCGCTCCATCACCTCTAGAGAGTATAGAGGTTATCGCAATGGGCCGGCGTAATTGGACGGGTCTGTGTCTCGGTCAACCTCTTTTGAGGAAATAGGCTTCGTGAACAATGGCAACTTTCCAAGAAGACGGGACTTGGCTAAAAACTAACGGCGTAGAGTTGAGAGAACAGGCGGGTTAAGACGCGTGGTGTCAATACTCTGGGGCGAGAACACGTTTTAAGTACAATGGCCGGAAATACCATCAGCCCGCTGGACTTTCTTGACGTCTAGGGAGATAAGTGCTCGACGCACTTCACCCCCCCCCCCCCCCCCCCCCCCTCCCCCCCCCCCCCCGTTGCGTGAAGCGTACTGCGGGCATCATGCATCACCACTGCGAGATTGGTAGGCGGCGATAATCCCCCGTCGTCATAGAGTAGAATTTGAGGCAAAAAAAGAGCACAGGAGATATGCTTTGTCTTTTGCAGAAATGTGCCAGCGTGCTATATCCGGCGTTTTTGCACAGGAGTTGGTATGGATGCGTTCGACAGAAATTTCCTTCCGCAGCTTTGGCGAGAGCCCAAAAAGCACGCGATCCGTAGATGGGAAGGGCTTTAGAAGTCTCCTTGCCAATGCTGCGATATGATCGTCTCTTGCCCTGGACATTAGTGTGCTTGCACGATCTAGAAGCAGCATTAAAATTTCTTGTTGAGAGATCACGGTGACATTAGGATTAGCCTTCGCTATGCGGCAGCAACCCAGGCTCGATAGGATTCCTGCTTCTCGCTAGAAGCTCTAAGCACAGGAGGCATCGTACCAAGGTTGCGATGTGACCGCTCGATACGGACGTGTAGAACTGGGAATGAAAGCATTCCAATTCCCTGTACAAATCGTTATCCGCGCAACCGGTATCCGCGCAATAACAGAGGATCATTCCGAATTGAAAAGCAGATGCGCTTCCATGGGTTAGGATGCGAAAAATTCGCGCAAACCATCCCAATCAGCTGATTTATAGTGCCATTACTCGCCGCGTCCCGCTTGGGCGGCGTAGGTGGGATGATTCGACACCTTCGAACGCGTACCAGACAGTGGTCAGAAGAACCAGGGGGGCGTCGACGCACACCTCGGTAGTTTATCTGGGCACGTGGTCAGGAGAAGATCAAGCAGAGACAGGCGCATGGCCTTCGACATCCGAGGTACTCTGGTGGTTCAGGTACCAACTGTGAGAAGCCATAAGCTCAGCGCAAAATTAAAAGGCAATTCTCCATGCGTAGTCTGGGTCCGAGATCCTAAACCAGTCAACGTGGTGGGCATTAAAATCCCCCGAGGATCACAACCTCCGCGCGCAAGGATTCAACGCTGGAGCAGGAAATCTGTCGCTTCTTGGACGTGTCTAAAGAGTCGGTCTATTTCAGCGTTTTCCCACTATGGGGAACCTGTAGATACACGCATAGAGTTCGGGTATATCCCCCATATTCTATTTCGTGACCATAAAATTGACATGGTCCTTGTCTTCAAGGTTGCTCAGACGGCGAGAGCAGATATCCTTCCCTGGACGAAACATACAAACCCCCGGCTTTAGGCAGAAAGACATGCTCCAAGCTGTAACCGGTGATATTTTAAATATGATGTCATCGACAGGAGAGGATATCTGCTCGTCTCCGTTTGTAAAAAAAAAGTAAGGCCGGCTTAGCTGTCTCAAGATGGTGATGGGGGACAGCAATGAGGTTAGAATGTAGTCCCCTTATATTGCAGACGTCCACGTTAAACGTGATTGGAAGGGGTGGCACGCTGTGCAACGTTTCTTACTTTTGTTGCAACCATGAGAATGTCTAAAAAGGAGAAGAATGAGGGAATTCTAAGATTTCGGCGCCCCCAGGACAAATGTAGCATGTAGGTTTGTGTCTATCCAGACCACCAGGCTGTGTGTCTTGCTGGCATGGGGACGGAAGGGCCCCCGATCCAACCCGACACCTGATCGCCGTGTTCCACACCGGTCTCCCACTCCGGCACTGCGATTCAACGCACGGGCTTTTAACATTGGTGGCGGGACAGCCTCCCCAAACCGGGGATAAGTTTGGGTTCGGGTCCCCTACGAACCAAACAGGGCGGCCAGCGGTAACACCGATTTCATCGGGTCTCCCTGGCCCCCATGCCAAACATAACACGCCTGAAACTAGAAGGGACGAACTTCACCAAAATACCGGTCCTGAGGTCGCCGAGATCAAACAGAATTCGGGACAAGGGGGCTGGCTTACATGTCTACGTGTGACTGTGAAAAACACGTCCGAGGGACATGTGGCAATCGAATACGACATGATAGTGGTCTCGCGAGCCAGTCGAGAGCCCCCCCCCCCGGTTGCCCCTCTACCACCATACTAGCATGGGTTACTCGCCTTTTACGAGACGCTTTCCCAGCGGCGGGGGAGAAATGTATTCTAAGCCCGTCTCCCCACGGGTTAAATTATTTCACGGGTTAAATTAGCAAGCAGCAATCAGGTCAACAATCGCTTACGCATTCAACTACGACCACCACCACTCACATCCCACCGCCAACGGAAGTGAGCCACCTCCCTGTGCGATTCTTGGCTTCGCGCCCGGCTGTATTGCCAGGCACTACTGAGCCCCCCCACCACGACAAGGTGAACGCACGTTGGTGGGGAAGGGCTACCGTAGCAATTCTAACTTAATTCATCTAATATTATTACCTAAATGAAAAGACTTTTCTATTCATACTGTTAGTCTTAACTAAATATTCTTGCTGAAGTAACCAAAGTACTTGATTACACAATTGTACCTTTTGTTTTGGAACTTTTGAAAAGTTTTACTTCCTTTTAGGTACGAAAGTTGTTTAGCAATTTTACTTTGTAACATAAAGTACACTGTACTAAATTAAATTGCAGCGTTTACTTAATATACAATTTATTGTCCAAGGTTTCGCTTGGGTACTTTTATATATACTAATATTATAAAGAGGTAAAGTTTGTGAGTTGTGGCGTTGTAGGGAGTAATCTCTGGATCTACTGAAGTATTAAATTTGGTAAGAAGATAGTTTGATACCCTGGGAAGGACATAGGATACTTTTTATCTCGGAAATTATGCCTTAAGGGGGTGAAAATGGGGATGAAAATTTGTATGGGGAAGCAAGCTAGAAACAGAAGCAAACCCGAGCGAAGCGAGGGTGAGTCGCTAGTTTGGCTATACATACCTTGTCCGCAATATTCCACTATTAAGCTCACACTGTATGGATTTAGATGACCGAAAACATAAAGTGATGTGTAGATAAACAAAAATACACAAAATACAAAGCATTTTACATCTGTACCATATTAATCTTTACTAATATAATAAAGAAGCAGAGTTTGTTTATTTGTTTCAACGCGCCAATCTCAGGAACTACTAATCCAATCAGAAAAATCTTTTTGCATTAGATAGCCCGTTTATTGAGGAAGGCTATAAGCTACATATATTATCCCAGAAAATGTACGATGCCGGTGAGATAGATTTATTTTTGACTAGAGACGAATCCAAAGCAAAGCGATGGTGAATCCCTAGTCTTAGTATAAATAGGCAAAGACAAAACAGTTCGATACATTTTTTTTAAACGGTTTTATTTAGCTCACCCCGTTTGTTTTATTTATTCTTGGGTCAAATTTAGTAATTCAAATTTCACCCTCTTCCTGTCAATTGATTAATCTGAAATGTTGTACATACACTGTTTGGATTTTGGTGACAATCCAATTATGTTTATTCATTATCATTATAAATTCAAGATCTGTGGCTGCCGCTACAAAATGGCGGATAATTTATGTTTTATTAATCCCATCAATTATAGGGTATCAAATGAAAGGGCTACTCAACAAGCAGAATACAAACTATACTATAAAAAATTGAAATCACAAGATGGCGGCCGCTACAAAATGGCGGATAAACGTAGGTTTTATCAATCCCATCCTATATGGGTATCACATGAAAGGGCTCAACAAGCAGAATACAATATACTATAAAAAATTGAAATCCAAGATGGTCGGCCGCTACAAAATGGCGGATAACGTAAGGTCGACGTTTTATCAATCCCATCAATATTCGGGTATCAAATGAAAGTGCTCAACCATTGTTATTACAAATGTTACTATATAAAATTAAAATCCAAGATGTCTGCGCCTCTACAAAATGGCGGATAACTTAGGTTTTATCAATCCCCTCAACATGGGTATCAAATGAAAGGGTCTCAACAAGTAGAATACAATTACTATGCAAAATTGAAATCTAAGATGGCCGCCGCTACCAAAATGGCTGATAACAATCTTTATTGACAGTATCAATCCACCAATATGGGTATCAAATAAAAGGGCCTGACAAGAAGAATACAGTGCACTATACAACTCCACTCAATTTAAGATGGCGCCAGTCACCAAATGGCGTATAATCAATAGATTTAAATTTAGAATTGAATCTGTAATTTAGGCCTATATCTGATTAAGTCCAGCCTGAATCCACCACCCAAGTCAAGATTTTGTATCGTGTTCGAGAACTGTGTGGCGTGTAGGGTGGCCTAAAAATGATACGTCGTTAGCAGTACACCACCCAAGTTAAGGTGAAAGGTTAAAACACGCCGAGAACTGTATGGAATTAGGGTGGATAAAAATGATATGTCGTTAGGGTTTTCCCCTCAAGACTCAGGCGCATCTTGTCGTACATAGCCTTGCCCCTTTATAGTTTCCTCACCGTCTGCGGGCCAACTGCCTATTTTAACGACGAATTAAACGATTCTTCTATCGCAATTCTTTATTCAATTTCAATTCTTCAAATCGTTTGGCCTCAATTTCGTCGAACTCAGATGTATGCAACAGATGTACCTTCCGTCCGAATTGATTTCGCAAGAGACGGAGTTAAATATTATACAACCCGAAAGCATTACAGTTTCCAGGCTCAAGTACAATTACGGGACGGCTTGAAAGAAAGAATGTTGCCCTTTAATACTAAATCATGGAGCTTCTACAATACATAAAGATGCAGGGCAGCACTGTTGGATCACGCAGTCGTATATTAGGTGCGAAAACTGTTGAAGAAGGTCAAGCATACGTGCTTCGTAGTAGAGTAAGATCTTGCAGGGATACGTATAGAGGAGTTGGACTGCAATAAACTAACGGGGCAAGAAACCTTGCAATAATGCAGCACTAAAATGGAATTAAAAAGTAATGCGAAATAAAAACTAAAAACTAGAAAATAAAAATAGGTAAAAAAAAACTTTTTAAGTTAAACGGTTTTATGTGAAACATACATTGCAATGTTTTAAGATAAATGTACTACACACCATCCCCCCCCCCCCCCCCCCCCAAAAAATAATAAAATAGATACAGTTGTGGGAATTATAAACATATGCATAGACTAGACTAAAATAAAACCGTGGGGCACGTCAATTGTCTACAAATAATATAATTTCCTCACCGTCTGCGGGCCAACTGCCTATTTTAACGACGAATCTAAACGATTGCTCGTCTATCGCACATTAAGTCGATAATTTGTATGACAATTGACGTGCCCCACGCGTTTTATTTTAGTCTAGTCTATGCATATGTTTATAATTCCCACGACTGTATCTATTTTATTATTTTTTGGTTTGTAGTACATTTATCTTCAACATTGCAATGTATGTTTCACATAAAACCGTTTAACTTAAAAAGTTTTTTTACCTATTTTTATTTATAAACCAATTTTCTTTTTTTTTGTTTAGTGGTAATTGATGAGCTTTAGTGATTTTTATTATAAATATTTTGGTAATTATTTTTTTATAATTATAAAATAAAATCTATTCATATATATATATATATATATATATATATATATATATATATATATATGTTATCCTTAAATTTTCAAAAAATAATTATGATATACAAAGTTGCTTACTTTATTTACTTAGTGTATCTTAAGCTTTTATTGTTAGAATTTCTATTGAAATATTCGAATATCTTTATATGACTCTACTTCCTGTGCCAACAGTCGGGGGTTCGAGTCCCGCTGAGGGCGTTCATTTGTGTGATGAGCACGAATGTTTGTACTCCATCCAATCATGGATTTATAATATTTATATTATTTATAATATGTATGTATTTAAAGTTATATATGTATAGTGTATCAACTATCTGGTATCCATAACACAAGCCTCGTAGCTTACTATGGAACTAGATGGTGATGTGTGTTGAAGTCCCAACATATTCATTTACTATTTATATCTTTTACTTCATTTACGAATATAAACATAGCCTAAGTAATATTTTTTCGAAACAATTCGTTATTCTTAGTATGAAATTTTCTTAAGGTTGCTCAATTTCCGTTGAAAGTAACGTTATAAAGAAAGGAAATTAACTTTCATTTCTGAAACACGTGGCGTAGTAGATATTTGAATATTTGTATATAGTATCTAAAAATTTATTTAGTACAGAGTAACAGACGAACAGACTAAAGTTTTAAAATAATGTTACAGAGTCAAAATGTATTTAAAAAGATAAATTTAGACACATAATATACATACATTTAATATATTATTTATTTTTAATTTTTTCTCTTTATTTAAAGAAGCTTTATCACTCAGTGATTAGGTCGCCCCCGTAATAAAAATTACATATTTTATTAACACATTCTTAATTACAACTTACACTATAAAGAATATATATATATATATATATATATATATATATATATATATATATATATATAAACCTATTCATGACGTGTCATGGAAATAATAGTCAATGTACAAAAGATCCTTGCTTGCTACGATATAGGGGCCCACTCGTTCGTTTTTTTTCTCTGTTTAAGATACTGTTGCACAGACCTACTTCATACTTTTTATTAAAAATATGTCGACGTTCATCCGAATTCCATTCACATTCCATCAAAACATGTTGTATATATAATATGATTCTTATAGTATTACCACAGTCTGGTAATCCTAAATAAGGCCTAGATAGAGCAATCTGGTTCTTCGAGCTCTCTGAGACACGGGGGTGAAATACCGTCAACTTCTGAACTCCGAGTTGTTACTGAAAATTTCTTAGCAAAAATATTCAATAGCAACCTTAACCCTTCCCGAGATTTGAACCCAGAATCTGCCACCATACTGTACTTCGTCCGTGCTAACCACTAGACCACCGAGGTAATTAAACTACTCGTATCTTTCAAGTAATAGTCCGTATCGACCTATCAGTCGAATTAATTATAGCACAGTCCATATCAGGTGCACTGCAATCTATATTTGAACGGAAATGCGATGTGTCTTGCGGTTTTAGACAAATTGCTGACGAATTCGAAGCCCTGTAATAAATAGCGCTTGAATAGCTTTTATGTAGTTATCTGTATTGAATCCTAATTTTATTTTAAATCTTGAAATTATTCGTGTATATATTTTTTCTGACAATGTTATATTTGTTTAAAAATATAGAATGAATAATAAATAAATATGTTGCGTTAAAAAAAAGCTTTGTATCGAGGGAGATTATTTAATTCCCACGGAAACACGTCACCCCGTACAGTAGTATATACTAATATATAGTCTATCTGCTCCATACTAACCTTTAAAGTGTACCTAGAGATGAACCTAGTTCTTTAGTAAAGGCTAATCAGAAATATCGGACACATGTTCATGCATATTATTGTTTTTGCCAGAGTATGATAATTTATTTATACTATTTATATTAAATAAATTTGAGTATCTTAGGTCTGTTTACATATTACTATACTCTTACATTGCAGTTTTTGTATTTTTTTTCAAAAATGAGATATTTTCCCGCGGTAAAAATTATACAGATTCAGCTTAGTTACAATTTTATTATATGTATAGATAATAACTATGTAGTATTCGCCCAATGGTAAAAATTCAACTTTAATCATTACTATTGATGAAAAAACTTGTAGGAATAGAATTTACCTATCTATATAAAAAATCTTACTGTTTCTAAAGATTTTTTTATTGATAACACAAAAGCTCGTTAATAACTACTAAACAAAAATAAGAAAATATATATAAATAAGTAAGAAAAATAGGGAGTTAACTTTTTGGTCTTTGTTATAAGCTATTATTTAGTTTTACCTATTCCGATGTGTGTAATGGAATCTTGTAAGTTAAATTTGATCCACTTCCCAGTGTCTGATTGAGTTGAAATTTGGCACACTAGTTTGGTTCTTAATACAATGCACGACTACCTAAATTTAATTCAATTTTAATCCAATATGGTGGAAATTACAATATGGTTATTTTTCATATTTATAGTGACCCTTCTAATAAGGACATGAAATGAAAGGGTTTGATGAGCGAAACACAATAAGCAACGTGACGTCATTGTAAATCCAATATCGCAGACGTCGCAAACTAGCCAAATAATAATTACAAACTTTCATTTAGTTTCGCCTGTTCCGGTATATGTCTGTTTGTAATCAAATCTTGCAGACTACACGTATTTATTATTAATTTATTTTTTATATACATCACTTAAAGAAAATTTTTTAAAGTTAGTTCAAGATTGTGTTGAAAAATGACCCAATAAATAAAAACATTTATTTTAATTGATTTCCATCAACGCTTTAATCGCAAAAGATCAATGTAAAGTAGCAGATAACATACAAATTAAGGAATATTAAACATTTCGGGACCATTAATTTTGTTTCCAATTCTGCGATTGATTTAAGAGGCCATTTATAAGGGTCAGTACGATGTGTCCGTGGAGAGCCGAGCTGTAATGAAATTAATAGGGACGTTTTTAAATTCAATGAAAACAGAATAAAAGATTTTGTTATGTAATGTGTGGATAATTTAAAATTAAAATATTTAATAAACACACAAGGTTTTATAACGAACTAGTGTTGTATAAGTGAATGAGTGACTGAACGAGTGAATGAGTGAATGAGTGACAGTATGTGAGTGAAAATTATGATGTTTTGTGTATTTAATTTTACTTTTATTTGTTTTTGTCTTGTTTTATTTAAAATATATTTAATGTAAATAAAATATCATTTACAGCAATAGTATTGTGTTTCAAAAAATATGTAAATTATACTGTTTACTATTATTTTTTTAGCTAAATTTTCTTCTGTATAGTATATTATATATAATATAGATATATATATTATTATATATATATACCGATATTATATTATATATAGCTTGAAAACATTACCTTGTATATATTTTTAACAATAACTTAAAATGTCACGTCAATCTTGTTAGAAAAAAAAAACAATAACTGCATTGTAAGAGTATACTAATATGTATGTAAAACCTAAGAATTTTTTTTTGATCATCTGAACGCGGGCGGAGCCGCGGGCAATGCTAGTAATTTATAAATATATTATTGAAGTGAAACTTCTTTAGAATCGTTGTGATTTGAAACTCGATGCAACGGAAATGCGACAGTAAAAAGAAGTGACACTAACAATATAAATATATAGGGAATTACGCCGGCCCCGATAGAATGAGATAGAATACGAATTGCGATGATGAGCCATGGTAAACCTGTTGTTATTGAGATAGGAATACATTTTACACAGGAAGTGATAAAATAATAAAATTCTATTACTGATTATTATGTAATGTTTTATATTTATGTCAAATAAAATGTAAAAGAACTTTTCAAGTACTTGGTAAAAATAATATAAAAAATCGCTTATGATTATCCTACTCGTGATACTCTATATTCATATCATTTTCTGAACTTTCACTTCTACGATGTGTGAATTGCACATTTTACTTTTTTTATTATAAATGTGAAAATTTGTGAGTATGTATGGATGTTTGTTATTTGTTCACGCCAGAACTTTTTACCCCAGAAAAATGTAAGGTTCCCGTGGGATAGGTTTGTTCTGTTTTCCTAGAGGTGAACCCGAGCGAAGCGAGGGTGAGCCGCTAGTATAAAGTTTCAGTATAAGCGATTCATAACCGGAACCGTTCACTTGCATTTCTCCGTACAATTTAAATGGTCAACTTAAATACCCAACACTCATTACTTTGTTCCAAGAAATAAATCAACAATTCAAAATAATAGCGAATTTATTCTCTAGTGCAATAAAACTGTGAATAGATGGAGTCTTTAAGACAAGTTGGGCGAGCTCCAATTAAACACTAGCAGTTAAAGGTGGTGATACACTTGACTTTATGTAATTTTGAATATGGATGTTTATGGACATTTTTTGTGGAATTTTATGTCTTTCTTATTTTCTTTTATTTGTTTTTATCAATAATTTGATGTGTGTTATGGTGGTTGTAAGCAAAATATGTTTAATATCGATAGGGCTGGTATGAGTAATGAGTAAAATTTAAATAAAATCTTTTAAGTTTAAAGGATGCGGTTTGTGGGTGCGAATAGCGGGAATAGAAAGCACACCTACCTTGCTTGAGCTCTGAGTTAGGTCGTCAGCTTCTGTGCCGATAATGATGACAGCTGTGGTTAGATGGTGATGGCGGTGACGGTACACCTGGCGCACACATCACAAGACATTTGAGTAATGTTTCATGCAATTGAGAACTGTTCATTGGCGTATATTAAAATTGCAAGCCTGCATAAAAAGAAGAAAGGTGGTAGGAAATAAAAATTATAAAGATATAATATTTGTGGAAACAAAAGTGTATAATATTAGAGGAAGTTGGTTTTCATTGTTATTTTTTACACATAGGTACATATTATGTATATCATAATCATAATACATAATCAGGTAACGAAAAGCTTCTTTATGTTGTCAATTTTTATGTTTTATGTAATTGATTTCTCAGAGATGAGATGTTTTCCCGCAGTAAAAAGCAACTCATATGTTGACCCGGATAACCAGCTATCATCATACGAAATTTCATCGAAATCTGTCCAGAGGTTTCCCCATGAAGCGTTCCTAGATAGACAGACAGACAAAAGTCCTAAAAACTAAAGATTTGGCCTCTGTATCGATAATAATGACTATTTCAATAAGATTTTCCAAAAAATATTTAATGTACGGATTCGACTCAGAGTTTTATTACATGTATAGATGAGTTATATAAGATAGGATTTCCATCGGGCTTAGATAGATGTCGTTCTACAATCGTTGAAAATAAAAATCTAAAAAATAGGTATATATGAGAACGACATATTATGATTCTAGAACATAAAGATTAAAGTTGTTATTTCAGTACAATATTTAGGGTTCTGTAGTTAAATGGCTAAAACGGAATGTTTTATCTCAAAGCGATTTTACTCGAAGACTATTAGAGCAACATTGTGAAATTTAGTAGGTTGGTGTTTTATGTAAATGGCTAGAGAAATCTATACACAAATTTTGAAAGAACAATTGGGGGGGTGGTCTATCTATGTACCTAACTGAAGATTAAAAAAATAAGGTCCAATATACATGTAACTTTGGGCCTTAGATCTTTAAAAATTAGATTCAGAGATATTTTTCTAAGTAGCTTTTGGTCAAGCTTTTGTAACAGAGTTACATATATGTATATGCTTCTAAAGTCGTAAAATTGGGTCCTCCCTTCCTGTAACTTTTGAAGAATCGGTTGCAAAATTCTGAAACAATTTGAGATGCTTAATTTAGTTCTCGAAAGCTTTCCAACGTAAACTTTGCAGAAGATTTTGAGATAGTGGACCAAATATCTCATATTTCAAAACGGAAAACCATTTCACGCATTTGGCCGCAACATTAACTTTGTTTCTCGTAATAATAGATAAAATACAAACTTATTTGTGCTATTAATAAAATAAATAGTGGAGATGGGTAAATGTTATATTGTATTTTACTTTTAACGTTACAATTTAGTATGTTAAAATAATAGATAAATATGTATTTTTCTACGAAACCCTCGATGTGCGAGTCAAACTCGCACGTGTCCGGATTTATTATAATTTATATTCTTTAATGATCGTAGACTGAAATCTTAGCTACCTGCATAATATTTTATTCTATTTCTTATTTATGATTTATATCACACATATACATATAATATTATAATATTCTTTATTGCATATTAACAATGTAATATACCATATTCAAAATTGCTTTATAATAATTATTCCCTTAAGTTAAATTTTCTATAGATGAGACCGTTAACATATTTATTAAAGAAATATTTACATTTACAGCGAAAACAAAACTTAACTAATCTTTTTCGAAGTTAGTAAAAATAATTGTAATGTGCACACAGCTTTATATACTAGCTTTAGTGTAAAGGCTCACAACTCATTATGTGCAACAAAGTTAGTTTTAAATGATCTAAACTGCGGAAAATGAAATATTTGCGCCAAGCGTTCGCTTTTCTCGCCTACAATACTGACTGTCGAAGAGAAACAAACACAATAGCGCACTCTGGATAACTATAGCAGTTTTAACAAATATATATTAATTACTTGCTATGCTTAACAATTATTAACGTGTACTTATTCATATTGTACTTTAGTATTGTTAAAAATATATTATACAAGGTAGACACTACATATACATATACACAGGAAGTACTCATGTAATATAAATTTATATACACAAATATGTTGGCATTTAGTCCCATGGTAAGCTACGAGACTTACACACTACTTGGACACTAGATAGTTCATACATTTGTGCTCATTACACAAATGAATGCCCCCAGCGGGACTCGAACCTGCGACACTAGCACAGCAAGTAGGGTCACTGCAAACTGAGCCAAACGTGTCGTCTAATATTATAAGATACTAGCGACTCACCCTCGCCCCGCTCAGGTTCGTCCCTACATACATTTTAACGTTTAGTATAGATTTGTCAGAGATGAGATATTTTCCTGCAGTGAAAATTATCATATATGTTGACCCGGATAACCAGCTATCTTCTTACCAAATTTCATCAAAATCTATCTGGTGGTTTCCCCGTGATGCGGTAACATACAAACAGACAAAAATTCTAAAAACTATAGATTCGGCCTCTATATCGATAATAATGACCATTTCAATAAGACTTTCCAAAAAATATTTAATGTACAGATTTGACTCAGTTAGAATTTTATTATATGTATAGATTGTAATATTACTAATATTATAAATGTGAAAGTTTAGATGTTTGGATGTTTATTACTTAATCACGTCAAAACGGCTAAACGGATCGGGATGAAATTTGGCACAAAGATAGCTTATAGTCTGGAATAGCACATGGTCAATTTTTATCTCGAAAAAATGTACGGTTCCCGTGGGATAGATTTGTTTTTGTTTTATTTAGAGGCGAACCTGAGCGAAGCGAGGGTGGGCCGCTAGTATTAATATAAATTACACTTGCGCTTCATTTAGATAAAGAAAGATAATGAGAAGATCGTTAGCAAAAACTCTTCACTCGTTGTAATTATTTTAAAATAGACCGGAGTCATTAAAAACGGCGCTTTTAAAATTAATACGATATGTGTTACTTGTTAGCTAAAAATGTGACTAACGTATTCGAATTCCGTTTGAAGTAAATTTTTGATAGCGATAATAATCTCAATGTCCTAAAGTTTTATCAATGCGAATGTATGTTTATTTATTTATTTTCCATTCATGTAGCGGTCTGAAGCTACGGATTACGCGACATCTAATTTTTTTTACCGACTTCGTAAATATGTGTTTTTTGTAGGTATATTTATTTTGATTTTAATTTTTTTTTCTATGAATATGTTATTATGTTTGAAATGAGGTCTCACGTAAATCGTAAGAAATCACCCATAATTTACAATGATTTTAAAGTCGATGTACTATTTTAGTTCAATGCTATATGTTTTTTATTCTATTCTTCGCATATATGCTTTTATTCTTGTATGACAACACATTTGGCTCAGTTTGTAGTAACCCTTCTCGTTGTGCCAGCGCTTGCGGGTTCGAGTCCCGCTGGGGGGCATTCATTTGTGTGATGAGTTCACGAATGTTTGTACTCCAGTTATGGGTGCTTATATTTATAATATGTATTAAAAGTTATATATGTGTAGTGTATCAACTATGTGGTATCCATAACACAAACCTCGTAGTTTATCATGGAACTAGATGGCGCTGAGTGTTCCAACATATTAATATTAAATATATAATAATAAAAGATATTCATATTACAAATGTTTAAATGTTCTTGTATATCAAGTGATTTGTGTGAGATTTTACTATAACAAAAACCCACAATAGGTAAAATAGATGAAATTAACAAAATTTGATATTTAATTACACTTGTCGTGTTATACTCGTATTACCAATCTTAACAAAACCAGCTAAGGCATTGAAAATAATTCTCATAATTCTATCACTTACATTTATCATTTACACAACGTTTCTAAGGAAATAAAGCAAATTCCGAAACCAGTTTTGTTTAACACATAAATTTCGAATTCCTTCCTACAAGACTTTTCCATTTCCCAAATGTAAGTACATTTTATTTGTGAGGATACTTGCGATTGATTTGTTGCTTAGAAGTATGCAAAATAGCCTATTTTTATATTCACTGTAATAGAGAATATAGTAAAATAGACGCAGTAGAGCCTTTGAAAAATGATGGCAGGTTCAATTATTTTACATCCAAGATAAATATGCTTTAGGCATTAAGTCTCGCTTCGCTCCGAAGCTTCCTTAGGTGGGCCTTTTGTTTGTCTTTCTGTCATGGTCTATCTCCCCCCTGATGTCAGTTCACCGAGAAGGAGGTCTCATGAGGGTCCGGCAATCCAGCTCAGAGATACACTGGGAGTTGACACCCTCGGTGGGCGATTACCATGCGGGTTGCTCCAGGTACTTCTATAACACCTCCATGTAAATTTCTAAGAAATTAATTAAAATTCTAAGAAATCTATTGTTAACTGACACGCCGGCGTGTCCGCGGTCGTGGAGGGACTAATAACAGAGTGAACTTGTTAGCAAACCCTTTATTTTTATGATCTGCTTTGGCAGAATTGCCGATTGGGCATCGTTGCTAGTTATAGTACTGGCTTTTCTAGCCAGTGAATCCCATATAACGGTATGTAGGTATGCAGTTGAATGCATATCCCAACTTTAAAAAAGTTAGAGTCTACCAGTATTAAATATAGTCTAAGTCCGTCTTATTTATAGTAATAGTATGATTAAAATATATGTAGTTTAACTATAAAAGTGAATGGTACACAGACTTACTCGATTCCTTAATATAACTGTCGAAGAGACCTCACTGCACTTGTGTCCTAATAGTTCTGATATTAATTATTCAATATTTTCTTGCAGACGCTAATAAAGACATTAAGACATCTATAGTATAAAATGCTGCCTCGATGGTGTAGTGGCTAGCATGTACGGCTGCACACCCGGAGGTCCTGGGTTCGAGTCCCGGGTTTAATTATTGAGTCTTTCTGTATAGTTAGCCTCAGTAACAGCCCGGAGTTAGGAAGGTGGCGGTGATTCACCCTCGTGCCTCGGAGAGCACGTAAAGCCATCGATCTAGCGCCTTAACTCTCACCGGTCGTGTCGAGTGGTCGTCCCACCGGAGTATGAGAGTGACAGGAATAGAGAGTGCATGTTGTGTCCGCGCGTACACTTGTGCACTATAATATCTCCTGCGCAGTTGGCTAGTCTCAATGACCTTGGCCGCCGTGGCCGGAATCGGTCAGGAGAACATCAGTATAAAATACATGTATGTATGTTTTCAACCCTTTTTAACGTTCGGTACCGGACCCGGGATTTAAACCTGCGTCACAAGCGAGCGCGTTACCATTGGGCTATCACTGCCTTAGCATATATTCAATTCAAACATAATCTTATATATAAAATTTCCATGTCACAATGTTTGTTACCGTACTCCTCCGAAACGGCTTTACCGATTTTTACCAAATTTTATAAGCGTATTCAGTAGGTCTGAGAATCGGCTACTATCTATATTTCATACTCCTAAGTGATAAGGATAAGGGTGGTCCTCCCAGACTCCACCCCAGGGACGAACCCGAGCGGAGCGGAGTGAGTCGCAAGTTTATACATAAAACTAAGAATACCTACATTAAAAAATAAACATTTAAATGGAAAAAATTATATTTGCACCACACTAACTCTAACGTAAATGCATTTTTCCTTATACAGTAATAAAATTTAATGCTTGTAACTCAGCAGTTGGTCTCAACATATTTTTAGGTATTTTTCATACAAACCTGCATTTTAGTAGCTAGCTTTTCTTCTTATTAAAATATTTCTCTATGCTTGCTGCAGATTTAAGTCCCATATTTTTGGATGTAAACGTTTAATTCTAATAAATTCTCTCATTAAAAATCAATTTTAGAACATATAGCTTTCTATACGGTTTGTAGACTGAAATGGCAATGTATCGCAATAGCAGTTATGAAATTAATCTTCTGAATATTTCATTTATTATGGGTATGTCCCAGACTTTTATCACAAGATTTTCAATCTAAATTAAAGCTAAGGAATCTAATGTGTTTATTTAGTTCGATTATTTACCATCAAACTCCAATAGTCCAGTGGAATGGCAGCCTGATTTGAATGGTGAGAAATCAGTCACAATATCGAAGCCTTACATATTTCCTGAGGCATAGCTTATTTTCTAACTATCGGCTATAAATGAGAACAACACCATTAGAAAAACAAACTCTCTCGAACATCCATGCTTTCGAAGATAATACAAAGTTATACTATTGTTAAAGTTATTTTGTGTACTCAATGTGTTTTGAAATCGTGTCCCACAAATATTTTTACAGGAAACAATATTTATAACTATAACATATCGATATACTTACTAAAAGACCGTAATACTGTACTTACCGATCAAACTTACCAAAAGACCGTACTTAGGTCAATGCGGCCAATCTCATTGAAACGAGTCATCTAAGCAGGAGAGATATTAGTATATACAAGTAATAAATATGCGAGTCAACACGAATTTATTATTATTTCCCTCGCTGTCTAGTCCAATTAGACGACATGTTTCACGTAGCCTTGAGTATTTTTATGAAAAATACCCACTCATGGGAAATTTTATGTAAAAAATACATAATATGTGCATTGTACATGTCCCTTGCTGCGAATCTAGCTACGTGTGTGTACATATTATGCGACTTCATAATACTATTTTCTTTTTTAACTAGTTCCCTTCTTTTTGATTCCCTTTTTACACGGTTGTTTTTTTTTAATTTTTTTATTTAATTTTTAATTTTATTTTTATTATTTAGTTTTTTTTTATTTTTAGTCAAATAGACATATAGTTTTCTGTCTGAAAGACCGGAATGCTAATGATAATATTCATAAGAATTATTTAAGGGTGGCCTACAAATCTTAAAATGAAATTTTTTATAATAATAAATAAATTATCTTCGTATGTAGATAAATTTTTGAAACAATTAAAAAAAGAAAAAGTTACTCAGTCATTGGATGTATGATTTTTGTATGATCCGGTTCTGATGATAAATAAGATAAATTCAACTCAACGATAGCCCCAAATCATTTTATTTATAAAGGAAAAAACCAAACTCAAAGGGAAACTTAAAATAAAGCTTTATAATAATACATTTAACGTGTTTTACAGTCAGTGTAACATTAAAGTTTTTTATTGATTATATCTCGTATTTTGCATACCCAAGTTATATTCACTCTTCTCTCAGGAGACGAGAACTTTTTCACCGACCTCAGTGATGACGGGTTACTTAAAACTTTGAAACTACTAATTATATGTGAAAAGTTAATTTAGTTAGAAAATACCAAATTTTGCTAGCATTTATAATACAATTTCGTATACATTTTACAAAATAAATAATAATTGGTAAACATCCCCGAAAAAGAAAAAATAAAGTCATTATTTCCGTTTCACTGGTCTCTTGAAGTTTGGCCTAGTTTTAAAATTATGCTAATTGTTGAGAATATTTTGGTAGATTTATTTAAACTAATTACCGCTTTGTGGTCAAAATCGATTATAGCTTATCAAGTTTCAACACTATTGCGGTCCTATTATCAAAGTTACAATATATGTACCTTTACTTATACGGAAGCTTGTACTCGATTATAATGGATTACAACAATTTCTCTTCATGTATTAAAATTATTAATTAATAATTAGTAGGCAGTGGTAGCTCAGTGGTAACGCGCTCGTTCAGGAATTCGAGTGAAGCGGGTTCAAATCCCGGGTCTCGCATCTCTGATATTTCCATGTGCGAATCATTTCTAACATGATTACCTTACTGTGAAGGAAAACATCGTGGCGATACCTGCTTGTCTGAGAGAACCTAGCAAGTTTTCGAAAGACATGTGATATCTGCCAACCCGCACTAGGCCAGCGTGGTGGAATATGGCCTTATATCCCCTCGTAGTGAAGGGAGGCCCGTGCCCAGTAGTGAGACGTTAAAAAACGGACTGATTACTAATTACTATTAAAATTATAACTAGGGTTCGCACAGTGGTCAAAATTCCATCATAATTATTTTCGAAAATTTGAGGAAAAACGTATATATATGAATAAAATTCACCTATCTACATATTTTTTTTTATTAATAGCTACTCCACAAAAGAAAATCGGAGACAAACAGAGGCGAAAAAGGTACTGAACTGTTTTGTCTTTGCCTATTTATATACAGAAGTAATAGACAATAGTCATCTATGTTTGGAAATCCATACTAATATTATAAATGTGAAAGTGTGTTTATTTGTCCTTCTTTCACGTCAAGACAGAGTGACGGATTGGCGGTATTTTTTGTGTGGAGATAGTTGGAGGGCTGGAGAGTGGCATAGGCTACTTTTTACCGCGGGAGATTATCACATTCTCACGGGATAACACGTTATAATACAATCCAAAAAAATATTTATGATTAGAATTACTTCAAACTTGCTATTAATGCTCTTCGATACAATTAAATAAAGTCGTGTTTTAGCATTTTCCAAAATTCATCTCATAAGGAGGTAAAATAGGGGATTAAAATTTGTATGAAACCTACCTTTTTAGAAATATTTTTGCAGTTTTAGCGCGAGCGAAGCCGCGGTTTCTGCTAGTTTCAAATAAATATGTAATTCGTCAATACAAATCTAATTATAAATTTACATCACTCAATAGCTACAGATTAAGAAAAAATATTATCTCTTAAAAACCTGAAAGAAAAAAAGTATTTTAAATAAAACTTCTATTTGCTGTATACAGGAAACAAAGCTCGAACTGAAATGAACCGCATGAGACGGGTACAATGTGCGACGGACAAGTAACAATAAGTCCTTTCAAAGATACGCCTTTGTTGACTTTAGTTTATTTTCAGGGTATTTTTCAGTTTTACAAAATTTCTTATTAAACTACTGGACTGTTTTTATCAAAGGCTTCATAATATAATTATAAGAAATTTTTATTTTTTAACCGAATTAAAAATAATTTATTCTAATCTATAATACATTATGGACTGCGTGTTCAAATATATATGAAGATATAAATTATAATTTGTTATTATAGCGAGCAGTAGTCCCGCTGGGGGCATTCATTTGTATGATGAGCACGAATGTTTGTACTCTAGTCATGGGTGTTTATATTTATAATATGTATGTATTTAAATTTATATATGTGTAGTGTATCAACTATCTGGTATCCATAACACAAGCCTCGTAGCTTACCATGGAACTAGAGGGTGCTGTGTGTTAATGACCCAACATATTTATGTTAGGGCACTACAAACTGAGCCAAACGTGTCTTCAAAGCAAGAATATTAAAAAATAAGCTCGTCGATCCACGTTAATTTAACTTTTCTGGTGATAACAATATGGCAAATCAATATTTTTTTAGTATCTAACAATAATATCTATTTTTATAAAAAAAAAATTTTTTTTAGATTGCTATATACATTACCTTGTACGTATAATACCACCCATATGGTATGTACATACATACATATTTCAGGTATTTCAAATAAAAGCCTTCTTATGTAATAATTCAATTTTTTTGGACAACTTTATAAGTTCTTTTAGAGTCTTACATGGAATAAATTATATTTTTCTATCATTTAGTCATTAAATTAAAAGCTCTACATTTTTAAAGGCACATTGTCTTTAACATATTTTAAAATTTTCTTTCCAAATTTAGTTACAAAATACTTCAAACTAATTTAGATCAAACTTCATTTCATAATTTCTCTTATTTCAGAACTAAATTATAGATAGATTAGATTGACTTTAAATTCTAAATTCTCTAAGAAAATATAAAAGCGTATAAAAAATTTAGACGTTTTAAATTTTATTGGATGTTGACTACTTACAACTCTGAGTAGCATAATATTTGCTGAAACATTCGTGTGAACCTTTTTGAGTGCCGCCCAAATGGAGAGAGGCATCTTATGTACTAAAATTTGACAAATGGTTTTGTTATTCAAATATCTATACATATATGAGTAATAAAATTGTAACTAAGCCGAATCTGTACATTAAATATTTTTTGGAAAATCTTATCGAAGTATACATTATTATCGATACACAGGCCGAATCTATAGATTTTAGAATTTTTGTCCGGTTATCCGGATCAACTGCGGGATTTTTACTGTTTACGGGAAAATATCTCATTTTTGAGAAAAAATACAAAAACTGCAATGTAAGAGTATACTAATATGTAAAACCTGAGAATTTGGCTTGTAGTCATCTGAACGCGGGCGGAGCCGCGGGCAATGCTAGTATACAATATAAAATACATATAATATATACATTTTAAACCAAACTAGCTATGTAACCGTTTCTTAAAGTTTCCCTAAACTATAATTTCTTATACAAATTTCGTAAGCCCTCTATCATTATAGGTATGAATTTAAAAAAAAAACTTAGCGTGTATTTTATTACACATGCTTAGAGGCATTCAGAGGAGACCTGAAACCGTTTTAGTCTCACTAGTTTAGGCTAAGCGTTGTCTGTCAGACAGTCTGTAACTTAATTTTAATTTTTTACTAAACTATAAAAGTACTAGAGATGATTTTGATATAGTTCAATGCAACGACTGACACATAATTCAAAAAACAATGACTAATGGAGTGAAACTGGTCTGTATATATATATATATATATATATATATATATATATATATATATATATATATATATATATATATATATATATATAAACTTTTATATTTTTGTCCTACATCTTAATAGTGTTCAAATAAGTACATTGTCTAAATAGATCGAAAACAAAAGGGACTATTTCGTGAATGGGCGATTAAATTTCACCCAAGAGGTCCCTAATGGAAGTAAATGGATAGTCATATAAAATTAAGGAATGGATGAACGTTTAGGTGTAATGAAGGAGCTCAATAGCTATACTATGTACTAACCTACAAGTATCTGATTAAGTCAAATGTCATTATATGAGTACAATCTATACATATAATAAAATTGTAACTAAGCCGAATCTGTACATTAAATATTTTTTGGAAAATCTTATTCAAATAGACATTATTATCGATACAGAGGCCGAATCTATAGTTTTTAGAATTTTTGTCTGTCTGCCTGTTACCGCATCACAGAAAAACCACTAGAGGGATTTTGACGAAATTTGGTATGGTGATAGCTGGTTATCCTGGTCAACATATAGGATACTTTTTACCGCGGTAAAATATCTCATTTCTGAGAAAATATACAAAAGCTATAATGATGTTCTCCTGACCGATTCCGGCCACCGCGGCCAATCTCGTTGAGACTAGGCAACTGCGCAGGATATATTATAGTGCACAAGTGTACGCGCAGACACAACGTGCATTCTCTGTTCCTGTCACTCTCATACTCCGGTGGGACGACTGCTCGACACGACCAGTGAGAGTTAAGGCGCAGGACCGACGGCTTTACGTGCTCTCCGAGGCACGGGGGTAAAACACCGCCAACTTCCCAACTCCAGGCTGTTACTGAGGCTTACTTTCCAGAAAGACTCAATAACTAAACTTGGCCCGACCCGGGACGCGAACCCAGGACCTCCGGGTATGCAGCCGTACATGCTAGCCACTACACCTCCGAGGCAGTTGCACAAATACAAAAATTTTTAATGTAAGAGTATACTATTATGTAAAACCTAAGAATCTGGTTTTTGGTCATCTGAACGCGGGCGGAGCCGCGGCCAATGCTAGTATTATATAAAATACACAAACAAAAATCTCTTATTTTAGTCTAAAATATGGAATAAATATAACAAAATACATCGTATATTTTATACATGTGTATTCCTGTTTGATGTAAGAAGCTTTTTTTGGGTACGGAAATGTAAAAAAAGCATCATCCCTATCGTTCACAATAGCATCTTCCTCTCACTATTGTAGCGGAGCTTTTGACCCATTTACTTATCCTTTAAGGATCTTGTTTACTTGGGCGCTTCTAAAAATTAATATATGGTATATGTCATTGATTTACTACTTCAAGGCAACCTTATATAATTATATATATATATATATAGCCTTTTATTCATATCAATGTTACAATTATATGCAAAAGAACAATACATAAGAAACTTAAATTTAAATCTTAATTTTGTCTTTTATTTGACTTTTACTTATTCTCTGTAGATCTGTTTGCCAGTCAGCAAAGGCCTCCTCCAATATTTCCCACTCATACCTTTCTTGAGCCACCCTGTTCCATATTTCTTAATTTGGTAATAATATATTTAGCTGTTATTATTTTTATAAACTAATTCTTATTTGTAAGCTGTAACATTGTGAATAAAATTGATGAATCTTTAAGGTACTTTTTATAATATCCTATATGTCGTTATGCCTTTACATATACTATTTTTGATTGTCGTTATCACCTATAATTAAGTTACTATGCGTTCTATTTTTTATATATGTTATAATATAAGGTGTTTAGTTTGTACTTTGTTGGTGATCTAATAAATAAATAAATTACACCTGCCAAGTTATCTTATATCATCATCCCATCTTTTCTGTGGTCGACCTCTTTTCCTGTTACCTTCTCTAGGATATCATCGTGTCACAACTGTGCTCCGTTTTCAAGACAACTTGATTGGTACAAAAATAATAGACAAAAATGAAGATTGATAAATTAGTCAAATTAGGCTTGTTTATTTCAGTGAGAATAAAAAATATAGCTTATGTATTAAATAACAAAATTACGTTAATATTGTGAGAGGAAGCCTCGCTATTCCACAATATGTTAGATGGAGCAGAAATATGTAATATATAAGTTTTTTGATATTCAAATATTTATTTGTTAGATCTTAAATTAAAATTTGTAAATTATAACTGTTTACATTTGTCTGATTTTGACATCTATCGGCACTCTGAGTGTTAGCGATAACACGTCACGTGACTATGTCGATGACGACTTACATGAATTTACTCCCCATCCAAACCTGCCTATAAAACTTTTTATTTCAAAAAAGCTTATAAAAACTTGTGTAAATGGGAATAAAAAAAAACAAAAGTATAACAACTGCTAAAAAATGTATGTACATATTTTACATTCTTCAAAAGTAACACTGAATTTTCACTCGTGTTCTATTCATATGACGGAAATTAAATGAAAGGTTTTAAAATACTTTGTAGCATTATTTTTAAGGACACTTATATAGACATAGATCCCGACTTAATATCCGGTGTTCGACGAGTAAAATGTAAAAGAATTGAGTGAGTACAACTCGATTAATTTCTTCTTGGATGACCAGCAAAGTGTTTTTTTTATGTATAAAAATGTGGAAAATCTATATGAATGTTCATTAAAAATTAATGCGTTAACAAGTATGTGTATTATTTCGATTAGGCAAAAACTTAGTTGAAGGAAGTAGATTTGATTCTGGTACGAATCATTCTGTATGATATGGTGTGTTTCAACTAATGAAATATTAAAAATAATAAAACTGATATTTTTTAAAGAATTTTGTAGGTTTTCTAAAAGAATTTTAAATAAAACTATTCTTTCGGATTTTTTCGCGCGTTTATTTTGATTTTTGGCTTCCGACATTTCGTATGATTTACAGCTATAATGATCACGGGAGACTAAGGTTTTAGACGCCACAAAGGTTTTATATTATTGGCATTCAAAACGTTGGGCACCAAAAATCAAAATAAATCCGCGAAAAAATCCAAATAGACAGTTTTATTTAAAACTAGCAACTTATTACGTTAGATAACAAATAAATAAGTAAAATCACATTATTTTGCTATTTCACCTGAAAACAGATTTTCTTAAACCAAAATAATCTTAATAAAAACATAAAGAAACAAGGTACCGGAAGTAAGATTATGAAATATTTTTAATTCATGAAGAAAATTGTGTACAGAATAAATTTCTATTTCCTAAAGCTTACTTTCCAAAAAGATTATCGAAAATGCGAAATGTACAGTACCAAAACATAAACCTTTGCAAGCTCTTAAAAGTTTTAGTTAAAATTCGTAGCTGTATTCAGTGTTGATCGAATTTCGTTTGAAAATGGGTAATATTTATGGATTTGACACAATGCATGCCTTTGCCTTCGTTTGTAAATATTTTTGTGGTCTTTTTTATTGTTTGGGCTTAACTTAAATTAATTAAACTAAATTAGATTGAGTTAGTTTCACCAATAGTAGACCGCACTGAAAACACTTTAATAGGGGTATATTTTATTATATTCTTTAAAAGGCTTATGCCCGATTTCACCAACGTCACCTAAGTTTAAGGGATCCCCTAAGCATGGTTAGGGGGCTGTTATGGGACAGTTTGTTTCACCGACAGTTAGGGGTCACCTGAATATCCCCCAAAATTTAGATGCTCGAAATATGGGCTTAAAGACGATCGTAAAATGAAATTTAATTTAGGGGCTAGTTTAGGGGACTTTTAAGCTAGGGATCCCATACCTAGGTGGTAGCTTATGGGTTGTTGGTGAAATCGAGAGTTTTTCTAATGCTATATATCCAGGTCCATGAGGAGGATAGAGGTTAATCTTAATTTATGTCTAAAATATCTAAATGCGTTATCCTCTTTTTCCAACAATATTGAAAGATCACGTATTTTATTGATCTAACAACATTATACTTTACTATACTTGTATTATTTTATAATACTTTCTTAGATTTACGCGAATATTTGACATTCTAAATAATACTACCTTTTCGGATTTTTTCGCGTATTTATTTTGATTTTTGGTTCCCGACGTTTCGAATGCTTTACAGCATTCATGGTCCGGGAGAGACTGAGGTGTTACATGTCTCGAAGGTATATGTTACAGACAGCCTACCCACAAATAACAAAATGAAAATTGCACCAATTACCTTACAAAATTTTTTAACTTTAAACATTTTTATAATTTTAATTAGTTTTATAACTGAATATGGAATATTATTTATTTAAGTTTTGCTGTTATTATTATATTAAATAAAAATTAATTAATTTTAACTTTTTAAATTACACATAGAACAATTATATGGTTTAAATAATTAATACTATATATTATATTTTTCTTTATGGTTATAAATATAATAATAGCAACACTAAATATAGATTACTAATTAATATTTTTAAAATTGTAATAATTATAATCTGTTTGATAGATATATAATAGGCTACCAAAAAGAAGCGCAAATTGTTACAAATAATAGTAATTAAGTAGGATATAATATCTATTCTAGATTGAAAAAAGGACGAACCAACTCGTGTCCACTTTTAATGAGAATAATCAAACTCCATCAAGGTTTATCGTTCATAACTCTTATAAATAATTTGATGACTTTAAGGAGTATGTCGAGCAATGTATCGGATCAAATAAAATATTGTTTTCCGACTAACCAAACAAAATTTGAATTTAATTTGAATATCTATATAATAATGTTATATATCTTATTTGAAAAATAAAGACTTAACTGCATTTCTGTAATAATAAAAGATTTATTTCACTATTAGAATTTAAATACAAAAAACATTTTAAAAATTACACTTACAATAAAATATTAACTCACCTGTAATAATAAAAGAAACAACATTTAATGCCTCCATTTCAATCTAAATAACAATAAACTAATAAATAGACTCTTTGAGGAAAATTTTATAATTACTTATTATATTAATTATTTTATTAAATGTCAAAGCTAAAAAACTAAAAAAAATTAAGTAAATTTGGAATCAATCAAAAAGTATTTATATGTAAATAAAATAAACTTAAAAAAAGCACTTGCATATGAAGTGGTTTTCTTTACATGTATAAAGATATAAGATTCATAGCCCCAAAATTCATTATCCGAGCGTATTAGATTTCTTAAAGAAATAAAGACTCAAAGGCTTTTTCGAGAAATATCTATTATTTAAATTTGAATGATGAAGCTTTAAACAGAAAATGGCAGAGAACAGCTAATCTTTAGCGTATGAAGAAGATTTTGGGATTATATAGAGAGCAGTACACGTTAACAGCAAACCTAATAAAATTAAGTGATCGTCCTAAGAACCAGACTAACCGGCCACAGTACCGAAGGCAGGATGTAAGTCTACAAGAGATCAGAATGAGTCTTAAAAAACTTATCAAGCATTGCGAATCAGCTGGAGGTTTTTATAATACAATATGTTGTCGTCCTTATTGTCAGCGAGTATCAATACAGTAAGTAGTATTTTAAAAGTTTGCTGTAGTCTATAGTATACGTATACATAATTCAAATAAAATTAGCTCATAGTAAAATTTTTAATACTATCCAGAAAAGTTTAAGAGCGCTTTTATTACATTTCTTATGAAATATCTCACTTCGAAACCCTTGAAACGATTAAATTTTACAGTTAACTGTGAATGAGAAAATCTATATAGCATATAATAAAATTCTGAGTCGAATCAGTACATTCATTATTTTTTTTGGAAATTCTTATTGAAATAGTCATTATTATCCATACAGAGAACGAATCTTTAGTTTTTAGTTTTTGTCTGTCTGTCTGATAACGCATCACGAGAAAACCACTGACCAGATGTTGATGAAATTTGGTATGATGATAACTGGTTATCTGGGTCAACATGTAGGATACTTTTTACTACGAGGAAATATCTCATATCTGAGAAATCTATACTAAACGTTAAAACGTAACTAGGGACGAACCCGAGTGGAGCGAGTGTGTGTCGCTAGTACATAAATAAAATTTTCTGAGATAGTATATTACTACAAAAATCCAAGAATCACACGTTAAAATATTACCTAGCTACCTATTTAGAAAGTTATCTATCTATATGAAAGAACATCTACTGTTTCCTACAATAGGCTATTAAACTAAAACCTAATTATATATTTAAATAGAAGCTTCGAAGCTGATTTTAGGTTCATTAATCTCTTTAAATGACAAAGAATTTATTAAGGTTAATTATTCTTTACTTTGACTAATTGATTGGAAACTCATTGATTTATAGAAACTAGTGTTCCTTTAGTGGTCGGAATTCGATCGTAGGCGTTACTGAAAGTTTGAAACATACATATATGAATAGAATTGATACGATACAATGACGACGCGTGTGGCTCAGTTTGTAGTGCCAGCGGTCGCGGGTTCGAGTCCCGCTGGGGGGACTCATTGTGTGATGAGCGCGAATGTTTGTACTCCAGTCATGGGTGTTTATATTTATGATATGTATGTATTTAAAGTTATATATGTGTAGTGTATCAACTATCTGGTATCCATAACACAAGCCTCGTAGCTTAACATGGAACTAGATGGTGCTGTGTGTTAATGTCACAACATATATTATTATTATTTATATATAATTTATCTATCTATATAAAAAAAAGCTCTTTCAATTTTTTTTGATAATTGGGTGACAAACAGAGGAGGAAAGGGATACTAAATTGTTTTGTCTTTGACTATATATACCTGAGATGTATTGTAATTACGTTAGCCAGTTATAGAATTAGTTACATTATAATCTTACTACTAAATTAATGCGAAACTTTGGATGGATGGATGTTTGCTACTCAATCACGCCAGAACGTCTAAGCACATCTGGATGAAATTTGGCACAGAAATAGATTATAGTCCAAAATTCTAAAAACTACACATTCAGCTTCTGTATAGATAATAATGACTATTTCTATAAGATTTTCCAAAAAAATATTTAATGTACAAATTCGACTCAGTTTGAATTTTATTATATGTATAGATTAATGCGAGTCTGTGTGTTTGTGCGGTGTTTGTACACTATGAGCTGAAGTACACATACTTAAACACTTAAGGAGGACACTTAGTCCTTTAAGGAGGCACCCAAGCGAAGCAAAGGTATGCTGTCAGTATAAAATAAAAAATTACAATAAATATGTTAGGACATTAACACAGCACCATCTAGTTCCATGATAAGCTACGAGGCTTGTGTTATGGATACCAGATAGTTGATAGATATTGGCTACAAACTGAGCCAAACGTGTTGTCGTTAAAATTTTCACTTAAACTATCGTACTCATTTAAATTATACACAGTAAACCTCTTTAGTCATAATCTCGTAATATATTTTACTCACACGCACAGTGGAAGAGCAAATCTTGTTCCAATAAATTCGTCATGTGTAGCGAATGCATTAGCATGCAAATGAGTACAATGTAATACGTCGCGTAATAGTATACAATTTGCACATAGAGTGCTGTCGGAACGCACGATGAAAAGTTTTGAAACTTATAGAAATGTCGTAGTCATTGATCCATTCTTGGCTTTACGATATCGTTTTGAATCAGCCCTTAATAACTAGTTATATTCTATGCTAGTTATCGATACTGCTTATCTATTTTTAACCCCCGACGTAAGAAGAGGGGTGTTATAAATTTGACATCGATGTCTGTCTATCTGTGTGTGTATGTCTGTCTATGGCATCATAGCTCTCAAAAGGATGGACCGATTTCGATGCGGTTTTTTTTATTAGAAAACCAGTTTCCTTGCGGTGGTTCTTAGCTATGTTTGGTTACTATCGTTCCAGCAGTGTAAGTATAAGTACCAGCTATTTTCCAAAATCAGTAAGGCATTTTGGCGTATGATTACTCGATCAAGTGCATCACTTGTGCCAGTGTAATCGTTAAATGACAATTAATTTGCGTAGTGGGTTTTTAAAATTTTTAATTTATTATATTCTACTTATCTACGCTACTTATATATTTATTTATATTATTTGACGCCGCTGCATTTTTATTTTATGTGACTTATTTATATTATCTATAATCGTGATTTACATTTACCAGGTAGTTAGAAAGTTTATTAAACAAAAGCTGTATTAAATTCAATTCTTTGTGATTTTCGTAAATCCGATCTACAACGTCGTCCCTAAATTATATTACTGATAAATATGAGCTACTGTGAAGAATAATTCAGTATTGAAAGAGATTTTATTCAATTAACTTAATACAGTTATTCCATCGTTATCAGTCTATGAGGAAACTACAACAACTGGAAAATCAATTCTGCTGAGAAAAGCAATCTAAAACTTAATATTTGCTATTTTAAATGTAAGATCGGATCTTTATCATCATGCCTTATCATTACTTTTATCGTTATTAGTTTTATATAAATAATAATGTCCTTTTTCAAGTAAGGATTCATTAGACTTAGAGTATACCGTTATATTAACATTCATCGTCTTAATGGGGCACCATGGGGTTAAATTAGCAGTTTATTTTGACGGTTCAACAGCATCCTTACTTAGACCGACCCCCTACCGAGCCATAAAGTCAACCCCCGATTAAACAATAACCCCCCCAACCTAAACCCATAACTTCTTATTGGCAATGTTAATAACAGCTGTGTCAAACTTAAAATCATTTACTAAAAGAAAATATTAGAAAAATCAACAAATAAAAGATAATAAAACAAATCTAGTATAAATTACACAAAGTAAATTCATTTTGTGATAATATATGAAATTTCAAGGTATTAAGGGGTCTATTATAGAATGATATTAGCATAAATGTGTGGCTGCAAATTTTGGCCAAAAGGCTCCTCATTATTCTACGTAGCGATATGACACGCGAACGCGTTATTACTATTGCTTTGAATAGAGGCAAGTACTTGAGCGAGTGTATTACTTAATTTTTCAAAAATGTATGTATGAAGTTTGATGCTGTAATAAAAAAAATGTTTGATTTATTTTAATGGTAATTAAAAATCGATAGCAATGAAATTAAATGACATTGCTTAGTTTTCCTATATAATTAAAATCCCAGACAAATTTTATTTATTAAGTTACTAACGACTAACCCCCGCTTTGCTCGGGTTCGTCCCTATATTGGTTGCCCATACAAATTTTCATCTTCATTTTCGACCCCTTAAGGGATGCTTTCCGGGATAAAAAGTATTCTATGTCCTTTCCAGGGTCTCAAACTATCTTAATACCAAATTTCATCTAAATTGGTCCAGTAGATCTAGAGATTACCCTCTACAACTCACAATAAATAAATAAAATAAATAAATGTTGGGACATTAACACACAGCGCCATCTAGTTCCATGGTAAGCTACGAGGCTTGTGTTATGGATACCAGATAGTTGATACACTACACATATATAACTTTAAATACATACATATTATAAATACAAACACCCATGACGGGAGTACAAACATTCGTGCTCATCACACAAATGAATGCCCCCAGCGGGACTCGAACCCGCGACCGCTGGAACAGCTAGTAGGGTAACTTCCAACTGAGCCAAACGTGTCGTCATCGTCACAATCTTTACCTCTTTATAATATTAGTATATATATCAGGCTACTATTATAAATTATGTATTTTAAACCAATAGAATTAGCATTTTAAGTCAATAAATCTGTGTTAAAACTTTATCGGTAAATTGGTCATCTGGACAAATAAGCAAAACGAAGTCTTTAGTCGACATATAGCTCTTTAGATTGCACTTACACAAATATGGCTTGAAACGATTTTTACTAGCATCATAAATAAATAAAGTGTAAACGCAGCACGATTTACACCAGGAACAACTTAATATAATTCAGGAGATCATGTGTCACAGAAAATATTACTGTATATATTATCGCCTTTATTGCTACATTATTAGCGATTTGTTTGAAGACATCGATGAATTTCTTTTTTATATTAAAAATCAATTATCAGTCGTTTTTATACTTTGTATTTATTTCATTCAATGTTTTGGGATACTGTTCGTGAATAAATATCTATAAAACGTGCACTGACTTCAAAATCACTTAAAGTACGTTATAAAATTGTAACTAAGCCGAAATTGTAGTACATTAAATATTTTTTGGAAAATCTTATTGAAATAAACATTATTATCGATACAGAGAAACATCACATCACAGAAAAACCACTGGAGGGATTTTGATGAAATTTCGTATGGTGATAGCTGATTATCCGGGTCAACATATAGTATACTTTTTATTCTGAAAAACTGTCTCATTTCTGAGAAAAATACAAAAACTGCAATGTAAGAGTATACTTATATATCTTTATATATATAATTCTTCTGTGAGTGTGTATGTCACTGAACTTCTCTCAAACGACTGGACCGATTTTGATGAAATTTTTTGTGTGTGTTCAAGGGGATCTGGGAATGGTTTAGATTCACAATTTATTTAATAGAAAATAATATATTAAAAAAAGTTTGAAATTTTCAAATTAAAGACGTGGAGACAGGACAACGTCTGTCGGGTCCGCTAGTAAAACCTAACAATTTGGTTTTTGGTCATCTGAACGCGGGCGGAACCGCAGGCAATGCTAGTTAAATGAATAAATCTTAGAAATGATAATATAAATTATTCATTCCATTTCTTTTTGAATAAGAAAAAGTTCTTTTTCTATACTTTAAAAATGACTTTATTACTTTATCTGAAACTAGCGGCTCACCCTCGCTTCGCTCGGGTTCGTCGCTAGGTACGTTTTAAATAGATATAAAAAGAAAAAATCTTTCTTTCTCACATTTTAATTATATGTTTTAATACTTACCTATTCCGGACTAAGAGAAATCCAAAAATTAAAATATCATAAAAATTGGAACGCGGTCGAACGGGATAAAAAGTATCCTATGTCCTTCTCCTGGCTCTAAACTACCTCCCTGCCAATTTTCAGCTAAATCGGTTCAGCCGTTCTTGAGTTATAAGCGAAGTAACTAACACGACTTTCTTTTATATATATAGATACCAAATTACGTCGCTTATACGCTGTTTTTTTAAGGCAGAGGTTTCGTAAAGCAAACAGTGTGGTCTTATTGAATTCCATTGAAAGAAACTGCGACATTTTATGAAATCTCTTGTAATATGCATTATTCAAAGTAAAATCTATAGCTATACATATAATAAAATTCTAACTAAGTCGAATCTGTACATTAAATATTTTTTGGAAAATCTTATTAAAATAGATATTATTATCGATACGGAAGCCGAATCTATAGTTTTAAGAGTTTTTATTTGTCTGTCTGTCCGTCTGTCTGTCCGTCTGTCTGTCTGTCTGTCTGTCTGTCGCAAAAACCACTGGAGGAATTTTGATGACATTTGGTATGGTGATAGCTGGTTAGCCGGGTCAACATATAGGATACTTTTTACCACGGGAAAATATCTTATTTCTGAGGAAAAATACAAAACTCATTGTAAGAGTATACTAATATATAAAACCTAAGTATCTGGTTTTTGGTCATCTGAACGCGTGCGGAGCCACGGGCAATGCTAGTTTAATAAATAAAATTAAAGTGTCTGTCTGTGATTTCAAAATTGCTACTCTATATAAAATATACTTCAATTGTCAGAAAAAATACAATAAAACTATATCTAAACATACTTAAATATACGTTTTTATTCAGTCATTTTTAACGAGCTACCGATGAGTACAGGGCTCCCTTCAATACGAGAGGGATCAGACCATAGTCCACCACGTTGGCCAAGTGCGGGTTGGCGGATTTCACATATCGTCCCAACACTTGCTAGGTTTTCTCAGATATGAAAGTTTCCTCGCGAGTGGTAGGTAATCATGTTGGAAATGATTCGCTCATGAAAATATCAAAGGTGCGAGACCCAAGATTTGAACCGGGAACCGGTGGTTTCCCAAGCGAGCGCATGGTTCAATGGTAGCCCTAATAATTATTATATAGGTACATACATACATACATATAAATATAATCTTAATCTATAATGTGGTAAGAGTGCATATTTTTAATGCATGACATTTCTTCCAGTGGGAAAAACACCATCTGCTCCAATACATTTATTAATCACGAATGAAATTTCAAATGAATGCGCGTTTCGTGTCGCAAGTTTATAAATATGTAAGGAACTTTTGTAGACATCCAAATAAAACTCTACAGTGTTTTATTTTACAAAATAATAATATAATTTGATTAAAATCTTAAAATGATGATTAAAAATTTAATAAAATTCATATAAGTATACATAAGATACAAAAAAGTTAGTCTGTCACTTTACTTTTTTTAAATCTTTTATTTAACTTGCAATGTTTGTTAGTTGGTATGTTTGTTTGGGTCAAATCTTGAAAGCTGAATTGGAACCACTTTCTCTTATCCTATACCTATAGAGTTGATCATTAGCATCCGGCAATCCAGCCTGGTGCGAAGCCAAGAAACATCATAGGAGGTGGCCAACTTTGGTGGGTGTTGTGCCATGTGATTGCTCCAGGTACTTCTCTGATAGCAGAGTAGACTGTGAGAATAACCTCTTGGTGTTGTGGTCTGCTTAGGTAGATCTACCGTCGGGGCGTCTTGGTTGAGTGCGGAAGCGATCCTGCGACCCCCATTAAGACAAAGAAGGTTCTGTTGGGTTTTAGAGGATAGTACCTAGAGATAGACCTTCTCTAACCAGTGAATCCCACATAACCACGTGTATGTATGCAGGTGATATGCGTAAATGCATTTCCCAATATCAAAACAAAGAAACATAATATTATGCACTCGGAGGCATATGTACATGCAGAAATATTCGTTCAAAACTTTGAATTCTTTTTTGGAGAAATTTAGCATTTTCCACGTCTCTAAAATTAAACTAATACGTTTATTATATTTTAGTTTTTCCCTGTGTCTCTATTCGTGTGGATTTTTTATCAATCGGTGAGCCGTTAGACGATAGCTTTAAACTTTTTTATTTAAAATATTCTTTTACACACGGAAAATACTTTTAGTCAAAAATTCTCGTATTCACCGTTTGAGTTATTTTATGTCCAAAAATGTATATATCTAAAACGTACCTCTATCGTGTTACGCTAGTGGTCGCAAGATCGATTCTCGCAAATTCAAACAATACAATATGGGTTAGAAAATAATTCTCCTAACCTGAATATGTAGAATGAATACATATTAAATAATATGTTTTTACTGTGAACATTTATTATTAACAGCTACTATACCTCTTGGTAAGGAGGCAGTGGTAGCCCAGTGGTAGCGCGCTCGCTTGGGAAACCGAGTGAAGCGGACTCAAATCCCGGTTCTCGCACCTCTGATATTTTCATGTGCGAATCATTTCTAACATGATTACCATTTGTTTTACAGCGAAGGAAAACATCATGAGGAAACCTGCATGTCTGAAAAAACCTAGCAAGTTTTCAAAAGACGTGTGAAGTCCGCGAAACCGCACTTGGCCAGCGTGGTGGACTATGGCCTGACCCCCCTCGTATTGAAGGGAGGCCCGCGCCCAGCAGTGGGACGTTATAAATGCCTGAATACATACACTTGACTAGGTATCAGTTTGAACCCGAACTGTATCTTTATTCTACTCACTAGATTAATATAAAATTAAGCTATTGTATTTATTTTAGAATTGCCTTTACAATAAATAAATATATAAAACTAAAAGAAAACACTTTTTTTACAATAAAGTTCCACTGTCTTCCGACTTCATTGTCGGATCAGGTCGCTATTATAAAATTATTGTGCTGTCCAGATTTTTCATTTACAAAGTTTCAAATCAATACGACTGTTAGAAGTACTTTGATATCGACTCCCAAGATTTGATAACGTATTTGATACATAAAATGGCAAAATAGTAAGGTATCATTATTTCGAAATAACATTTCTCGGAAGGAATGAAACCAGAAATAATTTTCTAAGTTTGTTGGTATACATTTACGCAATCTTTCAGCGAGTTCAGTGGCTACAGCGATGTAAGCATGACTAGAATTTCGGAATATACCTAGCCCCGAATATTTATTATTACCTTAGCACTTAAGAAGAAATAAATTGAATTTGGGTCGAAGTGTTTAGTATATTTTATTAATCATTCTCCTTTTTATGGTAGATAAAAAGTAATGACTTTACATTAAAAAAATAAGAACATTATCATATGTGTGTTTGTTAGTTTTCTTTCTTTTATCAAAACTAGAATCGAATTAATTGTATTTTTTTACGTAGGCATAGATAACTTATGATTCACATATCGATATAGCTACCATTCTTTTTAGTATATATATATATATATAATCATGAACGAATTGTGGCTAATTCGTTCATGTATATAATATAAGATTATCAGATATTTTCGAAGTCGGTGCCAGCCGATGCAAAGCAAATCTAATATAGGTATTTCGATACGTAAAATAAATCACAAATTGATGTATAATTTTAACTATAATTAGAGTCCATCATTAGCGTCCGGTCAATCATATTTACCTATTAGATATTCATATCTTAAAATATTGTTGGCTGGCACCGACTTCGAAAATATCTGATTAGGTATTTATTCTAAATGAAAACCCTCGTTTAGTTATTTTTTGCATTTTAGTGCCTGGAAGTCGTTTTTTTTTTTAAGTTTTTATAATTTTTTGTGTAAACATAATAAGCAGGTAATTTCTAGACGAAAGTTTTTTTAATAATATATTTGATTAAGCAATTTATTTAAAAAAATAATTTATTGTTGATTTTTTTAAAAACCGCTCGACCGATTTCGATAAAAAATGGGGCCACCAAGGAAGTATACCCTTCGAAACAAAAAGTCGGTAATCGGTGAACATATCGGTACATAAAAAAAATGCCGACGACTGTTCCTGTTTTCCGACGATTAAAAAACCGTTTAAACTGTCAAACTAAACCTAGTTTTTCTACCCGGTAATCGAATCTCGATCTTATTTGGATAGTCTAGTTTGTCAATACCAGTAAATTAAAATTTTAATTAATTTCTTAAATCGATAGCAACTTTTGAAAAAAGTTTTTCCAGTTTTCATCTGAAAAATACTGAATTTCGAAATTAATAGTTCCCAACGAAGCTACGAAGTGCTATCACAAAATTTTATTTACAACTTTGGATTTGGTGTATTTTAGTTTATTGAAATTCATTTTTAGCAAACCTGTTTATTTCTTTAACCTTTTTTTTATAAAAGAAAATTACAATACAATCTTTTGTTGCAACATGTCTATCTTATGGACCAAAACTGGTAGTTTAGTGGGTAACATGGACGGTTGCAGATCCAGAGACCTTAGGTTCTAGTTCCAGGTTGTGCCTAGTTTACCTATTGAATTTTTCTGTTTAGAAATTCTCAGTAACGGTCCAGGAGTTGGGATATACCTTAACATTGTGGTTCAGAGAGCATATAATGCCGTATGTCTTGTGTCTGAACTCTCACCGGTCGTGTCAAATTATTGTATCTACATGCACATAGTTAGTCTAGATGTGATTTGTCGCTTCAGGAGGTTCAGGAGGAGAAAGAATATGACCAAAAACGTTACATTTTAAGCATAATTTAAATTTTCATATTTGACGACACGTTTGGCTCAGTTGGTAGTGACCTTACTTGCTGTGCCAGCGGTCGCGGGTTCGAGTTCCGCTGGGGACATTCGTTTGTGCGATGAGCACGAATGTTTGTTCTCCAGTCATGGGTGTTTATATTTTTAATATGTATGTATTTAAAGTTATATATGTGTAGTGTATCAACTATCCGGTATCAATAACACAAGCCTCGTAGCTTACCATGGAACTAGATGGCGTTGTGTGTTAATGTCCCAACATTTATTATTATTAATATTTCATTAGTGGTTAAGCAAGAAAGTAGAAGTAGTATACTAAATTATTTTAAAATATTATATTTTACAATGAACATTCAATTCATATTCTAACAGCACTAACTGACGCACTTCATACAGATTAGCGAATAGATTTATAAGCATAGTTTGACATATGAATGTGCAGATGAACATCGTAATTTATTGTATTGTTAATCTGATTGATGCATATTGCTTCCAAGGATTGATACGTACTTTGTTTGAAAACGTACATAAATTATATTTATTTTTGAATCTATACTATCATCAATAATTTTGACTGAGCGTTTTGACAATTCTCTCTGAAGCTTTTAGCTATCGATTCTAAAGTAATATATAAAACAATAAATGATCTATGATCGAATATTTTAGTCTAACTTTTTATACACTTAGTAAAACTTATAGTATTATATGATCTGTGGTAAAACTAACATTCAATCGTTTCAAGCAATTTAAGCCAAATATGAAGAGACTTTTTTAGAATCACACCACTATTATAAATGCTATACGCGAAGTTTGTACGTGTATGTATGTTTGTTGCTTCTTCAGGCTGAAATTTAGTACACAATAAACTATACAGGGTAATTTTTATTTTACTGAAAACCTTTTGGGTATATACTATTTACATCATAACAACAACATCTGTAACAAGAAAAAAATATATTTCTTAAATTTTTATTTTCATAAAAAAATAAAAATATTTTCATTGCCCTTTCTAAACGGTAAAGTTCTAGCATCTGGCCAAGTTTAAATGAGTAAGGGCCACTTCCTACACCCCTCCCCCTCCACCCCTCCCGCTCCACCGGTCACGTGCTTTCTTTTGCTAATTGCTGGACTATTACCGTTTAAAAGGAGCAATAAAAATACTTTTATTTTTGTAAAATTTAAGAAAAAATATATTTTTTTCTTACACATGTTGTTGTTATGATGTAAACAGTATATTACCAAAAGGATTTTAATAAATTAAAAATGACCCTGTATATATATATACATACCTTTTAATTACTATACATTCAACTGCCTCGGTGGTGTAGTGGCTAGCATGTACGGCTGCACACCCGGAGGTCCTGGGTTCGAGTCCCGGGTCGGGCCAAGTTTAGTTATTGAGTCTTCCTGTATAGTAAGTCTCAGTAACAGCCTGGAGTTGGGAAGTTGGCGGTGTTTCACCCCCGTGCCTCGGAGAGCACGTAAAGCCGTCGGTCCTGCGCCTTAACTCTCACCGGTCGTGTCGAGTGGTCGTCCCACCGGAGTATGAGAGTGATAGGAATAGAGAGTGCACTTGTGTCTGCGCGTACACTTGAGCACTATAATATCTCCTGCGCAGTTGGCTAATCTCATTGAGATTGGCCGCCGTGGCCGGAATCGGCTAGGAGGACATCATCATCATCATCATCATCACATACCTATATTTTTGAACATTAGGAACTACATTTACGCAAACTACCCGCATACATACAGGTGGTATATTTCGAACTCACCGGCAAGAAAAGCCAGTATTACCGACTAAAACGCAATAGAACCTCCACCATACTAATGGAGCGTCATAAAGCCGCTTACGCTCTCAATCACGACACGATGTGGTCTGATAGAGACCAGAACAACCAGGGCGTGGTTTCCATGGTGCATTCTGCTATCAAAGAAGTACCAGGAGCTGTGCCAGCGGTCGTGGGTTCGAATCATGCTGGTTGCATTTATTTGTGTGATGAGTTCGAATGTTTGAACTCCAGTCATGGGTGTTTATATTTATAATATGAATATACATTTAAAGTTATATATATGTGTATTGTATCAACAATTTGGTATCCATAACATAGGCCTCGTAGTCCTGTCCTTACCGTGGAACTAGATGGTGCTGTGTGTTAATGTCCCAATATGTTTAAAAAAAAAATTACTGAGTTCATAGTCATAAAAAGAAGCACAGGTAATTATAGTAGCGTAATAACAATGTACATATTTCTTACAACTAAAATTTTAAAAATGTTTCGAAAGACTAAGAATATCTTTCTGTATAAAAACTTTAACTTCACAAAGTATTTCCGGCTAAAGACACTGAGGTGTCGCAATCTCGACGAAGATCTTGATATCTTTTTACTTTTGCTGAGTCGAAAGTAGGAAATCGCTGACTAAAAGTATACAGTTTTCTTTGGGTTTTCAATTTGTTTCGTCTGTTTTTTTATTTACGTCTCACATATTCTTAAATACAGGAAAACACAAGAAAATTAATACTGATATATAAAACTTTAATCAACTTCACAAAAAAGCCATATAACCTAGTAATGCAAGGTACGTTACAAATGTAGCATTGGTAGCCCATTGGTATCGCGCTCACATGAAACACCAAGTGATGCGAGTCCAAACCCGAGTTTCAGACTTCAGAGATTTTTTAAGAGAATCATTTTTTACGTGGTTATTACTTGCTGATTCGATGGAGCCATACATCTGAGGAAAGAATGTAAGTTTTATACATCTAAATCCACTAAACCGCATTTGGTCAATGTAGTAAAATATGATCTAATACCATTAAATTGAGTAGAATCCGAAGCCCAGCAGTGGACTAAAGGACGAAACGGCTGAATTATTACCAATATTTTTAATCTATATTTTCGACATATTATATAATGTGTATTTACAACATTTTAGTGAATTCCTTTTTTTATAAAAAACCTTAAAAATCCATGTCTATCTAATTTAAGGTATATATAAGTTGCTCAATTAATATATTACATATAAAATCTATGATGTCATATTTCACTTAATGTTTCCATATATATATTTGACGACAGAATTTTAGTAAAATATTCAAATATACCAGCAAATTATAGGACGACGATGTAAACAATGCTTAATTTTGAAGTTCATGCGTAATTTACTGCCAAGTTAGTTACATAATTGTCATTTATGGCCAGAATATACTTGATTAAATGTCTGGAATAACTTACTTACATTTAGGTATCGTATTGGAGTATACATATAATAAAATTCTAAGTCGAATCATTAAATACTTTTTTTTAAATCTTATTGAAATAGTCATTATTATCAAAACAGAGGCTAAATCTATAGTATTCAGAATTTTTGTCTGTGTGTCTGTCTGTCTGTGACCGCATCACGTGAAAACCACAGAAGGGATTTTGATAAAATTTGGTATGATGATAGCTGGTTATCCGATTTAACATATACGGGTACTTTTTACTGTAAAAAATATCTCATCTCTGAGAAATAAGCATAGACTATATATTAAAACGTAACTAGGGACGAATCCTAGCGGAGCGAAGGTGTGAGACCCCGACGGCGAGTGCCTGTTAAGGCCCGTCCCAATGTCAGGGGCTGAGTTGTTCGACCACCCCTGACGGCCTCCTCAGCCAGAACACTGGACGGTCAAAATATAACCTTCATTTAATATGATTATTATATGTCGGGAATCTCAAGTCACATATCGTCAGTATAGATTTTACTGTAAGCAAAATCTAACCCACCAAACTAATTTTAGCGTTAGCTTATGCGTAAAAAAGTTTGAAAGAAAATCGTACGGCCGGTGTAAATAAATATATGTTGGGACATTAGCACACAGCACCATCTAGTTCCATGGTAAGCTACGAGGCTTGTGTTACGGATACCAGATAGTTGATACACTACACATAATATATAACTTTAAAATACATACGTATAAACATCCATGGCTGGTGTACAAACATTTACGCTCATCACACAAATGAATGCCCCAAGCGGGACCTGAACCCGCGATCTCTGGCACAGCAAGTAGGGTCACTACAAACTGAGCTCAGTAGATCCAGAGATTACCCCCTACAACCTCACAAACTCACAAATTTTTACCTCTTTATAATATTGGTATAGATTAGTAGAAAGTAGATAAATTACCCATTATTTAAGCTACGGTATTGTTATTTTGATATACCAACTTTACTAAAACTCCTATTTTCTCAAAAGTAAGTTTTTGTAGTTGGATCTATTTTGCATAACTACGTCCAATTTTGTTGTATTATAGCTTCAACGAACGATAAATTGCGTATTGTGGCAGAAGTCACCGGTTCGATTCCTGCACGTAGCATATTACATTATTTATATCCGGTCTGATTTCGCTATAGGCTTAGGGAAATATATCAGTATAGTAAAAAGAGAATTTATTTGATGAAGATAGCACGTAGGTAAGCAATTTATCAGAGCACGCCTGTCATCACAACCCGCATAGCTCGTGAATTAACTCGGCTTGTAATTAATGGTGCATTTTATGTACATAAGTATGTTTTCATGGTATATAGATAAGGGATGTTCCCTTGAGTTATGGGGAATATTTTTCTTAAGCTATAGTTATTGTTCTTCTATGTCGACTACTTTCTTTTTTACAGAACGAAAGCTACAGTAAAAATATTAAAATTCTTAGACAAATATGCCGAACGGTCCTTTAGTATATTATAAAATTAATAATTAAAGTTAAACATAACAAAATATTACAAACGTAGAAAGGTTTTAACCCCTATGATTTTTTTTTCTATTTACCAAGGAAGTTAATCACTAGATTTCGTTTGCTTACTCTTATACATAATATTTATGTAGGTACACATATTAAATACCAGCGACTCACCCTCGGATCTTACCTAGTTACGTTTTAATGTTAAGTATAGATTTCTCAAAGATGAGATATTTTCCCACAGTAGGAAGAATCCTATTTATTGGACCCGGATAACCAGCTATCATTATACCAACAAAATCAAGTGGTTTTCTCGTGATGCGGTCCCAGACAGACAAAATTTCTAAAAACTATAGATTCGGCCTCTGTATCGATAATAATGATAATTTCGATAATATTTTGCATAAAATATTTAATGTATAGATTCGACTCAGAATTTTATTATATGTATAGATTTTATTACATACCCGAAAAGATAAAATAATAAACTTAAACGAAAAAAATATTGATTTCTATTCCTGGAAGTCCTACAACGTAAGCTAATTTTATCACAGAGATTTCTCTTGATCTACTTAGTGCCGAAATTTCACAACGGCTCTTTTATTTCTAAAACATAGAATTTGTCTCATGAATTGATAGTTCATTATAAAAAAGTTATTGTAAACTGCACAAGATTTAGTTTGGAACAAAACAAAACAAGATATTTTTGGCAATTTTAAGTATTTCCACGCTTTCCATTCGAAATATTACAAAAAAATTCGGTTAAGTGTAGTTAATCTCTGGTGTTGCCAAAGTATTCGTCGGGTTCAAAAGCGTGTGTTTCATTTAAACCGCAATAAGCGGTTAAATCTGCTCTTTCAATGCTTCCTCTTCCATTATCTATGTCCAAACTGTACTATTACGATTTAGCTAACATTTAAGCCTTAGAACGAATAATTCCGGTCTTTTTGGACTATTCAAATATACTGTTGACTGAAAATTGGCCTGACATTATTACAATTTTTATTTATAATTAAAAAGCTTTTTCTATTCTACTTCGATTTTTCAAAATGTTGCACCATTAATTTAAATTGTATACTATAACACCTATTAACAAATTTGTTTAAAATCCTATATTATAGGTATAACAGTTTCTTAGTTTACGCGAATATTTGATATTTTAAATATAATGGTCACTCCCGTGATCATGATTGCTGTAAAGCATTCGAAACGTCAGGAAGCAAAAATCAAAATAGATCCGCGAAAAAATCCGAAACGATAATTTTATTTCAAATCCTGTATATTGTTACGTTCTACGAGTTCTTAGTCAAAAAATTTAAGTAAGTTTTTGATACTATAGATGTTTTGTTGCTTTTGGTTCACGAGATTCATTTATGGTAGTTTGCAAACATACGCAGTACACGAACAGTTTTGGCTTAAATCAGTCTCTGAGCACTGTTTTCCACGAGTAGATTCACTAAGACTAACAATACACTCCACTCTTAGTTGAATTTCAACTGAACTCTCAACACAGTGCCGCCCTTAAAGTAAAAACATTCTAATATTCGTAATACCGAATATTTCCTAATAATTTCAATTTCTTTTTAGAAATTTTTTTGTCATTAATTGGCACATGTTGGCAATTTTTTAGGATCTACGAAGCATGTTGCAAATGTGCCATTTTAAATTACTATTTTTTAACCCCCGACGCAAAAAGAGGGGTGTTGTAAGTTTGATTTCGATGTCTGTCTGTCTGTGTGTATGTGTATGACTGTTTGTGCCATCGTATCTCTCAAACGGATGGACCGATTTCGATGCGGTTTTTTTTATTTGAAAGCCAGTTTCCTTGCAGTGGTTCTTAGCTATGTTTGTTTAATATCGGTCCAGCAGTGTAAAAGTATCAGCTCTTTTCCAAAATTGTGTAAGGCGTTTTGGCGCATGATTACTCGATTAAGTGCTTCACTTGTGCCAGTGTAATCGGTAAATGACAATTAATTTGCGTAGGGTTTTTTTTTAATTTTTAATTTATAATTATTATGTAAAGACGATATACACTCTCCTTTACGCGACAATATTAAATTTTATGTTTCTATGTTATATGTTTTCGTGTGATATAACAAATTTTACTAAAAGGCGCGCTAATTATTATTTTTTTTATAATATTGAATCATGGCATAGCTTTAAACAATTTTCAAACGATATTTTTGTAATAATATCAAAAAGCCGAATCGTTGTAAATAAAACAGAGGACGTTCGAGCATTTTAGATGAATTTGAAATTCTCAAGAAACAAAAGCACCAAGTTTAAAAATTGAACACGAGGACGATTTATGCTATCTCAGTTTAAAATTTAACACACAACCGTATAAATAACTAATAAATTGCTTAGAAATGTTTTATGTATTTTTTAACTGTAAATGTATAGCCCAATCAAATAAATATATTTTTTTTATAAATATGTTGGGACATTAACACACAGTACCATCTAGTTCCATGATAAGCTACGAGGTTTGTGTTATGAATACCAGATAGTTTATAAACTACACATATATAACATATTGTAAATATAAACACCCATAACTGGAGCGCAAGCATTCGTCATCACACAAATGAATGCCCCCAACGGGACTCGAACCCGCGACCGCTGCAAGTAGGGTCACTACAAACAGAGCCAAACATGTTGTCAAAAGGTTTTGACCTCATGATAATTGAAGATAATATTTGTATTTAGCCCTTTGTAATTTACAAACTGCCCCACTTCTAAGGGCTTCCCTTCAATAATAGGGAAATATGCCCATAGTCCACCACTCTAGCCAAGTTCGTGTTAGCAGACTTCACCATAAGACTACTAATTAAAACTAACCTAAAAGTTTGTAAATAATTTTGTTTTGGCAGTTTTTATGTATGCTCATATAATTTCATGTTCACGTCAGATTTTTTTTGTTGGAATTTGTTTCCTTAGAGCAAAATGAAATTTAAAGCCATTAGAAAATTGTAGAGCATAAAATTCTATACAAAAGTCTTAGGTAGTATTTTATACGATCAACCGTTCTTGAGACAGAGAAGAATGGGAAACGTTTTGCCTCATTTTTAACCTTATTTGAGTGAAGTGTGTTTTAATACACTTAGTTTTCACTTTAGTGAAAAAAGTCTTTTAGGGGTTGTCATAAATATCTATATATTATGTATATATATATTAATATTTTACTGTAGACTTTGTTTTTTTTCTGTGTTTTGCACTGATTAGTTTTGAATTATAATATACTATATAGAGTGTTTGTGGTATATACTATTTTGCTTTATCTACACATATAATAAAATTCTAACTAAGCCGAATCTGTACATTACATTTGGAAAATCTAATTGAAATAGACATTATTATCGATACAGAGTCCGAATCTATTGTTTTTAGAATTTTTGTCTGTCTGTCTGTCTGTTACCGCATCACGAGAAAACTACTGGATTGATTTTGATGAAATTTAGTATAATAATAGCTGGTTATCCGGATCAACATAAAGAATACTTTTTACCACGGGAAAATATCTCATTTCTGAGAAAAAATACAAAAACTGCAATGTAAGATTATACTAATATGTAAAACCTAAGAATTTGGTTTTTGGTCATCTGAACGCGGGCGGAGCCGCGGGCAATGTCGGCTAGTCGGGTATAAATACCCTAGCTACTCATTTCGATGATAAGCTCGGCACTTTACCCATAAGTGCTCTGAATCGTTCGAGATACTTATCAGGTAATCTCTGTATCGTTATTACAATATTTTTGTTATTATAATAGTTGCTTTATTATTTTTATATGTTAAAGTATATAGTGTTATTTTGGAAATACTTTCAATATTTTCAATAATTTGTTTATTATTTCTTATTAATAATTAAATAATGTATTTTCATTATAATAAAATGTATATTTTAAAAATGGACGCGTTTTTTCTAACGATCTTCCATAAATATACCTACAAAACTTAAATTTAACATTTTGTAAAATTATTGATCAAGTGCACGTATATAGTTATAATAATGTCTATTTTAATGAGATTTTCCAAAAAATATTTAATGTACAGATTCGGCTTAGTTACAATTTTATTATATGTATAGATAACACACAGACGTACAATTATAGTGCACTACGGTGGTTGTCAATTACATATTTAACTCAGAATTCATACTAGGTCATACCTTGCAGCTAACGCTTTCATAGAGATTTTCACGTTTAATTTAAAGAGATATGAAGTTCGTCTACCGTTTAGATGCGAGCTAGCGAGCATACTTGGCTTTAAGATTTCTGGAAAATTTCACAGCTCAGTACCTTTGGGAATTTTGATTTACGCTGTTTGGAATTTTGGAAAGCTTTTCACTTAATTTTTAGACATTAGGCCTGTTTTAAATAATAAATTAATCTTAATGTTTTTAATTATTAAATAATTTCAATTATTTACATAAAAAGCTCAGATGCCTATTTTGAAAGGTACAAAAGTTAATAAATTTTAAATAAATCTTGTGCAAAGCCGCCTAAACTGTATGGACATCCAAAGATACACAAACCTAACGCTCCGCTACGTCCAATTGTGAGTCAAATCGACACACCGACTTATAAATTGGCCCAACTAGTAGCGAAAGTACTCTCAACACTCAGAGGACAAACATCAGCGTTCACAAGGGACTCGTACCATTTTGTCAATGAGATAAAACACCTACAACTCATGGACAATGAAACTATGGTCAGTTTTGATGTACAGTCTCTATTCACCAGCCTACCAGTAGAGGACTGTGTCAAAATAGTATCAAGAAAGCTGCGGGATAATAGTATGCAAGAAGAATACACTGAACTTTTGAAACACTGCCTTACATCTGGCTATCTATTGTGGAATGATGAATTCTACAAGCAAGTGGATGGAGTGGCCATGGGTTCGCCGGTCTCTCCCGTTGTAGCTGACATCTTCATGGAGGCCTTCGAGGAGACCGCCCTAAACACATCACCTGTGACCCCTCGTTTCTACAAGCGGTATGTAGATGACACTTTCACAATATTACCATCTGATAAAATATCTGTATTCTTAGAACATCTTAACTCCATAAACCCTAAAATACAATTTACAATGGAATTGGAGTCTAATAATTCTTTAGCTTTCTTAGATGTATTAGTTATACGTAACCCAGATAACACCTTGAGTCATACTGTGTATCGAAAGAAGACCCATACTGATAGGTACTTGAATGGTGAATCTCACCACCACCCTTCACAGTTAGCTACCGTGGGAAAATCTTTGTTTCAGAGGGCACGCGGGATCTGTGACGAGCAACACCTGGCCGGAGAGCTGCAACATGTCAAGCAAGTTCTGCGAGACAACAAGCTGCAAGTGCCGCGCCTACGTCACAGGAACCGAGTGAAACCAGCCACAGTCGAGCGCGTCCCTGCAGTCCTACCTTACATGAGAGGCGTCACTGACAAGATTGGCTACATTCTAAAGCGAGCTTCAATTAAAACTTACTTCAAGCCGCCAAAGAAAATTAGTCAGTTTCTACCACCTGTCAAGTGCCACATCCCTCTACAAGATGCAGGAGTTTACAAGCTTGATTGTGATTGTGGGCTCTCTTACATTGGACAAACAAAGAGATCCATTAGAACCCGGGTCAAAGAACATATAGCTGATGTGAAGCACCGTCGCAATACAACATCTGCTGTCTGCAAACATAGTCAGGACCGCCCAAGCCATTATATTCGCTTCGATAGACCTCAAATCCTGGCGAAAGAAAACCGATATCGCCCTAGAATGATTCGAGAAGCCATAGAAATTAAAAAACATCCTAATTTCAATAGGGAAGATGGCTGGGTACTACCATCGTCATGGGATCCTGTTATTAATATAATAAAATCAAATAATAAATATAAACATAACAGACAGACAGATGTAGTAAGTTCATACTGTGTAGATCAAAATGACAGCTTATCAGATTAATATTTTTCATTTTTCATTTGTAAAAGTATATATTAATAGTGTTGCTTAGTAAGTTGTTTTTAAATAATAGCAAACTAAATTAAAATTATTATCCTTAATTAATTTTAACTTTTTAAATTACACATAGAACAATTATCTGGCTTAAATAATTAATACTATATTTTATATTTTTCTTTATGGTTATAAATATAATAATGACAACACTAAATATAGATTACTAATTAATATTTAAAATTGTAATAATTATAAAAATAATAGCAAAAATTAAATAAATAATTTTCCATATTCAATTATAGTTAAAATTATAAAAATGTTTAAATTTAAAAAATATTGTAATGTAATTAGTGCAATTTTCATTTTGTTAATTGTGGGTAGGCTGTCTGTAACAACTATACATTCAAGACATGTAACACCTCAGTCTCTCCCGTGACCATGGATGCTGTAAAGCATTCGAAACGTCGGGAAACAAAAATCCAAATAAATCCGCGACAAAATCCGAAAAGATAGTTTTATTTAAAATGTCAAATATTCGCGTAAATCTAAGAAAGTATTAAGTTAATAAATTTTCAAGATTTTTTATTAAAATAATATACATAATTCTATATAAGGCAGTGGTAGCCCAGTTTTAACGCGCTCGCTTGGGAAACCGAGTGAAGCGAGTTCAAATCTCGGGTCTCGCACCTCTAATATTTTCATGTGCGAATCATTTCCTACATGATTACCACTTGCCTTACGGTGAAGAAAAACATCGTGAGGAAACCTGTATGTCTGAGAGAATCTAGCAAGTTTTCGAAAGACATGTGAAGTCTGCCAACCCGCACTTGGCCAGCGTGGTGGACTATGGCCTGATCCCCCTCGTACTGAAGGGAGGCCCGTGCCCAGCAGTGGGACGTTAAAAAGGGCTGAATACATAATTCTTTAATATGTAAAATAATAGACACTACATAATATATACATAATATGTATCGTAATACTTAGTAAGTTTAAAAAAAATCCTACATATTAAATTTTAACCTTTGTCTCTCATCTTTGCGATTTTTATTGTGCTAACGTCATATTTAATAAGCTGCTTTTATTCACACTATGCAGTGTAGAAATATATTGCAGGGAAATGAGAGAACATACGAGTAAATAATTCTCTAAAAACGTATGTATGAAGTCCGCCAATCTGAATCTGAAAAGCGTTATAAAGTATAGTTAATATAATTAACATTTAGATATTGTCAAGGGCTTTATTATTATATAACTAGCAGCTCACCCTCGCTTTACTCGGATTCAACTCTCGAAAAACAAAAACAAATCTATACCACGGGAACCGTACATTTTTCCGGGATAAAAAGTAACTTATGTGTTATTCTGATGTATGAGCTATATTATTGTAAAGTTTCATTAAAATCCATTCAGTAGTTTTTGCGTGAAAGAGTAACAAACATCCATACATCTATACATCCAGACACCCATACATCGCATTTATCATAGTAGTATAGATTTTTACCACATGATATTTTATTTAATTAAGACTTTTTTAAATTTACTCTAATATTTGACAATTTAAATAAAACTATCTTTTCGATTTTTTTCGTGGGTTTATTTTCAGTTTTGGTTTCCGACATTTTGAATGCTTTACAGAATTCATAGTCACGGGAGACACTTGTGACTTATTATTACAAAAAATAATAACTGTTAGATATGTGTTTTATTTGTTGGTGTACATAAACAAAATCAGGGCAGGTCATATATCCATTATAATATTATAAACGTGAAAGTGTTTGTTTGTTTGTCCTTCTTTCACTTCGAAACAGAGTATCGGATTGGATTCGTGGAGATATTTGGAGGGCTGGAGAGTGACATAAGCTACTTTTTACCGCGGGAGATTATCGCATTCTCACGAGAAAACACGTTATAATATAACCCAAAAAAATATGTATGATCAGAATTACTTCAAACTTGGTACTAATACTCTTTAATATAATTAAATAAATACATGTTCAAGCATTTTTCAAAATTCTTCCCATAAGAGGGTACCATCTTTTTAGAGGTTTTTTTGTAGTTTTAGCGCGAGCGAAGCCGCGGGTTATGCTAGTAGTTCAATAAAAAGCACATTAAAATAAAAACATGAGAGAAGCCAGTATTGGTTCTAAGCTTACACATTTACTTCGGTATTACCACATAAGTTTTAGACGTACTTTAAATTAACTTAGGATAAAACTGCAATATATTTAGTCAATAGTGATATATAGACAATCTCATAAAGACGACACGATATCATCAGACATGGCGAGATAAGTCCGGACTCGATAGCTACGGCAAAGCCTTTTACATATCAAACGAGGGATAAGTTGAGATTTTGCACCTAATTCTCTTCAAGCCGAATTGAAAAAGGAAAATTCAGTGCTTTACGCGAAACGTTTTTAGGTTTTAAATTGATTCAGACTGAGATAGTCTCGGTTTTAGTTTTTATTTAAATTTTTTGTTTAAATGTGTTAATATTTATTATTTGTCATTGTTTTGTTGTGTAATCTTGTATTGTATAATTTAAGGTTAATTTTAATACAGGCATTAGGCAGTCTTATTAATTTATTGAAGAGCAATTTGAAGTTTTATCGTCTTTAAATATCTACAAACGTTTTTATGAAAACCTTTCTAACTTAATTAGTTCCGTTTTAATAAGAAATTATTGATTCCCCATACAAAGTTCCACCTTTTCACCCCCTTAAGGGATAAGTAAAAACTATCCTATGTCCTTTCCAGGGTCTCAAACTAACTCCATACCAAATTTCGTTTCAATCGGTTTAGCGGATTAAGCGTGAAAAGGTAACAGACAGACAGACAGAATTTCCTTCGTATTTATATATTAGCGTGGATTAGTTTTCATGTGTAAAATTCGAGGTAAAATTTTAACAGTGTAATTTTGTATTATAATAAAATTGTATTAATGTACGAAATATATTTAAAAAATCTACTACTGCTAAAGTTAATTATGCGTTAAATCCCTATTTTACTAAAACTAAAAGAATACCAGTTTAAAATCACGTTTAAAATTAGCCTTAGAGGTGATGTATTTCTTGAAATAGAATGGAATAAAATATTCAACATTTAAAAAAAAATTGTTGAATTAAACTTTTGTATCAAACTTAGTCTAAATTATTGTTGAATTTTTAAAAAACCGCTCGACCGATTTCGATAAAATTTATATGGGACCACCTGGGAAGTATACCCTTTCAAACACAATTTTCCAAATCGGTTCAGGCGTCTTCGACTAATCGGTGAACATACATAAAAAAAAGATTATGATGAATTGAGAACCTCCTCGTTTTTGGAAGTCGGTTCAAAATAATATAGACAGAGTGTCATAGAACTTAAACATGAAGCCAAATAATAACGTTTTATAACAGTATTCAAATAGTAATAGAATTATTACTGTGATAAATAAATAAATATAGCTAACGGATTTTATTATAATAAAAAAAATGTGCTACACCTATCTCTTTCAAGGGAAAGAGAACTAATGCTTAAAAAATACAAAAATAATTTGTAGATGCTATTTTTGTTATTCATTATTAGTTATTTCTTGTTATCAAAAATTGTAAATTAACGACTAATCATATAGTGAAAGTGTGTTTATTTGTTTGTTTGTTTGTCTTTCTTTAACGTCGAAACGGAGCAACGGATTGGCGTGATTTTTTGTGTGAAGATAGTTGGAGGGCTGGAGAGTGACATAGACATTTTTTATCGCGGGAGATCACTTAATTCCCGCGGGAAAACACGTTATAATACAATCAAAAAAAATATTTATTATCAAAATTACTTGAAACTTGGTATATATACTCTTTAATAAAATTAAATAAATACGAGTTTTAGCATTTTTCAAAATTCATCCTATAAGTAAAGTAGGGGATGAAAGTTTGTATGAAACTACCTTTTTAGATATCCTTTAGTTTTTTCTCTCTTTTAGCGGTCATTCTTAATCTAACGTGTTTTTTTCCATTCTACACGACACTGGCGAAGAAAATTGCGCCCAACTGGCACTCCTGGAAGCCACTAAACAAACAAAAGAATAAAGAAGATAATCCTTTAGTCTGAGTCGTCAATTTGGAGATAGTGTAGTGAGTTCGTGAGGAAGCTATCGATTTGGCAGTTCTGCTGAAAAGAGCTAGCGAAATGTACCTTTCCCGATTTAAAGTCAACAAAATTAATATTTACCATAGCATTTTTTCCTACACAATATTTTATAATATTAAATGAGCAATTCTTGTATATATGTATGTATGTATATATATAAATTTATTTCGTATATCTCAGATTCGGATATATCGATTTGGATCAAACTATGTATTTAGATAAGGTTTTGCTTTTTAATTTTATCTACATTGGGATATTTTCTGAAGAAAAAACCACAATTTTTATACTAGGTACTATTAATACACCGGATATTAAAATCTTTTGACAAATATATGTATTTACATTTTTGAAGTTATACTTCTTTTGGAAAAAAATATGAGAGTCAAATTTTTACGATGCGCGCGCACACCGACAATAGATTCATATTACAAACAGAGTTGTGACATACGGGACGAAATCTTTAGCTATTTTTGTTCTGTTACACCAAAGAAGCATAACTTCTTACGTGCGTATATAAGTACACACACACGTTTTTATTTCATTACACCACTATCTTTGAATAAATCATTTTTCTTATTAAATACGGAAGTATAGGTGGTTTTATAGCTATACTATAATTGACGTTCCTACTGAGAATGCTGATTTGCTTTCGTCGAGTACGAGATGAAGTCTGAATACAAATTTCATTTTAAAAATGCAATTTTCAACTCAATGTTACATTTCGTAATATAAATTTAATAAATTATTTCAGACTAAGTACTTATAATTTAAAAGTAAGAAACTGTATTTGTAAAGTTATAGATATTATTTTGTTCAGAGTAATAAAATAATTAGTTTTAATAAAATCAAGAAGTAAAACCCACTTTAAATTTCTTTAATCTTTTTATCTATAAATATAATAAAATTCTAACTGAGTCGAATTTCTACATTAAATATTTCTTGTGAAAATCTTATTGAAGTAAACATTATTATCAATACAGAGGCTGATCTACAGTTTTTAGAATTCTGTCTGTCTGTCTATCTGGGAACGCGTCACGAGAAAACCACTGGACCGATTATGATGTCTGATATGATGATAGCTGGTTATCCGGGTCAACGGATAAGATACTTTTTACAGCGGAAAACTTACTCTTCTCTGAGAAATCTATACTAAACGTTAAAAGTATTTTAACTAAAAAAAAATATAGTAATTCATAAGGCAATTTTAGTGTCCCACTGTCCACTAGGCACGGATGAGGCCATAATTGATAAGCTTTACATGTCCTTCAAAATCTAATTAAATCCTCTCAGCCCTGCAGGCTTACTAAGGATATTTTACTTCACCATAAGGCAAGTGAAAATCACGTAGAAAATTATTCACACATGAAAATATCAGAGGCGTGAATCTCCATTTTTGAATCTACTTTACTTGGTTTTCCAAGCCAACGCCTTACCACTGGGCTATATATTATAATCTTTTATTTTTCTTTGACGACACGTTTGGCTCAGTTTGTAGTGATCCTACTTGCTGTCGGTCGCGGATTAGAATCCCGCGGGGGGCATTCATTTGTGTAATGAGCACGAATGTTTGTACTCCAGTCATGGTTGCTTATATTTATAATATGTATGCATTTAAAGTTACATACGTGTAGGGTACCAACTATCTGGTATCCATAACACAAGCCTCGTAGCTTACCATGGAACTAGACGGTGCTGTGTGTTAATGTCCCAACATATTTATTTATTTTAGGTCGAACGGACAGAACATCTACTCTATTAATTCTTTGTTTACACCTAGTACTGAATGAATGCGTCGTAGCTGTCGATACCAAAGGTCACACTGTCTTTGACAACATAAACGTTTAGACATAAACGTTAAGGAAATTAAGCCTATCATGCTTCACTGCACTACAATCAATGTCAAAGCTCATCATACTTAAAGCTCAAAGCTTAGCCCTTAAAAAGCTTTTAAAGTTAACCCTAATAATTGTATACGAGACGAGACTGTAATCACAGTTTATTCAACTGTCATGCACTTGTGAGTTTTTTGCATAGAAATAAAGTGTCGGTCGGCGAAACACTGACTTCCTTTTTAATAAGCTTTTATTAGCTTAATTTATAATTATTTAAGTTTTCAAATTATGGAACTATTGAATTTTAGATTCTAAAGTCTGGATGAAAATATGATAATTTAATACCATAGAGCTGATTGTATATTTTTTTTAACGAAGCTAGGACATGTAATCATTCGAGTTACTTAAGGAATCCCGTATTTATTTACACATATAGTAGGTCAAAATCATACTTATGTATAAATATTTCTTATTATTATTATTTATAATTTTCTATATTATTTCTTGTACATCAAATGATTGTATATTACGTACTAGCGTACTAGAAAAACACATATATCCCACAGGAACAGGAACAGTGTTATTCTGTATATATATATATATATATGTTAGTTTATGTATGAGCTATATTACTGTAAAGATTCATCAAAATCGATTAAGTAGTTTTTGCGTGAAAGAGTAACAAACATACATCCATACATACATTCTTACAAACTTTCACGTTTATAATATTAGTAGGATGTATCTACAAAATAAGATCTTATTTCGCAGATTTTTTTTTTATTTTTAGTTCTCGACGTTTCCAATGCTTTACAGCAATCATGGTCACGGGAGAGACTAAGGTTTTAGACGTCTCGAAGGCGTTATATACTTGTTACAGATAGTGCCTACCCACAATTTTACAAAACTTTTTGTATATTTGATTTGTTAGATTTACGCCATTATTTCACATTTTACATAGATTCTGTTATGATTTACATGACTAGACGAGCTTTAGAAAAATAGTATATATTAATTCCTTCCCTTTTCTAAGTTGAATTAAAATAAAACATATTTAAAAACCAAACCCTCAGTAATAAACAAAGTATCGTATATCTTTATTTAGCATCAATAATTATTTTGCACTCTGCTAACGATAATATAGGCCGTTATGAAACACATTAATTTGCAATTAAACATAAAAATTCATCTTTGTTTATAATTAATTATACATGAAACCCAATGAAAGGTATTGAATTTGTGGCTTATTACGATTATCAAGTAGATTTGACATAAATACGTTTGTAGCGCAGTTTATTCCAATATGAACTAGTTATTCCATCGTCAGGCGCAAATTTACTTAAAATCAGCAATGGATAGTATTCGACAACTTTATTTGATTTGTGGCTCCATTAATTTCTATAGCGGTTACGAGTACGATTTTAATTTATGTTAACTGTTAGTATGGAATAGATAGTCGATCTATTGCTCAGTGAAAAACAAGAAAAAATCTATCCCACGGGAATCGTACATTTTTTCGGGATAAAAAGTAATCCATATGCTATTCCAGAATAGATTCTATCTCTGTGTCAAATTTCATCCAGATTCGTTCAGTCGTTCTGGCATGATTGATTAACAAACATCCATCTATCCAAACTTTCGTATTTATAACTACTTTTAGACATACAAAGTATACTGTGTTCAAATCACTTAAAAATAATTATCCCACCCTTGGAGACGGTTTTATTTTTAAATTATACAGAACCATCTTTGAGTTTATACAAGAATAAATAAATTAAAAAAATCTATTAATATAAATATTTTTATAAAAAAACACAAAATACAGACTAAACTTATTTTTTCAATCGGTCAAAAGCAATCTTAGTCACCTCGTATTAAATACGAAGTTATATAACGCGTTTAATCTATTTATAAGTATTTTATTATCTTATCTTAATATATAAATACCTCATGTCTCGTTGTTTGTGGTCACAATCCTCCGAAACGGCTCGACCGATATAATGATTTTTTTTTTTATATTTGGTAGGTATGAGAATAGATCGTAAAGTATTTTGCACCCTCCTACCCCCACCCCCCATTTTTTAATCGTGATTTTAGTATATATATATATATATATATATATATATATATATATATATATATATATCGACAAAACCGAGTGAAGCGAGGGTGAGTCGCTGTATAACATAAAGCCAAAGAGTTTTTTTTGTAGATTGAACGCGGGCGTAGCCACGGGCTCTGCTAGTTAATATCTTATTCACCTTCTTTCACTCAGCAACAGCCAACGATAGCATGATTTTTTGCTGAGACAGTTTACGGGCTGGAGAGATATTGGCTATTTTATATTCCGGTACATCGAGCGGCTCCTCAAGGTTATCAAAGTTTAACATAAAGGAGAGCAGAGTGAGTCGTAAAAAAACAAAGGTTTTGTATGAACTAGCTAGGTACTATATTTTTTTTTTACATATAATAAATTCTGAGTCGAATCTGTACATTAAATATTTTTTGAAAAATGTTATTGAAATAGTATTTTTTATCGATACAGATGCTATAGTTTTTAGATCTTTGTCTGTCTGTTCTCTGTCTGTCTGAGAACGTATCACGGGAAAACCACTGGACGGATTTTGATGAATTTTGGTATGGTGATAGTTGAGAATATTTAGGATACTTTTTAGTGCGGGAAAATATCGCATCTCTAGGAAATCTAGGTATACTAGCCGTTAAAACCGCGTACCTTAGAAGATAGACACTTGCTATTGCAGATTCTTTGCAGTTCTTTTTAAGATATTCAATTTTCTTGTGAACTTTTTTGGGTGTATCTTTAAAGGTTTAGCCAGCGTACGCCATGTAATACAAAAACGATTTTTTTGGGAAAACACTAGTCTAGGCTCAGCCATTTTGCACAAAATATTTACAAATTATGTACAGAAACCTTCCTCGTCTATCGCTCATTTTATTAGTGGAAACTATAATCAACATCCGTTGCAATGTTTAAAAGGAGTAAGTGGTGAAATAAACAAACGCAATCAACGATTCTGCTATTTAATGTCGTTTTATTAAATTTTTCTAAGAGTGCGATAATTTTATATTATTAAAATTAACATAAAAATTAAGCTTTAGCAAAAGGGTCTAGTATTACAGTTATTAAATATAAAAATATTTCCAAATTTCGACATAATCTAAGGTTTCAACTGAAAAATTTCAATTTTCCAACTCAATTCGCGTCAATTGCAAATGTGTCCGCAACGTAGGACACCGGGCGGCACACAATTATTTTACAGATTAAGTTAAAGGAATAAGGCGATATAATATTATTTTTAGCCTACAAAAATAAATATAAATACTTTTCTCTTGCAAGATAAAAAATCTACATTACGAACTCAACACGGACAGACTGATCAAAGAAGTTCACTGAAACGTCAAAAACAAAGTATTTTAAAGCTATTATTATGTTTTGAGATTTTTTCGCGAATTGTTTTGGTTTATGATTCCCGACGTTTCAAATGCTTTATAGCACTCATGATGGAGAGACTAAGGGTCTAGATATCTGATAGGTTATTGTAAGAACCATGAATATCCATAAATTATAACATATCGGGAACCAAAAATCAAATTAAATCCAGGAAAAAATTCGGAAAGATAGTTCTATTTAAAATGTCAAATATTCGGGTAAATCTAAAAAAATATTACAGGGTATTTTGGTTATAATATAACTGCGTTCAATTTAAAAAAAAACGTAAAATTTAAGAAGAAGTGCCAAAAGATGCTCAGTAAGTTTCTTCGATAACCCAAATAAAAAGCTTTAAAAAACGCTCCTACTTTGCGCCAGGCAAGATGTCGCCTAGCAAATCCAACGGTTCGCTATTGTCCACAAGTCAGTAATAGCTGGTAATAAACAGTTATAATTACTGCGGAATGGAGCAGAAAGGTCTTTGTGAGAATTGTTAAAAATTTTCTATATATCCCACAAAAAGGCTGATGTGTGATTATATATTGTTTATTATTATAGAAACAAATGAGAAAATTGATGATTATCTGTGTTGGTACATTAACACACAGCACCATCTAGTTCCATGGTAAGCTACGTGCCTTATGTTATGGATACCAGATAGTTGATACACTACATATATATTATAACTTTAAATACATACATATTATAAATACCCATGACTGGAGTACAAACAATCGTGCTCTTCACACAAATAAATGCCCCCAGCGGGACTCGAACCCGCGACCGCTGGCACAGCAAGTACGCTCACTACAAACGGAGCTAAACGTATCATCAATTAAGTTAAATCCTGGTAACTTTATAATGTTACTTTGGAATGTGCGTGTTGGGTGGCAGTCTTGGCTTTTCCTATCACGTTTTTCTAAGCAAAAGTTTAAAAACCATCATCAAATTCTCTAGTATCTTGAATACTTGATATATACTTAGAACTGGTAGAATCTATAAGGAATATTCAGGTGTTGTTTTTAGTAATAGAAAAATACTCTCACTAAGCTGGCAGAGAAGGTTGGTCAGACCGAGTAATGACTTTCGCGTTTGTCACTGTAGACGCAGAATGGATTATAGTAGGACTTTTACAAATTGATATATGATTATTTATTATACGTTTAAACAGTTAGTATAGATTTCTCAAAGGTGAGATATTTTTCTACAGTAAAAAGTATTCTGTATGTTGATTCGGACAACCAGCTATCATCGTAACAAATTTCATCAAAAACTGTCCAGGGTTTTCTCGTGATGACCGACAAATAGACAAAAATTCGAAAAACTACAGATTCATTTCTAATTTAGTATACAGATTCGACTGAGTTACAATTTTATTATACGTATAGATTACATATTATAAAATACTATCTACTTCCTGTTATTCCACTTACATGTAAATTACTTCGTAGCCAAGACTCCGGCTCCTTTAAGAGTGGTGAAAACGAGGTGGGTTACATCTATTTACGTATATATTTTGCCTATTGAATTGCTATTAGGATATTTTCATTTTAGAATTTTACAATTTAACAAAAGAAATGTGTATAGCTTAAAATACACTGATTTAATTTCGCCCAACGTCCAATTTGTAGAGATAGTATTACATTCGCTACGTATTTTCGATGTCAAGGCGATTTCGTGTCACCGTAGCATCAACTAACAAATACATATTCGAAACTAACAATATAAAAATTAAAATAAATACAACTCGCAAACACCTATACATTACCGAGTGGCGAGTAGCTATGTGTAAAGTGTGTACGTGAGTGTGTGCGCGTGAGTGTGTGTGCGTAAGTGTGTGTGCGTAAGTGTGTGTGCGTGTGTGTGTGTGTGTGTGTGTGTGTGTGTGTGTGCGTGTGCGTGCGTGTATGTGTGTGTGCGTGTTTTTCTAAGGTTTGTTTTGTTTTAAATGAACAACAAGTCTAATAAAATAATAAAGTAATAATATTTTTTCAGTGTTTTCAATTGAATGTTACAGAGAAATAACAACTTGACATACAATATTAAATATCTCAATCCATATCTTCAGAGTAAAATGTCTTTCAAATATACATATAAATTATTTATATCCTTTTTATCTTACTCGCAATTAATCCTTCTTTTGTTCTCGAATTGTTTTTCACCAAGTATTTATTCTTTATGACAATACGTTTCGGATATTGGGTGTAACGAATGAAATGTATTATGTTTAAAGCGTAAAATTGGTAAAATGAAAATTGATGTCGTGTTCTTCTGCGCTGAGTTTTAACCGACTTCCAAAAAGGTAGCAGTTATTAATTTAGATACATTTTTTCTGCGTAGTTTTAGGCTATAATTACGTCAATTTTGAGCTGATTCTATTATTTTTAATGAAAGAAATAATCGTTTACGCAATTTCATGAAAAATTGTTATCTCTACGAGAGGAATTACTCAAAGTTTGAATTTTAAAGTAGTCGTACACGTAACAAATCTTAATATATATAAATTTGGGCAGCTCTCGTTCAATTTTTTTCGTTCAATTCTTCTTCAAATTTTGTATTTAGATAAGGCTTTGCTTTTTAAGTCTATCTATATGGTGTTTTTTTCTGATATATATATATATATATATATATATATATATATATATATATATATATATATATATATATATATATATATATATACGCCGAGCGAAACTCGGTCACCCAGGTACTGTATAATTTAACAGTGACAATAATTTTAAGCTTTTCATAACATCATATAGCTAGGATATGTCGGCGATGTGTAATTGAGAGCACAAAAATATTTTCCATACACAAATACCCTAACCAATTTTCCATTTTTATTTCTATCGGTAGAACGGCACAGAAGTTTATGTAGCGCCCTCCAGTGACCAGTTAGATCAAAATGAATAGCACAAACTGTCTTCATGTAAAATTTGTCAACATTCTAAAGCAATAAGAAGGAATTAGCGCATATATTTTTTTTGTTTTTATTTATAATATCATTAAAATTACTTATTAAAATTATTAAAATGTTTAAAATTAAAATTATATTTGTTAATTTTAATTTGAAAATGTAAGGTTATTTGGTGCCATTTTTTTTGCCTTTGAGACATCTGAAACCTTAGTCTCTCCCGTGAACTTGATCGCTGTAAAGCATTCGAAATGTCGGGAACCAAAAATCTAAATAAATCCGCGAAGAAATCCAAAAAGATAGTTTTATTTAAAATATCAAATATTTGCATAAATCTAAGAAAGTATTAAGCGTCAAACATTTTTTTTAATTTATATTTAACAATTATGACCTCGGAGTGGAATTTTGATTCGAATTCAGTGCATTTTTGAAATTGGTAAAAATGTAGCGTCACGAATTTATAGAAATTAAACGATATATTGAACTAATTAGGTACAACAGTGATTACTGCAGTTTTAAAAATTGACTAGTATATGCATATATAAAACCTAAATATCCAGATCAGAAAATATCTGTATGGCTAATACAGATATTTCCTGAATCAGAATCGAACTTGCGTCTATACATATACATACATATGTACATAAGTCTGTTTTGTAACAATAAACCAATGTGGCCTCATTCCAAAGAAACCCTGTTACTGTATTTCAAGACCTAAATAATACTTAGCATTATTTTTAAATGACATTGCAAATGTAAGGATCCACTATACATATATACATAGAAAGCAATCTTCTTAAAAGATTGTTAATTTTAAACTCATCCGTTACAGGTTTTAATTTTTAAAGCGTTCTTTTAGTTCTACATCGCTAGTGTAAAGCCTCGTGGGACTGTCGTTTCGTTTGTTTTCAAACTCTAAAGTCCTTCATAACCGTATCGCCCTTACGAAAATGTGTTTTTGAAATGTTATTTAGTTTAATATTCGAAGTCAGTTAATTGCTTATTCAATTTATTTTTAAATCAGGACTTAATATTTGCTTTATGCTATGACAAAATCCATACTAATATTATAAATGTGTAAGTGTGTTTGTTTGTTTGTCCGTCTTTCACGTCGAAACGAAGTGAGGGATTGGCGTGATTTTTTGTGTGACGATAATTCAATGGCTGGAAAGTGGCATATGCTACTTTTTACCATGGTAGATTATCTCATTCCCACGGGAAAACACGTTATAATATAACAAAAAAAAATTTTAAGATCAGAATTACTTGAAACTTGGTATTAATGCTCTTCAATACAATTAAATTAATACTTGTTTTAACATTTTTCGAAATTCGTCTCACAGGGGGGTAAAATAGGGGATGAAATTTTGTATGAAACGGTAAAACATATGAGATAGAGTATGAACTAGACTTTAGAGTAACAGGCTGGCGCTTACTGTTAGTCACCTAGGGACGTACCCGAAACGAGGTTTGTTATAAATAACTAAACTAAACGATTTAAAACCGGTCGTTATATTATAAATTAACATTGTTAAAAGCACAAATCACAAACCCTTAAATTAAGCTCAGTATCAAGTCTATTCTCGTCTACTTCCTCGATTAAGTTACAATTAATTGGTGTTCTCCGATGAACTAAATTCTTGAAAATTATTATATAATATTCAAAATAAAACACTTTATAGGAATTAATGAAATAATTAATGGCAATATAAGCCTTTGCCTACTTAAAGTTCTAAATATTAAAAAAAAATGCTAGAAACTATTTCTATTATAATTATATATACTTTCTTCAGAACTACTTGTAGATCTTACTAATCTTATAAATGTGAAAGTTTAGACGGATGTTTGAATGTTTGTTACTCAATCACGCCAGAACGGCTGAACGGATCAGAATGAAAGCCACAGAGATACATTATAGTCTGGAATAGCATAGGTAACTTTTTATCCCGAAAATAAGTACGGTTCCCGTGGGATAGTTTTTTTTTGTTTTTTCTAGTACGATATAAATTGATATATTTTTTAAGAAGCTACATCTGTAGCATTTGCTTTAAAAGTACATATTATACGACCTAACTGTAGAGAGTTAAGGAGCAAAAATATATGATACGAGGAGTCTTCAAATTCAAGATCACTCAGCACGCAACGAGTCTCACGATGCTGTAAGTTTTTCTGGAAGATAAAAATCAAAACAAAGTAATTCTATAAAGTACTGAAATTCAATTACTCTTAAAAATTACCAAGCTAAAGTGAAGGTATGCCTTTCATGTCTCCAAACATATTGATGGTCGATGAAGCCGACACTATCACATGAAGCGGTATATAAATTCACTCTTTATTTAGACATTTTATTCAATAAAGACACAATCTCACTCTCAATAAATACACTAATGTATTATTGAATATGACACATTAATATTTCTGTTCTTTTCATTTGAACGTATATAATAATATTTATAATCCTATATATAAAATTTCCATGTCACAATGTTAGTTACCGTACTCCTCCGAAACGGCTTTACCGATTTTTACCAAATTTTATATGCGTATTCAGTAGGTCTGAGAATCGGTTACTATCTATTTTTCATACCCCTAAGTGATAAAGATAAGGGTGGTCCTCCCAGACCCCACCCCAGGGACGAACCCGAGCGGAGCGAGGGTGAGTTGCTAGTATAGTTATAATAATAAAACTCTGAGTCGAATCTGTACATTAAATATTTTTTGGAAGATCTTATTGATATAGACATTATTATCGATACAGGGACCGAATATAGTTTTTAGAATTTTTGTCTGCCTGTCTATCTGTCAGGGAACGCATCACGAGAAAACCAGAAAACCACTAAGCAGATTTTGATGAAATTTTGTATGATGATAGTTGGTTATCCGGGTCAATATTTAGCATACTTTTTACAGCGAGAAAATATCTCATCGATCACAAGATAACGAACCCGAGAGGAGCGGAGACGAGGCGTTAGTATAGTTATAATAATCGATAAGATTTACGTAATCATGAAACAAAGATAGTTAAACATTAGCCTTTGTGACTCTTTTGCTATTTTCAATTTTTCTTTAGTCATATTCATATTACTGTATAAATATTTAAAGATTCGGTAGTTTTAGAGATTATCTTCTACACACAAGCAAATATTTATTGCTGTAACAGCGATCGTGGGTTCGAATCCCGCTAGGGGCATTCATTTGTGTGATGAGCACTTGTCTGTACTCCAGTCATGGATGCTTATATTTATAATGTGTATATATTTTAAGTTATATATGTGTAGTGTATCAACTATCTGGTATCCATAACACAAGCCATGTAGCTTACCATAGAACTAGATGGTGCTGTGTGTTAATGTCCTAACATATTTATTTACAGAAGTTCAATATAAAAGAACCTCTTAATTCGAACTTACTGCTTCTGTTTTATAATAAAACTTTGTTAAAGTATATCTGCACCTAGATATTTCTAATATTATAATATTACATGTAAAAAAAACAACAATTTTAAGTACTTTTGACTAATACACACTGATAGATAAAAAGGTGGCGAATACATAAAATTCCTCTACTTTATCGAGTAAGAGTAGATACTAATACTATACTACTATATGCTACTTACTATACACTACTATACAGGGTCATTTTTAATTTACTGAAAACCTTTTGGGAATATACTATTTACATCATAACAACAACATCTGTAACAAGAAAAAATAATATTTCTTAAATTTTTATTTTCATACAAAAATAAAAATATTTTTATTGCACCTTCTAAACTTTAAAGTTCTAGCATCTGGCCAAGTTGAAATGAGTAAGCGCGGCTTCAAACACCCCTCCACCCCTCCCCCTCCACCGGACACGCACTTTCTTTTGCTAATGCTGGACTATTACCGTTGAGAAGGTGCAATAAAAATATTTTAATTTTTGTTAAATTTAAGATATATTATATTTTTTTCCTTACAGATGTTGTTGTTATGTTGTAAATAGTGTATTCCCAAAAGGTTTTCAGTAAATTAAAAATGACCCTGTATACTACATAATGGCTATTATGTTACTCCCTCAGTCAGTTCCCTTCTAGTACCTGCTATTTGATAAGTCCTCTGTGCCGCTTTTCACAGATGTTTTATCTTGAGTATTTTAAGTACCTCTCGACTCTAAAGAGAGTTTTAAGGAGGAAAATGTTTAACAATCAATGGCAGCCCATTTGGTAACGCGCTCGTTAAAATACCAAGTGTTACAGGATAGAAGGTATAAATTCGGATCTCGCACCGTTGATATTTACCTAAGTGAAATATTTTGATTGCTACTTGTTAACGACGAATAAAATTAGTGAGAAAAAACTTTTTAAGAAACAGACATTAAAAGAAGAAGTGTTCATTTACTATTTTTCTTTTATTTACCTGATCGGATATTTGCAAAGTCGGATTCTTTTCTCAAATTTTCTCGAATACGGTAAAAGAAAATTTTATGGAACAACTTCGGGATCTACCTTAATCCATACTAATATTATAAAGGTAAAAGTGTGTTTGTTTGTTCGTTTGTTATGCTAGTCGTATATAATTAAAAAAAATAAAGTCAACCAACCTATCTCTGAGAAATCAGTGAAATAAAAAAAATACACACAAACATAAACTTCCGCCTTTTTGGAAGTCGGTTAAAAAACTTTATGTCTGTGAGAATCTATCTAATGCGGATTCCACAAATATGATCCCACATCGCATTGAAGAGAGACCCGTGCACGTGCAGTAGGAGAAGAAAAGGCTGAATTATAATTACAAACATCTGTGTTTGATTAGTACTTCCAACACTTTCAAATTTTATAAAAACGTAGAAAAATAGCATCAATAATGCAAAAATTAAATAAATAATATTCCATATTCAATTATAAAACTAATTAAAATTATAAAAATGTTTAGAGTTATAAAATATTGTAAGGTACTTGGTGCAATTTTTCATTTTGTTAATTGTGGGTAGACTGTCTGTAACAACTATACCTTCGAGACATGTAACACCTCAGTCTCTCCCGTGACCATGGATGCTGTAAAGCATTCGCAACGTCGGGACCAAAAAATCAAAATAAATCCGCGAAATAATCCGAAAAGATACTTTTATTTAAAATGTCAAATATTCGCATAAATCTAAGAAAGTATTATCATTAATGCTGTAAAAATTTACTCATGTTTATTAACAGATAATCTTATTATAATAAGTTGACAGCATGTAAAACTTTCGTTTCTTTCTAAATTTTAAGGCGATACTAAAAAAAAATATGTGTACAATTTTCTCAAACCCGACATATCGTAAATCTGTTAAACTCATAATACAGAAAACTATTACTCAACAAATATTAAAGTATGAAGATACTTTGTTACTATACAATATAATATGTACACTACATATAATATGTACTGAAACGATGTAGCTCAATCCAAAAAACGTATGGAATTTTTGGAAATACGCCTTCCAATAAGGAACAATAGAAAGATCAAAATCTAAATTTCTACAAGGGAGTCTGCAATGCCATATCAACAGTTTTGCGCGCGCCATGGTTCACCCCTCAGTCCAAGTTAGACAGCGCTATCGAGCACACGTCTCTCCTACACCCATGTAATACGAATAAATTCGAAATTTTACTTGAAATTCAGAACAACTACTGTGCAAGTGAACGTGACTTAAAATGTGTATATTAGAAGCTGGATAATTTTTAACTATGATATAATGGTGACGAGATGATTAGAAGTCGTCAGCAACCACTCTGAGGCTGTAGTGGCCAGGTAATTTTTTTAATTTTTTTTATTATATTATAAGTAATTAATAGTTATTCTATACCATCCGTATAAGTAATAATAAAAAATATTTTTATTATTGTTTAGTTTAAAAAGTTACGTGTCCTTACTAAGCACAGAGAGTACTAGAATTTTTAATTTCGAAAAAAGGGTTTTCGTTTGAAAACAAAACACATTTTTGAAAAATATTATTATTACTTTTAAAGAAATTAAAGTTAATTTAAAATGTAATGTTTTTTTAGCTTAGTATATATTTACCTAAAGCATAATTATTTTTTCAATTAACTAAATTTCTTGAATATGAAAATATTATATGAAAAAACTACTGATAAGATGAAGGTTTGCTTCAACGAGTCCTGGTACAAATAAACTTATAACTTTAATTTTAAATTAATTTAAAAAAAATTACTTAAAAGTAACTAAATATACCTACACAAAAAAATTAATATGACTATATAGTTAAAATTAAAATATTGTGCCGACCAAAAACGACCTATAATTTTAATATTTAGATATATTTGTTATATTATTTATATATTAAAAGTACAATAATTATATTATTATTATACAAGGAAAATTAAACGACAATAATGAACTGACCGTAGTGTTGTAATCACTTTATTTGTGCAACAATCAACCGATATTACTTTTTGAACACTAGAATGGACGATAAAGTTACAAAAAATATCAATTACAAACAATTTATACCTTTTAAAAGCGAGCTTATACGAACTAATTTCTAAAATTCTACAAATAAGTATTATTATGAAACTTTGTGTATTTGTCTTTAAGTAAATAAATTTTAATAGGACTGTCAGTGGCAAGTAGAGAATTAGATTGAAAGTGATATGGTCTATCCTTTATCATCGTAACACCAGAGCGGGGCCACAGGCGAAAACTTACCACCTACAAAATGAAATATCATTATAATCACGCTATATATCTCATTCATAAAAAAATGCCGTTAATACTTTTTTAGATTTACGCGAATATTTGACATCTATACATATAATAAAATTATAACTAAGTCGAATCTGTACATTAAATATTTTTTGGAAAATTTAATTGAAATATACATTACTATCGATACAGAGTCCGAATCTATAGTTTTTAGAACTTTTGTCTGCCTGTCTGTCTGTTACCGCATCACGAGAAAACCACTGGACAGATTTTGATAAAATTTAGTATGATGATAGCTGGTTATCCGGGTCAATATATAGGATACTTTTTACCGCGGGAAAATATCTCATTTCTGAGAAAACATACAAAAACTGCAATGTAAGAGTATACTAATATGTAAAACCTAAGAATTTGGTTTTTGGTCATCTGAACGCGGGCGGAGCCGCGGGCAGTGCTAGTTTTAAATAAACATAATCTTTTCGGATTAATTCGCGGATTTATTTAAATTTGCCTTTGAGATGTCTAAAACCTTAGTCTCTCCCGTGACCACGATTGCTGTAAAGCATTCGAAACGTCGGGAACCAAAATCTAAATAAATCCATGAAATAATCCGAAAAGATAGTTTTATTTAAAATGCCTTTGTTATGTTATACAGAGTAAATCTATCAAATTACTACAAACTTCAATTTATTATTCCAAGTACTAAACAGAACTACAAATACTAAGACAACTTAGAGCACTCTAGGTGATTCTAAAAAATGCTCTGCAATTACTATTAGGCCACAACATCCCACTGCTGGGTAAAGGCCCCCTCTACGGTTCCAAGTTTTGCGGTCTTGCACAAAAATAGGCCAATTTGGATAGAATTTGTCTGCCGCGACGCCGCCTTCCGGTCTCAGGGTCCCACTATATGGCAACTTTGGCCCACAGTTCTACAGACATACGGCAGACGTGGCCAGCCCAGGCCCATCTAAAGCTTTAAAGTAGTCAAGTAATCACAAAATATACTTTAAATAAATCCGGCATTTTTGGAGAATTACTCAATATGAATCGTCAATTCGTTTCGCTATTGTCTTGTGCTCCATATCAATCTAATAAAATGCGAAAGTTTGTGAGTTAAGCAAACTCTTCACGCTCTAATGGCTCAACGGATTTCAGTGAAGTTCAGATTGGATTTAGGTAGATCAGAATACTTTTTTATCGCCTCCAAACTGAGTAAAGCTACAAAATAAGTCTAGTGATCGGGCTACTATTATAAATGCGTGTGTGTGTACGTTCGTTTATGTATGTATTTGTACAATTTTCACGCTGAAGTGCTTGAATGGATTTTAATGATTGCTGATGCATTCAACTATGGTGCCCTGATGGCTGGCCTGGCACGAGATAGACCGCCATAACCATGGAGTAGTGTTGCTCGTAAGGTAGAAATTCTCAAGCCATTAGCATATAGGCTACTTACTACTTTGCACCTAAGGACGCAACTGACTAAAGCGGGGATTAGTCGCTAGTACTTAAATAAAAAATAACTCCATGTAGCGTTAAAAAAATGAATAAAAATACTCTTTGTTTGTTTGAATGCTAGCCATTACCTCCAAATTTAATTTTAAAACTTGTTTTTTGTATTATTCATGAATAATAAAATGATGCCAGATATGAATTATACGCGATAAAAATCTATATAATATATAATCTACTTTAATATTTTCAATAAAACCTAATTCATATAATAATTTTAAATATAAATATGTTGGACATTAACACACAACAGTATCTAGTTCTATGGTAAGCTACGAGGCTTGTTTTATGGATACCAAATAGTTGATACACTACACATATATAACTTTAAAATTTAAATACATACATATTATAAATATAAGCACCCATGACTGGAGTACAAACATTCTTGTTCGCCACACAAATGAATGCCCCCAGCGGGACTCGAACTCGCGACCGCTGGTACAGCAAGTAGGGTCACTACAAACTGTGCCAAACGTGTCGGCATAAATTTTAACATTATACATTCATAAACTTCTATCTTTCTAGTTCGAAATTCGTAATTCATTTTCGAACTTACCGACTTCTTCGGTGACAAGAAGAGTAACTCATAAATTATATTTAACTAGCTTATAAGTAAAAGCTTGTTAATTAACTTCAAAAAGAAGACGCTCAATTTGGGCGAATGTTTTTTGTGTATATTACGCGATGTCTTTGTTAATTGTGAACCAATTTTTATCCGACTGCGCGACCCAAAAGAGGGTAATGTGTTTATCAGTCTATGTATGTATGTATGTATGTTTGTTTGTTCCTACGTTGCGATTTTGATTATTCATACGTCGTTAGATTCATCTTGATAACGTGAGTTTCTTAACCTATATAAAAAAATAGTTAAAAAATAAAATGGCGGATTTCAAGCGCCAATTTGTGGATCTTTAAAAAAAATCTTCCAAACCAATCTCGTGGAGTATTAAAATAAAAGTTTTTAAGAGGCGATTTACAAAAATATACTCAATTTATATGTTTAAAAGTAATTTGGGATAAAAAATGCTAAATATACCTTTAAATGTCTAATTGGCAAAAACTAAAAAGCTGTAAATAAAAAAAAATACAAAAATAAAAAACCTAACTGAAAAGATAAAAACAGTTGACGAAGGAATATAGTATTATGCAGTCGGTGACATACACAGTTATGTACACCTCGCAGCAAGGATAAAACGTGAGTCTTATAAAAAAAATAATCGCTAAATGTGTTGCTAAGCACAAAACTCGAGAACGGCTGGACCAATTCGGCAAATTATTTTTTTCAAATATTCGTTGAAGTCCAAGGAATGTTCTTATGAAGAGGAAAATTAGAAAAAAAATCACGGAAAAACATAAAAACACTATTTTTCTAATCGGTCGAACAAGGTCTGTCAGGTCAGCTAGTTTAAAATGAATGTCTGCAGATTTATAGTTAACAGAGTCGCATCGTTTTTTGAACATACAAAAAATTCGCATGACCAAACGAAATTGATCGCGCTTATCTATCTATATATGTAGGTATATAAGAGGCAAAAGTGATTGACTGATGTATCAACGCACAGGCCAAACCCTTAAGGCTAGAAAACTGAAATTTCGCACACGTATTCCTCATATGACGAAGGTGTCTACTAAGGAAGGATTTTTCAAAATTCAACCCCAAGGGGGTGAAATAGGTGATAAAAGTTTGTATGAAACTTTTTTATTCATATATATATATATATATATATATATATATATATATATATATAGTAGCAGTAGCAAAAATAATGAGTTACGTGCTTCAGCGTTTTGTAAAATTCAATCCCTAATAGGGTAAAATAGGGGATGAAATATTTTATGAACCCACTTTTTAGATTTTTTTGTAGTTTTAGTGCGAGCAAAACCGCGGGTTATGCTAGTTTAAATTATATCGTTTGGAATCCATATAAATGATTAGTATTGTATCATCATTCCTGAAAAAAAACCGTTTACATGTTTTGGTAAATCATATATTTTGTCTTATTTTATTATACAGCAAAATACGAGTATGAAGATTTACGATTGCAATTTCGAAATTTAAAAGTTATATTAAAAAATCAGAACCATCCAATAGTTTTTGCTCAACACATCTAATTTTTCAGCTATAAATCTACAAAGTTAGCGTTAATGGTGATATAACGTAGTAGAAAGTTTAAAGCGTTTAATTTTTTATAGTTCCCATTATTTTTCTTTCGAGGCTATAAAGAATACGTATCTCCATGAAACATACATATGTTATCATTTCGTCTAACGTATTTTATATCGAAATCTATACCTATACATATAATAAAATTCTGAGTCGAATCTGTACATTAAATATTTTTTGGAAAATCTTATTTAAATAGTCATTATTATCGATACAGAGGCCGAATCTATAGTTTTTTGAATTTTTATCTCTCTGTCTGTTTGTCTGGGAACGCATCACGAGAAAATCACTGGGCAGCCGATACAAAGCAAAGCACACCGACTTCGAAAATATTTGATTAGGTATGTATAGTAAATGAAAACTACCAATCAGTTATTTTTTTACTTTTTAATGCTTTTTTGAAGTAGGTTTTTATTTTTTTGTTAAAAAGTTTTTATGCGACCTTCCATAGAATGTGATTCCTTCATACAGTTCATATAGTGTAGTTATGAATGAATGAATATTAATATTTAAGGAAATTGACAGGAGTTCATAATAATAATAATTTAGTGATATAAAAAGGATTTATTGATAATAAGAAATAAAAAAAATCAGCCATATTAAAGCCTCCACTGCATAAACGGTCTTTCCTGAATGGTAGATGAATTAAGGCTACAGTCCTGCATTTCAATGCGTATTGGCAGACTTCACATGTACATATCTCGAAAATAGTAGATTCTATCACACAATATGATGGTTTTGCAGGATTCTCAGATATTGCATATAATTCTCAGCTATTTAGGACCCAGGTTTGAATCTGTTCACTTGATTTTACAAACGGACGTGACATTAGGTACTTATTATATACTTATTGCCTCAAATCTTTTGTATGCAACACTAACCAAGCTCTAACTATCTATTTCTGATAATAGAATATCCAAGCCCTTTCAAGGAAAATAATATTATAAAGTTATAACATAATTTAGCATCTCCAGCCTTTATGAGGTAAGCAGACATTGTATTTTCTAAGTAGAATATCGATAAACACCCATTCAGACTGTTATTTTACAGCCGGCGTCTGAGATTAATCTCAAAGATATGACAAATTTTCATTCAGATTAAAGTAGAACTTTATTACTTTATTGTTCTTATAGAAACTGATAATAAATAGCGATATTATTTATTTACTTAAAGGCTAAAAGGCTAAGGGATCGTCCACTAATCACGTGATGTTTTTTAGCAACTTTTTAACTCCTTCCTCTCCCCTGGTGGTACGTGGCGAGGTTTTAGACTAACCCTACCCCCTATCCAAAATCACGTGTATGTTTTTGGTACAAAGTACTTTAATTTTTGGAATATTATTTTATATATATGTATAATCTAATTTAATTCTAGAAAATTACGCAACGTGATAAAAATGTCCAGACAGACATTGAGGTTGCAGTACATGAAGCAAATACTCTCTTGCATATGCTCGCTACACCACTGCGGAGAAGGTAGGTCTGGGATAAAGCTTTTAACACTGTCATCGGGCTCGATATCTCTGTTACGTCATGGCCGTCGATAACCATATTATTCCATACTTCTGTGAGAACTTCTCCAGCCTTTTGAAATCAACGAAAGAACGACGAACAACGAAGTTCAACGAAAAAATAAATACACGTGATATCTCAGTATATACACCCCCCCCCCCCCTGTGATGTTTCGTAATTTTTTCCGAACCCCCTCCCCCCCTTTTGAGCTTCACGTGATTAATGGACGATCCCTAACATTTTAACAGTGTATTTCTAAAAAGATATTTTTTTCTAAATTCTACCCCTAAATAAAATTGAAATAAAGATTTTATTACAAAACTTCAACGTAGAGAATTATTCTTCAGCAAATATAAATATGGCGGGTACAAGTGAATCAATCGTAGCTTTGACTCAGGCGTGTTTAATTAAATATATTTGAAAATATTACACCGCTATTTATTTTCAATATGAAAATTCTAATTCCTTCTATATTTTTATTTGCATTAATCCAACAGAAGTGGGTATATATTTATTTTAAATGCAAATACATAATATAACGATTATTTAAAACCATAATTATAATTCATATATGTGTGTATATATATATATATAGCGCTATCAATAATAGAAGTTTGGTAACAGTTTTATTTATAATATTGATTTTGGTTGAATTTCGATCGCTGTGCGGACACTCGTAGCAATAAATTACTAGACACAACGCCCAGTTTAAACGATTGAGTCTAATGAGATTATAGGGGAGAGCCCTCTGCCTTTGGGCTTAGACTTTTGAACATATAAATACCTAACAGCCTAAACGGCTTCAAAGAGAATGAAAGTTTGCATTGATTTATTTTGTAAATCCTTAATTTTAAATGCTTACGTGTGTTTGGTAGTTTATCCTTCTTGTACACAGTGGGGCAACGCAAGTACATTTTTCTTTTTTTTTTTTGCATTGACGCATACCACTTACATACATAAAGGTTAAGTTGGACTCACCAGTCAGAAAACCCAGTACTACCCTCTTAAAACCATCGGAAACCCCTTGTTAGTATAGAGTCGCAGATTCACTTTCGCACTCAACCACGACGCCCCGATGGCTGGCCTGGCATACCACAGCAACGGCCATGGGGTTGCTCTCATGGTCCACTCACTACGACTGAACATACATCAGGGATGGAGTGAGAGTACATTTCCTAGAAAACGACAAGAAACGCAAATAATAGAGAGGAGTGGAGGCAAGTAGCCAAACGGGTTACAAGACCTATACGATGACCACAACCAGTCTGTCAAGACTGTAACGACTAAGAAGAAGAAGAATCATTTTCAACATGATTACCACTTGCTAATACGTCGAAGAAAAATATTGTGAGGAAATCTGCATTCTTTAGAGAACTTAGTACGTTTTCGAAAAACATGTTTAGACGGCCAGCCTGTAACAGCCAAAACATACAGATAACATAGTGACATATCACCTAAGTAAGTAGATTCTCAAGTATATTTTCATAGTTGACGCCATTTTATTGAGCTACGTATGATTGTTACTAGATTTCATTTCACGCGGGAATCAAATCTGCGATCTAGACATATGAAGGTCTCGTACATTGAATATTTAATTATACATATGTTGTACAGAGCTGGAGCAGCTTTCTATTTATAATTGAAAGCTTTGAATCCACCCAGAACTTTGACAGAATATCCTCTAAATAAAATTAAAGAAACAGATTGAATCTTTTTCATATAAAAGATAGTGTAAACTTCACACAAAATTTACTTTATGAATAAAATAATGCCTGTAAACAACATACCCGTTATTCAATTTTTAGATAAAGCTCTACTTTTAAGCTCGCTTCTATAAAAACCTATTTAAAAGGATGTAGCCGTAAATAAATCTGTCAGATTCATATTGGAGATCCATTAATTAATGTAATTAAAGATCAGTATAGGATAAACGGATAGACTGTACAATAAAGGGGTTCGAAGCAGACTTTTTAATAAACCCTTTTAAACCGTGTTAAGCCATGGGCAAGGCAATACAATTTTATGGCTAATTTTATTGGACATCTTTCAAAATGAACACAATTCATTTATAGGTTAGCGATTTACGCGTAAAAATTCCAGGGAATGGGTTTAAAAATTATTTTCCACGGTCGATTCGCTCTGGATTACATAGTTAACTTAATTATATTTACGTGTAGTTTCTATTTTATACTAAATTTTCTTTGTGCTCGTTTTGTTACATTTAGTACAGCCCTGTATTAGACTTATATTTGGAAGGATAAAAACTTAGACTGAGTCACTGAACAGATAGGAGTTAAAGAACACGTATCTTTAATAATGTCAAAGAGTTTCTTTCTTCAAATCAAAATTAGATTTTAAAACTTTTGGCATATTAATTACTTACTATTGTTCACTACTTCTCTCGTGCAGTCGCTTATAAAATAATTTGTATAATAGAAATAATTAATAAAAAATATGAGTGTGTGTGTGTGTGTTTGTTTGTTTGTTGGATAGGTCTTTCAAAAATATTTCGAGTTTATCGAAACAATTTTTCGCTTAAGGGATCCGTTTGTGAAATATTAATCTTTAAAGTGCCCCCCACCTCATACCCCCCATATAGTAGTGACTTATACAAGTATAAGTATATTTATACACTAGCCACTCACCCTCGCTTCGCTCGGGTTAGACCCTAGCTTGCTTCCCAATATAAACTTTCATCACCATTTTTACCCCCTTAAGGGATGATTTCCGGGATAAAAAAGCTCTTCTTCAATTCTTCAAAAATTTCAAATCAAACTATCTTCTTACCAAATTCCATCTAAATTGGTTCAGTAAATCCAGAGATTACCCCCTACAACGCCACAAACTCACAATTCACAAACTTTACCTCTTTATAATATTAGTATAGATAAATAGGCAAAAACAAATCTCTGTTTGTCAACTGATATTCTCTGTTTTTATTGAGGAGCTTTAGTACTATTATACATATTATATATAATAAAATCGTAAGTAAGCCGAATCTGTACATTGAATATTTTTGGAAAATCTTATTGAAATAGACATTATTATCGATACAGAGGCTGAATCTATAGTTTTCAGAATTTTTGTCTCTCTGTCTGTCTGTCTGTCACCGCATCACGGAAAAACTACTGGAGGTATTTTGAGTTAAATTTGATATGGTGATAGCTGGTTATCCGGGTCAACATATAGAATACTTTTTACCGCGGGAAAATGTCTCATTTCTGAGAAAAAATACAAAAACTGCAATGTAAGAGTATACTAATATGTAAAACCTAAGAATTTGGTTTTTGGTCATCTGAACGCGGGTGGAGCCGCGGGCAATGCTAGTCAATAATAAAAATTGAAATACAGTTTTTTTATATAGTTAGAAAAAATCTACTCATATATGTTATCCTCTAATTTTCTGTAACGATCCAAAGCCTAAATAATATATCATATTTACAATAGACTTTCAGAAATATAATAATAAAATCGTATTTAGTATTCTATTGTGACACCTAAAACTAAATTAGTGTTACTCAATTTATCAAAACAGCAATTATTCCTTTGTCGGAATCAAAAATGGTAGAATAATTGCTATATTTGATGATGTTCTCCTGGCCGATTCCGGCTACGGCGGCCAATCTCATTGAGACTAGCCAACTGCGCAGGAGATATTATAGTGCACAAGTGTACGCGCAGACACAACGTGCACTCTCTATTCCTATCACTCTCATACTCCGGTGGGACGACTGCTCGACACGACCGGTAAGAGTTAAGACTCAATAACTAAACTCGACCCGACCCGGAACTCGAACCCAGGACCTCCGAGTGTGCAGCCGTACATGCTAGCCACTACACCACCGAGGCAGTTGCTATATTTACTTATATAATTGCTGAGGTGGAGGGGCTGGAAAAGATAAGTATGATAAACTATGACTTCACCAACTTTTATCGATTTTCATTATTCGTCTTTCCCTCCACATTTTTCAAAAATCCCGCCCCTAAAACGGAATGACCCTTTTGGAAATAATTTGCAAACACTCATATCAAATTCATTTCACCACTTTTCTTTGAAACAAAAACACATATCTTTAGTTATTGTCATTCCTTTTTGCCGATGACAACTCAACTTGAACTTGAGTGAATATTTATAATATGTATGTATTTAAAGTTATATATGTGTAGTGTATCAACTATCTGGTATCCATAACACAAGCCTCGTAGCTTACCATGGAACTAGATGGTGCTGTGTGTTTATGTCCCAACATTTATAAAAAAATAAAAACTTTTTACTATTCAGCAGTTCATAACACCGCACTGAATTTAAAATATGCCAAAACAAATAACTATTAAATTAAATCTGCGACCTCAGCTTCTGTAAACATTGTTATTTAGACACGTACAATGTACGTTTTTAGGGTTTTGTTTGCGAAAAAGGTCGAGACCCTGTTACTAATCTAAACCTATATATTCTATCTTTCTGTTCATTCATCTCCTTTAAAATTTATAGAAAATTACTTAAAATATTTATAGGTTATGTCATGTAGACTTATATTTTAGGAGACGCGTGCAAGAAGCAGTATTATATATACCTAATTTAATCAATTCACATAATACTTTCTTAGATTTACGCGAATGTTTGACATTATTAAATAAAACTATCTTTTCGGAGTATTTCGCGGATTTATTTTGATTTTTGGTTCCCGACGTTTCGAATGCTTTACAGCAATCATGGTCACGGGAGAGACTGGTACATGTCAAAATAAATCCGCTAAATACTCCGAAAAGATAGTTTTATTTAATAATTATTAATCAATTCAGTCAAATACTCGTCGGACTGTGAGTTCCGAATATCACAAAATATGTTTATGTTAAGAGCAACAGATCTTCAATTCAATTCCATTCTCTTGTAATGGCTTCAAAGCATGCCAGTTAAGCGTAGATTATTTCGCCAATGTCACGTACAATGGAGAAGATACTAGAAAGCTGATCATATATCAATAACAGTTGAATTCATTAGCCCGAATCCGACTCACACTTGACTGGTTTTTATTATTTATTTTTTATCTTTCAGTTATGTAAAAGAAAGATTTGGCTAATTTTTTAAATTGTAAAAGCTCATTAAAAGCAAAAGCTGTATAATATAACAACTTTAAAATATTTGATGTTATCTTATTTACTGAATGCAGTTCAAACTTCAGGTAATATCCGACCACTTTAGTTATCTCGATATGTATGAAACTAAAGTTCACCTTCCAGCTTCAAGTCAAATCAATAGATTCTTCTATAGATATTTAATTTCAAATTGCTATTGGATTATAATAAAACTATATATTATAAAAGTTTTTGAATTCAATTTCAATTTTTTTTCAGCTTATCTTCCATTATCTCTATCTATCTAGTGTGTTTGTTTACATATTTATTCAGAAAGAAATAAAGTTTTGTATATATATATATATATATATATATACAAAAAAACATTTAATTATATAGAAAATTAAATGTATGTACATATATAACTTTTTAAACACATATATATTATAAATATAAACTCCTATGACTGGAGTACAAACATTCGCGCTCATCACATAAATAAATGCCCGAAATCCGAATCAGCAGAACTGCATTCCGAGCCGGTGGTAGAACCCTCATGGACATACATACTTTTAATTTAAATATAAAAATGTAAAAAGTGACGATTCAAAGATGCTTGTAAAAGTCTATTTAAATAAAGTATATTTTGATTTGATATAATTCGAGGCGTACTCGTAAGACACTAATATACAGTGGCATAGCTATGCCAATGAAACTAATGCGGTCTCATGGGTCCGATAATTCAAGGGAGCACTAGTGGGACTCAAACAATTAATCGATCGAATCTTGACGACGCGTGTGGCTCAGTCTGTAGTGACCCTACTTGCTGTGCCAGCTGGCGCGGGTTCGAGTCCCGCTGGGGGCATTCATTAGTGTGATAAGCACAAATGTTTGTACTCCAGTCATAGGTGATTATATTTATAATATGTATGTATTTAAAGTTATATATGTGTAGTCTATCAACTATCTGATATCCATAACACAAGCCTCGTAGCTTACCATGGAACTAGATGGTGCTGTGTGCTAATGTCCCAACATAAAAAAAAAACAACATAAAAATTGTTTTAATTCGAAACATTTTTTCGAGAATGGCCTTCATAGAAGCTTAAAAAAAAAAGAAAAAATGTCCTAAGCCGCATATTACTTTTTACGAGAACCACGAGAAATATGATCGTTACAAAAAGGCTACTTACGCTACTGCTAGTATATAATAATACAAATTAAATTTGTTTAAATACTAGCAAAGTCACGAACAAAGTTAAACTAGGGTTAAACATCGGGTACAGTCGACGGTTGCACTTTGACCGGTCGCTACGAGCCTTTTATAGCTGCATTTTAAAATAATTATAATTTATCGTTTAATTTTACCGTTTTTACCATTTAATTGTTAATTACCATGAATTTTACATCAGAAAGCGTCAACAGTGTGTGAAGTATTTCGAAACTTTAAAATTTACTTGATGGAAAAGATTAAGCTTCAACTTAAGCTCTAGTTGACAACAATATGTTTGACTCACTTTGTAGTGACCCTACTTGCTGTGCCAACAGTCGCGGGTTCGAGTCCCGCTGGGGGTATTCATTAGTGTGATGAGCACAAATGTTTGTACTCTAGTCATAGGTGTTTATATTTATAATATGTATGTTTTTTAATGTTTTAAATATGTAGTGTATCAACTATCAGACTGGTATCCATAACACAAGCCTCGTAGCTTACCATGGAACTAGATGGCGCTGTTCATTAAGGTCGCAACACATTTATTTATTATTACTAAGTTATTATAAAAAATATATTTTCATTTAAAAACTACTGCTGGCTTAATACTAAAAAAATACCTATAATCGTTAACATCGCAATTATATACCAATCGCTGTTATCTCGATAACGAATATATAATGAACATTAAATTCATTTAAGTCTGATATAACATTTTTAGAGTGCTTCGAAACCGAAGATTTTATAAAAGCACAAGTTTAAATTACATACTATACTCCAATGACATTGTATGGTAAATGTACAATTATTTCTACTTCCAGCCTAATCAATACATATAATAAAATTGTAACTAAGCCGAATCTGTACATTAAATATTGTTTGGAAAATCTTATTGAAATATTATTATCGATACAGAGGCCGAATCTATAGTTTTTAGAATATTTGTCTGTCTGTTTGTCTGTTAACGCATCACAGAAAAACCACTGGAGGGATTTTGATGAAATTTGGTATGGTGATAGCTGGTTATCCGGGTCAATATATAGGATACTTTTTACCACGGGAAAATATCTCATTTCTGAGAAAAAATACAAAAACTGCAATGTAAGAGTTAAACTAATATGTAAAACCAATAATTTGGTTTTTAGTCATCTGAATGCGGGCGAAGCCGCGGGCAATGCCAATGGCAATAAAGGTATATGAACATACGGAACGGAACCGGCCATTGACTACTTTTTATTTTAAAATCGTAACAATATCAAAATTGTAGTTTAAATACTTATAATTTTTATTCTTGCAACTTCTTTCTATTTCTTTGAAGGGCTTGTTTTTTCTTTCAGGTAGATGATCGATAATCTCGATTTTAACCTAGATCTTGGACCTATTTAGCCTAAACAGACTATTTTACATTATATTTATTAAGTTTTACTCTTATTTTCCACAGTATCTACGCACTAGCCTCTGTCCATCTTTGGGTATACTATTCCCTATAATAAACATCCCGGCTGGCACATTAGTGGAAGTTTATGTATACATTTACACATAGAAACCCTCTACATATACCTATACCTTAGCTCCAACCGATCTTTATGCCTCTCTGCAAAAACGATGGGGTCGCTCACGGTAGAGTGGACTCTGCAGTGTCGTTAAATCTCCGAAAATTATATATTTGAAATATTGACACATACAATACACATATGACTGTGTTTCACATAAAGAAGATTTTTTCATGCTTATTCATCTTGCTGTAACTTATCGTAAAATGGCGTTGCACCTCTTAAACTTCCACACTGTACAACCGATCGTCATGAAAATTGGTGTATATGTATTTGAGGACGGAAAATATTTTCGAGTTTACTACTTATTTAACCTTTTATTTAGGAAAAGCCACGGATAAAAGCTAGTAATAAAAAAATTTGTCAGTATTATTCCTTAGTCTGGGAGCAAATATTTATTTAATGTTTGTTATAGGTATAAAAAGCCCATAAAACCCAGACTTTTTTTATTGAAAAATAAATATGCAAATCCTTGAATCTCAGAGTTCAAAGTATGACAGTTTGTAATTAATGCCACTTAGGACTTAACCTGGGTCTAACGACCTATTAATGTTAGGGTTCATAACGATTATGAAATATGCCTTTCGTCCCTCTGAATACATATTCAAGCTTTGGTTTTATAGCGCGTTTACGTCATAAATTATTATTAGTTTATAGACGGTTTCTGTAAAGGGAGAGTGTGGTGGCCTTATTATTACAATACTAGAGATTTATGATAAATTTAAACAAAAGATCCGATTCGAATTATTTAATTAATTTATATGTTCTAAATCGACCTTGATTATGAAACTACTTGTTATAAATCTTTTTGTATTTGGTCGACACGTTTGGCTCAGTTTGTAGTGATCCTACTGGCTGTGTCAGCGGTCGCGGGTTCGAGTCCCGCTGGGGGCATTCATTTGTGTTATGAGCACGAATGTTTGCACTCCAGTCATGGGTGTTTATATTTATAATATGTATTTAAAGTTATATATGTGTAGTGTATCAATTATCTGGTATCCATAACACAAGCCTCGTAGCTTACCATGGAACTAGATGGCGCTGTGTGTTAATGTCCCCCATATATGTTCTAACTTGGCCTTGATTATGAAACTACTTGTTATAAATCTTTTTGTATTTTGTCGACACGTTTGGCTCAGTTTGTAGTGATCCTACTGGCTGTGTCAGCGGTCGCGGGTTCGAGTCCCGCTGGGGGCATTCATTTGTGTTATGAGCACGAATGTTTGCACTCCAGTCATGGGTGTTTATATTTATAATATGTATTTAAAGTTATATATGTGTAGTGTATCAATTATCTGGTATCCATAACACAAGCCTCGTAGCTTACCATGGAACTAGATGGCGCTGTGTGTTAATGTCCCCCATATATGTTCTAACTTGGCCTTGATTATGAAACTACTTGTTATAAATCTTTTTGTATTTTGTTGTATCATAAATAGCAATTTTAAAAAGTCCTACCGCTGAGTTTGGAGCTTCCACTTAATGCAAGGTTTTAGTTACAGTACTCCACTGCAAATTTTGTGGTTGGCAAACTTCACACATCTTGCGAAATCTCTTCATTCACCGTATTTACAAGAATAGTGAAAGCATGTGATTCAAAATCAAAATTTAAATATACAATGAACGTTATAATAATAAAAATATAGTCTAATTAGTTATGTGAATAAGTAATCGAATTTTTTTCGTCAACAAAATATAATATTTTTTATGTATGTATATAGCGGTTTCAGTCTTAATACAGAAGGGTTGAAATAGAAACACAAAAATGTGTAGAAAATTACTAACGAGGTCATTGATCGTGAAAATCTATATCCTATACATATAGTAAAATGCTAACTGATTCGAATCTGTATATTAAATATTTTTCGGAAAATCTTATTGAAATAGTCATTATTACATTATAATATCTACACAGAGGCTGAATCTATAGTTTTTAAAAATTTTGTCTGTCTGGCCATCTCCTGTCTTTCTAGGAATGCATCACGAGAAAACCACTAAATAAATTTTGATGAAATTTAGTATGATGATAGCTGGTTATTGGGGTCAACATATAGAATATTTTTTACTGCGGGAAAATATCGCATCTCTGAGAAATCTTACTAAAGTTAAAGCGAGTCGCTAGTTATTTATAATAGTAAGAGTAAAATACATTTTTATTATAAATATTTAACATAATATTGAAAACACCAAACCCATGTAATATAATATTGTAGTCTTAAATATCTTCCGAATAAACCCAACAGCTTAGGCTTAAACCCCTCAAATCCTCCTTTACATAAGGGAGCTAATGATCTATTAGTTTTAGGGATCGATTAAGGCTAGAGGTTTGTACATTATATTTGCAATCTATTGGCGATAAACCGGATAGAAGGGCCAGATTTACTGAATATTACTTTATGAGGTCATCTTAAAGTCATAAACGGTAGTAATTCATTATTACAAGTAAAAGTATGATGACAAGTTTGGCTCAGTTTGTAGTGACCGTTGACCGATGAACGTTTGTACTCCAGTAATGGATGTTTAAATTTATAATATGTATGTATTTAAAGGTATATATATGATATGTGTAATGTATCAACTATCTGGTATCAGTAAGCCTCGTAGCTTACCACGGAACTAGATGGTGCTGTGTATTAATGTTCCAACATATTTACTTATTAACTATTTTTTTGTTTACGATAAACTGGGTAGGGAAAGACCACTAAAATTTAGTTAAAAGAGGTTATTTTATAGTCATAAACGGTACTAATTCATCTGTTACTAGCGACTCACCTTCGCTTCGCTCAGGTTCGTCCCTAGCTTGTTTCCCACACGAACTTTCATCCCCTATTTTACCCCCTTAATGGATGATTTTCAGGATAAAAAGTATCCTATGTCCTTCCCAGGGTCTCAAACTATCTTTTTACCAAATTTCATCTAAATCGGTTCAGTAGATCCAGAGATTACCCCCTACAACGTCACAAACTCACAAACTTTACCTCTTTATAATATTAGTTTAGATAAGTGAAAGGATTAAATAATAAAATGGATTCGAGTTTTTTACCGTCAATAAAAAATAACAAATTTCTAAGTTGTAGCAATATAAATATACTTCAGTATCTCTTTCGAAAATCAAGTTCAATTCTCGTATGAACGAAATATTTCAAATCGAAAGGTATAATTTGATTTATTTAAAAACTGTTTCAATAACTTTTATAGCCATATTGCATTAAATCAATCTAGTTCTAGTCTGCGAGATAGATTTCACTGCCTTAGAATACAATTTTAGTAAGAAGAACTGGCGAGAAAACAGCACGTATATTAGTCGTACAGATGCTTGGTACGTAGACCTTATATCGACGGAAAGAACAAGGTTAAATATCTTATTGTACCAACCAATCTCCTTGGAGTCTTCATTCTACGTATTGGCGAAGTAATCTGTCCTCAACTGGCACGCTTTGAAGCCATTGAAAATAAAATTGAATTGAATTGAATTGAACAATTAAAAAATTACTGTTATACAAAAAATGCATAAATATATTATGTATGTAATTATTTATTTCTTTATAAATGAAATAAATAACGCGTGCTCATCTTTTAAAGTTGTTAGATTTATTTTGCTAAGCTTGAGTGCATTTGAGTAGATTATTGTGTTATCATGAAAACTTTTAAATATTTTGTGACATTTTATTTCTTAATGGACTTAAAAAAATAATGGTAAGTATGTATATATTTGTATGTACATATGTAATGCGATATATCCTTACAGCCACCTTTTTTTTAAAATTTACGTATAACTTTTTAGGCTCAGTGTTTATATTCAAAAAGATATTATTTAAAATCAGTTTATATTTGACAAAATTATGTAAATTAAATACACAAGCTAAAACACGCTCTAATTGGATACTACACTGGTTTGATCTTCTTCAACAATTAATATACATTGCAATAGCTTATAAGGATATTAATAGTATATAATATTATAAATATAAACACCCATAACTGGCCTACAAACATTCGTGTTCATCACACAAATGAATGCCCCCAGCGGGACTCGAACCCGCGACCGCTGGCACAGCAACAGGGTTACTACAAACTGAGTCGAACGTGTAATAATTATAATATCATATTATAATTTCTGTTTAAAAAGTGCAGGACCACTACTCTATATAGAGCGTTTATCGATTTGGCATTGGCCATATCGAGAATAAATACCAAGGTGGAGGTCAACGTAGACTGAGGTGGTCATTCGACCGAACTTATTTACTGACCTTAAGTAAAAGTCCTTCACGGCACACATATTAGTATCTAACGAAGTATTCTAGTACCTTGTCTATTCATATTACAAAAGAGATGTAGTGTGTTTGTGTCTTCTATACACTGTAACTCATCAAACGATTTGAATGACATTTAGAATGGAGATAGGTTATAATGAATATATATATATATATATATATATATATATATATATATATATATATATATATATATATGTATATATCTTACTACTTTAGAAATGAGAATGTTTAAATGGATGGATGTTTGTTACTCAATCTCGCTAGAACGGCTGAACGGATCTGGATGAAATTAAGCGCAATGATATATTATAGTCTGGAATAGCACATAGGCTTTTATCCAGGAAAAATGTACGGTTCCCGTGGGGTATATTTCTTTTTGATTTTCTAAAGGCAAACTCAAGCGAAGCATGGGTGAGCTGCTAGTAATAATCCGTAATATTTTTAATATTATAAATGGAAAAATTTGGATGTATGTTTGTTACTCAATCATGCCAGACCAGCTAAATGGATCTGGATGAAATTTGGAACAGATATAAAATATAGTCTGGAATAGGACATAGATTACTTTCTATCCTGGAAAAATGCACAGATCACGTGGGATTAGACTTGTTTTTGCCTACGAACGAACCCCAGTAAAGCGAGGGTGAGTCGCTAGTTTTGAATAAAAATCATACTACGCCAGTAGAGTTGCAAAAATTGTATTAGATTTAAATAAAAACATTTCCATATTTGTTTATACTTATTTAACTGATTCAATTTGACAAAAAGTTTTCAATAAGCTATATTTCTATGACTGATTATGAACCAGTTTTAATAACTCTCTTTGTAATTATAAAGCTTTTCGTTCATAAAAAATCCGTATGTGAAGATTAATAGTGTTTCAGATCCTACCTGGTTTTTTTTTCATTTTTCCGTGCATCTATCTAACAGAATCACTAAAATTCAAATTCAAAATATTTTATTCAGCATTAAATTATTACAATTTTGTACGTCATGAGTCTACTACCAGTTCAAAAAGAAGAAGCCTCAGACCTGAGAAGAACTGGTTAAAGAAACTAAGCGGGACTAACTTTATTTCTTTTTTTTTACAAAGTTAAATTGTAAATTACAGTATTTCTATAAAATTGAAGTAGCCTGGAGGCGATCACTTCATTCCCAACGTGTGCCATTTTCTATAAAATCATTAATTGTATAATAGCCTTTAGCACACAAACGTTCTTTAACAATTCTTTGGAATTTGGCTAAAGAAGCTTTTTGAACATTTTCTGAAATAAAATCAAACGCAATATGATTTATTTCGATTTATTGTATTGTGCAAATAAAACTGAACTAAAATAGAAAAACATTACCTTTAGTTGAGTACGTCCGTAAATACTTGACCTTCACGTTCTGTGCGCTCCCTCCCATGTAACACGACAGTCGTGCTTAGTACTTGCGAACTAGATGGGAATGAACACGCAAATACAAAATTTACTAGCTTTAAATATAACAAAATGGCAACAATATTCGAAAATTTTGGAAGAATTCAGAATTTTTTTGGCTAATATAATATATTCTCGCGTAGTAAAGAGTGTGTAACATTATTACACCAAAAATAATAATTAAATATGGCACTTCTGGAGCATTCTTTATACATACTAAGACATTTGTCAACACATGACAATTATTTAAAATAAGAACAGTGAATTATAAATTGCCATATGTAAGAGAGGGACAAAACATTTTCCAGAAAGGAATTGCAATTACTAGAATAGTTTCGGATTTTTCAATATTAGAATGTTCTTTGTTTATGCATCTAAAGAGGCCTGCAGTATGAAGAGAGGTCAGTTGAATTTCTCAGCTAAGAGAAGACTGAGAAGAAATACGAGTGAGTAAATAATGAAGAAAATTGGAGTAATGTCATAGAAAAAAGCGTAACTTGTGGTTAAAAATAGTGTTTAGCGACTGAACTACGCCGGAACTGAGTTGCTTGTTTTGGGAACCACCATAAGTGACTTTTGCGTACCAGAATTCTTTAATTTCCAATCCCTAAACTCACAGAACGTAACAATATATTATTATTATTTGTGTGTTAATATTATATATACATAATTCAATAACTGGGAATCGAAGCTGTACCTAGTTCAGAATTCATAAAACCTTAAACTTCTGTAATAAAAACTCATTTGCAAGTTAAATTGCATTAATTGAGGTAAAACCAGAAATCCGATAAAACTTTATACCGTCTAGTCTTGCCTCAGTGCTCAAGTCTCAATGGATATTAAGATCTCATTACGATACTTTAAAATGAGCGCTTTACACTTCATAATTTACGCCGTTGAAACAATTTGTTACAGCTTTAAAGGGTTTTATGGAGTAATTTGTTTTTTATCAAGTAATTGATTTTAAACAAAAAAAAAATTATAAAGACGCCTCAAGTCTTTTTAATATACATACACAGTTATTTATACGTACACTTTCTCAATACCAAAAAAAGTTGAATAATATATCTTTGTTTTGGAGATAAATGATTAACAGCTTACGGCTGGTTTCACATGTAAAACCTAAGGTTACTAAAAGAGTTTTGGAGAATATTTGAAGTTTTCCTGTCAGTTCTAATCAGGAAGAAGAATACACGCAGGAAAGCCTAAATGGTCACCAAATCTTCGTGCTGTATGATGTCCTCTTGCTTCTGTACAGAAAATATTTGGCATGATTGTATACGAAAATACAAGTGCAATCTATGCAATGTGCAATATCTTTTAAAATCTATCAGGGCGACAAATCCGAATGATTGATAAAGATATCAGTCCCAGTACTGGACTTTACGAGCTCCTCGAGGCATGAGAGTGTAATCTCACCAATATCTCAACTCTACAGCAGCTATATATATTTTCCCAATATTTCTTACTATATTTGATCCATGGTGAAATGAACACATAGAAAACCAAGAAATATCTCTATTCTCGCACATCGGATATTTCATTTTTAATGATTAATACTTAATACTTTCTTAGATTTACGCGAATACTTGACATTTTAAATAAAACTATCTTTTCGGATTTATGAAAATGTTTAAAGTTAAAATATTGTAAGGTACTTTAGTGCCATTTTTCAATTTTTGAATTCATTTTGTTAATTGTGGGTAGGCTGTCTGTTACAACTATATAATACCTTAGAGATATCTAACACCTCAGTCTCTCCCGTGACCATGATTGCTGTAAAGCATTCGAAACGTCGGGAACCAAAAATCAAAATAAATTCGCGAAAAAATCCGAAAAGATAGTTTTATTTAAAATGATTAATACTTATTAACTCTGAATAAGAAAACGTGATGAAACCTGTGTATCAGACAGAACTTAACTAGTTTTTAAAAAATGTGTAAAGTCTGCCAACCCTCATTCCTCCAAGGTGGTAATCTTTGGCCTAAAATGCCTAACATTAAAGACACTAGGTTTGACCAATGAAACAGTTAAATTACATATCATATTAACTGACTATGGAGTAAACAATAATACTTGTATAAGCTTATGTAGGAACAAACCAATAGACATTAGCTATAGTAACTTAGTATTTAATTAATTGTAAACAATATTTTCTAATATATATAATTTCCATGTCACAATGTGAAACGGCTTTACCGATTTTTACCAAATTTTATATGCGTATTCAGTAGGTCTGAGAATCGGCTACTATCTATTTTCCATACCCCTAAATGATAAGGGTGGCCCACGTTAGAGACGAACCCGAGCGGAGCGAGGGTGAGTCGCTAGTAAACTTTAAAATTAAACTTATATAATTATAAACGTTACTTGCTCAGTAACTTTTAATTCTATAGTAAAATATTTATAAAAAATTACTAAGAACTTCTTGTATTAAAAGAGACGTGTAAATATTTATTTGTAGATACATTTATAGAAAAGCGTAAAGGGAATTACTCCACGACACATGAATTCGCCAGAATTAAACGAGCGGAAAAATTCTTTGTGAGGACCAAAGACGTATCTAAAATAAACTTGACGATATCTTATTTTCGACGTAGAGCCTCTAAGATGTGATGGTTGAGCTGTGAAGGATATATTTTATTTTTATTTCGTAGGCATGATAGTATGTAAGCAGAGATTGACCTTTAAGTATAACGTTTTATTGATATACTACTTTATCAATCATCCATACCATGGGATGTTGGGTTCGAAACCCTGATCGGACAATATGAGCCATTTCGTTTTTCTACCAAGATATTCTCAATAATATTGGGTAAACGATATTGTACTACACCCCTGTTTTGGAAAGCAGAATGGTCAACTGCTTTAATATCAATTTATCCATTCATCAATCTATATCAAGCCATCTTATCAGACTCTAAAAGTGACAAAATAGAGAGCGCTTGTATTAGAACAAATACTTTTCCACTGTAATAAATATGTATTTGCCAGATGGATCACAAATTTTAGTAAAGTAGGACTCCGTGATGGGCATTTGGTTAAGAGGACACTATATACTGTACCGTTACTTATAACAAAGGATATAAGTTCGATTCCTGGAAGGCACATATCACCAACACTCACATCAAACATGTAGTTATGTTTGAAAGAAATAAATTAACATTTAAATAAATATATCGGTGTTACGATGTGTTCTCTTTGTCCAAATTACGAGAAAATTAAAACCAAATAATTACAAGCAGATATTGGTGCAGTGGTAACCGGTGGTAACGTGTGTAATCAAACCAAGTGAAGCGGAATCAAATCCTGGTCGAACCTTTAATATTTTCATGTATCAAACATTTTCAATATAATTAATACTTGTGGGAGGATCATCAATATTATTATTTTATAAATTTATTACCTTTGCGACGTCTACAACCATAGTTTCTCACGTGACTATGACTGCTAGAAAATTTTATTTAAGACTAAAAATACTCCAATAATACAATACTCGAGTAAAATCTCAAACTTCTTGCACAATGTTCTCATCAATGAGATAACTTGCATGTTTCAGTGAACCCAGCAAGTTTTTTACAACCTTAAATGCTTACATATTAGATAGTGCGTGGAAATGATAATACATATAAACAATGCAGTGAAGCCAGTTCCTGGTTTAAAAAAAGTAAAACAATTATTTAGAAGAAAAATAAATGTTATTGGCCAATCATACAATTTAAGTAACAGTTCTTATTTAATAATGTCAAACATTCGCGTAAATCTAAGAAAGTTCTTATTTTAATAAAACTATAGCAGAATTTGTCATCGACCGTAATAAAATAAATGGGTTTAGATTATCTCTTCAGAACTGTTCAATGCAAAATAATGCCCCAAGACAAAATCATTTCTGTTCATAAATTTTTGATATAATTACTTTTGAGTATTCCTATTGAATTCGCGGAAGAACATTAATAGACTTACTTTGGTATTAGGATCTTCGTACTCTAGTATTGAGTAACGATAGCAGAAAACTTAATAAATCTTAATCAGATTCTGAAAATATACATTAAAATTAGATTAAATTATTATTTTTTTTGCTTAGTTGCTTGTTATTTTACTATAATTCCTCTATATGTTACCTCTAAGTACAATTTTACTTGTTGAATATAATATATAATCTACGAAAAGGGCTTGAATATTTTGTTGACTTGTACGAGTTTACATCTACAATATCTCCAGACTTTGCTGGACAAGTAATACTTTTTACAAAAAAAAGGTGTTTCAAACTTATTTTAATATTATATGTATTTCATAGTTACACACAGACTCTAGAACATACACCTGAGTATAGGTACATTATTTTTGGAGGCGATTAAGTGCTAAAATATATAAATCAAGTTTGAAAAATGACTGATAAACATGATAAAACAAATGATGCAAAAGAAGTTCTACAGCTATTGAATGTCATGAGATCAATTTTCACTTGTGAGTCTACGAGCCATATATCAAGTCTATAAATGACGATGTGGTAAATCAAAACAATATATTTTCAACTAGCAGAACCCGTGGCTTTGCTCGCGCTAAAACTATAAAAAAGATTTTTTTGATTTGGCTTTATGCTATTAGTAATAATGTATGGATGTCTGACTGATTTGTTGACATTTATGATTACTGCTCCGCTCCCTTGCGTAGTAGCATGATGATATATAGCCTATAGCCTTTCTCAATAAATAGGCTATCTATTGCAAAAAAAATTCAAAACGGATTAACAGTTCCTGGGATTAGTGCGTTCAAATAAACAAACTCTGCCTCTTTATAATATTAGTATAGATGTTAAGAAAGTAAGAAAATAGTTAAGAAAATAGAAACCTATTATTTTTTCATCAGCAAATTAATAAATGAAGAATTAGTTTTTCATGCCATCGCTACTTTTCGGTGATTATGAAAAGATTTAAGAATAAACTTTGAAGGACGATTTAAGTTATAAAGTCTTTGTTCACGAAGAACGTCATATTTTAACTTTTGATGAGTCGAAAGATAAATTACGTGGAAAAATGATAACTTCAATATTCATGTTCCAGATTCTATATATCACACTAATATTATAAACTCTAGAAAAAGAAACAAACCTATCCCACGGAAACCGTAAATTTTTTCGGTATTAAAAGTAGCCCACGTGCTATTCCAAACTATAATCTATCTCTGTGCTAAGCTTCATCCAGATCCGCTCAGCCTTTGTGGTGTGATTAAGTAACAAACATCCATCCAAACATCTAAACTTACACATTTATAATACTAGTATAAATGAAAAAAAAAAGTAAATAAGTTATCGATTTGGGTTATTTATTTTGAATTTTGGTTTCGAATGCTTTACAGTAAAACTGTTCATGCAAGAAACTGAGTCGTTGTCGTCTAAAAGCTTGTTCAATATAGTACATTACAGACATATATGACAGACGGAGTCTACCCTCAAAATTACCTATATGTTAATTTTGAAACACAAAGAAAGGGCACGAAAATACTTTATAATTTCGAAAAGATAGGTTTACTCAATATGTCGAATATTGGCGTAAATCTAAGAAAGTATTATTTTAATGGAAATAGCTTAGTTATATCCTGAATAACATATAGGTTACTAGAGCACACTACAAACACTAATATTACTGTTCACATAAATAAATATCATTTTTTATCTCTATCTAGATGTTTTAAACAGATAACTTAGATTCTTACTTAGCTTAGATAGATTAAATTGCTCTCAATAAACTTACGCATTTATAGAATAAATAAGTATTTTCAGAGATACCTACATTCAAACATCATTTACTCATTTCTATTCATTTATAATAGACTAGCAGATCCCGCGGCTTCACTCGCACTAAAACTACGTCACTATGTCACTCTCCAGCCCTCCAACTATCTCCACACAAAAAATCAAGCCAATCCGTCACTCCGTTTCGATGTGAAAGAAGGAAAACAAACAAACAAACAAACGAACGAACAAACAAATAAACACACTTTCACATTTATAATATTAAGTATGAATTTACCTGATAAATTATTCTAAATTCTTGGTAAATTGAAACCTAAGTTATGTTCACGTAAAAATAACAAGCAACCTCTAAGGAAAGCGAAAAATGCGAATAAGATCGTGTAACTATTTATATATTCCATTATTTCGCAGAAATATTTTAGGCTTTTGCGTAAATATTATCTATATCATAATTTTCTTTAATAGCACTACCCTTGCCAAGAAGTGTTGGCAAGATGTTTTAAAAAATATACTGAAAATATTATCTCGATTAATATATTATGTATGTATATAAAAACTTGTTTATTATTCTTTCAGAAAACATATGCGTACTATACTAAGGGACGTGCCTAGGAAAGTAAAGTAAAGGCGATTCCTTTACTTCCCTCAGGCACATCCCTAGGCCACTCTGTCCAACAGTCAAATATCCAAATTCACTTGTGATTTATGTGGGATATTAGAGTATTATTTTTATAATAGCAACTCACCCTCGGTTCGCTCGGGTTCGTCCCTAGCTTGCTTCCCAATACAAACTTTCATCTCCATTTTCATCCCCTTAAAGGATGATTTTCGGGGTAAAAAATATCCTATGTCCTTTCCAGGGTCTCAAACTATCTTCTTATCAAATTTCATTTAAATCGGTTCAGTAGATCCAGAGATTACCCTCTACAAACTTTACCTCTTTATAATATTAGTATAGATGAGTAGATCAAGATGTACCTATATAAAAATAGTCACAAAACTACCTGCAATAAAATAATATAAAATTTTAATTATAGAGAATACAGTTATTTTTATGTTTTCGAATTTTTTCGCGTGTTTATTTTGGTTTTTGGTTTTCGATGTTTCGAATGCTTTACAGCAATCATAGACAACGTCGGGAATCAAAATAAATCCGCAAATAAATCCAGAAAGATAGTTTTATTTAAAACTAGCGGTTCACCCTCGCTTCGCTCGGGTTCGTCACTAGGTACGTCTTAAATAGATACTCGTATAAATAGTTATTAGCCAGCGTTAGCCGTTTTTCGTTAATTTTTCTGATGTTTTAATACTTATTATCCTATTCCGGACTAAGGTAAATCAAAAAAATCAAATATCATAAAAATTGGTCCAGCCGTTCTAAAGTTATAAATGGTGTGACTGAAACGACTTTGTTTTATATATATATTGTTTCTCTTTATTAAAACTTTGCGTGTACCTTATGAAACATACGAAAAAAATAATTACCTAGCTGAATTGGTCGAGCCGTACTCGAGTTTTGCGCTTAGCAACATTCATTTTCATTTATATAGAAGATGTCAAATATTCGCGTAAAAAGTCCAATTACTGAATATGGACCTCCCCTTAATTTGGGATAAGGCTATAGAACACCACGCTGGTCAAATACTGGTTGATGGACTTCACACATCTTTTAAAAACTAGATGGTTCGCCCAGACATGCTGATTTCCTCAAAATATTTCCTTACATCATAAGGCATTATAAATGATTCGACACATGAAAATCACAGAGATGTTCCATCTCCTGCTTCATTTAACTATCTATATAGCATTTAACCATGTATCTACATATATATATATATATATATACTTGAATATTTCAAAACGTGACTGCAACTCAAGAATTTAAAAATACAATTTATAAAACAAACAAGTTAATGCTTATAACCATTCACGACGTTTCCATCTCGCGGATCCGAGATCATCATCCAGTTGACAGAGATAAACGAGGCGACAGTTTACACTGTACACATACATATACCACACAGTACCTACGAACATACAGGATGATTTATTTAAAAGGGCGTGGTTTAAAAAATCTGAAACTATAGGTAAAACTGAAAAATTAAATGTAATTTTTTTTAATTAATTGACCAATCGGTATTTGAGGAGTAAAACAATACAGCCTGTATTATTGCACCATCCGATAGAAGAGGCTTGTTTTAGAAATACGAGTATCTATACTAATATTATAAAAAATTTTTAACAAAAAAATAAAAACCGACTTCAAACAAAAGCACTAAAAAGTAAAAAATAACTGATTGGTAGTTTTCATTTACTATACATACCTAATCAAATATTTTCGAAGTCGGTGTGCTTTGCTTTGAATGGGCTGGCACCGATTTCGAAAATATTTGATTAGGTATGTATTTAATAGGTAGGCTTTAATTACTTAGCCAATTTCAATCAAAAAAAAATTCGTTACAATTTTATTATAAGTATAGAGAATAGATATAGGTGACCATCATATAACGATTAAACTTCTTATTTTAATACAATTATTTCTAAAAAAGGTCTTGAGGATCAAACTGCGTACTGTTATATATACATATGTACCTATATAATAGCGCCTAGTAGCCGCCCTATCCCTTTTCCTTGGTCAGCACTTTTGATGGTTCATAATTATTAAATATTAATTATCGCTCAGTTCGATTCCAACATCCGCACGTGACACTTGCCCTAATAAAATCGGGTCCAACCTTTTAAATAAAAAAGTTTTTTTATGTAATTCCAAGTTATTTTCTTTTTTTTTTAAACCATTTGGTGAAAATTGCTGTAACAGTACCAATAACCCAAAGTATATCTATATTATGTTTATGTACAATTAAGAGATACAATATAGGATTTATTTATATTTGATTATACCCATAAGCCTTGCATGCCGACGCAGAAGGCCGGTACTCGGTCATGCGGCATAATCTCGCCCTCACTCATGTCTCTTTTGACATGAGCTATGTTATAAAAGTAGTGTATAAACGTTTTTATTAGATAACCAATATATTATTTGTGTACATATATACATATGCATACATATGTTTTCATTATTAAAAACAAATTAAAATATATAAAATATAATCTATACTAATATTATAGTAAATGTGAAAGTTTGTGAGTATGGATGTTTATTACTCTTTCAGGCCAGAACGGCTGAACGGATCTGGATGAAATTTGGCACAGATATAGATTATAGTCTAAAGCAATACATAAGCTACTTTTTATCCAGGGAAAACGTACGGTTCCCATGGGATAGGTTTGTTTTTCTTTTCCTAGAGGCGAATCCGAGCAAGCGAGGGTGAGCCGCTAGTAATAAATAAATATATTCACTAAGTGAAATGTTTGAAACATTAAGACAAAAATTTTATAATATACCTAACTAGAGGTAGGTAGGTACATTTTAACGGTTAGAATATAGTAAATAGATTTTATATTATATAGCCACCCTTGCTTCGCCGCCCACCGTCTGTGGGTACGTTTAAATTTTTTTGAGCGGAACCCGAATTCTTTTTTTTTCTAAAATAAAAGTAGCCTATGTTACTCCCTATAACATCAGCTGTCTCTCAGTGAAAGTCCCGTCAAAATCAGTCCCGCTGTTTCAGAGATTATATGGAACTAACAGACAGACAAAAAAATGTGTTTTTCTATAAGTACCGTATATAATTTCATATGCATTTAGTAAAACGCTGTTATTTTGACATTACAAACAGACACTTCAATTTTATTTATCTGTATAGATTGTAATCCAAAGTAGAAGAATATATTGCTCAAAGAAACAATAAATTAAGGAAATTAGTACAACATTTCTAATGTGCCGTAAAGGTCACTCAAGGTTATATCCGGCTTGAAGGATCAAATACGATCCAAAAATATAACCATTCATTCTAAATAGGGTGTTCGCTAAGATCAAAATTTTTATTTATATATGCCACTATGTATGTGTCGGTTTAAACGCTAATATGTATGACCGCAGATCTTTAGGTCCTCGGTTTGAGCCCCGGGTTGTGTCAATTATATGTATATATAATAATAATATAATGTCCTCCTGATCGATTTCAGCCAGATCTCTAAGAATTTCTTGATAGAAAATCTCAGTAGCTTAATTTGGCCCGACCCGGGACTAGAACCCAAGACCTAAAGATCTGTGGCCGTACATGGTAGCCACTAGATTACCGCTAAATATTATATTTAATATATTGGGACTGTCTATCAAACAAGTCTTAGTTATAGTCTGACACGATATTATGTAAAGCTATCAGTATTGCATCCCTATTGGTCTAATTGGTTGTCTAATTGTCGTCTCCCAGGAGTTTGAGAATGAAAGGAATAGAGAGAGCACTGGTTTTTACGCACATATTGATGTACTAAAATAGCTCAGATGGCTAGTCTCAAAAAGATTGGACACCGTGTCCGAAATAGGCCAAGAAGATTATTACATGCCACAAACATTAAAGAATATCTGTATTAACCATACAAGTACCATCAAATTACTTACTACATAAAAACAAACTCTTCATACAAGTTATATAACATGTATTTAACATGTTTTTGGGATTTATTGTATCATTGTTTAAAATCTAGATACAAAGATAAAAGTTGTGAACTGTCTCATTTAATAAGATTTTACACATTCTTAGATAAAATAAAGTATTAATGATAGCAATTTTGTCTCGAACAAAATCCAAAAATACACCAACGAAGTGATTGAAGCTTAGTAAGTAATTATTGGATTAAGTCCTGTGATATCTGCAGAGCAATATAAATGAGTTATAAACAAAAATCTTAGTTTCAATTCTTTTAGTGGACATATAAATAGAAACTTCGAGTAGTAAAAGAATAATAAAGGCACTGATTAGCTTTAGCTTTAAGCTTCACATTACTGTGTTACGACCAGCAGCTTTCGCTTAAAGAAATCTTCGTTAACGTATTTTAAATAGTTTTTATACTACTTTAAAGGACAATCTACACATATAATAAAATTGGAACTGAGCCGAATCTGTACATTAAATATTTTTTGGAAAATCTTATTGATATAAATATTATTATCGATACAGAGACCGAATCTATAGTTTTTAGAATTTTTGTCTGTCTGTCTGTGATCGCAACCCGAGAAAACAACTGGACTGATTTTGATGAAATTTGCTATGATGATAGCTGGTTATTTGGGTCAATATATAGGATACTTTTTACTTCGGGAAAATATCTCATTTCTGAGAAAAAATACAAAAACTGCAATGTAAGAGTATACTAATTTGTAAAACCTAAGAATTTCGTTTTTGATCATCTGAACACGGGCAGAGCCGCAGTCAATGCTGGTGCTAAATAAAAAAGGTAAATAATAAAACTAAAAAAAAATGAGTTTTTTGAACTAACATAAATATTACATTTATTAAATACTACCAGAACCCGCGGCTTTGCTCGCACTGAAACTACAAAAAAATCTCTAAAAAGGTAGTTTCATACAGACTTTCATCCCCTGTTTTACCCCCTTATAGGATGAGTTTCGAAAAATGCTAAAATACGTATTTATCTAATTTTATTGAAGAACATTTAAACCGAGTTTCAAGTACTTCTGATCATAAATATTTTTTGGATAGTATTGTAACAATTTTTTTCCGTGATAAAAATAGCCTATGTCCCTGTCCAGCCCTCCATCTATCTCCACACAAAAAATTATATCAACCCGTTACTCTGTTTCGATGTAAAAGAAGGACAAACAAACAAGCAAACAAACAAACATTTATCATATGAGAATGGATTTTATGAAAAACTTATACTATTATGGATATAATACGGTTAAATTAAACTAAATCATTTTAAAATGTACATATTTAATTAATTTAAACAATGACAAGTAATGGAACTTTATGCTTAAACTTTTGAAGCTTTAATTAAAGTAAGTTTCGCCAGTTAAAGCTCTGCCCGAGTATACATCCGGACTTCAGACAAACTTAGGTCTACAATTTTAGGATAAAAACTAAGGACACTATTTATTTAATATTTTGCCTAATTATGTACATTAAACAACCTATAATACAAATCTAAATATTATATATCCTAACCTATACCCTCCTAACCTATAATACAAATCTAAATATTATATATCCTTTGAATAGAATAAAGAGACTTAACTTTTTTTTTTGGGGATATTATACACACAGCACCATCTAGTTCCATAGTAAGCTACGAGGCTTGTGTTATGGATACCAGATAGTTGATACACTTCACATATATAACTTTCAATATATATATATATATATATATATATATATATATATATATATATATATATCTGTGCCTTTCATCCAGATCCTTGCAGCCGTACTGGCGTGATTGAGTAACAGTCATCCATCCAAACATCTAAACTTTCACATTTATATAAAAACTATCGGCTCACCCTCGCTTCGGGTTCGCCTCTAGAAACACCAAAACAAACCTATCCCACGAGAATCTTACATTTTTCCAGGATAAAAAGTAGCATATGTGTTATTCCAGACTATAATCTATCTTTGTGCCAAATTTCATCCAGATCCGTTCATCCGTTCTGGCGTGAAAGAGTAACAAACATCCCTACTCACAAACTTTCACATTTATAATATTAGTATACAGAAACTCTACGGGCGGAACAGTTGGAAAGCAAAAATATTTTCATATTAGCAATATTTTTACGATGTTCAATATTAGATGGTATTATCCTCAAATAGGTTGTGATATGAGAGAGTAACTAAAGCGTTTTTATTGCATCATAAATAGTTAATTAGTATATTCATTAAGGCCGTGAGTATAGAAACGGCTCATCTTTATATATATAATTCTTCTGTGAGTGTGTATGTCACTGAACTTCTCTCAAACGACTGGACCGATTTTGATGAAATTTTTTGTGTGTGTTCAAGGGGATCTGGGAATGGTCTAGATTCACAATTTTTTTAATAGAAAATAATATATTAAAAAAAGTTTGAAATTTTCAAATTAAAGACGTGTAGACAGGACAACGTCTGTCGGGTCCGCTAGTTATATATATATATTGGCAAAGAGCAAAGAAAAACTTTACCTATAGCTTAGCTTATGAAGGAATCTTACTATAGATGTATTACACCACATTTTAATAAAAAAATTATACTATCTTCCATTACATAATTTTGAAGACTAAGAAATAAAAAAGAGGTAAATAAATAATATTTTTTCATTACGATTTGCCACCCATAATAATGCATGAATGCAACTATCTATACATATTATAAAATAAAGTAGCTTACGTCTTCTAAGCTACGATTGATACGGTTATAAATAAATGAATAAATAAATATGTTGGGAAATTAACACACAGCACCATCTAGTTCCATGGTAAGCTACGAGGCTTGTGTTATGAATACCAGATAGTTGATACACTACACATATATAATTTTAAATACATACATATCATAAATATATATACCCATGACTGGAGTATATACATTCATGTTCATCACACAAATCAATGCTCCAAGCAGAAATCGAACCCACGACCGCTGGCGCAGCAAGTATGGTCACTGCAAACTGAGCCAAACGTGTCATCAAATTACTAATAGAAACACACAGCGATAAATGAGTACGGTTTATATATATATATATATATATATAACTTGTAAATATTTTGTACAAATTAGCGAAGTCTAGACGTTATTTTGTCAAAAAAACTGTGTTTGTACAGTAACATGTCTATTTACTAATGCTGGCTAAACCTCTAGGGATACATGATAACAATGTACTAAAAAATCTTAAAAAGACCTAAAGAAAAATCCCCAATAGTATCTATCTGCTTTTATTATATGTATAGATAATAATAATTGGCAAATTTTAAAAAGTCATTTGCAATGTAATTTTTAATAAATTAATAATGTCTCAATAATATTTTTGCGTGCGTGCGTGCGTGCGCGCGTGCGCGCGCGCGTGTGCGCGTGTGCGCGTGTGCGTGTGTGTGTGTGTGTCTCTTTTTCAATCACGATAATTTATAGGTAGTGATAACATAACTGTTGTAATTTTATTTATATTGAAATTTACAATTGTAAATGAAATTAATGGATGCTGTATCCATTTTAAAAGGTAATGCATTTAGGGTTAAATTAAATTGTGTCGTTAATTTAAAAAAAATTCAATGTAATTATCACCAGTGGATCTAAAAAAAGCCTTATATTTATTTAATAAAAAAAAAATTAATTTATGATTGGTTTAACAATTATTTGATTTGCTTAATTGAACATTTTTATGTAATATTATTATAATTTATTTAATTTTTTTCAATGAATGACTAAACAATTAGATAATTACAATGAAATAAATCTATCTAATACTTTTAAACGAGCAATTCTTGTATATTTGTTTATTTATTTATACCGGCGATCTCGGAAACGGCTCTAACGATTTTGCTGAAATTTGGTATGTGGGGATTTTCGAGGGTGAAAAATCGATCTAGATTAGTCTTGTTTGGGAAAACGCGTGTTTTCCAGTTTTCATGTGGTTTCCTTTCACATTATTCCACGCCAAATATAATTTGCTGTTATGGCGATATCATAATCATCATCGTGCGAAATATATATATTTGGCGTGGCATATATATATATATATTTCGCACGCTTGCTCATAAGTATCGTGGTCAAGCGGCCATGGCGCAACATTGGTGTCCGTCCGTCCGGGTCAGAATCCCGGTCGGATATAAAGTTTTTAATTTTGTTTTTTTTTTGTATTTATTCAAGTTTTTTAAGCCAAATTAAAATGAAAATTTTACTTCTGGTTAAATAAAAAACTCGGTTGCCCAGGTACTTAACTTATAATATTAATAAATTAAATTTAGCACATCATACTGCATAAGTTAAATTTTATTTAATTTTATATATTTATCATTATTTTTTTTAACAAAACACGCATTATAAAGTATTTAAAAATAAATAAATTATATATATTTACGTATAAATTACACAGTTTTATTAACATCAAGGTCTTGAGAGCATAATATAATCAAGAGGCAAGCTCATGAGAACTGAATTAGTTAAAAATTCTAATTTCGTAACAACCACAGCGGAATTCATAATGCCCAGGGAGACGGCAGGACGATGTAATTAGGCTTTGCAATTTAAATATCTTATATTCGGACGTTGTAAGTAGTATTTTTAATGGAAAATACATACAAAATGTAGAAATCTTGACAACAAATAAAGAGAATATTTTAAATAAAACTATCTTTTCGGATTTTTTCGCAAATTTATTTTTATTTATGGTTCCCGATGTTTCGAATGCTTTACAGCAATCATAGTCGCTGGAGGACTAAGGTTTTAGACGTCTCAAAAGTTATAACTTATAATATAAACTAGCATTGCCCGCGGCTCCGCCCGCGTTCAGATGACCAAAAACCAATTTCTTAGGTTTTACATAAGTTAGTATACTCTTACAATGCACTTTTAGGATTTTTTGTTAGAAATGAGATATTTTCCCACGGTATAAAGTATCCTATATGCTGATATGGATAATCAGCTATCACCATGCCAAATTTCATGAAAATCCCTCCAATGGTTTTTCTGTGATGCGGTAACAGACAGACAATTTTTTTAAAAACTATAGATTCGGCCTCTGTATCGATAATAATGTTTAATTCAAAAAGATTTTCCAAAAAATATTTAATGTACAGATACGGCTTACTTACAATTTTATTATATGTATAGATGTTACTGACAACATCAACCCACAAAATTACACCTTTACGATTTTAGAGAAATACAAAAATGGCACCAATTTGGTGTTTTGGACTAACCATACTTATTAAAACATTTTTTATTATTTCATATTGGTTTGTTTCATATTATTTGTTATTATTACGTGAATGCGCTACGCGATTATTTATGTGTTTGCTATGCGATATCTTCACCACATTCTGAATCTATGGTTATAATATATCTTTTTCATTATGCTTTTTTACTAGTACATAGTATTATATTATTTGTGCTGGTAGTATCCACTTTGCAAAAGTTTCGAATTTAGACTTAATGATAGTTTATTATGTATTTAGCCTCATTGGTGAAATTCTATTTGTTTAAATTGTGTGTATTTTTTTTCCGTATATATGTGGTAAAATGAAAAACTTCAAATATAACAGATACATAAAATTATTTAATTATGATTTTTAAAACATTATGAAGGGCTCTTATCCTTACCGTAATTACACCACCGTTGAAATTATGACACAACTAGTTACGTTTTAAGGTGTAGTATAAATACCTCAGAGATGAGATATTTTCAACCGACTTCAAAAAGGAGGAGGTTCTCAATTCGACTGTATGTTTTTTTTTTTTTTTTTATGTTTGTTACCTCAGAACTCCGTCATTTATTAACCGATTTGGAAAATTTTTGTTTTGTTTGAAAGGGTATACTTCCAGATTGGTCCCATTTAAATTTCAAAAAAAAATACCACCCCTAAGGGTGGAAAAACAACTAATCATGAATTTAACCTACTTCTAATTGTCATATTGACTTGAAACTTTGCAAGTATTTCTATTTCCGTTGATAGTACAGTGGTTCGGTGTTGTTGACCTGATCTGATGGTAAGGCCAGAAGGTGGATAGGTGGAACTCTTCAACGGCTAATAGTAGATACTTTGAGTTTGGGCTTGTTTTGTTTGATTTGACAAGCCTAATACGTTAGAATTCTTACTTTGCTACTACTGTCTACACTAAAAAGGGAAAAATAAAAACTTTTTAACAAAAAAATAAAAACCGACTTCAAACAAAAGCACTAAAAAGTAAAAAATAACTGATTGGTAGTTTTCATTTACTATACATACCTAATCAAATATTTTCGAAGTCGGTGTGCTTTGGCTAAGTAATTAAAGCCTACCTATTAAATACATACCTAATCAAATATTTTCGAAATCGGTGCCAGCCCATACAAAGCAAAGCACACCGACTTCGAAAATATTTGATTAGGTATGTATAGTAAATGAAAACTACCAATCAGTTATTTTTTACTTTTTAGTGCTTTTGTTTGAAGTCGGTTTTTATTTTTTTGTTAAAAAGTTTTTATTCCGTAGTAAAAAGTATCCTATATGTTGACCCGAAGAACCAGCTATCATCATACCAAATTTCATCAAAATACCTCCAGTGGTTTTCCGTGATGCGCCCATAAACAAACAGGCAGCCAGGCAAAAATACTAAAAACTACAAATTCGGGCTCTGTATCGATAACAATGTCTATTTCTATAAGATTTTAAAATATACAGATTCGGCTTAGTTACAATTTTATTATATGAATAGAAATTATGCAAAAAACGATTAATTAAAAAAAAACCCTAAATAAATCAATAAAATCGATTCACACATCGTGAAAAGATCGTGTTAAATTCGCAAAAAAATAAACTGTAGAGTCAAATTGAATTCCTTACTTCTGGAATCGGTCATAAAAAAACCATTCTTATAAATAACCATGGGAACTTGATAGAGGTATTTAGATAAACGCCCGACCTTTCACCATGATATGGCGTCATGAACCCATTGTGTCTCCGGCAATCTGACCGAAATCTAGATTTTCTTATTTCGTTAAAATCATTTGTCTAAAGCAAAGTTGCTTTTCTGTTTAGATCTACGATAAAACCTAGCCACAAAATATTTGGCTTTACTTCTTACTAGTATTATTTACTGAATTTTCTAGAAGCTTTGATTTATGTTTGTAATGCATTAATAATAATATACAATATTTAATGTATGTACATACAATCTATGCCTTTGGGAAATATCTGAGAAATCCACTTAATTGTTTAAGCATGAAAAATTTAACAAATATATCTATATTATATGTCACATATATATGTCACATCTATACATATGTCATATATCATAGATTTGACATATATATATATATATATATATATATATATATATATGTCACATCTATACAGATTAATAAAATTTAAGTGTATTTTGTAATGTCAAAATAACAGCTTTTTAATAAATACATATGAAATTATATACAGTACTTTATAAGTAAAAAAACACAATTTTTAAAATATTTGTCTGTCTGTCTGTTTGTTCTTTCAGTTTCAGTTCTTTCACTATCAGATGGATGATGTTATAAGGAGAAACTTAGGCTACTTTTATCTTAGAGAAAGAATTAGGATTCTGTTAAAAAAACGTGTGCGTGTAGTTATGTACGCACATAAGAAATTATATTTCTTTAGCGTAACAGAACAAAAATAGTTAAAGATTTCATCCCGTATGTCACAACTATCTGTTTTTAAAAGGAATGCAGCTAACTTCATCATGTCGCTTTTTGGCTGTCGGTGCGCGCGCGCATCGTAAAAATTTTACTCTCATATTTTTTTAAATGTACGTACATCCGAGCGAAGCGAGAATAAGTCGCTAGTTTATTATAAATTAGTGTGCACCCAGTGATCGAAATTCGACCACAATATTGATAACTAAGCGAACACTTGTATTAGAAATATAGTGAAAAATTAACATTAAAATACCTTCATTTACACACAATGTTAAACTCAGTCACTTGAACACTCAAAAGCCTTACCTAGGACAACATTTCACATACTTACGTATATATGCAGTACCATCAACAATGGTCTTATTTACCCTGCACGAATTGTAGTGCCAAGCCGATCGTATAATGCCACAGAAATTACAACCAACAAACGACAGCCACAACGTGACATACAAGAGTAATGAGCTGGAAAGCTTCTCATCGACGATGCAAAACTAGGTGTCGCCTCTGGACTCATTTGCATCTTAATTTAGTATGTAACCGCTAAATTTTACTTAGAAAACTCAAGATACATAATAAGCGTCTCAAAAGTGTTCTTAAAAAGCGCACAATTCGAAATTGTGTACTTTTTTCAAATCTCTTTTGTAAAAAAAAAACGCGTTGTTTCGTTTAAAAAAGAACTTTATGTGGTGTGCGTAAGTTCGAATTTGTGTTTAGACGGAACTTTCGATTTTTTAATTTTTTTCTTTGGTTTGACTTATCACATGTAAACATGACTTTTTAGAGATATACCTAATTACTAGGAAATGCGTATCTATATTTTTATATATCTATGATTTGTAACCATAAATTACAAGAAATGTTGTACCTCTAGAACCTCCAGGTAAATTTCTAAGAAATTAATTAAATTTCTAAGAAATCTATTGTTAACTGTAACACTGGCGTCTCCGCGGTCGAGGAGTGACTAGTAAGTCTAAATAATAACGTTTAGGATGATTATGAAGTCGGTGTACCTTTCCAAACTCTTCCAATTTATTTTGGACCGCGGCTTCGCTCACGTGATAAGCAGATAAGATAATGTATCCAATCCCAGTACACAATCTATGTCCTTGCCAAATTTTATCAAAATCTGTTCAGCGGTGTAAGCGCGAAAAGGTAGATAAAACAGATAAAGCTTCTTTCAATTTTATAATATTAGTAGGGATATAGGCTTTATCGTGTTTATGGATAGCTTGTTTTATATCTGTGATTTAAATAAGGAAGTGTATAGTTAAAACTAGGAGTAAGCTAGTATGAATGTGTATACAGTATTGTCTATTCAGACTAGGGGCTTAGACAAGATGTCATTCTACAATGATTGAAGAATAGAAATTCTAAGAATATATAAAAATAACATTTTATTCTATGATATTTCATTCCGATTCATCCCTTTCTAACGTCCTTCTGCTGGGCCTGGGCCTGGACACTGGCCAAATGCGGGTCGGCGGACTGAACATATCTTTCGAAAACTTGCTAGGTTCTCTCAGACATGCAGGTTTCCTCTCGATGTTTTCCTTCACCGCAAAACAAGTGGTACAATCATGTTGGAAATGATTCGAACATGAAAATATCATAGCTGCGTGACTCGGGGTTTGAACCCGCTTCACTTGTTTATCCTATCAATCCCATTACCACTGGTTTACCACTGCCATATGTAACTATTAAGTTTGTCACTTAAATACATTTAAAAATGTATGTAAAAACAAATATATACATAACATCTTGTTCATTCCCTAGGCTCTAATTTTATAATAATTTCACTCGCAATTTGAAATGGGAAACTACCTCGTTACTTTTATTGCCTGTTCTATGGGCACACATCACCATACAGATTGAATTCTGTCACGACATATTGTAATTTTATTCATTTCTTGATTTATATGTGGTTTTATACAACTTATATTATATTTCAAAGCTTACTTCAAAATTTGTTACCTTTCACAAATTTCTGTTTAGATTTATATAGCTTTATATATCTATTTGACAACCCTGAGATATCTTTATATTAATTTTTTTTATTAGAGGAAACACCCAAAACTCTTGTGGAGGAACATTAAATGTTTAAAAATTAATAATTGTAATTAAAAAACATATTTAACACACAGCGCCATCTAGTTACATGGTAAGCTACGAGGCTTGTGTTATGGATACTAGATAGTTGATACACTACACATATATAACTTTAAATACATACATAATAATACTTTCTTAGATTTACGCGAATATTTGACATTTTAAATAAAACTATCTTTTCGGATTTTGTCGCGGATTTATTTGTATTTTTGTTTCCCGACGTTTCGAATGCTTTACAGCATCCATGGTCACGGGAGAGACTGAGGTGTTACATGTCTTAAAGATATAGTTGTTACAGACAGCCTACCCACAATTAACAAAATGAAAATTGCACCAATTACATTACAATATTTTAACTTTAAATATTTTTTTATAATTTTAATTATAATTGAATATGGAAAATTATTTATTTAATTTTTGCTATTATTTTTATAATTATTACAATTTTAAAAATATATTAATTAGCAATCTATATTTAGTGTTGCCATTATTATATTTATAACCATAAGAAAAATATAAAATATAGTATTAATTATTTAAGCCACAATTGATCTATGTGTAATTTGAAAAAGTTAAGATTAATTAAAAAATAATAATTTTAATTTAAATTTGCTATTATTTAAAAACAAATTATTAAGCAACACATTACTACATACATTTACAAATGAAAAAGTGAAAAAATATTATTAATCAGAAATGCTATCTTTTTGATCTACACAGTAAGAACTTACTACATCTACCTGTCTGTTATGTTTAGATTTATTATTAGATTTTATTATATTAATAACAGGATCCCATGACGATGGTAGTACCCAGCCATCTTCCCTATTGAAATTAGGATGTTTTTTAATTTCTATGGCCTCTCGAATCATTCTAGGGCGATATCGGTTTTCTTTCGCCAGGATTTGAGGCCTATCGAAGCGAATATAATGGCTTGGGCGGTCCTGACTGTGTTTGCAGACAGCAGATGTTGTATTGCGACGGTGCTTCACATCAGCTATGTGTTCTTTGACCCGGGTTCTAATGGATCTCTTTGTTTGTCCGATGTAAGAGAGCCCACAATCACAATCAAGCTTGTAAACTCCTGCATCTTGTAGAGGGATGTGGCACTTGACAGGTGGTAGAAACTGACTAATTTTCTTTGGCGGCTTGAAGTAAGTTTTAATTGAAGCTCGCTTTAGAATGTAGCCAATCTTGTCAGTGACGCCTCTCATGTAAGGTAGGACTGCAGGGACGCGCTCGACTGTGGCTGGTTTCACTCGGTCCCTGTGACGTAGGCGCGGCACTTGCAGCTTGTTGTCTCGCAGAACTTGCTTGACATGTTGCAGTTCTCCGGCCAGGTGTTGCTCGTCACAGATCCCGCGTGCCCTCTGAAACAAAGATTTTCCCACGGTAGCTAACTGTGAAGGGGGGTGGTGAGATTCACCATTCAAGTACCTATCAGTATGGGTCTTCTTTCGATACACAGTATGACTCAAGGTGTTATCTGGGTTACGTATGACTAATACATCTAAGAAAGCTAAAGAATTATTAGACTCCAATTCCATTGTAAATTGTATTTTAGGGTTTATGGAGTTAAGATGTTCTAAGAATACAGATATTTTATCAGATGGTAATATTGTGAAAGTGTCATCTACATACCGCTTGTAGAAACGAGGGGTCACAGGTGATGTGTTTAGGGCGGTCTCCTCAAAGGCCTCCATGAAGATGTCAGCTACAACGGGAGAGACCGGCGAACCCATGGCCACTCCATCCACTTGCTTGTAGAATTCATCATTCCACAATAGATAGCCAGATGTAAGGCAGTGTTTCAAAAGTTCAGTGTATTCTTCTTGCATACTATTATCCCGTAGCTTTCTTGATACTATTTTGACACAGTCCTCTACTGGTAGGTTGGTGAATAGAGACTGTACATCAAAACTGACCATAGTTTCATTGTCCATGAGTTGTAGGTGTTTTATCTCATTGACAAAATGGTATGAGTCCCTTGTAAACGCTGATGTTTGTCCTCTGAGTGTTGAGAGTACTTTCGCTACTAGTTGGGCCAATTTATAAGTCGGTGTGTCGATTTGACTCACAATTGGACGTAGCGGAGCGTTAGATTTGTGTATCTTTGGAAGTCCATACAGTTTAGGCGGCTTTGCACAAGCTTGTTCCATCTTGTGCAAAGCCGCCTAAACTGTATGGACTTCCAAAGATACACAAATCTAACGCTCCGCTACGTCCAATTGTGAGTCAAATCGACACACCGACTTATAAATTGGCCCAACTAGTAGCGAAAGTACTCTCAACACTCAGAGGACAAACATCAGCGTTTACAAGGGACTCATACCATTTTGTCAATGAGATAAAACACCTACAACTCATGGACAATGAAACTATGGTCAGTTTGATGTACAGTCTCTATTCACCAACCTACCAGTAGAGGACTGTGTCAAAATAGTATCAAGAAAGCTACGGGATAATAGTATGCAAGAAGAATACACTGAACTTTTGAAACACTGCCTTACATCTGGCTATCTATTGTGGAATGATGAATTCTACAAGCAAGTGGATGGAGTGGCCATGGGTTCGCCGGTCTCTCCCGTTGTAGCTGACATCTTCATGGAGGCCTTTGAGGAGACCGCCCTAAACACATCACCTGTGACCCCTCGTTTCTACAAGCGGTATGTAGATGACACTTTCACAATATTACCATCTGATAAAATATCTGTATTCTTAGAACATCTTAACTCCATAAACCCTAAAATACAATTTACAATGGAATTGGAGTCTAATAATTCTTTAGCTTTCTTAGATGTATTAGTCATACGTAACCCAGATAACACCTTGAGTCATACTGTGTATCGAAAGAAGACCCATACTGATAGGTACTTGAATGGTGAATCTCACCACCCCCCTTCACAGTTAGCTACCGTGGGAAAATCTTTGTTTCAGAGGGCACGCGGGATCTGTGACGAGCAACACCTGGCCGGAGAACTGCAACATGTCAAGCAAGTTCTGCGAGACAACAAGCTGCAAGTGCCGCGCCTACGTCACAGGGACCGAGTGAAACCAGCCACAGTCGAGCGCGTCCCTGCAGTCCTACCTTACATGAGAGGCGTCACTGACAAGATTGGCTACATTCTAAAGCGAGCTTCAATTAAAACTTACTTCAAGCCGCCAAAGAAAATTAGTCAGTTTCTACCACCTGTCAAGTGCCACATCCCTCTACAAGATGCAGGAGTTTACAAGCTTGATTGTGATTGTGGGCTCTCTTACATCGGACAAACAAAGAGATCCATTAGAACCCGGGTCAAAGAACACATAGCTGATGTGAAGCACCGTCGCAATACAACATCTGCTGTCTGCAAACACAGTCAGGACCGCCCAAGCCATTATATTCGCTTCGATAGGCCTCAAATCCTGGCGAAAGAAAACCGATATCGCCCTAGAATGATTCGAGAGGCCATAGAAATTAAAAAACATCCTAATTTCAATAGGGAAGATGGCTGGGTACTACCATCGTCATGGGATCCTGTTATTAATATAATAAAATCTAATAATAAATCTAAACATAACAGACAGGTAGATGTAGTAAGTTCTTACTGTGTAGATCAAAAAGATAGCATTTCTGATTAATAATATTTTTTCACTTTTTCATTTGTAAATGTATGTAGTAATGTGTTGCTTAATAATTTGTTTTTTAAATAATAGCAAATTTAAATTAAAATTATTATTTTTTAATTAATCTTAACTTTTTCAAATTACACATAGATCAATTGTGGCTTAAATAATTAATACTATATTTTATATTTTTCTTATGGTTATAAATATAATAATGGCAACACTAAATATAGATTGCTAATTAATATATTTTTAAAATTGTAATAATTATAAAAATAATAGCAAAAATTAAATAAATAATTTTCCATATTCAATTATAATTAAAATTATAAAAAAATATTTAAAGTTAAAATATTGTAATGTAATTGGTGCAATTTTCATTTTGTTAATTGTGGGTAGGCTGTCTGTAACAACTATATCTTTAAGACATGTAACACCTCAGTCTCTCCCGTGACCATGGATGCTGTAAAGCATTCGAAACGTCGGGAAACAAAAATACAAATAAATCCGCGACAAAATCCGAAAAGATAGTTTTATTTAATACATACATAATATTATAAACATCCATGACTGGAGTACAAACATTCGTGCTCATCACACAAATGAATACCCCCAGCGGGATTCGAACCCGTGATCGCTGGCACAGCAAGTAGGGTCACTACAAGCTGAGCCAAACGGGTCGTCGAGAATTGTGAATAAATTATCAATTTGAATTGAAAAATAAAACGAATTCAAGTGCACTTTCTTAAAAATAACATCGATATACATACAATTAACTTCACATAGTCTAAGAGCTTTTGTATATCCTTCTTGCTATGAAAGTTTCTTTCTATATAAAGCACAAAGTTCCAGCCATCATCCCCCGAGGAATCTTTGTTTACTCTGGACATAAAATAACATAAATGTTGGCTCAAGCCTCAAGGTATCATGCCTAATTTTGTTAAAATAAATTATATAGTATACTTACATTAACATATTAATTATATTTAGTCTTAAAAATACAATGTGTATCAAATTTAAAGCTAACAGATACACACTTATAATATTACTAGCAGAAACCGCGGCTTTGCTTTGTTATTTTGGTTATAAATATTTTTTTAGGTTGTATTATAACGTATTTACCCGTGGGCATGAGATAATCTCTCGCTGTAAATACGTAAGTAAAACCCTCCAGCCCTCCAACTGTCTCCACACAAAAAATCATGATAATCCGTCACTCCGCTTCGACGTGAAAAAAAGGACAGACAAACAAACAAACAAACAAACAAACAAACAAACACTTTCACATTTATAATATTAGTATGGATACTTTTGCTTCGTCCTCGATATTAGCACAGATTACACGTAGTATCGTGCAGTGAGATGCTGAACTTCTCTGTCAATCCTACATTCACGTTTTTTGTGCTTCGCCGTAGCGTACTTATTTCAAAGTCCGTCTTTATTTATGGATTTTTTAGCAAAAATTTGTATAAGTGACGGAGACATAACAATGGTTACTCATACTTCGAGTGGAAATTATAAAAATTAAACTCATTAACTTACACATAATATGGATAAATCAAAAATTTACGGTCAAAGTTCGATACTAACTTAGTCTATATAGTTCCAAATGAAACAGATTTAACCGTTGTGTAATTGAACCGCCTGATTGAGCTCTCAAGAGGCGGAATCAATTTAAAATGGAACATTTAGGACAATTTTCTTACTCTGAATGTCTGGGAGTGTTTGGAATATTAAATATACATAATAAACTATATATATACTTGACTTAGGTTCATTATAGCGCAGTTTTTGCGATATATCGCTTGGTTATTGGTGAAGTGGAAATTTTGAGGAAAGTAAGCCGGTCTCTCCGTTAAATATATTAAATTATTTACTAGCTAGCGGCTCACCCTCGCTTCGCTCGGGTTCATCGCTAGGTACGTTTTAAATAGATATAAATAGTTATTAGCCAGCGTTAGCGATATATTTTTTTTTTGTTAATAATATTGACAAATATTGACATTAATTTATACGATACTAACGTCACTCAATTGTTTTGCCTTCCCGGAACCTCTCCACTAACACTTAAACTTTATGGTATGGTATTAAAGTTCAAATTGACTGTAAAGTATAATATTACGAATCTTTTGTATGGGTGTATAGAAAAGTGTTGTTTTTAGACTTTTTCAGTCAATTTTTTTAATTTTTCTCTCCGTAATAACTATCCTCGTACTTCAAGGAATATTTTAAATAAAAATTTGCGAAATCGGTTCAGCTGCTCTCGAGATTTGCGCTTAGCAACACATTCAGCGATTCATCAACCGACTTCTTTTTATATTATAGATTACTCATATTTGTGAGAGCACAACTTAATTGAATGATATGGATTTTATTTTCAAAACTAAATATAGAAAAATTAATAAAACTACATAATAAATCTTTTTGGATTATTTCGCGGATTTATTTTGATTTTTGGTTCCCGACGTTTCGAATGCTTTACAGCAATCATGGTCACGGGAGAGACTAAGGTTTTAGACGCCTCAAAGGCGTTATATACTTTTATTGTAAAATGATAGATGTACTGAATTTCTTTTAGGTAAGCTGATGGGAATATCTTAAATAAATAATAATGAAAATATAACTGTAGTTTACGACATTTACTTATAAATTCATTTAAATTCGAATTAATATTTAGAATTAACAACAAAAGAATGTAATAAAACCTTTTAAACGAAATAACATAAACTAATATTTTGTTATAAACAAATATTAATAAAAATTGTAGCTCCAACAAGTTGTACTTACAGACTGTAATATTATAACAGCTGGTGGCCTTATGAAAAAACTTAATAAATTTTAGATGATATTTACACGGAACTTTCTGAAAACTTATTTTATGGTCTTAATGCGGCTCAAAATGCCTTGGAAGAGACAAGGTCAGGTATTCTCATACAACACGATATAAAATGAAGTGAAGCCATCGCGTGATACACACTTCATTAGCCACGAACACCTCCGTTGTTTTTAACTTGTAATATGTGAAACGTATTCTGTAAACGTTATATCGCATGATTCGTTATGTTTTTGTGCTGTATATGCAATTTAGACATCTATATTGTGATTGTTCATTTTAATTCACTTATGCCCGATTTCACCATCAACCCATAAACTATCACCTACGTATGGGATCCCTAGCTCTAAAATTCCCCTAAACAAGCCCCTAAATTAAATTTCGTTTTACTATCGTCTTTAAGCCTAGCAGTATTTCGAGCACCTAAATTTAGGGCGCCTTTTAACATTTAGGTGACCCCTAACTGTCGGTGAAACAGAAACTGTCCCCTAAAACAGCCCCCTAACCATGCTTAGGGGATCCCTTAAACTTAGGTGACGTTGGTGAAATCGGGCATTAGACCCTTACATTATATTATTTTCATATGTTATTTTATTTTATATCACAATCTTTGCAAGATTACCATCTAAAACGAATAAGTAAGGGTCGGGGATGGGAAAAAATAATAAAACTGTAGAGGTCGAATGTCTGTACATAGAAAGAAAATGCTAGAAACCGAGTCAGGGGCATGTAAGAAGAGAAATAGGACAAATCCATATTTTTTGCAAAATTTTTGTTTCTTTGTATGTTTGTCTGTTTGTATGGGCTAATCTCCGAAACTGTTGGACCAATTAAAATTAAATTTTGCATGGTGGTACCTTATACCCCGGTCCACATTTTATTTACTTTTAATCCCGGAATATTAAAGAGTTCTTGTATTTTAATGAAACTTTACAATAATATAGTTCATATATCAAAATAACAAATAGGCTACTTTTTAACCCGGAAAATATACGGTTCCCGTGGGATAGATTTCTTTTGTAGAGGTGAACCCGAGCGAAGCGAAGATGATGAAGCCGCTAGTTTTAGCATATATACACTTAAAATATTACGCCAAATGCGAATAGTACAAGAATGGATCCTTAAGCTACGCATTTAGATACTATCACTCTATATGCAATATCTTGAAACAGGTAGTACGTAAAATCCTAAGTAACTCCCTTCCATTTTAAGTTTTCAAAAGCAAAAAATTGGGATAAATTTATCATAAATATTGCAAATCTAACAGATTAATTAAATAAACAAGCAATTTAAAACTGCCAACACTAATTACATTTCGTAACAAATAGGCGTATCGTAACAAAGTCATCGCCACACAAACTTGGCTTTTTCTATTGAATTAGCAACAAGCCAAATTATTTCAACGTCAGCGCTCGACTAATTACTAATTGGAGCGAAAGATATTGAACCGAGAACGGTCAAGCAAGTTCTTCAGAAGTCGTGATTGAATAACTTAGAAATGATTAGATCTATGTACTTACATATCTATATCTATACATATAATAAAATTGTAACTAAGCCGAATCCGTACATTAAATATTTTTTAGAAAATCTTATCGAAGTAGACATAATTATAGATACAGAGACCGAATCTATAGTTTTTAGAATTTTTGTCTGTCTGTCTGTCTGTCTGTTACCGCATCACGGAAAAACCATTGGAGGGATTTTGATGAAATTTGGTATCGTGATAGCTGGTTATCCGGGTCAACATATAGGATAATTTTTACCTCGGGAAAATATCTCATTTCTGAGAAAAAATACAAAAACTGCAATGTAAGAATATACTAATATGTAAAACCTAAGAATTAGGTTTTCAGTCATATGAACGCTGGCGGAGCCGCGGGCAATGCTAGTCTATACATATAATTAGATTCTGAGTCAAATCTGTACATTAAATATTAAACAAAATTTTATTGAAAAAGTCATTATTATCGATACAGGGGCCGAATTTTTTAGAAATTTTGTATGTCTATATTTAAAACGTACCTAGAGACGTACCTAGAAGCAAGGGTAAGACGCCAGTAATAATATAACATAGTTTGTAAAAGAACGTTGCGAATTCTCGATTACAAATCAACCCAATGAACTTGATTCTTAGACAAATTTCTATAATCAGCTTAAGAGATAACTAATTAATAAGTGAAATCATATATTCTGACTACGTGATATAATAAGATATGCCATTTCCATACTTTATCTAGTTTATTATTGCCCGACTACATCAAAGCAAAATGAGGGTTATGATTTTGACCGTTATGTACATATTATGCACAGCACCATCTAGTTCCATGGTAAGCTACGAGGCCTGTGCTATGGATCCCAGATAGTTAGTCACACTATACATAATATATAACTTTGGATACATACATATTATAAATATTTATATGCATGTATTTATCATACAAATGAATGCCCCCAGCGGGACTCGAACCAACGACCGCTGGCACAGCAAGTAGGGTCACTACAAACGGAGCCAAATGTGTTGTCAATCAGTTATCTCCTAACTTCTTAACTACATATCATAATTTCCCAAATGAAGTATCGTTGGGAGCGTCTTGATCGCCCATTGGTTATAGCCTGCCCTAACAAAACAATACAATCTAAAAATAGTAAACGATATAAGCTTTAGGGCAAAGTGAACCTTTCAACATCAATATGAATATTTATTAAATATATTAAAATATATTACATGTAAGTTGTTTATTCAATAGACGATAAATATTGAATAATTTGTACATAACAGTTTCAGATGAAAATATTATGTTGATACTTTCTTAGATTTAAGCAAATATTTGACATCTATTCATATAATAAAATTGTAACAAAGTTGAATCTGTACTTTAAATATTTTTTCTATTTTTCTTATTGAAATAAATTTATTAATTATTTATTAATCTTATTGAAATAAACATTATTATCGATACAGAGGCAGAGGATTACTTATTTTTTTGACTTTTTATTTTTCCATTTTTTATGCACACATAGTAGTAGCAAAATAAGAATAAGTATTTTAAAAATTCAGTAACTGAAAAATTAATCATTACCATTTTCTACCCTTAGTGGTGGATTGTTTTTTTTCCAAATTTGAATGAGACCATTTCGGAATAAACCTCTTTCGAACAAAAAAAGAATTTTGTAAATCCGTCTATATATAACGATGTTATACCCGAACATACATAAAAAATATATAAACACCCGAATTGAGAACTTCCTCCTATTTTGAAGTCGGTTAAAAAGTAATCATACTAAGACTTCACAATTTTAGCTCTAATTCGCAAAGTTCTGTAACATTAGTAATAAAGCCAGTATCATGCAAGTCAAAACCAATATGTGAAGGTGGTATAGAAACATGCACGACCGCTAATACTGCTAATATTGAGTTTCAGTTTTGATAGCTCGCTCAAGTTTATTGATTTTATATTACACCTTAGGGTCTATACACACGATGGCTTTTTACGGTTGCAACGCTCATTTATCATACATTTGTATTGATACGAACGCAAACAATTTGTAATCATATAATATTTATTGACGTAGAATATGCGTAGACGTCGTTTATGATATGTGTCTCGTTAGTGCGTTATAAATGTGGTGTGCAAACGGCCTTTAGAAACTGAATCAAGGCATAATTGACTAAAGTTAGTATATTCACTTCTTGGTGATTGTAGGGCTAATGGTTGCCATAGAATAATAGACGTATCTCTGTATCAATTATTCTTTTTTTTTATTCAATAATTGTAAATTTTTGACATTGCATATTTATCGATTTTTATGTCAATTGTAAATCGATTTCATATTTTTTAATAAATAAGTGAATAATAACGTCTTCCGTCCAATACTGACCACGGCGGTTAAGCAAAAGCCGATGGGATGACTATTCACCAACAATGAAAAATCAGACCCGGGACTAATAACTTTACTTGCTCTTTTAGGTACACCCGTACCATCATCAACATCATCAACTTTCAACTCCAAGCCACGATTGAGTTTTTTTGTAAGAAAATAAAAACATAGAAAATATCCCAATAACTGTACTTGACCCGATCTGGGGCTCGAATCCAGGAACTTCACATTTTCAGCCAAACATGAACTCCCAACATATTTATATTATGTATATTTATTTATATACAAAACAGATGATATAACAGATCAACAAGTAATATCAAGCATCATTACAATTTTATTACAGGGCCCTTAAAACTAGGCACGGTTCTAATTATGCAAAATAAGGCATTAAAGGGAGAATAATAAACCTTTTAATGAGCGTAATAAAAGGCAAAACGGTGGCATGGAATGCAAAAAATGCATCTCTGAAGTTTCTAGGTCACTTCTGGCTTTGAAATGAAGATCTTTTATCTCTATTCTAAATTAATAGAACCAGAGCTTATAGTCTTCATATTCAATATCGGATACGATATTTAATCTAAGGAAATATTTAGTATATTACTCGAATAATGGTATAGAATAGATCAGATTAGTGGAAATTTCTCATATCCATTTACAGTTTAGGAAGGAGCTGATGCCCTTCAAACGGCAGAACAGATAAATACACTGTCAAAAATTTACAATTATTGAATTAAAAAAAAGAATAATTGATGCAGAGATACGTCTATCCTTCCATGGCAACCATTAGGCCTACAATCACCAAGAAGTGAATGTACTAACTTTGGTACCGAATTTGTTCTAAGTGTATCATTGTTTGACCACATATCGACATATGCAAGAAATAACAATTTAACTCAATAATACTTCTCTTGATGATATTCATCTTTTCATGGATTTTCAGGCGGTTTTATTTTTTACCACCAACGCAAAAGACGGGATGTTATAAATTAAACGGTTTTTTTGCGTATCTCTGTGTCTGTCTGTGGCATCTTAGCTCCCAAACGGATGAACTGAATTTAATTTCGTTTTTTTTTGTTTGATCGCAAAGTGGATCGAGAGTGTTTCAGCTATAAATCAAGAAAATCTGTTCGGTCAGTTTGCAAGCTACCCGCTCCTTCCTAAACCGTAAAGGGATATGAGCAACAAATCTGATCGATTCAAAACTTGGTATTTCATTACTTCAATGACATTGCAATGATATGGTAACCTTGACCTGATGCTGCAGTACCAAATGGAATAATCCCCAGTCCCACAGTCAAAAATAATTCCCATTTAATAAGTCCTGTTTAATGGCAACCAAAGTAACCAAGCGACTCATTTCCCACTTAATAGAAAAATATAACGTCGGGATATCCTTAAGTAAACAGAGCTACAATATTTTACTTTGCAGGTCGACATTGCCTTTTTGTTAAGATTTATCTATACCATATCCAATATTTCTTATGTAATTATTTTTAAATTGCATAAATTAATAAGAAGGTGTAAAATATGTGTGGAAATTTCCAAATTGCAAACCATTGTTTACAAAAAAATGTGTCGTCAGAAGCTATTTATTTATTTATTAGTTCACAAAACCGACATACATATGAAATAAACAAGCTTAATTATAATTATTCTAAAGTATACAATCAGACAAATGATGTCTTCTAAGATGTTAATATGCCATGCATATGAACAGAACTAAGTATTAACAATAATAATATATATACTGTTAAACAAGGCTAAATTAAATTAAATCTAATTATTATTGTATTATAACATATTACATTATGCTATGTCAGTAGCATTGTTGTACTTTTGTGCGGTAAGTGTTTAGTGGTTGATGACTTTTATGTGGTAAGTGCCTAGTGGTTGACAACTTTTCTGTGGTGGTAAGTGCTTTGTGGTTGATGAGAAATATTAGTCGCAATTGCAGCTTAAATAGCTATCAGATCAGATATATTATCAGAGCACGTTTCGCATCCTCTATAATATTATAACAATCAGGGAGTCATCAAAGCGATTACATTATTTTGTAGTGTCATTCTAACTGTGGGGAAGATTTGAACAACACAGTATTTTCTGATTTACATAATTTTATACAAAACAATTAAAACGTTTTGAATCGTATTCATATTTTAAAGACATAAAGAATAAACAATTAAAAAAATGCAAACTACCAAAAGTAATAACTTTGCCACTAAAAGTACTACCAAAAAAATTACCAATATCCTTCACATACTTCAATTAACATAAAATATTCATACTATTCCTTACAAAGTCTGTAAATACAAAATTACAGGTACATTTCTTCATTGATTTTCTGTAACGTATACGAGTAGATTAATATTTCCATTATGCTTTATTTTAGTTGAAAAGAAATGCTATTGAGTTGCTTGGTCCAATTGTTTTCAGATTTGTTTTGTTTTTCGACGAGTTTCATGAGGTATCAGCATCTGGTGCAATGAGATGAGCAAGTATAAAGCTATTAGTAATAAATAAACAAAAAGCGATAGCAGATTCAAATTTCGTATTGTAAATTTCTTGGCAAACACGCCCTAAAGAAATCTATACTAATATCATAAAAGTGAAAGTTTGTTAGTATGGATGTATGGATGTATGTTTGTTACTCTATCACGCCAGAACGGCTGAACAGATCTAGATGAAATTTGGCACAGAGATAGATTATAGTCTGGAATAACACAAAGGCTACCTTTTATCCTGGAAAAATGTACGGTTCCCGTGGGATAGACTGTTTTGTTTATATGTAAATAATATATCCATATATGTATGATGATAATCACTACATTTAAAAACAAACCCTCTGCTGCTACAGTCCATCTGTCTGAACAGGATAAACTCAAAAGCTACCGAACGGATTATCATACAGTTTTACCATTGGACAGAGTGATTCATGTAAAAGATTTAGGTGTATAACTCATTAAGGTTTTTTGTAAATTGGCTGAAATATAACGATCAATAATCATTGAAGATGTTGGCAACATTATGCCGACTTGGATGGAGCTTTACTGGCGTGCGCCGCGTAAGCCAATAGAGTTAGTTATATGATAACAATGTATTACGGAATTATCCGGATGTTACCGAGCGAAGCGAGGGTAATTTGCTAGTATTATAATATTATTAAAATAATAATATACTTCAGTTCAATTTTATTTTAAAACTAGCGACGTACCTAACGTGTTGACAGTTAACATGGAATAGATAGAATATATATGATACATAGCCTATAGCCTTCCTCAATAAACAAGTTATCTAATACAAAAAGAATTTTTCAAATCGGATTACTAGTTCTTGAGATTAGCGCGTCCAAACAAACAAATTCTGCCTCTTTATAATATTAGTATAAACTATCTTTTTCCATGAAATTTATATGGGATGTTTAAAAAGAAACCTGTTCAATAAAATCATGAAATTTTGTTCACAATCAGCATATATATCACTCAGAATACACTTAAAAATAACATCACCAAGCACTTTATTTTTACAAGCTTTTATTAAGTAACCTGTCCGGGTCTGTGTAATGGAATCTTGCAAGTAAAATTTGACTCCTTTCTCAGTGTCCTATTGAGTTAAAATTTGGCACACTAGTTTGGTTCCTGATCGATGCAATGCACGATTATTTATATTTTAGACTTAGTACCTCCTGTTTTAGCCTATCTGCTTCTAAGAGCTACTTAAACAAGCTTTTTGTGACTACCACTTTCTCCCTGTAAAAAGAGAATAAAATAAGAAAATTCTCTATTATCGTGTTGCGTTACGTATGTATGTTGTATATGTACATATGTATGTATGTATAATGATTTTTGTATGTTACGTGATATCTTGATAGTTCATACTTATCTAAGGATGGAATACTTAATTACTTTTAAAGCAATTTTAGAGTGAGCGTGTCTTAATACTTTTGATTTGGATCAAATCTTGAATTTAAATAAGTTTTTGCTTTTTAAGTTTAATATATGTTTAAGTATATTTTCTAAAAAAAAACAATTTTTCACAAAAAATATAAAAATTGGTACCAAGCTTCGCTCGGTAAAATACCTCGGCCGCCCAAATTCTTAAGCTTATACTAACTAATGATGTTAATATACTGTACATAAAGCACACTAAATTAACTAATTTTTTCCCATATAAAGGGTTTCTGAAGGAAATCTCTTGAAAAGATAATTTATCCTTTGTCCATATACTTTTCTTTCATTTTGTAAAACATATACTTTATGGTACATAAATAAATAACAAATAAATAAGACATTTTATCACAGAGCTAATTGTCAATTCTCAAACAATTTAAGTTTAACTTTTAATAATATTTAGATACTAAACATGTAAAAGTAAGTTTTTTTCAAAAAAAATGTATCAACTATATACATACATATATTTTTTTTTTAAGTAATTCAATAACCCGAGGCTCACTCACGATCAGCCTAACAACTGTAAACATAACATCATAAACAATTCATTTGAATTAGTTATTACTTTATCTAAACCAGCTATACTCAACTTGCGGCCCGCCGGGTCTTTGTTATTGGCCCATCTGAAGTTACATCTCAGAGTTGGCTTCCGTTTTAAATTGTAATTACTCAGAGTTCTTTGATGAATGACGATTTTGTAAACGATACCGATCTAGAAGTTCTGTTTAAAGAAAAAAGGGAAAATATATATATTTTAGAGTATTGTTCCCCAAAAATATAAAAGCGTGCAAAGATGTGCCCAAATCCTACTAAGATTCTTTGGGTCTACATAATTATGTGTGCGAATCTTTTTCAAAAATGAAGTACACAAAGAACGTTTATAGAAACAAACTTACAGATTCTCATCTGGATGATGTTATAAGGATAGCGTGTAGCGACAAGCCAGACCTTGATAAATTTTGAAAAATTGTCCACAGTATTAAAAATCGCATTAAAACATATAAACATCTTTGTTAAAACAGTAACTACATCGTTAACTTGGATTAAGATCTAAATAATTTTTGCTTGCGGCCCTCGACACCATGACTCAAACGTGTTTGTGGCTCCTATAAAAAAAAGGTTGAGTATCGCTGATCTAAAAGTACACTTACGTTTGCCCCAATTTAGTATGAAAACACTTCTGAAATCCAACAACAAAAAAACTACATATGCCAATCCAACACGTCGTCTGAATCTCGCGAGACATTACTCTATTTTGTTTATTTTACCAATTTGTGGACAATTATTTTGAGTGCGTTCCATCCGAAACTGTGGTGGTAAATTAAAAAACTCGCGTCTCATTCTCAGGGGCGGGTCCTAAAATCTACTGAAACAATTTCATTGAGTGCCGACTTACATATTCGTAACGGAAACGCTAATATTACTCACTAAAATTTTTTAGTATTTTTTACAGTTTGAAAAGACTTTATATTGTAGTACGTTAAAAAATATATTTCTTTTCATTTAGCTTGTTCTAGGTTGTACTGAAATATGTGTATATATATATATATATATATATATATATATATATATATATATATAATGTATATGTAGTTAAAATTTGTAATTTGCATTGTATATGTATACCTGTATACCTATCCAAATTTGATTTTGTACGTAATCTTCTAAGGACACATAAGACTTAAGTAAGGTTTTATGTGTTCTTAGAAGCTTTTGTAATATACCTATAATATATTACACAGTCAGTCAGTCATTCAAAGAAAATCCAAACAATAGGAAATTATCTATTAAAATATTTTTTAAATATCAAATCAAATCGTAAACATAACATAACGACTAGTGATCATGAAGTAGTCGTCATACGAGCATAATTTTTTTTATTAATAACACTAAAGCTGGTTAATGGCTACTAAACAAAATTAAAGAAAATCGGATGACAAACAGAAGGAAAAAGGTCTTTGTCTACTAATCTATAAATTCGATCAAGTGCTTTTTACCTTTCTAAAAATAACACGTATAATTTACAACATTTCGATAATATATATAGATCAAACAGACAGTATCTACTCATAGGCCACTATGACTTATTTACAACCTTTTTTTACTATGAAATATACCACCTGTATCATACAGGTGGTTATATGGGTGATTCCCATAAATATACTTAATTAAATAATTAAATAATAATTACTAGCGACTCACCCTCGCTTCGCTCGGGTTCGTCCCTAGGTACGTTTTAAATTAAAATGGATATAGTATGTTATCCTTAAGAGATAGACATATGCCATCGCGGTCTTTTCTGTAGACTTATATAAGATACACAATCCCACCATATATTATTTTATTATATCTCAAAGGGTTTAGGCAGCGTTTTCGTTGAAAGCCTTCCCAGACGTCTTATTTTTTCCGACACCTCCAACAAATATCGTTATATTTTAGCCAATGTATACAAAAACTTAACAAATAATATATATTAAAACATTTCTGTTGAATCAGTCTATCTATTAAAAACAAACCGCATCAAAATCCGATGCGTAGTTTTAAAGATTTAAGCATACATAGGGATATAGGGACAGAGAAAGCGACTTTGTTTTATACTATGTAGTGATGATAATAATTACGCTACCAAGATTGTTTCAACATCTGGTATTCCAATTATTCCATCATGTTGTAGATTCTTTTATTCGGCACGAAAATTTTCTGTGCAAATTCTATACCTAGTTGAATATCTCATATTTCGCTTTCACAGCGATCCATTACCATGTGCGATCGCTCATATTTATGATTTCTTATACCACTCCATTTTGGACTTTATTTTCAACGTATTAAGTTACAATATCGCGATTTTCATAGGTAAGACGTTGTATACATTATTTCTATACATCAGATGTGTTAGACCTTATTGTAGACTTCCAAATACGAATTTAACTTTTCATGTAGATGGGTATGTTAACGTCGTCATAATGGTTCAGAGGCTTTGTCCATTGTCTGCTGTGCTTAGACTCTCTTCTCAATATTTTTTTGAAGGAATACTTCTATTGGGACGCTTGGAAAAAAATTATGAGAGTAAAATTTAACGATGCGCGCGCACACCGACAGCCATAAAGCGACATGATGAAGTTAATTGATAACTGTTTGCTGCCATGGTAACCGTTATTATTGTCTGATAAATGATAAATAATATTATATTCTTTCCATAAATGATATTCTATAAATATATTATGTCTGTAACATACCTAATATGCCTTATTAATTATTTTATTAATTTATCATTCCTTTTACAAACAGAGAGTTGTGACATACGGGATGAAATCTTTAGCTATTTTTGTTCTGTTACGCCAAAGAAGTATAACTTCTTACGTGCGTACATAAATACACAACATGTTTTTTTATATTAATATTTAACTACTTTTACTAGTGTTGGTCTAACGGTAAAACTTCTTCTATAATCATTTTTTTTTAGTAAAATAACGTTCACATCATAATATTTTCTAACAATAATCAGTCGATGTGCAACATCGTTAAGTATATAACCGTCAATCATTATGCGGCTTTTATACATATTAAAAATTTGTTTTTATTTTCCTGCGCGATCCATCACTTGCCTGTTCCCAAAAATATTTATTACAGCCATAATTTAAATGAGGCAGTGGCAGCCCAAATGGTAACGCTCTCACCTGGGAAACCGATTGAAGTAGGTTTCAAATTCCTGCCTGTACATGGAAGATGTTTAAAAAAACAATTATTGGGATATTTACTAAGGCAATAGAATCCAAAACAATGATATTTAGACTTTTTGTCTGTATGTGCATTTGTGCGCGCTAATCTCAAAAACTGCTTAGCCGATTTGGGTGCGGTTTCGATTATTGTATTGTAGTAAGCTTTTTTTTTTTAACGTTGGGAAATGCATTTACGCACGACGTGTGGGACTCACCGGCGTAACACAGCCAGTACTACCCACTAAAACCCAACAAAAGCTTCCCCCGTCTTAATGGGGCGACGCAGGATCGCTTATGCATTCAACTACGACGCCCCGACGGTAGGTCTGCCGAAGCAGACCACCACAACCATGGGGTTGCTCCAAGGTCCACTCTGGTATCAGAGAAGTACCAGGAGCAACCCGCATGGTACACTGCCCCCCGAAGAGGGCCACCTCCCACCGCCCACCGAAGTGGGCAACCTCCCTGTGCGTTTCTTAGCTTCGCGCCCGGTTGGATTGCCGGGCACTACTGAGCCCCCCCACCACGACAAGGTGAACGCACGTTTTGGTAAGCTTCACTTAACATTTAATATTTGTTTTATTTCTATCGGTTCATAAAGATCGGTTAAAGAATCACTGAGGGACGAACCCGAGCAAAGCGAGAGTGAGTCGCTAGTAATAAATATAATTCCAATTGTATTCTCGTATGTTTATTTGTTGCAATTTATTAGCTGACATAAAATTTTCTTAGTAAACCTATATAATAAGTAATAATCTATATATAACATACATACATAGTAATAATATAATCTATATATATATATATATATATATATATATATATTTCTTTTATGTAGTTATATATATATATATATATATAACTACATAAAAGAAAGTTGGTTTAGTTACACTATATATATTATAACTCAAGAACGGTTGGACCGATTTTTTTGATCTTTGATTTCTTAGATTTACTGCCTCGAATAACAGAATAACTATTAAAATAACACCATACGCTGGCTAATAACTATTTATTTAAAGCGTACTCGAGCGTAGTGAGGGTAAGTCGCTAGTTCATAAAAAAGGCAGATAAAAATGAATTTCATATTAACCTAGTTTCCTTAATATATGTAATACAAAATACGTTCAAAGCAATCTATATTCAGAAATATAAAGAATGGCAAAAATCTATGCTTAGATATCTTTTGTAAAAACTGAATAGCAATGAATAAATAAATCTCCTACATAAATATGAACCGATCCATATTTTGGTAAAGCCATCGGAAACGTCATGAATTGAATATATTTTTTAACTCAATTTGGCTGTTTGTACGTCACATCCATACTAATATTATAAATGTGAAAATGTGTTTGTTTGTTTCTCCTTCTTTCACGTCGAAACGGAGTGACGGATTGAGATAGTGGGAAGGCTGGAGAGTGATATAGGCTACGTTTTGCCGCGGGAGATTATCTCATTCTAACCGGAAAACACGTTATAAGATAACCCAAAAATATATTTATGGTCAGAATTACTTGAAACTTAGTATTAATACCATTCAATACAATTAAATAAATACGTGTTTTAGCATTTTTCGAAATTCATCCCGTAAGGGGGTAAAATAGGGGATGAAATTTTATATGAAACCTACCTCTTTAGAGTTTTTGTTGTAGTTTAGCGCGAGCGAAGCCGCGGTTTGTGCTAGTTATATATAAAGGATATTTAAGTTTATATACATAAAATATCTACAGCAATGCAACAGAAGCCATTCTCTTTATGCAAACTCATGTTGAATCCCTAATATAAGCCTTATCATTCTCAAAAAAAAAGATAAAAAGATAACAAGTCAATATTAGTCCCGCTGAGTCTCTTTCGCCAGTTCTTCTCAGGTCTGAGGCTTCTTCTTTCCGAACTGGTAGTAGACTCATGACGTTCAGTAAAAAATTGTAATAATTTAGTGCTGAATAAAATATTTTGATTTGATTTGATCAATTAATACCGGATCTATGTGTTGTATGCATCACCTATTGTGCCAATGTCCCGTCGAGGGTAAATTAATTAGGATGTTTGTTCAAAAATAAGATTTTAGCTATAAAGCATGCATTGTTAAATAATACCTGGGCGACCGAGTTTTGTAAAATATATTTTTTTTTCAGAAAGGATAGGAAAATTGCGATATTTTTCAGAAAAAACACCTAATATAGGTGTAAACTTAAAAATCAAGATTCAAAAATTTGATCTAATTACAAAATTGTGAGAGCCGTTCTCCTCAAGACATTTTCAAAAGTTATCCATCATATTCACTCCTACTTAGCCTTGAAAAAGTTACTGTTATTACGAATAATAACAAATCTATTCAAGTTTTTAACATAGAAATCCGAAATTTTTATTTGCAATCCAAAAGAATATTTGCTATGATAACACAGAAAATTTTAATCTTGACCTGATTCAAATTAAAATTCAAATTTAAATTCTAGGCATTGTACGTCCTAAATTATTCTGGATTCAGCGAGACTAAACTAAATAATTAAACTATTTTCGCTTACCAAGACAACTTAAAAGTGAGAATATGTAACATCTATACATATAATAAAATTGTAACTAAGCCGAATCTGTACATTAAATATTTTTTGAAAAATCTTATTGAAATAGAAATTATTATCGATACAGAGGCCGAATCTATAGTTTTTTGTCTGTCTGTCTGTCTGTTACCGCATCACGGAAAAACCACTGGAGGGATTTTGATGAAATTTGGTATGATGGTAGCTGGTTATCCGGACCAATATATAGGATACTTTTTACCGCGGGAAAATATCTCATTTAAGAGAAAAAATACAAAAACTGCAATGTAAGAGTATACTAATATGTAAAACCTAAGAATTTGGTTTTTGGTCATCTGAACGCGGGCGGAGCCGCGGGCAGTGCTAGTTAGAAATAAAATTATCTTTTCGGGTTGTTTTGCGGATTTATTTTGATTTTAGGTTCCCGGCGTTTCAAATGCTTTACAGCAATCATGGTCACGGGAGAGACCGTCTCTACCGAAACATATGAAACAATAAAAGATAGTTTTATTTAAAACCCAGAACACTTAGTTCTAATCTCCTAATAAACGTTCGTTCGTGCATTACCGTGTATGGATAAAAGAAGAGCGAGTCGGTGAAACACGCTAGATTAATGCCATCATTACTTCTCGGTCGAATTCGAAGTGTCAGTAACGTATTAGGGGTTTATCGAAAGTCGATAGATAGTATATGCGAGATCTTTGAATCATTATTATTGACGACACGTTTGGCTCAGTTTGTAGTGACCCTACTTGCTGTACCAGCGGTCGCGGGTTCGAGTCCAGCTGGGGGCATTCATTTGTGTGATGAGCACGAATGTTTGTACTCCAGTCATGGGTGTTTATATTTATAATATGTATGTATTTAAAGTTATATATGTATAGTGTATCAACTATCTGGTATCCATAACACAAGCCTCGTAGCTTACCACGGAACTAGATGGCGCTGTGTGTTAATGTCCCAGCATAATAATTATTTATTTACCAACATTAAAAAAATGGTCGACATTGGTCCATAATCATTAATCATTATTGATCCCCTAAAGCTCTAAAGACTAAAGCTCATCTATAGCTACTAAATTAAAAAAAAAGAAAATTGGTTGACAAACAAAGAAGAAGGCACTACCTTGTTTTGTCTTCGCCTTTTAACATATAGATAATAGAAAAATCATTACGTATTAAAACAACAATATTATGGCTGCTTATACATAAATCATTTTATAGGCATCTAAATATGCTACTACCTCATATAATAATATTTTTAGCACATCTTTATGCATTATTCAGTATAATATCTATCTTAAATATGTTTGGTATAGTTTGTTTATATAAACTTTCCCACTTTTATTATTCCAGACAAAAATATCCTAGTTTTTTAGTGTAATTGTATGTAAAATTATATTTTTTCTGCGTATGTATGTACATCTATACTAATATTATAAAGAGGCAAAGTTTATGAGTTTGTGATATTGTGAGTTTGTGAGTTTGTGACGTTGTAGGGGCTAATTTCTGGACCTACTAAACCGATTTAGACGAAATTAGGTAAGAAGATAGTTTGAGATCCTAGAAAGGGCATAGGATACTTTTTATCCTGGAAATCATCCGTTAAGGGGGTGAAAATGGGGATGAAATTTTGAATGGGGAATCAAGCCAGGGACGAACCCGAGCGAAGCGAGGGTGAGTCGCTAGTAATATATAAGGACATAATTTTGGCGTTAAATCTTTCGCCTCTCCAAAGAATTTTTTTTTTTGAGCGACTTAAAAAAGATGAAATTACTTCGTTTGTATTGTTTTAAATTTGTGACGTCAATTTTGAATTAATTAACTTAACTGTTTTTTAAATTATTCTTCAAAGATTACTCGTATTCATGAAAGAAAGGTGTATATAAAAATAAAAAAAATTGGGCTTCGCCGCAGTTGGGTAAAAAGTATTCTATAACTATCTTCGAAACGCCAGGTCTTTCTATATTACATTAATAAAAATCGCCACTTAAGGTACACCCAAATTATACCTCTTTCTTTTCAATGTCGGTTAAAAAATAAATAAACATAAAACAATGATGGGAACAAATCTTGTCTTTTAATGAAAGAAAGCTGATTAATATAAAAAATACTATTAAAATTTATAAATGATATTACATTGACTCCTGACTGACATACAGGTTTATTCTAGTTTGGGTGTCAGAGGCTTCAACAGGCTTATGCAACAACAAACAATTGTGTCAATAAAGATTATATATTCTATTTTATTTAAAAGTAAAAAATACTAAAAACCTTATTTAAATATTATCAATTTCAGTATTCGCATTAAAATTCCCCACAAAGCAAAAAGAAAAGAAAAGATCGAGACCGATCAGCGCTCATCCCCTAATTGATTTAATATTGCTTAATAGAATGTATCAAAAGAACACTCTCTTCCTTGTAAACTCGAACATTTTTATATGTATTAATCTGTTTCGTGAACTTGTTTTCATCTTTTTAACCGAAAAGGAGGATGTTATCAGTTCGTCGGAATCTTTTTTCTTTTTTTTTTATGTATGTTCACCGATTACTCGAAGACGCCTGAACCGATTTGGAGATTTTTTATTTCAAAGGGTTATTAGGCATTATACTTCCCAGATGGTCCCATATAAATTTTATCGAAATCGGCAGAGCGGTTTTTAAAAAATCAACAATATTTTTTTTTTTATTAATTACTTAATCGAATATGTTTTAAAAAACTTTCTTCTTACAAATTGCCAGCTTATTACGTCTACACTAAAAATGGAAAAATAAAAACTTTTTAACAAAAAATAAAAACCGACTTCCAGGCACTAAAATGTAAAAAATAACGAAACGGAAATTTTAATTTAGAATAGATTCCTAATCAGATATTTTCAAAGTCGGTGCCAGCCGACAATATTTTAAAATATGAATATCTAATGGGTAAATATGTATTTTACGCATCGCAATACATAAATTATATTAGATTTTCTTTGCATCGGCTGGCACCGACTTCGAAAATATCTGATTAGGTATCTATTCTAAATGAAAACCTCCGTTTAGTTATTTTTTACATTTTAGTGCCTGGAAGTCGGTTTTTATTTTTTGTTAAAAAGTTTTTATTAGTTAACTTTTATGCAGCCGGTTTTTTATAATATACTAGCGACTCACCCTCGCTTCGCTCGGGTTCGTCCCTAATTACGTTTAAACGTTTAGCATCGATTTCTGAGATATTTTCCCGCAGTAAAAAGTATCCTATATGTTGACCCGGATAACCAGCTATCATCATACCAAAGTTACATCAAAATCCCTCCAGTGGTTTTGATTCATGCGGTAACAGACAGACAGACAGACAGACAGACAAAAATTTTAAAATCTATAGATTCGGCCTCTGTATGGATAATAATGTCTATTTCAATAAGATTATCCAAAAAATATTTAATGTACAGATTCGGCTTAGTTACAATTTTATTATATGTATAGATTTACTTGCTGTTGTTGTTACTATGCCTAAAGTATCACATCTAAGGCTAATGCTAGGCATCCGAGCAAAGGAAAAGTAAGCAACCCTACTTTTTGCATTTTGTAGTTGTTGTATGTGTAGTTGACAATAATTTTTAAACTTTTAATATCATTTTAAATAAAACTATCTTTTCGGATTTTGTCGCGGATTTATTGACATCAAAAAGAAAACCAAAAACAATAACGGAACGCGCCCGTCTACCACAGTTTCAAATTCGTGCGTACGTCAAGCAGTTGTCAATCTGTCAAAACAAACATTGGACGAATCTACTATTCAAGTACTAAGTAAAGGCTTAAATTTTGCTGTTGCACCGACACGCATCCCTTAAATAAATCCGCGACAAAATCCGAAAAGATAGTTTTATTTAAAATGTCAAATATTCGCGTAAATCTAAGAAAGTATTATTTTAATATCATTTACGAGTTCACTAACAATTTTATTATTGCCAAAAACAAAGTAAAAAAAGTATAAAATCGCGGGGATCGCACTAAATGGGACTTCAAGAAACCTGGAAAGTGATAGTAAGAATGTTATAAACAATAATAAAACAGTATCGCCATTTCTTTTGTTGCAAGAAGCAAAAGGCGTAATATTAAATTGATGAGGAAAAACTAATGGATCTCTTTGTACTTTGTTTTATAAAAGCGTGATGAAGATTCTTTATATCTATTGCAAATGGAAAATAAAAACAAACATGAATTTTTATAGCAAAAATATATAAAATAACTTAACTCGATTTATAATTTTTAGATTTTATAGATTACTACTTGCGTAATATCTTTTTAATACTATTTTATTAGCTCTACTCGTTATTAACTATAAAATTGTTGATTTTTACTTCTAACTGTCGTATCTACGTATTTCATACTTTAAATAAATAATAAATAAATAAATATGTTGAGACATTAACACACAGCACCGTCTAGTTCCATGGTAAGCTACGAGGCCTGTGTTCTGGATGATGATGATGTTCTCCTAGCCGATTCCGGCCACGGCGGCCAATCTCAATGAGATTAGCCAACTGCGCAGGAGATATTATAGTATAAATATAAACACCCATGACTGGAGTACAAGCATTCGTGCTCATCACACAAATAAAAGACCCCAGCGGTACTCGAACCCACGACCGCTGGCACAACAAGTAGGGTCACTACAAAATGAGCCTAACACGTCTTAAGACAATTTCTCGATATAAAGTAGGAATTATTGTTCCCCGAACCGGGTCTTCACTATCCACATTCGTTTAAACTAGATACAAACATAAAATGCTAGACTAACGAGACAGAACTATAAATAACTTTCTTTGAACTGTTTATACAATGTTTATAAATACAAGTGAAGCATCCGCTTGAGATTTCAAAATAACAACCTTATTTTGAGCTTATATGAAAGATTCTTTTACTATATTAAAGACATAAATGAAATGTCTGTCTGTGTGTACATGCGTGCCTTTGGTTTTAAGTAAAGTTTATTTTAATCGAATTTTTGCAGTTAGCAGAGGTGGAAGTTATATGAATTTTTTTTAGTCAAGATAAAATTTTAGCATAAAATTTATGGAAAAGCGATATAATAGAAAATTTAATATATCACAATGGTAGATGTCATAACGAAATAAAAAATATATAATTTAAACTCCTTTAATACAAGCAAACCCTAAACTGAAACAGCTACTATTACAGTAATAATTCAACGGTGCACGATGACTGACAAAACCGAGTCCAACTCGAACTTGACCGAATCTATATATAAATTAGCAAAGACAAAACAGCTTAGAACCTTTATCTCTTTCTTTTGTTTGTCAACTAATTTTTTATTTAACTTGTTTTTTTTTATTATACAATGTTTAGGAGATAGACTCATGCTCAATATTACGGACTTTTCTATAGACCTTTTTAAGTTAAGCCTTATTAAAGCTAACATGTTTAGCGATATACATTTCTAAGGATGATGTGAACAAGTTATTGTGTATTCCCGTAAAAATGAAAGATATTTCTGCAGTAAAATTTATCCGTAATGTTGACCCGATTAATAAGTTTTCAGTACACAAAATTTTGTTAAAATCGGTCCACTACATTTTGTAGTTGTGTGTTAAAACGCGAACATACAAACAGACAAAATTTTTGATAACTATTGCCTTGGTGTCTGTATTTATTAGTTAAAATAATACTTAATGTACAGATTTCGCAAAGTTTTTTTTTTTTATATAATGACTTATAGTTGCGTTAACAGACGCAATCGATTCTGCCAGTGTCACGTTTTGTGAGGAAGACACGAATGAGATTGAGCGGTAATTTTGAAATTTGGTAACTATATTGTGGAATTAAAACTATAAATTAATGATCGGTCTACAAGAGTGATCTACAACAATAGAAAACATAATTACGTAATACAAAAATGATTTAGCTAACTTACTGTTTTATCAACCGACTTCAAAAAGGAGGAGGTTCTCAATTCGACTGTATGTTTTTTTTTATATGTATAGATTCTCTATCACAAAAACGTCACGTTGGCATTCATACATCGTTTGACAGCCACTCACAGGCGCTATTGTTTCTTTAAAGGACAGTGTACGTGAAGCAACACTCCAGTCAAGTTAATTTATACATAACAACCAAACGAGGTTAAATGCTCGTAAAGTGTTCAAATATTTATTTTTACTTCATTTTGCTATTTATCATTAAAAATTATAGCAAAAGACTCATTACATTCATGTCATTTATTTTTCATTTCTTTTTATCAGGTTTCACATCGGACTAAAGTGACACACTTGTCTTTCGAAACTAGTTAGATTCTCTCAGATAGGTCCTCAGGATCTGATCATTAAATCATTTTACCAATATAATGTCCTCCTGGCCGATTTGGCCTTTGCCATGGATTTCGGCCAAACTCATTGATACTAGCCAACTGGGCACAAGTTTAGCATATAGGACGCGGCCCCTGGAGAAATGAGTGGTATTTTTGGATAAGGGAGATGATAGGGAGTTCCAATATATAAAAATTATTTTGAGTAAACAAAGGAGTCAAAAGTTATTGAGACCTTAAGTTCACATTTCCATACATTTCCATACCTAAATGAGTTATTACAAAAGATACCTAAATCTTTAACGAATAATAAACACCCTTTTAAGTGTAAAATCTATATTTTCATAACAATTAAGGCTTTATTGTATTAATATTTTGATAATTTCACTCAAAACAAATAACCTATACAAAATAATCTTAAATTTTGACAAAAATGTCAATTTCTGTTTTATATACCGCTTTTAGGACATAACAGATTATCGCTTAATAATAAGTTAATAGTTATGCATATTAAAAGTGAAAATTGTCGTCAGATTACTAAGATTTTAAAATAGAAATATGTTATTTTCAAATCATACATACATTTACGAACTTTTATTTGATTTATGTAAAATATTGGGTTATATAAGTAATTTACATTTAGCAAATTTTTTTAAACCATTACTTGGTTTTATTATCTGTGAATACTTTTCAGTATTTTTGAGGGTAGTCACAAAATACCGCGATGTTCCATAGTGTATGTGAATACGATCTGTACTCATTAAATGCGTCTAAGTTTTCATATTTTTTGCTCTTTTTCATAGTTATTTTTCTCATATTATTTTCTAGTAGTTATTAGTTTTAGTTAATTTTCGTATACGTTCGTTTCCAGTCTTTTGTTTTAATAGTATTACTATAGTTTTAAATGTTCAAAGTGCTTTAAGTGTACTCATGCAGTGTATAAGCGTAAGTAGACATTTTTTTTTACTCTTAAGTGTATTATTTATTTTTGATTAAGTGGCAGGCCGACTCGTATAACGTAGGTTGGGAAGGCTAAGACGGGAGCGAAGTGTAGCGGAGTTCATGTAGCTTTGTGTTAATTTAAAATTCGGTGATAGATCTTACTCATTATTTGACGATCATTTTGGCACTTGGAAGCGACATATTGACATTTCTAAGTATCAAAATCACAGTAGTGTCATAATAATGCATAGAAATGTTGTAACTTTAAGTCTCAATAACTTTTGACTCTTTCCTTTCCTCAAAACAAAATTTATATATTTGGACTCCCTATCACCTCCCTATCCAAAAATATCACCCTCTCCTCTAGAAGCCGCGTCCCTTATACTAAAACTGCAGCCGCTAACTGTGCAGGAGTTATTGTACACAAGTGTACGCGTAAACACCAGTCCAGTACATTCTCTATACATTTCACTCCCAAATTCTGATGGGCCGATCAAGACTGGTGAGAGATTAGGTGCAATACAGACGGGTTTTTGTGCTCTCTGAAGCTTGGGGGTAAAAGACCGCCAAATTTCGTAACAGAAAGACCCAATAACTATACTTGGGCTGAACCGGGACTTGAACCCAAGACCTCCGGATCTACAAGGTAGCCACTAGATCACAAAGGCACTGCTACTAACAAAGCATCTACTAAGTAATGAATTACCATTAGCAGTTATCCGTTAATTTCACCTATCTGTTTTGCTTCAACATAACATAATACTAACTAACGTTGACGCATGAATCTCTCTTTGCGTTCGTTATGATTTAGTGATTTGTTTATCTCATCAAAATCATATCAAAACCAATCAATACAATCATGAAATCATCGTCCACATTAATATTGACAGTTTAGAAGATTGTGAGTATAAATGTAAGCTAAAACCTCTTGAACCAAATTAAATATCCTAATTATCTACAAACTGATGTTTCTGGATAAAAGTATAGCAAGGTGGTGTAATATTAAGCTTTCCACTTGAATAATTTAAAATTAAAAGTACATTATACTGTTATACTTTGCAGATTTATGTGTATTAATGTCCACCTGCTGGGCACGGCCTCCCTTCGTTATAAGGGGTATCAGGCCACGCTGGCCAAGTGTGGGTTGGTGAACTTCAAACACCTTTTAAAAACTTGCTAGATTCTCTCAGATATATAGGTTTCCTCACAATGTCTTCCTTCACTGTAAGGTAAATAGTAATCATGTTGGAAACGATTCGCACACGAAAATATCAGAGGTGCGAAGCCCGGGATTTGAACCCGCTTCCCCCTTGGTTTTACAATTGAGTAAAAATTTTGTACGTACTTACAAGCATATTATGTATGTACGTACATACATGTTTTAAATAAAAAAAAATACATATTCGTATTCGTTAATTTTTTAAGTTAGTTAAATAAGTTTTTCAATGTAAACAAAGGCGCTTTTGAAGAATTTGCCTTCTCCATCTAGGACGCTTTATTTGAACGCTTTATATTAAGTGTTTCGTAAACGTTCTTTTAAGAGCTTAACGCCAGATTTTAAATTTCATTATCACTCTACTCGTAGTAAATCGTATATAGCGGAATAATTATGTCCACAACCTCGACCGCCATATTAACATCCTTCCTGCATTGTTTGTATATTTTGTATTTAGCAAGTAGGTGTTCTCTTATATTTAATAGATTTATCTTCTATTATAATGTATACTTAATATTATAACGATGAAAGATTTTTGTCTGTTTGTTTGTACCGAATAGGCTCCGAAACTACTGACAAATAGGTGAAATTTAGTAAGGAAATAATTTGAGACCCTTGGAAGGACATAGGATAGCTTTTATCCCGGAAGTCATCCCTTAAGGGGGCGAAAATGGGGATGAAAGTTTGTATGGGGAAGCAACCTATTTTATATTTTCATTTATTTTCACAGAAAAATATAAGGTAACAAAGATGATAGCTTTTAATTAATAAAAAACAAGGTTCAAAAAAAATGGTAAAAGACAACTAATTTTTTCCTATTACGTGTAATTAAAACAACTCTATTTACCAAAATCACTACGTTTTTGTATTACATTATTTACATACTAGCGACTCACAATCGCTTTGCTCGGGTTCATCCCTAGATTGATTCCCCATACAAAATTTCATCCCCATTTTCAACCCCTTAAGGGATGACTTCCGGGATAAAAACTATCCTATGTTATTTCCAGTGTCTCAAACTATCTTCTTACCAAATTTTATCTAAATCGGTCCAGTAATTTCGGAGCGCATTCAGTACAAACAAACAAAAAACCAAATATTTCCTCTTCATAATATTAGTATAGATAATCCGATTTAATCCAGGTGTTAATTAAAAACATAATTAGCCAGCTAATGAGCTTGAGCTCCAGCTTCTATTAATCTACTAAGCTGACCGCAAAGTTAGGTGTTTTAATTAACCGACAACAAAAAAAGGAGGTACCCAATTTGAATGTACGTCTTTTTTTGTATGTTACTTAACTGTACTATATCTTAACTGATTCTGAACCAGTTTTTCTATATATATTTTTTATTATTATTTTTAAGGCAACACTTAAAATAATGATAAAATTATTTTAGAATAATTTTCAATTCGATGTACTTGTTAAGTAAATAAGTAATCATTTAATTTATTAGCTTAAAATAAATTAACAGATATTTAAAAAAAAATTTTAGCTTTCATTATATATATATATATATATATATATATATATATATATATAGATTAAACATCCGTCAAACACAATATTTTACAAAAAAATATTCAACTTACAACTTTGACCTAAAAAAACACAGAAATGAATTGTCATCTCTTCATAGCATTAAATCGTGAGCTGTTTTATAATTATACTCTTAAGTAAATATCGGTGTTCCATTTCATTTACAGAACGGAACAAGTTAAATATGGCCCATATTTTATATCTCTTGAATTTCGCACGCAATTATTTATACAATGTTCTTCCTTAAGTGAAACACGTTATGGAATTAAAAAAAGTAAAAAAAATACTTAAATTTTCTATCTTACAAATATTATTAATGTGAAAGTTTGGATGTTTGGATGGATGTTTGTTACTCACTCACGTCATAACGGCTGAACGGATCTGGATGAAATTTGTCACAGAGATAGATTATAGTCTGGAATTATAGCACTTAGGCTACTTTTTATTCGAAAAACGTACGGTTCCCGTGGGATAGGTTTGTTTTCTTATATATATTATTATTTCTACAAACACTAACGTGAGAACGTAAGTACAATATGATATTAATAGCTTTATGACTAAATGAAGCTTATTAAAAAGAATTTAGCATTAATTCAAACATTTCAGACAAATTCTACCCAATAATAGACCAAATAATATCTGTTAAATGAGTTGTTTACTGGACTATTGAAATTTAAATTTCAGTATTAAAAATAGAATAAACTAGAAAAGAGTGTAGATATGAAGAAAAAAAATGCTTTTGTATATATATACCTACTAAGTAAAGTTGGCAAAATTTTCTAAGCTACTGGTAAAAACGACCAAACTTAATGTGTTGTTAGTAAAAACTCGAAATGGAATGCAACGATGAGAAAACTTTTGAAGCAAACTTCAATTTATTCCCACATAAATTTTCCTCGCGCATCCAAATGTCCATTCAAAAAGCTGAGCGAACTTTTATAATGTGAAGTTTGAGTAATATATGAGACTGATATATACTGATGGTCGGTAGGCTTTCATTAAAACAAGATATCGAGTTTTGTTACTTTGGTACTTTTGCTATTAATTTTTGAGTTCAAGTCTCTGATTGGACCAAGTATATGGGTTTTTCTGAATTTCAAACAAAAAAATAAAAATAAACCAAAGAGATTTCTGGCCAAAATCTCAGTAACAGCTTAGAGTTAGTTAATAACACTCTATAAAATCTATACATATAATGAAATTCTAACTAAGTCAAATCTGTGCATTAAATATTATTTAGATTGAAATAGTCATAATTATCGATACAGAGGCCGAATATATAGTTTTAGAATTTTTGTCTGTCTGCCTGGGAACGGATCACCAGAAAATCACTGGACAGATTTTGATGAAATTTGGTATGATGATAGCTGGTTATCCGGGTCAACATATAGGATACTTTTTACTGCGGGGAAAATATCTCATCTATGACTAATTTATACTAAACATTAAAGCACAACTAGCGAGTCTTCTTTAAAACACTACTGAAATTACGATGAATTCTCATATAATTTTAATGATTAGTGTAATTGGATAATGAAACTAAAAGGTATATGTATATTGGAATTTTTCAATAACTACTAGTGGACTCCTCAGGGCTCATCTATCTCGTTTAGACATTTTTGACAGGCTTGTCACGGTTAATTAGACTAAAGCGTGATTTGTAATGTGTTGATACTGAAACTTATATCTTATTTTTTCAGGAGGACGAGCGACACGAACGACAGGTGATCATGAACGCATCGCGATCACTCGGGTTCAATGACTCCAGTGGTAAGTTGTACTTTACAATATATCTAACAGTCGGTTGTTGAAATTTTTTAGCATAGAGAAATATGTCATCAAAAATGCCATAGAGTATTTTTTATCCCAATATACCAACTTTTTTACTGACATAATAATATACGGATATTACAAAGAAATTCATAAATAATACATACATTTTCTTATAATAAATTTATAAACAACACTAACATAAGAAAATACAAGCAAAGCGTTTAGTTATAATTTAGAGCTTTTAACGTCACATAAAAGCTCGTAATATTCAAAACTTTTTTCAGTTACAATCCAAAAGCCATATTTGTAAGCACAAACATTAGAAAGCATCTGCATAAAGAATTCGAACAAAAAATATAAAAAGGTCGCTCATTGCCTATGCTTGGGAAACTTGGGTGCGTCCTTAATCCAATTATGGCTGAGTGCAAAGAACGTTAATGTTATAGAAGCGACATAAAATTTGTCAGAATTTAATTAAATATACATATATGTATAATATTTGACACTTTGTACCTTTGTGCAAATTTTGTGTCCTTTTAATAAGCACATTCACATTATTAATACTTACACTACTACTTATAGTTTTTATATGTTTGTGTGTGGGTATGTATGTTTGTATTTTGGATGAAACATACATACAACACAGATATACATATATATACCTGAAGTAAAACATAGGCTTAAGATAGATAGTATACTAAGTAGGTAGTGATAAAAAAATCCAAACAATGGATCTACTTATACATAATATTACCTATCAACACAAAAGATACCTAAGGACCCGAACAAAGCAAGGTAAAGTCGCTAGTAATTATAAATAACAATTAGTTTACGTAGAAAATAAGCCTTTTGTGATCTAAAAGCCTTTTTAGGGTTCCGTACCTGACGTGCGAACGGAACGCTATTACTAAGCCTCCGTACTCCGTCCTTTCGTCCGTCTGTCAGAGCCATGAAGCGTAATAGGTATAGACTATTATATAGATCTGGCTGTATCTCATGAACTGTAATAGGTAAAGAGTTGAAATTTTCACAGAGTGTGTATTTCTATTGCCGCTATAACAACAAGTAATAAAAAACCAAGATGGCGAATTTCCAAAAGACTGCCATGCAACAACAACAATTTAAAAAAAAACGATTATGGTACGGAACCCTCCATGTGCAAATCCGACTCGCACTTGACAGATTTTTATCTTAACTAAGCTTTATTGATACAAGACAGATAGCTAAAAACCAGAAGTAAAACAACTTATTTATTATAATATCTTTTATTCTATGAATTCATACTCTACTGGCCGCAAATGCTGATAATTTCTTAATGAATTTAAAATATGCACCGTCATTCTCTATAACCACTATTTATTATCGTACATATTTGTTTGGGCTTTATTTTATTCGTTTGTGGGATATAATTTTGAAGGTTTATGTAAAACCACGATATTTCTTACATGATATTCGTGTGTATTCTGCGAAATCAATACAGGGATAATTTTAAATTGTTTACATTTAACATAATAATAATAATTACAATTTTACTAACTAGGTTTCTTCCGCGACTCCATTCACTTTTTAATGAATGTACGTCAATTCAAACCAAATCATACACTTCCTGTGGTCATAGGTTCCTTTATAATTAGTCATTTTATAAATAGACGTGTTCCAATTATCGACCAGTAATTATTCGAATTTCTATTCTCTAAACTGAAATTATAACTTCTCTTATTATAAATACTTGAATAAATATGCCACAGGAAAATTGTCTCAGTCTGTTTGTAAATATTAGTTATAGTTTATGGAATAGAATGCCGTAGGCAACTTGTAAACTGTTTTTTATTTAATTTTGTAATAGTTAAGAATTTTGTTCATAGGCCGTGGGAAATTTATAAAAACAAGATACATATAAAACAATTAATAAAAAGGTAAAATTAGTAAAAAGTTTTTAGTTTTTTAAGTATACAAACTGTAATATTTTCGCTAACTTTAAAAGGGCTGAATTATTTATTAACTATAATCAGAGTAATAATATATTTTTTTCCGTCACTGACTTTGAATTTAACATTGCACTACACTGCGTGAACATCTAAGAGCTTCTGAGTTTAAATAGATAAAACATTCTCACCTTTCAAATTAGAGTTAGATCTGTCACCAAACTTGACTTTAATATTAATAACACTACTAACAGAACCCGTGGATATGCTCGCTCTAAAACTACGAAAAAATCGCTATATAATTAGTTTCATACAAACTTTCATCCACTATTTTACCCCCTTATGGGATGAATTTCAAAAAATGCTAAAACACGTATTTATTTAATTTTATTGAAGAGCATTAATACCAAGTTTCTAGTAATTCTGATCAAAAACATTTTTTTGGATTATATTATAAAGTGTTTTCCCGTGACCATTAGGTAAATTCCCGCGATAAAAAGTAGCCTATGTCACTCCGTTTTGACGTGAAAGAAGGACAAACAAACACTTTCACGTTTATAATATTAGTATGGATGTGTCAAATAACCAACCAGAAAAGGTTCAAATATCTAACAAAATATTATACCTACTCTAATTAAAAATCTGTCCTTAAATGATTGTTACCCTACTATATTTATTTTGGCGAAATGAGTAAGCCTACAGTATTTTACAAACCAGCCAGCGTTTGTAAACAAACGTTGCCGTTTGTATGATGACAAATTATACAGTCTCTCTGTGACATAAAGACCTGGAAGTTGGAACATATAGCCTACTTACATTACACTCATACCGTCCTTTAACTAACAATCACGGTTCATTCTCGGTGTGTTATCGGTCTGGTATCAAAAATCTAAATTTTGCGAAAAAAATCAGAAAATATCATTTCATTTAAAATGTCAGATATTCGTGTATATAAGAAAAACTATATTTACAATAAATTATTAGGTTTTTTTTTATTTATTATATAAGAAATTTATACTAATGTGATTTGCTGAATGCTCATCATAACTAGAAAATTAAGAAAAAAATTACGAAAACAAAACTGTTTTTAAAAACCCTTGACATAAACCTTTTTATTAGAACATAAAATTTACTAATAACCTAAATGAAACATATCTAGTAATTTAAGTAGACAAAAGAATCTATTTCTTCGTAATCTGTACAACTTTATTCGAAGGCTGTCTCAATCGGGACATTTCTAAGCTTTTTTTATAGAAAACCAATCTAGCTGTTTCAAGATTATCAGTTCTTTACTTAGTTAATACTTCTACTTTGTAAGGTTTATTTTCTTGTTTATCAAAGCCTTCAATGCATGTTAAAAAGCACCTTATATCTTCGTAAAATAGGAATAGATAGATTGTAATTTGAAATCCATACATATAATAAAATTGTAACTAAGTCGAATCTGTACATTAAATATTTTTTGGAAAATCTAATTGAAATAGACATTATTATCGATACTGAGTCCGAATCTATAGTTTTTATAATTTTTGTCTGTCTGTCTGTCTGTTACCGCATCACGAGAAAACCACTGGACAGATTTTGATGAAATTTGGTATGACGATAGCTGGTTATCCGGTTCAACATATAGGATACTTTTTACCGCGGGAAAATATCTCATTTCTGAGAAAAATACATAAACTCCATACTAATATGTAAAACCTAAGAATGTGGTTTTTGGTCATCTGAACGCGGGCGGAGCCGTGGGCAATGCTAGTTAATAATAAAGTGTTATTTACTTCAAGGCAATAATTAGTTTTTATAATCACACTAGCAACTCATGTTACGTTTTAACGTTTAGTATAGATTTCTCAGAAGTGAGATATTTTGCCGCAGTTAAAAATTTTCTATATGTTGAGCCGGATAACCACCTATCTTCATACCAAATTTCATCAAAATCTGTGAAGTGGTTTTAACCGACTTCCAAAAAGGAGGAGGTCCTCAATTCTTCGGAATCTTTGTTTTTTTTTATGTATGTTCACCGATTACTCGAAGATGCCTGAAGCGATTTGGATTTTTTTTGTTTAAAAGGATATACTTCCTAAGTGGTTCCATTTAAATTTTATCGAAATCGGTCGAGCGGTTTTAACTAATTTTTTAAAGTTTTAAAAAATCAACAAATAAATATATTTTTTTTAAAATAAATTGCTTAATCAAATATGTTATTAAAAAACTTTCTTTTTACAAATTACCTCCTTATTACGTCTACACTAAAAATGGAATAATAAAATCTTAAAAAACCGACTTCCAGGCACTAAAATGTAAAAAATAACTAAACGGGGGTTTTCATTTAAAATAGATACCTAACCAGATATTTTAGAAGTCGGTGCCAACCGATGCAAAGGAAATCAGCTGATTTCGATACGTAAAATATTTTTAATTAATAATAATTTTAACTATAATTAGAATTCATACCAAACCATAATTTAGTTTTGTTTACCATGTTTAAATGTTATTTTATATTTTATTTAACATATATTACATAACATAATATTATTCAGTATTATTTTTCACTTCCTGTTTAATGTATTCTATCTCATTTTCACGCCGGCTTAATCCTACATATTTATGTGTTTGTCTCTTTCTCGTGTCGCATTTTCGTTTCATCGAGTTTCAAATCACAACGATTCTAAAGAAGTTTTACTTCAAAATCATCTCGACTTCATTATCGTTCGCTATTTAAAACGTATCATGAAGTCGGTAGCTAACAGCAATTATTAATATAATAAGTTTATTAAAACGACGACCTACATATTATATAGTATGGCTAAAACTTAAATAAGACGAATCAAATTGAAATATAGCGCCGTTCTCAAGAGAGCACACAAGTTGCGCTTTATAATTGAATCATATATACAAATTGCGCATTCACTATATCTGAAATTTGTATATAATTTTAGTTTTCCTCTACACTGCTATTTTGATATTCTACAGAAATCTTGTTAGATTTTCTTTTTCAAGATTCAATGACACATCCTTTTTACTATTATTTTACGTTAGTAATAAAATAATTTATACTTTTTAACATATCTTTTGAAGATATTTTATATTTAAATAATATACTGAGTGTATTTTCAAAATGGAAATTTAAAGTATGTTTGTCTACCTATCCCTATATACATGTCAACTTCTATATTTTAATCTAGCGTCTATAAACGAAAACTCTTTTAATTTTTTTATTCGCGTTTAGATTTTATGCCTTTCATTGGCATCAAACTTTCAACTTAATTAGTGTTATTAAATGAAACTATCTTTTCATTAGTGTTTACAAAAAAGTGCATTCATAAAGACAAGTGTTCGTCAAATTCGTCAAAATTTGATCCAAGTCATTAAAGTCGTTTCCAAAATACACGAATTAATCTATACATACATATATAATAAAATTCTAATTTGTACATATTTGTAATTTTATATAACAATATATTTATAATATGTATGTATTTAAAGTTATATATGTGTAGGGTATCAACTATATGTTATCCATAACACAAGCCTCATAGCTTACCATGGAACTAGAGGGTGCAGTGTATTAACGTCCCAACATATTTATTTATAGCTATTTTTTTAAATACGACTGAGTTCCTCTTCCTTTATCGAAATTGATCAACAATGTTTTATTTTATTTATTAGGAAGCCTACGTTATATACTAAGAATATATTTCTAAACTTAATATAGTTATAAATCAAAACAAAATATTTTATTCAGCATTAAATTATTACAATTTTTTACTGAATGCCACGAGTTTACTACCAGTTCGGAAAGAAGAAGCCTCAGACCTGAGAAGAACTGGTGAAAGAAACTCAGCGGGACTAATATTGACTAGTATATAAAAAAGTGTTACAAGGTATATCACAATTACAGGCTAACTTAACATGCAAATAATAACTGTTGAACTAAAAAAAAGCTTGTTGCTGACTTATGTTCAAAAAAAAATCAAAATAAAAAATGTTCTACCAAATATACCAACAAATACACATTCATTGTAAGAGCAAGGCTTTTGCTCTAGTGACATGAAACAAATCGCAGGTATACAATGGCTGAATATTCAACAAAGTTTGTAATCAAAGGGCTGAGTAATTAGCTGTAAAGTGTAAGATTACAGAGACGGCGTTTCACGATTTTGGATCGAGTTGAATTAACTTAGTATCTGGGTAGTAATTTACGAGCTGAGTAAGACGATTAGAGTAATCTTTTGATTCACCCTTAGAACAGCGAATACAGAGAAGGTGCCATAAAGAAGATAGTTATAAAATTTATTAGAAAATAATAGAGCGAAGGTGTCAGATAGTTTTAAAATATAATCTATACGGAGAAACAGAATTGAAGTGTCTGTTTGTAATGTCAAAATAACAGCTTTTTATTAAACGCATATGAAGTATATACCTACAGTATTATATACGGTACATATGTATAAGAAAACACTTTTTTTTTTAAATTGTCTTTTTTGTTTCGGCTAATCTCTGAAACAGCTAGATTGATTTTGATGAGACTTTTATTGGTAGATAGCTGATTTTATAAGGAGTAACTTGGCTACTTTAATTTTACGTATTTTGCGTAGACGAAGCCACGGGTCAAAACGAATAATATATGAATCTTTAATAAAATATCCTAAACAAGTTTCTACTCTAAGGACAATTCCTTTACAAACTAGGATACAAGATTTATCTCTTAGGATCTATATATAATCAACTGTTGTTTGTTGGGATACATATGTATACGTATAATAAAATTGTAACTAAGCCGAATCTGTACATTAAATTTTTTTGGAAAATCTTATTGAAATAAACATTATTATCGATACATAGACCGAATCTATAGTTTTCAGAATTTTTGTGTCTGTGTGTTTGTTACCGCATCACAAAAACCCCACTGGAGGGAATTTTAAGGAAGTTTGGTATAGTGATAGCTGGTTATCCGGGTCAACATAAAGGATACTTTTACCACGGGGAAATTTTTCATTTATGAAAAAAAAATACAAAAAGAGTATACTAATATTAATATGTAAAACCTAAGAATTTGGTTTTTGGTCATCTGAGCGCGGGCGGAGCTGCGGGCAATGCTAGTATATTATATATCTAATATCTATACATAATATACATATATAGACGTATAAAGGCTATACAAGAACGAAATATTTTGGCTTAACTTCTTCTTCCTCGTTCCCTCACTGATGAGGATCGTGACCACTTATGATTTTTTTCCAGTCAGTTCGGTTCAACGATGCCTGGACTGCGGTATGGAGAGTAGCGCCCACTGCCTTCTTTATCGCGTCCGACCACCTTATAGGTGCCCTTCCTCTTGCGCGTTTACCTTCAATTTGGCCTAAGATTATAAGTTTCTCTAGACTATGCTTGGATGATCGCATAATATGTCCAAAAAAACTTAGGGCTCTTTTTTGACAGACAGTGGAGAGCCGCTCCGTGATCTTAAGTTCGGCAAGAATAGATATATTCGTTCTTTTAGCGGTCCACGGTACGCGCAACAGCCTACGCCAGCACCACATTTCAAACGCATCAATTTTCTTGATATCGTGGCTCTTGATGCACCAAGTTTCAGCACCATACAAAAATATGGAAAAGACTAGGGCTCTTACCAGCCGCACTTTTGTCATGCGTTTTATACCACGATTCTTCCATATTTTGTCGAGTGTTGCCATCGCCTTTTTGGCCATTCCAGCTCGCCGGCAGATTTCACCTGTACAACTGCCATCGTTGGATATCAATGAGCCTAGATAAATGAACTGTTTGACTTTTTCGTACTCTTTGAGTGCGTCATCAGGCTGAAGGAGTTGAGCGCGATCTATTACCATAACTTTGGTCTTCGTTTTGTTGACTTTAAGACCTAGCTTGGCACTCTCTACTTCAATTTTCTTAAGTAGTGTTGCCATTTCCGATTCATTCGTTGCCAATATGGTCGTATCATCTGCGTATCTCAAATTAGTGATTTTCTCGCCCCCAATAATAATGCCAGCGTCCCAATTTTCCAGTACTTTCCTCATAATGAATTCACCATATAGGTTGAAAAGTTTTGGCGATAAAATACACCCCTGGCGAACACCCCGTTCTGAGTGGAAAAGTTCCGATTTCTTATTCTCCAATTTTACGAAGCTGCTGCTCTCCAGGTATAGATTCTGTATCAGATGTAGCAAATGCGAAGGTACTCCCATATGGGAAAGTACGTCAAACATAGCTGTCCATTTAACACAGTCGAACGCTTTAGCATAGTCAATGAAACACATGACCATTGGCTTGTTAAATTCCTTGCACTTTTCAATGAGGAGGCGTATGTTCAGAATTTGTTCTCGAGTTCCTTTGCCGGTTACAAAACCAGCCTGTTCCCTCGGTATTTGATGTTCTACGAAAGATGTTAAACGAGCATTTATGATGTGCAGCATGATTTTGCTTGCGTGAGACATGAGAGATAAAGTACGGTAATTTTCGCATTTACTAGTGGATCCCTTCTTGTGTAATGGAATGATAGCCGACTGGGTCCAATCGTTAGGCCATTCGCCAGTTATCCAGATTTTATTACAGATTTGGTGGATGATCTTTGTACCTTTATATCCTAGGTGTTGTAGCATTACCGCTGTGATACCATCTGGGCCCACTGCTTTGTTTTTAAGTTTTTTAATAGCATTTTCCACCTCAGAAAGCAGTATTTTGGGTTCTTCAGGACAGTTATTTAATCTTCTTATAGTTATTGGACCATCTTCTTCCCGATACAGCTGATAGCAATATTCCCTCCATCGCTCCAGAACATCTTTTAGCTCTGTCAAGGTGTTACCTCTACTGTCCTCTATTATCCAGCGTTTCGATTTGAAGGTACTTGTGAGTAATTTTATTTTTGAGAAGAAATCCCTAGATTGTCCCTTTTCTGCATATTTCTCTATTTCTTCGCAGAGTTCGTTGATGTGTTTGTCCTTGTCATTACGAGTAGATCTTTGTATCTCAGCATGGAGCTGGTTATACTGCTTTCTTTGGTAGTCTGTTGCGAGACCAGTGCCCTTCAAGATCTTGCGTTTCTCAATCAACGCCCAAGATTCTTTGCTTATCCATCCCTCCTTCGGGTGGATGGTTTTAAATAAGTCACAGCTTTCATTTACCGTATCCACAATAACTTTTTTTAGGTGCATCCAATCAGCTTCGCTCGAATCAGATGGTTCCATATCCAACAAATTAATTTTATTGTCTATGGTTTTTTCAAAGTGGACTAGTGCTTCTTTAGATAAGTTCCCGACTTTCCGCGATCTAGTTGGAATACTTTTTAGACGCAATCTAAAGTCAGCTATAACCAGCTGATGATCACTCCCACAGTCGGCTCCAGGAAAGGTTTTAGCATTAATGACCGATGAACGCCATCTTGACTGGACAGTGATGAAATCGATTTGGTTTCTGTGTCCCGTTGGTGAAGTCCATGTATACAGACGTCTCGGGTGGTTTTCAAACCAAGTATTCATTATAACCAGCTTGTTTTCAACACAGTATTGGATAAATTTTTCGCCTCTTTCATTTCTGTTTCCTAGACCATAGCCGCCAACAATGGAGCCCTTAAGTGGATCTTCCATTGTACATCCCACTTTCGCGTTCCAGTCACCTTCTACAATTGTTATTTCTCTTGATGGAATAGAGTGTAATAAAGAGTCCAGATCTCCATAGAATTGGTTTGATATCTCTTCTTCTGACTGAGCGGTGGGTGCATATACTTGTACTATGTTTATTGGAACAGGAGACCCATTGAGCTTTATGGCAATTATTCTATCGTTCACAGTTTTGTATCCTTTTACACTGTTTTGAAACTTCTTACGAATTATAAAACCTACTCCATTAGCACTGTTGTCGTTAGCACCGGAAAAGTACATAATGTTGCCGTTGGTGGTAATGAAATGGCCACTATCACGCATATGAACCTCGCTGAGTCCCAAAATATCGATGTTATATCTCTCCATTTCCTTCTCTACAACTTCTAGTTTGCCTGGTTTTATCAACCCTCTAACATTCCAAGTCCCCATGCGAAGGTGTTTCCGTAATGGGGTCTTCTTCTCGCCTGTTCCTTGACCAGTAGCATAATTTCCACTTCCTGTCTGGTGGTCCACAGAAGAGTGGCCGGTATCACATTTCACACCAGGTGACCCGGACTCACGCTGGCGCCGAGGGTCAGTCGGATCGCATGACATCACACTACTCTTGCTGGTACTTATCATCGTGGTTTTCTTGGGAAATAATTTATGCAGTAGTTTCCCGTTGCTTTCTGCACACAATCTTTTAGGGGATATTTAAGCCCCAAGGCCATTGAGACCTCTTCTGGCTGGTTGCCCAGTCCAGGTGTATGGTTATACCGCCATTTTTTCGGTCGCCAGAGCCTCGTCAGTTTTCTAGCAGGGAGCACCACGGTGGGTATTTGGCCACCGTCGCCAGCTATTCATTCGAACCACCGGCGCGGGCAGGTGAGGTTGGCATTTGGGTCGGGTAAGCTGTTATTTCCGTTCTCCCCTTGCCCTTTGGCTTAACATGTAACTATTAAGTAATAGTCATTATATACAAAAACTCAAGATACACAATTAATTGTTAGGAAGTGTGGATCTATTTTTTTATATATCAATTAGCAACTCACCCTCGCTCCGCTCGAATTCCTCCCTAGATACGTTTTTAACCTGGATAACTAACTATGATCAAACCAAATTTCATCGAAATCTGTCCAGAGGATTTCTCGTGATGCGTTCCCAGACAGCAGACAAACATTCTAAAAACTATAGACTCAACCACTGTATCAATAATAATGATTATTTCAATAAGATTTCCCAAAAAATATTTACGTCAAAAATGAGCGTAATTAATTTAACTATTACCATAAAATATGGTAATAGTTAAATTAATTACGCTCATTTTTGACGTAGAAAATTTTAAAAGTATTTTCAATATGTTTTTTTTTATTTTTCAATATCTTTAAAAAAATATTACCTTTACGAGTTATTATACCAAAAACATATCTGATAACTAGATTTTGGTCTATTTAAAATTAGTATTGTATAGATTTGAAAAACTGTGCGAATTTCAGATGACTACAACAACAATCTGATCTAGCTATTCATATTTCATCAAACCGATTTGATAATAGAGTAACTAAGTGGATAATGGAACTCTTCAATGGCTTCTAATAAAACCTTCTAGTTTGGACAGATCTGATTTACTTCAACGATTCCCAAACATTACAGTGTATCTAAATTGTGTTTAAAAATAAAAGTTATTAATTCATCTTGCTAATAATACTAGCGACTCACCCTCGCTTCGCTCGGGTTCGTCACTAGGTTGATTCCCCGTACAAACTTTCATCCCCATTTTCACCCCTTTAAGGGACGATTACGGCATAACGTGATCAACACATAAATAAATGCCCCCAGCGGGATTCTAACCCGCGACCGATGGCATAGCAAGTAGGGTCACTACAAACTGAACCAAACGTGTCGTCAAACTCATTACTTCTTGTATAAAAATACTTTATCGGACCGAGAACGAACCGTAATCTGCACTATTGAGTGGTTCAATTTTTATAGTGTACAAGAATCCATTGACACAACGTGCACTCTCTATTCCTTTAATTCACATATTCCGGTGGGATGACAACTCGACACGAACGTCAAACAGTGAGTGATATTGCGCAATACCGACAGCTTATCATGCTTGAACTACAACAGTGTACATTGCCAACTTCCCCAATTCGAGGCTGAATATTTCAGTAACAAAAAATCCAGTAAATACGGCCTGACGCGGTACTTGAACCCAAGACCTTACGGTTTGCAGTCGTATGCTAGCCAATACACCAATGAGACAATCAAGCCATTTTATTCTCATCAAACGCTAATAAAGTTAGTTACATATATTATAGTATTAAGCCCAAACAACAGCTAAAAATATTTTGTGTGTCTGTTTCTTCCCGCTTATCTTTTGACTGACTGAAACTCTTATATGAGATAATTAAAGTGTTCCCGTGAAATAAAAATTTTACGATTTATCTGATAAGGAGTAGGTATTATGGCGACGGAAGACGGAAGAAACAAAGCGAGGTCGGATCTCAACATATAATACTTTTTTCGTGGAATGTAGTTTGTCACTATACACAATTTATCGTAATAGTTAAATAAATGACTAGCGACTCACCCTCGCTCCGCTCGGGTTTGTCCCTACTTACGTTTTAAGGTTTAGTATAGATTTCTCAGAGATAAGAATTTTCCCGCAGTAAAAAGTATCCTATACGTTGATCCGGATAACCAGCTATCATCATACCAAATTTCATCAAAATCTGTCCAGTGTTTTTTTCATGATGCGTTCCAAGACAGACAAACAGACAGACAAAAATTCTAAAAAGTATAGATTAAGCTTCTGCATCGATAATAATGATTATTTCAGGATGGGATTAGATTTCCAAAAATATTTAATGTACAGATTCGACTCAGTTACAATTTTATTACATGTATAGATTTTAAATAACATATCTTGTTAAATTTAAGTAAGATAAATCCAGATACTTAAAAGCACCAAACAAAATGAAAAAGTAAATTTAATTTGTTTGAAATAAATAATAATTTAGATTATTGTAGCAATTAAAATGAGACTTGTTACTGAGACCAAGTGTGTTAGTTTTTCTCAGAAATTCAGATTTCCTCACGATGTTTTCTTTCACCGTAAAATTTGTAATAATCATGTTGGAAATGATTTGCACATCAAAATATCAGAGGTGCAAGACCCGGGATTTGAACTCGCTTCACTAGGTTTCCCAAGCGAGCGCGTTACCACTGAACTACCACTTTTACTATTGAGACCTTAGTTTTTTTTTTAAATCAGATTATTACAAACATTTTAAAAATCCAGCCAATCTCGACATAACCACGTTTAAAAAGACAATCTGATAGAAATAGTCCAAAGTTTATCAGAAAAATTCCATGAAACAAACCTTTTTAAAAATATTGAATATATTACTTTAACCCAGTTACCAGTTCTAGTTTATTGTATGTATAGAATGAATAGTCTTGAAGCCATGAAAAGCTTATATCTTTCCACAATGCCTTTTGTATCAACTTGTACTTAATTTTCTCATTAACTTCAAAAAATTAAGTTTTGAAAGACCTACAAGATATGAAACGAAAACAACAGCATTCATGAGTTTAATTTATCGTCACCTTAGTGCTTATTAATTAAAACCACAAATACTTGTTGTAATTTACAGTAGAGTTTTTTTCCTCTATTCTAAAAACAACATTTTATTTCTTAGATACATAATATATAGATAAAATTCATAATATAATAATATAGGTAGTAAACTCATGACTTTAAATGTACTCACTGAATGAGCCCGCGCGCTTTTAATCTTTTTTATGTGAAAACAACTTTAGACATTGCATTTAAGATTCATTTAACATTGTTGTATATTTATTTCAACTTAAACACAATTGGTGACAATTTTATGAGAAATTTTGCATGGGATTGTGTATCTAGTACTTGTCTGATTTATGATAAAAGACAATTCTTTGGCTTTTTAAAAGTAAAATTTGTATTAAATACCAACAGAATTGACATTAAAAGTTAATAATTCTGTAATAAAAACTCTTTCAGTAAATTGGTCGTTTGGACAAATAAGCACTAAGACGACTTTATGTTAACCAAATTACCTCGATTACAGAAACATAGTATTTAAAAAACAAAATATTTTATTCGTAAAAATGTCAACAAAACGATACAGCCATTTAAAATGCATATATAATATTCGATAAGAGTCAACAAAAACTCTTCAAATGTAGAAACATAAAGCTTTTTATCCACTGAATGTTATATAATATAGGCGTAAAAAATATCTAAGTAATGCCTCTAAACGAGGCAGTTTAACGACGGCCATAAAGGGTGGCACTAAAAGATATTTTCCATCTCCATATTCAGTGCAATTTTAATCGAACAAATATCAGTAATAAATTTTTGCATATATTTTTAATGTGTTCTTTGAAACCCATTACAGTAAAATTGCTAAAATCTCATAAAAACTTAGTAAAAAGCAAAAAAACTTAATACAGTGTAGAAGAGTTAAAAGCAGATTTCGAATTTAATAATCAGAGAAAATGGTAGCTTATTTTTGGTGATTATTTATTTACCAAAAACTCATCGTCTTACTGTAACTATAGTAAGAACTGATAAGAGTTGGAGGAGGATGGAGAGCAGTAGTATAGTGGCTAGCATGTACAGCCACAGACCTGGAGGTCCTAGATTCGAGTCTTGGATCGATAATATAATATATCGTCATCGGTTCGATAAAGTTATTGGGTTTTATTTAAATTGGCGGTGTCCCAACCACGGGTTACTGCAATTTGTTGGTCCTGCACCTTAACTCGCAGTGGTCTTGTCGAAATATAGTCCAATCGGACTTTGCGAGTAAAAGGAATAGAGAGTGCACGTTGTGTCTACGCGTACACTTTTGCACTATAACTAGCCTTAGTGAGATTGGCCACTGTTGCCGAAATTGTTTGGGACATCATATTATATAGAATACAGATATTTCTAAGTTACAAAAGAATCTTAATACTTGATCTAAATACTATGGTAATCATTAATTTTTGAATAAACACGGACTTCAAAATCTTTTTAATATTAAATATTAAATTTAATTTCAGATAGAAGGAATGATTAGATTGATTGTATAAGCTATTCATGGAAAAGAAATCCGGACATCCGGTTCGTTATTACAAAGATATCGTTTCAAATATACAAAAAAAAATTAAAACCGTTCAACTAAACAGTACCTCCTTCTTCTTAAAGTCGGTGAAACACTATCAAACTTTTATTTCGTTATTTGCATATTGTACCTCAATTATATAGTAGCTTTTAATTTTCATAAACAACGCTCAGATTACATTGGCCCTTGAAATAAATTTTTAAGTGTTCAATAAAGCGGTTAAAGTAAATTGAGGGGGAGCTTAATAGGATTTGAACGATAAAGAATGAAATAGCGCTTGTAGGGCGTTCTCATATAAACATAATTAAATAAAAAATTGCCAAATTAGACTTGAACTCGATAGCTTTTCATCCTTTTTTTAGTGTAGAAGTCTTTGCAATAAAATATTAGTAGTATTAGTTTTTCGCAAAAAAAAAACAATTATATTATTCAAAAACTAACCAAGTTAAAAATAAAACTGACTTCGAGGCACTAAAATGTGAAAAATAACTAAACGGAGGTTTTTATTTAGAATAGATACCTAATCAGATATTTTCGAAGTCGGTGCCAGCCGATGCAAAGCAAATCTAATATATGTCGATACGTAAAATAATCATAAATTGATGTATAATATTTTAACTACAATTATTAGAGTTCATACCAAATCATATTTACCTATTAGATATTCATAATATCTTAAAATATTGTCGGCTGGCACCGACTTCCAAAATATCTGATTACCCTACTTGCTGTGCCAGCGGTCCCGAGTTTGAGTAACGCAGGGGGCGTTCAGTTGAGTAAGGATCACGAATGTTTGTACTCCAGTCACGGGTGTTTATATTTATAATATGTACGTATTTAAAGTTATATTTGTATAGTGTATCAACTATCTGGTATCCATAACACAAGCCTCATAGCTTACCATGGAACTACTTAGCTGTGCGTTAATATCCAAACATGTTTATTAATTTCTACTATAAAAAAAACATTTTCTTATTCCAGATGAAGTCACAACACCTGGCGAGTGGTACGACGGCAACTGCTCGTGGGTGGATGCGGTGTCATGGGGCTGCAATGGCACACTCAACGCCACCAACGCGACCGCTACCGACGTCACGTCGCTCGTCCTCATGGCGGTCACGTCTGTTGTCCTTGCTCTTATCATCCTCGCTACTATCGTCGGTGAGTATTACTACCATACTATACAATAGGTGTAACTAACACAGATCTTGAGGTTCTAAATTCAAGTCCCAGACAAGTATAGTTTTTAAGATTTTCTGCCAAACAAATTTTCAGTAACAGCCCGAGTTGGGAACTAAACCCCGGACCTTGATGAGTACGTAAAAATTTCGATCCTGCGCCTGATCTCTTATCACTATAATATCTCTTGAGTCCTGAGCAGACAGATAGTCTCAATGTGAGGTTGCCGTGACCAAATCCAATCAGGAGGGTATTATTATTATTATTTATAAGTGTAAACTTTTTTCTTGTTGATGAAACACATGATGTCCTACTGTAGCGGAATACTCTTGTCATGCTAGTGGGGCAGTATAGGATCGAGCATACACAACTGACAACAACACCTCTGTAAAAGTAAATTGTTTTTATCTGTTAAGAAGTTCTTAGTAGTAACCAAAAATTGATAAGTTGGCATACCCAACTCGAAGGGTACGTACGTCGTAAAGCCATCAGTCTTGATCTTGATCTCTTATCAGTCGTGTCAAATTCTTGTCCTCCCGGATTTGAAAGTGAAAGGAATAGACAATGTAATTGTGCACTTGTAATCCTGCACAACGTTGTGTCCTTTTATTTATTATAGCTATCTTATAGGTGACTATTCTCAGTAGACTACAATCTATACTAATATTGTAAAGTTTGTGAGTGTGACGTTGTAAGGGGTAAACTCTGGATCTACTGAAGCGATTTAAATGAAATTTGGTATGAAGATAGTTTGAGACCCTGGAAAGGACATAGGATAGTTTCTATCCCGGAAATCATCCTTTAAGGACAATAAAATGGGCGTGAAAGTTTGTATTTGAAACCAAGCTAGTGACGAACTCGAGCGAAGCGAGGGTGAGTCGCTAGTCTCTAATATAGAGGTCAGATTTGTTAAAGGTGCAAAGTGTAGTAATATATAATATTTGTATACAACAGGATTTTTTTCTTTTCTAAGATTTTTTTAATAATAGGTTATAGTGTCTAACGCTACCCACGTTATTATATGTACCTCATATAGCAGGTTAGTTTTATAGTTCAGTAGTTTATGAGTGTTTCACCACTGGGAACGATAATACTCTCATACAGGCGTAGAAAGTAAATATCCAAACGCTAAGTCGATTTTATGATCATCGTATTACGTGATACAGATATCTAAAAGTTAAGTACAGTGTCACTAAGGTGTGTCTGTGTGTAAACAAATAATTTATGCTTATATTGTATATATACCTTTTACGTAAATATTTTGAAAAAAATGAAAGCAACAAAATTACATACATTAGTATATTTATATGTTATTTTCACATAACACTCTTAAATATATCCAGATATAAATAACTTTTAGTAACTAAATCATCTCTATCCATTGTTCCTTTGGTACTTTAACAAAGGAAAAAATTTACTAAATTATTTGCGCATTTACATTATTAGTGAGAATGAGTAACACTGAAAAGTCTTGACTTATAATATTATATACATACATATATGTATACTAGCTGACCCGATAGACGTTGTCCTGTCTACACGTCTTTAATTTAAAAATTTCAAATTTTTTAATATTATTTTAATTTTTTAATTTATTCACATTTTTTAATAAGCTAAAACATTCTGGACCATTTTGATGAAAATTATTATTCAAATTGTGAATCTAAACCATTCTCAGATCCCCTTGAACACACACAAAAAATTTCATCAAAATCGGTCCAGTCGTTTGAGAGAAGTTCAGTGACATACACACTCACAGAAGAATTATATATATAAAGATACAAAATATATTATAGTTTACACAAAATAAATTTTGTATACGGTTACGGTACGGTAGTGTAGGTACCTTAACAAATTTATCAACAACGTGAATGACTTATGCGTTATTTGACGACACGTTTGGCTCAGTTTGTAGTGACCCTACTTACTGCACCAACGATCGCGGGTTCGAGTCCCGCTGGGGGCATTCATTTGTGTGATGAGCATGATTGTTTGTACTCCAGTCATGGGTATTTATATTTATAATATGTATATATTTAAAGTTATATACGTGTAGTGTATTAACTATCTGGTGTCCATGACACAAGCCTCGTAGCTTACCATGGAACTAGATGGTGTTGTGTGTTAATAAACCAACATATTTATTTACGCTAAAGGTATAGGTAGTATATAACATTAAGAAAAAAATTAAACATTCATTTGAGCAAAACTGATATTTTCTACATTTTCTGCACAGATTGCTTTGAAATTTTAATATTTGTAACGGTTCTATATGGGGAAAGTGTATATGACCACCACTATACTGTGGTTTACCACCAGATTTTTCGCCTTCATAATTTTTCTTTCAGTCAATATATAATACTAATAATTGAAACATACAACATATGAAATAGACAAACTGATTGATCATTGACAAGCTATGAATTTTGCTTGTATCCTATTCGTAACATCCCCTACATGTATCAAAATTTACTCAAAGCTTCGATTCCGTTACCATATTATATTGCATGCACAGATGTCCCACACCATATGGCTCTCAAATCTAACATATCCCAAAATTATCAAAAACATAACTATAACACCAATATTTTGCTAATCACACTAATATTATTAGCAAATTTGGCAACACTGTACTGGCTTTAGTCCAAATTAGTAACGAATATGGGAATCTGAGCAAAACTACCGTACATAAAACAGCTAAAGCGAGCTATAATAATTCGTATTCAGTTTGTTCGTGCCAATTCAATCCTGCGCCGAAATTGGAGGAATGAATACATTTTTATATCAATTTAGAAGTTTCATGTACTTTCATGTAATAAAATCCCATTTTTTATATATGTTTGGTAAATAAAGTATTTGTTATACTGTTGATTTATTACTACTTATAACTAAAGTAATATTATGATAAATTATTATTGTTGTCAACATCTTCAACAATAGTATTTTTGATCGAAGATTGTTGTCTTAGGATTCTTAAAATGTATATGAGACCCTATTTTATATAAATACTAGCAGAACCCGCGGCTTCGTTCGCGCTAAAACTACAAAAAATTGTCTAAAAAAGTAGGTACTTAGGTTTCATACAAACTTTCATCCCCTTTTTTACGAACCCGAGCGAAGCAAGGGTGAATCGCTAGTTTTATATATAAAGTTATAATTCTAGACTTACCAATTTATAAATGCTATTGTCAAACTGTTTTTGAATTTTCTAAGACAAATGCAAAAAAATAACCTTAAAACTTAAAAAAATTATATACATTCGTTAAATGCCGACGTATTTAAATCCACTGACTCTGTATGTGTAAGTTTAAACATTTTTTTTTCTAGAAGATTTGTAAAAAAGTATATGAAAATCATACGATTGGATTCGACTTTTTTCTTTTCAAAGAATGGAATCCAAAAAGTTCTTAATTTATTTAACTTCCGTCCAAAAAGAAATTCTGAATAGGAATACAAAATTCATAAAATAAATGAATTCTATTTCAAAACAGATATGAAGTGAAACTTTTTTGCATAAATAAATCGCTGTCGATATCGCTTCCTAAAACACTAGTTCGTAACACGCAAAGCTCAATATTTCACAGCAGCTTTCAAAAACAAATAAACGGAAGCACCAAAACTTTTTAATAGAACTTTCTACCAAACATAAATAAATATCAAAATGTAAGGTTTTGCTAAATTATTTTTATGCCAAAATTATAAAGTAGCAGGTTAAATTTTGTAGTCGATGCAAATTTACTGATATGAACTTTCTCTATATCACTAAAAATCTATATATCTATACTTAATATTATAAATGTGAACGTGTGTGTGTTTGTTTGTAATTCTTTCACGTCGAAACTGAGTGATGGATTGGCGTGATTTTTTGTGTGGAGATAATTGGAGGGTTGGAGAGTGACATAGGATACTTTTTACCGCGGAAGATTATCTAATTCCCATGGAGAAACACGTTATAAAAATTACTTATGATCAGAAATACTTGAAATTTAGTATTCGTGCTCTTCAATAAAATTAAATAAATACGTGTTTTAGCATTTTTTGAAATTCATAAGGGGGTGAAATAGGAGATGGAAATTTGTATGGAACTAACTATCTTTTTAGTATAGATTTCTCAAAGTTGAGATATTTTCGCGCAGTAAAAAGTATCGTAGGTATATGTTGACCCGGAGAAGCTATCATTATACCAAATGTTATCAAAATCTGTCCAGTTATTGTCTCGTGATGCATTCCCAGACAGACAGACAAAAAATCTAAAAACTATATATTCGACTTCTGTATCGATAAAAATGACTATTTCAATAATATTTTATTATATGTATAGATTATATTGATCATACACGTAAGAAAAACTACCGTCTTTCTCCTTCTACGTAGAAGAAAAACCTAACACTAAAATGTCATTATGATATAACACAAATGCCTTCATTTATTTTTATTACTATATATTCTAACGTAATATTACACTCATTTGTTCCAAAAATTGAAAAAAGTTAATCAACACCTATTGATTAATTATCCAATCTTAGATAATTAAATACTTTTGGCCATCGCGGCGCCTTCGAAAGAAAACCGATTAAAACAATGACTGTAACTAAGTATTTTTCCATCGCCTCTGCTTTTGTTCCTCTAATTCAATTAGAACTATATTTCGGAATTTCGGTTAGGACGCTACACTATCTATACTAATATTATAAAGAGGTAAAGTTTGTGTTTGTGAGTTTGTGACGTTGTAAGGGGTAATCTTTGAATTTACCGAACCGATTTAGATGAAATTTGGTAAGAAAATAGTTTGAAACCCTGGAAAGAACAAAGGATACTTTTTATCCCGGAAATCATTCCATAAGGGGGTGAAATTGAAGACGAATATTTGTAATGGGAAGCAAGCTAGGAACGAACCCGAGCGGAGCAAGGGTGAGTCGCTAGTAACATTAGTATAGATCGTTGTACTAACAAATAATATATAAAATTAATTATTTATTTCATTAACTTTACATAAAAGTTTCTTAATATACTTTCAACTTAAGTCCACACAAACTTTGGTACAGTCTAATATTACCAACAGTAATATACATATATTCGAATTGTCGTCAATTTTTATTGAACCATGTGGAAATTGACCAAATATTGGATAGCAAAGAGTCAATTTATAATATTTGTTCATATAACTTTATTATTTTGTTTATTTGTAAAATCGTGAACGTGGATGCTAGAGTTAAATAGAAACTGAATACTAAAAACAAAATAGATTAATCGTAGATACACTATTCACGAAACTTGTGTCAGTTTGATATTATATAGTTATGTATACTGCAACTAGCAGCTCACCCTCGCTTCGCTCAGGTTTGCCTCTAGAAAAACAAAAACAAATCTCTCCCACGGGAGCCGTACGTTTTTCCGGAATAAAAAGTAGTCTATGTGTTATTCTGATGTATGAGCTATATTATTGCAAAGTTTTATCAAAATCCATTCAGTAGTATTTGCGTGAAAGAGTAACAAACATACATCCGTACATACATTCTTATAAACTTTCGCGTTTATAATATTAGTAGGAAATAGAATGTATATTACGAGCATGTTTTAGGATAAATAATACTCATTTTATCCATCCATACTTATATTATAAATGCGAGAGTAACTCTGTCTGTCTGTCTGTTACCTTTTCACCCTTAATTCGCTAAACTGAATTGGATGAAATTTGATATGAAGATAGTTTGATATGAAGGACATAAGAAATTTGTATCCCCGAAATCATCCCTTAAGGTGGTGAAAATAGGGGATGCAATTTTGCTTGGGAAATCAATTATTTCTCAAGTAAGGGATATCAAACTGATCATACCTACGTATATAAATTATAATCGATCTATTCCATACTAACCGTTAAAACGCATCTAGGGACGAGCCCGAAAACGAAGTTTAGTTACTATTACAAAATATGCCTTTAAAGGTTTTTCTTAACAACATTTATAAGTATATGATCTTCTTGCTATCCTAAAGGATTTGTTAAAAGTTCTATTCAATTACGTTAAACCGGACGAAAATCCTTTAAACTGCATCACATTGCATTCTGTATCTACTACTATTGATTATTTGCTATTTGTTTTATATAAACAAAAATAAACAATCAATAAATAGATAAATTCTATTCATATACTAGCGAGTTACACTTGCTTCGCTCGGGTGTGTCCCTAACTACGTTTTAATTTTTTTGAGCAAAGCCATATCCTTTAAAAAAAATAAAGTAATCTAAATTACTCCTTATAACATCAGCTATCCGCCAGTGAAAGTTCTGTTAAAATCAGTCCAGTCGTTTCGGAGATTAGCCGCAACAAACAGACACACAACATTTTTTAAAATTGAGTTTTTTTATAAGTAACGTATATAATTTCATATGCATTTAGTAAAAAGCTTTTCGACATTACAAAGAGACACTTTAATTTTATGTATGTATAGATATTTTCCGTACATTTTCAATAATGACTATAGTCCATTTTCAACCACTGACTAAACACTAATATATTTAAAACGCCATACAATAACCATCTGAAAATTCATCAAACAAACAATAATATTGGAATTTGAAACGTTCATTAAAAAACTTTATATAGCAGATTTCAACACATTGCACCCTTTCAGTTGCAAGCACTGGATTGCATTTGTACACCATTACGAATAAAACTTATTTGTTTATTATGGTACGAATACGCTATCTATAGTTCATTCGCGTAAAGAAAATAGTGAGTCATCGGTGTCCACCGGCCTAGCCACGTCCCCCGACCAATTAGATTACGTCATATTTCACAATGACCAGTTAAAGGCAGACTTAAATATATTATTAATGAACATAATTATCTCAAATCAAAATAAAGTCATTATCATTATATAATGACTTTATTTTGATTCAAGATAATTAAGTTGATTAATTATATCAAATCAAAACAAAGTCATTATCATCTCAAATCAAGATTTGAGATAAGTAATTAAGTTGATTTTTATTCATTAAACTTAATCTTTTGACATATTGAATTTGAATTGAATTTTTACTCCCACTTTGTATACACCTTTAGCTGCCGTTGCACTTGATGACTCACTATTTTCTTGACGCGAATGGACTATAGTGTCCCCTTGATGTTCGTTCATCTTGTCGTAATTGAATCATTAGCGTCCGGCAATCAAGCCTGTCGCAAAGCCAAAAAGCACACTTAGGAAGCCGCCCATCTCGATAGGTGGTGTACCCTGTGTTGGCACTGGTACTTTTCTGATAGCAGAGAGAAAAAAGCAACCCCATGGTCTTTGTCTTCTGCCCTCGGCAGATCCGCCGTCGGGGCGTCGTGGTTCGGTAGCGATCCTGCGACACACCATTAAGATGGGGAAGGTTTCGTTAGGTTTTAGTAGGTAGTACTGACTTTTCTGGCCACTGAGTCTCATTTAACTAAACATAAAAAATGGCATTTGCAACAGTGCAGAAATATCGGGAGCTCAAAAAATTAACAGGAAACGTCCAACATAAAAATATAGCTATAACTTCATATTTAAATATATTTTATCAGCGTCTAGCCAAAAGGGATGTTTGATTTGAATCAATATGCCAATATAGGCCATAACACCCATCGAAGTTTGAATGATATGAAATCGATAGACCACAGTGTCTGGAAACGGCTCAGTTAGCAAACAACTGTACAAAGTTATCCAGTCAAGTATCATTTTAGTTGAGAATTCTTCAGAACTTTTTTAAGTAGATTATAAATGATTTATTTTTTTATGTAACAAATTATGATTCGATATGAGCCATAAAGATATTTACCTTTTAGTTGTACTGCAGAGCTTTTTTCTTCTTTTTATAAGATATACATACTAACATACTATACTGCATTTCTTTACTAATATTATATGTTATAGAGGCAAGATTTTTTTGTTTGTTTGTACCAAATAATTTTCAAAACCATTGGACTTATTTTAACAATTTTTCCACCAATAGAAAGCTAAATTATCAGAAAGTAACATAGGCTATAATTTATTTAAAAAATTAAATGTGGCACTCGGAGACTGCCGCGGTAAAGCTATTGCATAGCATTTTTTATCAACTTATGCAATTATAATTATTTATTTATTCTATTAATGCAGTATTTTTTTCCTTGACTTTCTTCATTAATAAATGCACTTTGTTTTTTCATATTTAAAACACTTTGTACACAAATTATACGAGTACAGATATTCACTGTTGTACATAGATGATAAATACCTATACACCTATATACTTTCTCACAAACAGCTGATTACGGTAGTTTTCCAATACAACCAATGCCACCTAAAGGCGGATTGCTGAACTAAAGAGACAAGCGTGATATTTCAAAAAGTCATTAAAAGTTCTGGTATTTATCGATAGATGGAAGTATCACCGCTGTGCCGGTCGGAGTGGGGGGTGTCAGGTTTTTTTCGTTACGGAATTTCTGGATTCGGTCCCCACGCTCAAGGCCCGTGATAGAGCTATGCAATAGCTTAAAAAAATTAGACATCCTTAAGAAAATTGCAATAATGTAATCCAAAGTAACAAAATTTTGCTTATAAAATTCATCATTTGGCGTGCGCTGAGAAAATTATTGATGATAGATAAAAATTATAAAAATTACTGATTGTAAGGGGACTTTCACTGAAAGATAGAGAAGTTTGTAGGGCTTACATTATAAAGGTATATTTTATTCCGGAAATGTTTAGGGTTCCAGGGCGAAAATCCAAAATCCTTAAAATTACGATGAGTTACGAGCAATCAATATATGAACTTACGATTTTACGAAAACGCCTAAATCCCTGGGAAGGACATAGTATAGTTTTTTTATCTCGAAAATCATCCCTTAAGGGGGTGAGAATGGGGATGAAAGTTTGTATGGAGAATCCAACCTAGGGACAAACCCGAGCGAAGCGAGAATGAGTCGCTAGTACTTGTATATACCTGGAATCGATAGTATTTTGTATTTGAATAGCATATTACTCATTTAAACAACTTTAAATTAATGAATTTCTCTGCCTCTGTCCGTATGTGTGTATGCGTGCGTGTGTGTATTATGTGTATATATATGTATATTATCTATTCCTAAGGTACACTCGTAATAACTATTTTTATCTATATAAAACGTATCTAGGGATGCACCCGAGCGCAATCAGAGTAAGTCGTTAGTTATATATAAATGTGAAAGTAACTCTGTCAGTTACCTGTCAAAATTTGTCCAGTGGTTTTCTAATGATGCGTTTCCAGACAGACGGATAGACAAAATTTCTAAAAACGATAGATTAAGCCTCTGTATCGATAATAATGACTATTTCAATAAGATTTTCCAAAAAATATATAATGTACAGATTCGACTGAGTTAGAATTTTATTGCATGTATATACTCGTAAATGTACATGAAAATTTCCGTTCGGTTATTTTTATTTTTCACTGTCTGGAAGTTTTTCACATAAAATACTTTCAATTTTAGCACATTTAGTCATCATTTAATCGAAAATAACCCATATAACCTACCAGCGGCTCACCCTCGCTTCGCTCAGGTTCGCCTCTATAAAAACAAAACAAATCTATCCCATTCGAACTGTACATTTTTCCGAAATAAAAAGTATTCTATATGTTATTCTGGTATATGAGCAATATTATTGTAAAGTTTCATCAAAATCCATTCAGTAGTTTTTGCGTGAAAGAGTAACAAACATACATCCATACTTACAAACTTTCACATTTATAATATTAGTATAGATACTATGCAGGTTTTACTCACTGACACTTCATACTTTGATGTTCGAGATACAAAACCAATAAACCGCAATTTGACGCTGTATCTGAATTGAAGTACCATTCGGCAGTGAGGCGAGTACTCGTTACATCTTTGGAGTACACCAATTGCTTATATATAGGCTTTTTAAATATAATTCCTGCATTTCTCTTTGTGAATTCTAATGATTTAGATAATTTAAATAATTGAATATTTCACGTGAACGGGACAGCGAAAAACATCGAAATTTTGAAATTCTATAGCATTAGACCTAGTAACTTCACTTAAAGAAGGTATAAACGTGAACACACTATATCTATACTAATATCATAAAAAGGTAGTTTGTGAATTGTGAGTTTGTGATGTAGGGGGTAAACCCTGGATCTACTAAACCGATTTAGATGAAATTTGGTAACAAAATAGTTTGAGACCCTAAAAAGGATTTTCATAGGATACTTTTTATCCTGAAAATCATCCCTTAAGGGGATGAAAATGGGGATGAAAGCTTTTAAGGGGAATAAACCTAGGGACGATCCCGAGCGAAGCGAAGGTGAGTCGCTAGTTTTATATATGAGTTTTAGTTTAATAGTAAACTATTTACAATTAACCCTATTATTATACGAGTATGCTTATAATAATAGACTTAATTATATATTATTTATAATAATATATATTTTTTCGCTCTCCTCTTCACGATAATGAAATAAAGTTTGTGAAAGTGGTAATTCAAATAAACCATGCCAGGTGCATTTAGTGCAATTAAACGCACTTGCGGAAATTACCCCGATTTCAATGATTAATTTACAAAACGTACAATTTTGAATGTTTACTTTAACATTTATCATTACTTTAACATCTGTACTTATCTATACATATAATGTAATATTATAAGCGTGAAATCTTATGAGGATCGATGGATGTTCGTTACCCTTAAAGATTAGCCTTAAAGATAAGGCCAGAACGGCTGAACGGATCTGGGTGAAATTTGGCACAGAGATAGATTATAGTCTGGAATAGCAGATAGTTTTTATCCGGGAAAAATGCACGGTTCCCGTGACTTAGATTTGTTTTTTGTTTCTTACTAGGGACGAATCCGAAAGGAAGAGAGGATGAGTCGCTAATTTAGTATATATCCATAAAACTAATAAATATCATGCTCTATATTAGTATACTTAAATAAAAGTATACTCGTAAATATGTTTATCCAAATTATTAACAGTGATTTGATCGGAATAGGAACAAATATATTCAATACGTCTTGTAAGAATTGTCCAAGTAAAGGTTAATTCTTTGATGAAATAGCGATGAACTAGATAGATACTTTAGACATATTTATTATACATAAGTCCTAAACTATAAATTACAAGTGTAGGTTAAGAATCACATATTACAATTCATACTATAATATTATAAATGTGAAAGTTTGTGAGGATATATGGATGTTTGTTAATTTTTCACGCCAGAACGACTGAACAGATCTGGATGAAATTTGGCACAGAGATATATTTTAGTGTGGAATAACATATTGGCTACTTTTTATCCCGAAAAAACGTACGGTCCCCGTGGGATAGATTTGTTTTTGTCTAGGGACAAACCCTAAGCGAAGCGAGGGTGAGTCGCTAGTAATGTTTTGAAATATTTCACTAATAAGGTTATGTATTTATTCTATATAGACAAACAAAACAGTTCGGTTCATTTTCTAATCAGTTTGTCAACAGATTTTCTTTTTTTTCGTATAGCTATTCGCGAGCTTTAAGGTTGTCAATAAAATCATTTGTAGAAACCGTTTCTTTTTATAGAGATAGATAAATTCTATTCATATACTAGCAGCTTACCTTCGCTTCGCTCGGGTTCGCCTCTAGAAAAGCACAAATAGATCTATCCCACGGGAACCGTTCATTTTTCCGGGATGAAAAGTTTGTTTAACCGGCAATATAAGGTATCAATCAGCATGCCAAATTTTACTAAATTAGGTGCATAAATTGTTGTGTACTAAGCTGTATAAGTTACTATAGTTTTTTAACTATCCCACGGGAACTCTTTAATGTTCCGGGATGAAAAGTATCTAAGATGTTGCACGGGGATATAAGGTACCACCATGCAAAATTTTATTTAAATCGGTCCAATAGATTCGGAGATTAGCTCGTACAAACAGACAAACAGACAGAGAAATAAAAAATTTGAAAAAATCTAGATTTGTTATACTTGTCTTCTTACACGGTTTTTATCATTTTTTTCTACGTACAGACATTCGACCTCTACAGTTTTATTATAGTATAGATATGTTTTCCAAATTTTCATGCACATATTTAGCGTTCTAGTAGTAATTACTCTTCCGCACATTACTAGACCCAATATTACTTCCCATCAATCAAAACTTTAATCACCTGTTAACTATTCAAGAAATTAAAGCTATTCAAAGCAATGTAAACATATTCTATAGAACCGACATTATTAAATGTAAGCTCCGAATATTTTGAATGCTTATAATAAATGAATGCATACTCAACGAGTCCCGTTGGGGTCCAGTTGGGGGTCCGGAAACACACAGATGGCAAATACGCCAGACATTTATATTTACTAGTTCAGCCAGTGGTATAAATTTGACCATATTCATGATTGAAAATCTATAAACTAATAATGAACATTTTGTCTTTACTTGTCTATATAATAAAATAACTATTCCTTTATTATAAATAACTGTTTATATTTATAATATGTATGTATTTAAAATTATATATGTATCACTCGTAATCACCTGTTCATAAGCAGGTGATATGGATAAAGGTGAAATCATTTATCATTAATTGAAATTTGTTAACAAGAATAACCTATGAATTCAAATCTTACTTAATATTATAAATGTGAAAATTTAGATGTTTGGATGTTTGTTACTCAATTACGCCAGAACAGCTGAACGGATCTGGATGAAATTTAGCACAGAGATAGATTATAGTCTGGAATAGCACATAGGCTACTTTTCATTTAGTAAAAATGTACGGTTCCCGTAGGATAGATAGATTTGTTTTTGTTGTTCGTATTCTAGATGCAAATCCGAGTGTAGCTAGGGTGAGCCGCTAGTTTTAAATAATGTTTTCTATTATACCTTCAAAAAGTTAAATTAAATTACACGACGTACTACGTCATTAAATGTCACGAAACGGAAAATAACGGAAATGTCAATCATAACGTAAAATTAATATACATTTCCATCCAATGACAACGATTTATATAAAATACATGATTCATAACACAACAGTATCATATCATTGAAACCTATACAGATTTATTGTGAACAGTATTTTACTTAGTCCCCGTTCCGTTATAATCATTAAATTAAACTCGTGAGAGATCGTATTTAATCAATTTAACAAACAGAAACCAGTAGCGTACCGAATACATATTCATATGGGTCCATGAATTTCAGAGCGCGATTAATTTAAAATCGCCATCTGTATCCACAATGTCTTATGAATAGTAATAATATTTAATTAAATACAGTATATAATATATACTATACTTTGATATAGACATAAAAATATATTTCAATTTCGCTACTTTCCCTCAATTTGAACTCCAAAATGGAGGAACTATTGAATTTTAATTTTTATTCTCGTGATTGCTTACACTTTAAGGGCTTCTTATAAATTTCAAAGAAAAATTTCACGCGTGATTATGGTATGACATAGTTACTTTTAAAGGAATTTGAAGTCGATGTACATTTTTTAATTATTTATTTATTTTATTTATTAGGTTTATTTACTATCACAATAATACACACAAATATAAAAAGCACAGTTTAGATGTAACTTAAACTCTAATCAACTTAAAAATATAATCATAATCATAATAAATAAATAAATATGTTGGGAAATTAATACACAGCACCATCTAGTTCTATGTTAATTACGAGGCTTGTGTTATGGATACCAGATAGTTGATACACTACACATATATAACTTTAAATATACACATATTATAAATATAAACACCATGAGCATGACTGGAGTACAAACATTCGTGCTCATCATACAAATGAATGCCCCCAGCGGGACTCGAACCCGCGACCACTGGCACAGCAAGGATCACTACAAACTGAGCCAAACGTGTCGTCAACAAACAATAATAGAATTATTAACATCATATAAAAATCAAACTTGAAATATCCGATTATAACATAGCTATAATTTAATATACCATAGCCAACTATGAGAGCTTGTCAATACTGTAGATAACAATATCAATGGAACAAATAAATAGAACTGTTTCTCACCTTGTGATTTATACTATCGCGTCTTTGTGGCGAATTAAATGAAGATCTTGTTTGTGTTAGACTTAAGCGGATTACCGCTTAGTTATTGTTAATATGTGATCGGAGCTTATGATAGTTGATGATAAACATTCTTGTCTATATTTTCAGTGCTCGTCATTTAGCATTAGAATTTCTGACACGGGGTACTGATCTATATTATAATAAAATTCTAACTAATCGAATCTGTACTTTAGATATTTTTTTGGAAAATCTTATTGAAATAGTCATTATTATCGATACAGAGGCCGAATCTATAGTTTTTAGAATTTTTATCTGTCTGTCTGGGAACGCATCACGGGAAAATCACAGGACAGGTTTTGCTGAAATTTGGTATAATGATAGCTGGTTATCCGGGTCAACATATAAGATACTTTTTACTGAGAGAAGTGTGAGTCAGTAGTCAATCTACATAATTTGACTATGACTGCTTGATCTTCTATGTTGCACGAAAACTATCAGTCGTTTTGCAACTTAAGCACAAATATATCCAACATTAGAATTTTGCGATTTTATTTCAATCTCCTGACAGATTTAGGCCACAGCGTATAATACACAAGTATGCGTGTAAGCATACATATGTTAGTGCACTCTCTATTCCTTTCATTTTTAAATTCCATTGGGAGCACAAGTCACGACCGGTGAGAGATGAGGCATAGGATCGATAGTTTTACATATCCTGCTAGGTACGGAGATGTAAAGTCGAAAATTTCCCAACTTCGGGCTGTTACTGAGAAATTCTTGAAAGAAGTAGGTACTCAATAACTATACCTAGCATGACCCGGGATCCGAGTACTAACCACTATACCAAAGAAGCAGTCAAACAAGTCACATACACATATCCACACTTTAATATTATAAATATGAAAGTGTGTTTGTTTGTCCTTCTTTCACATCGAAACGGAGAAACAGATTGGCGTGATTTTTAGTGTGGAGATAGTTGGAGTGCTGGAGAGTGGCATAAGTTACTTTTTACCGCGGAAGATTATTTATCTCTTTCCCACAGGAAAATACGTTATAATACAATCTAAAAAAATATTTATGATCCGAAGTACTTGAAACTTGTATTAATGCTCTTCAATAAAATTAAATAAATACGTTTGTTAGCATTTTTCGAAATTCATCCTATAAGGGGGTAAAATAGGGGATAAAAGTTTGGATGAAACTACCTTTTTAGAGATTTTTTTTCAGTTTTAGAGCGAGCGAAGCCGCGGGTTCTGCTTGTGTACAATAAAAATGTGACAGTGTAAATCTTAAAAAAAAATATATCCAAAGGCAGATTAAGAACAGAAAGCTTAATCAAAAATTTTGAGTCTTTTTTTTAATCATGCATAACTCAAAAAATACTACTCGAGTTTGATATCCATTATTAAATTTTATGAACCAAACACATCTAAGTTTATAAATTCAGTAAATACAAGGACATAATTGGAGCGTACCTCTCTAAGCGGTGCCATACAAAGTGAATATAAATTACACGTGTGGTTGAAGCCGCAAGAAACACCTACTTATACTAACGTGTTAGTATAAAGTACCAACACATCAGACTTACAAAATATAATTCAAGTCGACTCATTTTTCTACCAAATTTTGAATCATAAGAGACTTTCATAACAGATATTTTATACTTGAAAATGTGAAATTAGTACTTTTATATTTCCATAAGATGTTAACTTATTGTATAGAAGTACTTAAGACCTGAACGAAAACTCCTATTATAAATGCGAAAGTTTGGATGTTGTTGGATGTTGTATGTATGTATGTATGTTTGTTTGTTTGTTTGTTTCTTTGTTTGTTTGTTTGTTTGTTTGTTTGTTTGTTTGTTACTCCTTCACGATGAAATATCTGGCCGGATTTGGATGATCACAGATACACTATGACATGAAATAATGCATAAGCTACTGTAATGCACCTAGGAATACACTCGAGCAAAGCGCGGGTATATCGCGAGTATACTCGTAAGTGTATAATATACAATCCTCCAGAAACATTAAAAATATCATATTACTAGCATTGCCCGCGGCTCCGCCCGCGTTCAGATGACGAAAAACCAAATTCTTAGGTTTTACATATTAGTATACTCTTACATTGCAGTTTTTGTATTTTTTCTCAGAAATTATAAATTTTCCTGCGGTAAAAAGTATCCTATATGTTGCCCAGGATAAACAGCTGTCACCATACAAAATTTCATGAAAATCCCTCCAGTGGCTTTTCTGTCACAACAAAAACACAGACAGACAAGACAGACAAAAATTCTAAAAACTATAGATTCGGCCTCTGTATCGATAATAATGTTTATTTCAATAAGATTTTCCAAAAAATATTTAATGTACAGTTTCGGCTTAGTTACAATTTTATTATATGTATAGATAAGTACGAATTTATCTTAAATTAGTTAATTAAACTATTTAAACATTATTAACATAATTATTGTTTTAACAGGAAATGTGTTCGTCATAGCAGCGATTATAATAGAAAGGAATCTGCAGAACGTCGCGAACTACCTCGTAGCTTCTTTAGCGGTGGCCGATCTGATGGTCGCCTGTCTCGTCATGCCTTTGGGCGCTGTTTATGAAGTAAGTTTTGTGTTCCTTTCTTTATACTATGGTTCCTGTCTTTATAATAATATTTTATATATAAAGAAATATATATATATATATATATATATATATACTACAAAAGACTGTAGTCTTTTTCTTTTAAACCAACTCTCCGATCCCGTCTATCTGTCTGTATGATCGCGATAAACTCAAAAACTACCAAACGAATTTTCATACAGTTATAATTATGGACGAAGTGGTACGTGAGGAAGGTTTAGGTGTATAATTCATCAATGTTTTGTGTAAATTGGCTGAAATATAACGATGATGGTTGAAGACGTTGTAAAAAATTAAGCGTTTTGCGAGTTTTTCTGGCGTGCACCGTGTAAACTAATAGAGTTATATGAAAGTAATGTATTGAGGAATTATTCTTCTTAAAAAGATTTCTTAAACTATAGCAACGCTAATTGTACGTGCACTACGTACTACGTATTGGGGATGTCATTTAGCCGCTAATTAAACGGCTGATTAAGCTAGTTGGCTGCATCATATACTTCATATTCAACAAGTATATATAAATTCGTCTAAACGCTGCTGTTGATATATTAGGACCCACGCCTCAACACCTCCAGGTAAATTTCTAAGAAATCTATTGTTAACTGTAACGCCGGCGTGTCCGCGGTCGTGGAGGGACTAATAGATGGATATCTTGCTAATTTAACTTAATATATTTTTGATGAGAGATAAATAATAACATATACGACCATTAAAAGCTCGTAACGTTAAAAAAATACTCACAATCATAACGGATGTGCGTGCCCACATATTTCATCATCACATTTAATTATAGAGACCTTGTAGACAGTAGGCAGTAGTAGCTTGTAGGCAGTAGTAACCCAGTGAGAACGTTCGATTGGAAAACCAAGTGAAGCGGGTTCCAATACCGGGTGTCGTACCTCTGATATTCTCATATACGAATCTTTTATAACATGATTACTATTTGCCTTAAGATGAATAAAAACATCATAAGAAAACATGCATTTCTGATAGAGCCTAGCATGTTATCGAAGAACATGTGAAATCCGCCAACTCGAATTTGACCAGTTTGTTGATATATGGCCTGACCCCTCGCATAGAAGGGAGGCCCAGGGTTAACAGTGGGTTGTTTAAAAAAAGGGCTGTATATATACGTACATACATACATACATTTACCTAATTTCATAGCATGTAAAGGTATTAAATAATACAACAAATCAACAGGTCAGTCAAGGATGGATCTTGGGTCCTGAACTCTGTGATATGTGGACTTCTAGTGACGTACTCTGCAGTTCTGCTTCAATACTTCACCTAGTTGCTATTGCTACTGATAGGTAAGATTTAAATAATTACATAAAAGCTAAGTTTCCAGTTTTACTCTTTTATTAAACTATAAGCTTTAATTAAAAAATAAACGACCCTCAAAATAACAATAGAAAAGCCAAATTATAAAATTTCTAAAACGTGAATACTTGACATTTTTAAAAGCAATCTTATTACAAAATTATATGATATGTTATCAGAAAAGTTTATTGTTTTATATTTCTTTTGAAGGTACTGGGCTGTGACAGACGTAGACTATATTCATATAAGAAATGAAAGACGCATCTTCACAATGATTTTTCTGGTGTGGGGAGCCGCTTTAGTAGTTTCTCTCGCACCTCAATTGGGATGGAAGGATCCCGATTATCTAGCAAGAATAACCCAACAACAAAAATGTCTCGTGAGTCAAGATCTTGCTTACCAAATATTCGCGACGTGTTCAACCTTTTATGTTCCCCTCGCGGTCATTCTGATTTTGTATTGGAAGATATTCCAAACTGCTCGAAGACGTATACGAAGGAGACGAGAACCTCCTCCTCCAAGGCCGACATCAGCAGATGGGGCTCCACCTTCCGGAAGGCCAATCCAACCAGCCAGAGATAGACGATTTGTAAAGAAACGATTTCTCAATCTAAAGAAATGTAATCAAAGAACTCGTGCTGAAACGCTAGCAGCAGCCCTTTTGCTTACTGAAGGTCAGAGTACGTCAACTGTTGATACCCTAGACGAAGAGCCTCGTACAACAGCGTTTACGATAAATGAAAAGGTGGTTCCTCCATCAGTTTCTCCAGAAAAGTCTTCCTCTACCGTCACGAACGGGTCAAAACAAGAACGAACTATCGTGCCAGGACCTTCCCACAAAGAAAAGAAAGAATCTCTCGAAGCTAAAAGAGAAAGAAAAGCTGCCAAGACGCTTGCAATAATCACAGGGGCCTTCGTCTTCTGCTGGCTGCCGTTTTTTATAATGGCATTAGTTATGCCAATTTGCCAATCGTGTGTGATCAGCGACTACCTCGCAAGCTTCTTCCTATGGCTTGGGTACTTCAACTCGACCCTTAATCCAGTTATTTACACGATATTCAGCCCCGACTTTCGTCAGGCATTCGCCCGAATTCTTTTCGGCACTCACCGGCGGGGTCGTAATAAAAAATTCTAACGAAAATGTCATTACTACGTGTATACCTGAGTACATCTCAGATGGACTATATTTACCCTCTCTTTGTATGATATTTCGGCTTTCTGTATGTTATACATACTTTAACGTCTGTAGCTAGTGTAAATAATTAGCTTAGTTGAATTGTAAATAAAATAAAGATATATACATACGATAGCAATGTTGACAGTTGTTTTTTATAGTTTATGTAGCCGCGACGGCGTCGCTCGCGAGTCCTAAGCGTCACCGCCGCCCGCTCTTATGTTGTTTCCAGTGACATTACGAAATAAATATTCAAATTATATCACATAAAGGACTTTTATTATCTGCCTTTATAGATGATCGTTAAAACCATACGACCTGCTATTTTCAGTACTTTGGCTCTGATAATGGATAGAAATGATAATACGAATATGGTAATTGAATCATTTGCACCGTAATTTATTTATTGAATTTTTTGTATAAGATATTTTGTACGTATTCATTTATTTAATATATTGTTAATTTTCATCAAGAGAGAAGTGAAGGTGTTATTTCGTAATATTAAAAATAAATAAATGTGTATAGTTTTTACTAAAAAAGTTTTAGTTATTAGATATTTATTTTTAATCACTTTCTCGTATAAATATAATAGAAAAACAAAAACAAATCTATCCCACGGGGTATCGTACATTTTACCGGGATAAAAAGTAGTCTATGTGTTATTCCAGACTACAATCTATCTCTGTACCAAATTTCATCCAAATCTGTTCAGCCGTTCTGGCGTTAAAAGAGTAACAAACATGAATACTCACAAACTTTTACATATAATATTTATGCAGATATACAGATAAGATACCTTACTAATACCTTTTTGATAAAGTTAATTAAATGACACACGTCACATACCTTATAAATATAATGTAATTATGTATTGATTGAAGCCATCAACGAGAGAACTGAATTGAATTAGACATAGAAAATTTGATTTATAAGGATATCTAACAGAAATGTATATATATATACACATATAATCTATAATTATTTTATAAAACCGGAGTGTTGTTTCCGATTGTTCCAGTTATAATCGGAATAAGATTACAATTATAAATTTATTCATAATTTAAAATTTTGTTATAATGTGTGGATGTTTGTTGCTCTTTCACGCTGAAACGATTGAACAAACACACATGTAACCTTTCACACAAATTATAATAGTAGTCCCAATTATTTAGGCAGGAAATCAAAGACCACGCTAAGACATGGAGAAAAAAGCAATCTATTCTAATAGTAGAGAAAAAAATTGTTTTTTGTTTGTTAGTATCCAATAGGCTCCGAAACTACTGAACTGATTTAGATAAAATTTGGTAAAAAGATAGTCTGAGACCCTGAAAAGGACATAGGATAGTTTTTATCCCGGAAATCATCCCTTAAGGGGGTGAAAATTGGGGTGAAAGTTTGTATGGGGACGAACCCGAGCGAAGCGAGGGTGAGTCGCTAGTTATACATCTACGAGAAAAGGGCCACTGGCAAAAGCTACTGAACTTATAACATCGTATCTGTTACCATCAAAAGCAATTTCTCCCAAATTAATCACAGCAGCGAAGAAAAAATTACAATCGCAATAATAACATTTCTAGTTAACGTTAGTATTAACGTTGGGAAAGTAAAACAATAATATCCTCAATCAATTATTTTCTACCAACAGTAGTGTATATAAGAAAAATGTAACGCAATAACTCAGTTCTCATTGTGTATTTTCAGTCGTAGCTTTATTCTATATTAGCTTTTACACGCAGCTTCGCTCGCGCCAATTTGATTTTCAAAAGCTTTTAACTCCCTGAAGGGGTTATTTTTGAAAAATAACAGGAATAGCACTGCGAATTTCAATTTGATATATGATTTCTTCATATAAATTTTTACCTTTTCACAAATCCGTTCTTAGCGGATGCCCGCATAATAACTACATTATCTGTGAGCCAAATTTCAACCCAATCCGTTTAGCGGTTTGCGTTGATAGATCAGTCAGTCAATCAGTCAATCACGATTTCCTTTTATATATATAGACTACGGTTCTCCTTCAGCTCCGCCCACTTAATTCAGTTGTATATAAAATATACTAAAAAATATAGTAAATAGTTACTTTGATGTATAATATTACGGTACAGTTTCATCAAAAACTTTGTGTTTTTTGTGAAAGAATAACAACATACATACATTCATATATCCAAACATTTACATTTATAATATTAGTAAGATTTCTTATTTCAAAATTCCACAAATGATAAACAAAGCCAGTTATAAACGGAAAGTCTAGTCTAAAGTCTTACATTTACACTACTATTATAAAGAGGAGAGATTTGTATATTTGTATGTTTGTAATGAATAAACTCAAAAACTATTGAACCGGTTTAGATGAAATTTGGTAAGAAGATAGTTTGAGACCCTGGGAATGACGTAGGATATTTTTGATTTCCAAAATCATCCCTCAAGAGGGTGAAAATGGGGATGAAAGTTTGTATTATGAATCATCCTAGGGACGAACCGAGCGAAGTGAGGGTGAGACTCTAGTGCCTATATATTTTTCGTAATAAAGCGTAGCCTCCGTTTCTTAGAATATAGCGGGTGGCTTAAATTTCACTAACCGGCTTCAATTTTCTCCATGATTAATCCTACACGTATTGGTAGTATACATGTTTATAACACAATATTACATTGCGAAAAAGTAATACACGCTTCTCTCTAAATTTTATTGAGGGTAAAAAATGAATATATTTATCTATGAATACTTTATCACTAAATTATTTTAAGGCTAAACCAATTGATACAATAACTGTACGAATAAGTAATAATACAGTTACCGTATGACTAATATTATTTTTATTATTACCACTATTGATTATAAATATTAAAATATTATATTATATTTTTATTTAACAATGAAGATAAGAGAAAAAGTATGCGAATTTACGAATGTAGGACCGTCATATTAAATTAAGAGCTTTCGAAAGAAACACAAAATATAAATTTATCTTGTTCTCATTCTTTCAAAAATTACAGGGTATCGTCAAAAATAATACATTTTACACTTCCAATTATTTGATAGTGTCCGACACCTGTAATAATTTTGGAATCGAAACTGTCACTAAATCATAAATAACATAAAGCAATCTTGATTCTGGGTTGAGTTGAGTTCTGGGTTTGAAATAAAAAAAAACCTAACTACAAGGCTAGGGTGGGAACTACGTGCCACATTTCGCTCCCGTCTTAGCTTTCTCAACCTACGTTATCCAAGTCGGAGCCTGTCACATAATCGAAAATTAAAACTTACAAATAAATGATAATATATTTTTTATCCAGATAGATGCTTTAAATTTAAATTAAAAAAAAAAACAAAATAAGGTAGGTGGACACATATTTATAATATATTAGTCGTACAGTAACTGGATTAATAGTCACTTCCTAATTTTTAATCTACAATAATCGCACTATTATACAAACACATTTTTATGTGTTGTCTGTTACTATTTCACACTGAAACGACTGGCTGGATTTGGACGGAATTTAGTATACTGGTAAATTATGAGCTGGAGTAACGCATAGTCTAATATTTTTTATAATAGGTGTGTATAAAAAGAATTATTCTATATTTATGCCAACAATTTTATCTTGAAACTTGTATGAAACGATCTTAAGGGACATCATAAGTCCTCCTGTGATTTCGGCCACGGCGGCCAATCTTATTGAGACTTGCTATCTGCGCAGGAAATGTTATAGAGCACAAGTATTCGCGTAAACACAAGTGCACTCTCTATTTCTTTCACTCTCATACTCCGGAGGACCACTACTCGACACTATCAGTGACAGTTAAACCGCAGGACCGACGGCTTTACGTGCTCTTCGACACCGCCAACTTCCCAACTCCGGGCTGTTACGAGAACCATCCATAACAGAAAAACTCAATAACTAAACTTGAGAACGACCCGGGACTCGAACGCAGGATCCTTTTCTTATGTTTGATGGCTACTTACTAAGATAATATAAAACAAATAAGGTGACGACTATACGTTATATTACGTATAATAGTAATTAAAAACAAAATGTCAAGTACACCCAACGTCAATTTTAACTTTCTTCAAAATTCCATACTAAATTAACTTTAACAAGAATGTAAAATTTGAAAAAGTTTGAATATGACATCATTAAAACTTTCAACTGTAGCGTCTTCTAGAAATCTATACATATAATAAAATTGTAACTCAGCCGAATCTGTACATTAAATATTTTTTGGAAAATCTTATTGAAATAGACATTGTTTTTAGAATTTTTGTCTGTCTGTCTGTCTGTCTGTCTGTTATCGCATCACAGAAAAACCACTGGAGGGATTTTGATGAAATTTGGTCTGGTGGTAGCTGGCTATCCAAATCAACATATAGGATACTTTTTGCCGCGAGTAAATATCTCATTTCTGAGAAAAAATATAAAACTGCCAATGTAAGAGTATACTAATATGTAAAACCTAAGCGGGCGGAGCCGCGGACAATGCTAGTAAAATATAAATGAAAATATAAGTAGCTTCACAGCTTAGGTGTATTGACGGAATGGCTTTCCGTTTTCTTTTTTCATCTGCTCGTTGAAGCATATTGGCTAGTTCAGATCGTCTTTCTTTTGTATCATAGTTTGCGCCCACCATAACTTTTTGTTGCGACAATAATTTGTCTCTGTCTCCTACTGACGCTTAGGATGCGCTCACTACAATTGTTACCAAGAAAATGTCCACATTTAAGAAATGGACTTTAAAGAGATTTGAAGAATGCAGAAGAAAAAAATAATTATAATAGTAATTTGATTGTGAATTACAATAAATATTTTATCAGGTTTAGAATCGGATGCAGTAAGTTCAGTCTAGTCACAGTACAGTACCCTAAGGTCATTGAACCAAGAACAAGCGACGTCCAATACGAGCACGAATTCGTGTAGTGTGGATCGGCTGAGGAGGCTTGAACGAGCATGCCTCAAGCGTTTGGTTAGTGCTCAACTCTGCTCCGCCAAATGTCGTTTTTTAACCCCCGACGCAAAAAGAGGGGTTTTATAAGTTTGACGTCGATGTCTGTCTGTCTGTGTGTGTGTGTGTGTCTGTGGCAACATAGCGCTCAAACAGATGGACCGATTTCGATGTGGATTTTTATTTGAAAACCAGTTTCCTTGCGGTGGTTCTTAGCTATGTTTGCTTAATATCGGTCCAGCAGTGTAAGAGTATCAGCTCTTTTCCAAAATGATGTAAGGCATTTTGGCGTATGATTACTCGATTAAGTGCTTCACGAGTGCCAGTGTAATCGTTATTAATGACAATTAACTTGCGTAGGGGATTTTTAAAATTTTTAATTTATAATTATTTATTAAGATAAAGGAATTTGCATTTGTTAAATTTACAAACAAAAAGCATGCTAATTTTAAAACAACCAAAGAGCGACACACTTTCGATTTTACAATATTATTACAAAATAAAAATACTTATTTTTGCAAAATAAATCCCCAAAAGTTATTTAAGCTTTCTAATTCTTCGATATCTTACCAAGACAAAACTTCCATCTTAATCTCCTAAAATAATTTACCTACCTTAGAATCATACGTTTTGATGTATTGATACCCTACACACTAATTGGTATCGCCCACAAGACCTACAAAGAGAAATAGGGCTTTTGCCAAAATGTCTACACAAAGAACGTTCAATCTAAGATTTATATTGAATTTTCTATTTTTAGACTTCATTTCTGCTTTACATAGGACTAGGTCTGTAATTCTAAACTCGTTTGATTTAGAAAAACATAAAAGTATTCTGATAGTAAAAAGTAAATTTAAGAATTCAGCTTTTTATTTGTGATTGCTACTACTTTACGCTATAACAGCTCAACTTTGAGTGATAGGTATTAAAATTCCTAAGTTGCAAGACTTGTTAGATACGATAAATATGATTTAAATAATATTTCTAACAAAAAATGTATATTTTTCATTCGAAAATAAAATAAAATAACTCCAAACGCTCGTAAAGTCATAAATAATAGCAGACAGCGCTCATAGCCTTTGCTATGCATTATTTAAACGCTCAGAGCAGGACTTAGTAATTTGTTTTAATGATGACAACCTTTTGTTTGGGTCCAGTTTTCCAGGACAAGCTCGTAATCAATTTTACAAAGGCCAGACTTGTAATTTGATGAGAATCCTAAATAAAACAACTTCGACGCTTTTTCCCTCGAGAGGCAAACAGAGAACAACACACATCACTCAGTTTTCAGCAAAATTGCTTTAAAAAATGCTTGCTTTACTTTTAAGAGAAATTCAAATTATTTTTATTATCAATTAACAAAATTCCCAACTTCTTTTTATTTGATGATTCTTTCATAACTTAATTAAAAGATTCTTTTGTTTGGAATAAATTATAAAAGATAAGATAAGAGGGGCTTCTGAAAATCTCCAAATCTAAAAATTTTACTGATAAGAGAGATTCGAGCTGATGTAATTTAGAAGATATATTTTAATAATTAACTTTATTAAACCTTGTAAAAGCAGTATAAAGAATATTTTAAGTTATTAATATTTTGGGTTTCTCGGGTGGGTCCCTAGACTCCTTTTGTAGGTGTCCGACCTTAATTATTATATTCATTATGATTTGACAGTAAACATATTTTTATCAGAGTCAAAATAGACTATAATACTCAGGAGTAATTTAGTCCTGTTAGTAAAGGAATATTTAGAATCAGATAAGTAGTTTCAGAGATCATGCCTAACATGCAAACTTACAAATTTTGCGTTTTTCTTAAATATTATAGTAGATTTAATAGAGATCACATCAACCTCGAAACTCGAAAATCTCTGGTCAGTATTAAGAACATAGCTATGTTTTATTTCAACGGTCGAATAAATCTAAACGTATTGATTGGTTGAGCTCCCCATTACTCCTACATACTCCCATAAAGCGGTCATGTTTCATGGTTGGCGACTATATATGTATACTAGCGGACCCGACAGACGTTGTCCTGTCTACACGTCTTTAATTTGAAAATTTCAAACTTTTTTAATAATTTTTTTGATGAAAATTATTATTCAAATTGTGAATCTAAACCATTCCCAGATCCCCTTGAACACACACAAAAAATTTCATCAAAATCGGTCCAGTCGTTTGAGAGAAGTTCAGTGACATACACACTCACAGAAGAATTATATATATAAAGATATACAGATATATACGCAGGTGTTGTACTGACAATGATATATCTGAGCAAAAATTTATACGGATATAATTTTAATAATTGGACTTCATTTGTATGTATATGACGGACGGATTGAATAAAATTCAGTACACACATAAACTTTATATAGACTATGATGACACGTTTGGCTCAGTGTGTAGTGACCCGGCTTGCTGTGCCAGCGGTCGCGAGTTTGAGTCCCGCTGGGGGCATTCATTGTGTGATGAGCACGAATGTTTGTACTCAGGCATGGGTGTTTATATTTATAATATGTATGTGTTTAAAGTTATATAGGTATGTGTAGTGTATCAACTATCTGGTATCCATAACACAAGCCTCGTAGATTACCATGGAACTAGATGGTGCAGTGTGTTAATGTCCCAACATATTTATTTATTTATGACCTGGAGTAATACCTATGTACCTAAGGACGTATCTGAACATAGCGAGGGTAAGTTGCTTATAGGTAATCATATGAAAAGACAGCTTTGTATTTAGCATTGCATACATCCCAAATTTTCGAAGCACAATTTTAGCAACATAAAATGGCGTGTTGATAAAGTAAAAACGAATGATGTTAATATAACAATTATTTTCATAAAGCCTCTTATGGTAATTGAACTCGTATTCACTGAAATAAATGTTATTTCCCATCACATAAGTAAGCGCTGAGTAAAAGAAAACATGATTATATAGTAATACTAGCGTCTCATCCTCGCTCCGCTCGGGTTCGTCCCTGGGGTGGGGTCTGGGAGGACCAGCCTTATCCTTATCACTTAGGGGTATGGAAAATAGATAGTAGCCGATTCTCAGACCTACTAAATACGCATATAAAATTTGGTAAAAATCGGTAAAGCCGTTTCGGAGGAGTACGGTAACAAACATTGTGACATGGAAATTTTATATATAAGACTAGCGTTGCCCGCAGCTCTGCTCGCGTAATTTATATTTTATAGATATTTGCCTTATTCCTTAATGTCTAAGAGTGTTGTTAGATTATAACTGCATCAATAAATAAGTTATATAATGCAAAAAGAATTTATCAAATTGAACCAAAAGTTTCAGAGATCAAAGCATTTTGACAAACAAATAAATAAACAAACAGTTCAATTCAATAGTTATATAAATCCCGACCTGAGACTTGAACCTAGGACTTCCGGATGAGCAGCCGTACACGCTAACTACTACACCACCGAGGAAATTTATAATATACGCTACAATCAAACCATAATATATTACATTTATTTGAAGTCATGCGAGAAAACGTGCATATCAATGACTAATCGACCTCCGTGTATTTTAGTACGAATTTTACACGTTGTTATGGAAACAACGTATCCCTTGCTTTAAACAAATAAAAACTCGAGGCTTTACGCGACTTTGCCCGCAATTTGACGACACGTTTGGCTCAGTTTGTAGTAACCCTACTTGCTGCGCCAGCGGTCGCGGGTTCGAGCCCCGCTGGGGGTATTCATTTGTGTGATGAGAACGAATGTTTGTACTCCAGTCATGGGTGTTTATATTTATACTATGTATGTATTTAAAGTTATATATGTATAATGTATCAACTATCTGGTATCCATAACACAAGCCTCGTAGCTTACCATGGAACTAGATGGTATTGTGTGTTAACGTCCTGGCATATTTATTTAAAAAAAAAACAAATTGTTAACGTTATTTTTATTTAAAAGTAGAAGGAATTCTTTAAAATTTTCTTTCAATTGAATATAATATAAGAGAGAGAGAGACAGAGAATAAGCATTTGTATTTGTTTTTTTACATAACATTTCATAAAAATGCCAGGAATAAACTAGTAACGGTATTTTATACTGAAGTGCCTCCTGATGATTTTTTTTTCCATAATAACTCCTTTTGATTTTTGGAAGATTATCTTCAACATCTGAAGATGATCGATGCCTCTCAGAGTTATATCTTATCTTCCAGATTGATAATTACTTTATCAGTACTTGGAACTAAGTAAAACATTTGGCCATCAACAAATCTAGTACAACACTCATATAATAAATTAATAGTAAAAGACCATTTTTACAACAAGCATTATAAAAGGTCAAAGTTGCAAGTTAAATAAAAACTTGGAAAAATCGAAAAAAAAAGATTAAATTAAACAATGTAGTTAACATAGAAATAACAATTAACCAGTTTGAAACACAATTACGTGTTAATTAAATTACACTACGAATTTATTGTAAACGAAATGAATATAGGAGATGTGTGATACACTTAAAAAAATGATTATTTACTTGTTCTTTTTAAACAGTTTGGTATTGAGTAAAAATTAGTTAAACAATAATTTATACATATATATCTATACATATAATAAAATTGTAACTAAGCCAAATCTGTACATTAATTTTTTTTTTGGAAAATCTTATTGAAATAGACATTATTATCGATACAGAGGCCGAATCTATAGTTTTTAGAATTTTTGTCTGTCTGTCTGTCTGTTACCGCATCACGGAAAAACCACTGGAGAGATTTTCATGAAATTTGATATGATGATAGCTAGTTATCCTGGTCAACATATAGGATACTTTTTACCGCGGGAAAATATCTCATTTCTGAGAAAAAATACAAAAACTGCAATGTAAGAGTATACTAATATGTAAAGCCTAAGAATTTGGGTTTTGGTCATCTGAACGCGGGCGGAGCTGAAGGCAATGCTAGTTAAACAATAAAAATTTATAAAATTAAATATTTTATTAATATTAAATAAATTATCTTCAATACAAAATAAACCCATAAATAATACTTAAGGCGTTTCCAAATTTAGATAAACTTTTGTAATTTATAATTTTCGTTTGTCTTCACGAAAACAAGTCGTGAAATTAATTTGGTACGAAATATTCAATTTCTAAACTAATCAATCAATAAAATATGCTAAGTTATATTGAAATATGCGAGAGTAAGCGTCTTGTGGCTGTTTTTAACCAACTTCAAAAAAGATGGTTGACTCATATTTTTTTTATGTATACTAACTGCCTTTTCGAAAATGGTATCAACAATCCGGCTGATTTAAATTGTATTATCACTCTACAACCGTCGAAGATTTATTTTTATTTCAAAAAAATCATCGTAGTCTCAATTTTTACTACGATTAATCTATCTATATTATTATATAAAAATGAATTCCTATTTACCTTGGTCACGCCATACTCGTAACTTGATAGCGACTTTACCGATTTCCTTTATCTTTTTTTTTTAAGTTTTGTAATATTTTGTAGAAGGTTCTTACGGAGAGAAAAATTAAAAAAAAATGCGCAGAAAATTGGAAAATTTATCTCATTCCCACGGGAAAACACGTAGTACAAATCACAACAACCCATCATACCTATGTATATAAAAATATATGTATAAACAAACGTCCATCTATTCCATACTAACCGTTAAAACGAACCCGAGCGAAGCGAGGGTGAATCGCTAGTACATGTAATAAAATTCTGAGTCCAATTTCAATATTTTCACAATTCAATACATTAAATATTTTTTGGAAAATCTTATTGAAATAGTCATTATTATCGATACAGAAGCCAAATTTTTAGAATTTTTGTCTGTCTGTCTTTCTGTCTGGGAACGCATAACAAAAAAGCACTGGACGGAGTTTGATGTTTAGTATAGTGATAGCTGGTTGTCTGAATCAACATATAGGATACTTGTTACTGCGGGAAAATATCTCATCTCTGAGAAATCTAGGTATAAACCGTTAAAGCTTACCCAAAGAGAACCCGTGCGAGGGTGAGTCACTAGTTATTATCATAAAATCGTAATATATATTTCTTACATGTTTTTTTCTTAGATTTCTATTTTTCAACTATTGTATAATAACATTTTCTCTAAACCTCCAGACGTTTTCACATTAAATAGAACAAAAAACGGTTTTTCGCTACCTTCGTTCGAGCTTCTAACGTGATTGAAGAGGTTACGCTTAGATAAGTTAATGACAGCGCCCGCATCTTGAAAAGATAAAAGCCTCTGGACCAACTAGATACATATGAATGGGATTGGATAGAAGGCCTTAATTTCCCACTCTTGAATAAAAGTTATCTTTACACTATACTATGTATGTATGTATGTATGTATGTATGTTTGTACATCTTCTATTCATATAATAAAGTTCTAACCGAGTCGAATCTGTACATTAAATATTTTTTTGGAAAATCTTATCGATATATTCATTAATATCGATACAGAGGCCAAATCTATCGTTTATAGAATTTTTGTCGTCTGTCTTGGAACTAACTAAAAAATCACTGGACAGATTTCGATGAAATTTACTATCATAATAGCTGATTATCCGTTTTACTGCGGGAAGATATCTGACCTGTGAGAAATCTATACTAAGCAATTAAACGTAAAATGTATATAAAACAACAATTATTTAACTTATACTTTGAAAAAACCCATTTAAAACTAAACCATTTCTTGACGGAAAATAAAGCTTTTTGATGGAAAATAAGCTTTTCTTAAAAAATCGTGAATGTGTAGTACTAAAAGATTTTTATTGTTGGCTTTATACTACCTACGTACAAACGTATCACGTTATAGTGAAACTTCTCAGAACATTGTTCTTCCTGCGCTCGTTTGCCCCCATTCCATTGTTTATGTCGCACTTTGTTCCGATGTTAGATATTTTATACCCGACAAGAGCTTCGCCTATATAACCAGTATTTAACGCATTCACATTTTAAGTAAACTGATTTGTTAACTTTACAAGTTCTCAATTATGCTTAATATTATACACTAAACTAAACAATTTTTGATAAAATTTGGCCAGAACATGAATTGGATCCTGAGGACAGACATATACTATATATGACCAGCATCACTTACCACGTGAGCGAAGCCGCGGGAAAAAATTAGAATTTTGTAAAAACTTGAGTATTCATTTAATCACTTTTTAAATAAAAAGTTGCAATGACATTAAAATGACTTTAAAATTATATATTTTTACTTATTATGGGTGAATAACTTAAATTCATTCCATAGTGAGAATTTTTCTAACGTACAAAGAAGATTTTTATTTAATACTAGCATTGCCCGCGATTCCGCCCGCGTTCAGATGACCAAAAACCAAATTCTTAGGTTTTACATATTAGACACATTGCAATTTTTGTATTCTATCTCAGAAATGAGATATTTTCCCGCGGTAAAAAGTATCCTATACGTTGACTCGGATATCCAGCTATCATCATACCAAATTTCATCAAAATCTATCCAGTGGTTTTCCCGTGATGCGGTAACAGACAGACAGACAATAATTCCAAAAACTATAGATTCGGCCTCTGTATCGTTAATAATGTTTATTTCAATAAGATTTTCCAAAAAATATTTAATGTACAGATTCGGCTTAGTTACAATTTTATTAAATGTATAGATTTATACAGAGCACTTTAAAAATTTTAATTAAACGATTTTTTTTAATTAACCGACTATTTTAATTAATTAATAAAAAAAGAAGATTTCTCCTCGTGATACATCAAAAGATTATACTACTTCTTATTCATTTCCCAAAGAAAAATATAATTGGTTTATTTCCAAATTAAAATGAATACAATATGTTAAAATGCATAATCCGTTTAAATACGCACCATAAAGCTGTACATCAATTAAATGAGGCATTGATTATTTATTTTTGAGATTACACAAATTATATGAAATTATAAAATAATATTACATCACGTATACGATTTCCCAAATAATAGTAAAATATATTCGTAACAACATCGCAAAAACAACTTAACAGATTTTAATTAAACTTTATGATACTGATAATTAAAACAGATCACGACTAAAACTTAGCCAATCATTTTATTTTATAACCAATCATATCGAATAAAAAGCCTAAAATATGGGTTCAGATCGTCCCTTCATGCGCTTATATAATAAAGCTGCTAGTGTGGACACGGGCTTCCCTTCATTAAGCGAGAGAGGTCAGGCCATAGTCCACCACGCTGGTCAAGTGCGAGTTGGCGGTCTTCACAAGTCTTTCGAAAACTTGCTAGGTTCTCTCAGACATACAAGCTTCTTCATGATGTTTTCCTTCACTGTAAGACAAGTGGGAAATGGTCATATTGGAAATGTTCCGCATATAAAAATATCAGAGGTGCGAGACCCAGTATTTGAATCCATTTCACTCGGTTTCCTAAGCGAGCGTGTTATCACTGGCTACCACTGACTTGCTCATAATTACTTGGTGTCAACTGAATTAAAATACACACGCAAGCTTTTAAATATGAGCTAGCTATTAGAAAATGAGATTAGTTATAAATACATATAAAGTAAAATTTAAAATGGTCTTTATTTGGAATCTATACATATAGAAATCGAACCAAATTCTATCAACTTTCTGTGTTTTATACAATTTCCTTAGATACAATACATATCTCACAGTTAATAGATACAATATTAATCACTAAGCCATTATCGTGCCCTGTAGTAGTCGGTACTCTTGATATTCGTTAATTACCCTGTACACAGTCCAAGCCACAGTTAATTGTGACAGATTCCTCGTAACTTCTATTACAAAGCACTCAATGCTAAGCACAAATTATTCTGCATTCAGCAAAATATACAACAAGTAGCAAATTCATATAGATACGTAGATAAATAACACATTTGTACCTACAATTTTTTTTTCCGAAAGCTTTTCTATCATAATCATAAAGCTATCATATCAACTTAAATTTTTTAAATAAGACTTATGTATACTTTTGTAGAGGAATTCAAAGAAATTATCACAAAAATAAATTTAATTTTCGAGAAGAGACAAAAATGATCTCTTTAATGAATTTAATACTCGTTGTAGGTCTCGTTCTAAAGTAATAATAATAATAATAAATACTCTTTATTGTACATCCACAACAGAAAGAAAAAGAAAAAAAATGTACAAAAAATATATAAAAAGAGCTATGTACAAGAGGCGGCTTTATCGCTAAACCAGCATCTCTTCCAGGCAAAAGTCTAGCAGTAATTTGCTCTCACGCCTCCCTATATCATTCCTTCATAGTTTGAAGTTCTTGTTGGAATATTTCTTTTTGTTTATCACTTAATTGGACGTGATTTTCAGGAAATTGGTCGTGATAAGGGTTTAAATAATTTTTTGCGGTCATGTTACAACCAAAGTTTTTCAAGCGTATGGACCAATCTTGGTATTTTAATCTAAGCCTGAATCCCTTCTTAACCTTTTGCAGCAAAAGCCCTTTGTGCCTTTATTGTCTAAACTAATAGTAGATTAAAGGCCTTCTAAAATGAAATAAAACATTTAACCTAACTAAACTATCTTCTATACTTTTTACGATAATATTATTTTTCATTTATGAGAAAATTAGCAGAACTGGCGGCCTTGCTCGCGCTAAAACTACAAAAAAAACTCTAAAAAGGTACTTTCATACAAATTCTTATTCCCTTCTATTATTTAATAAAATTAAATATTACGTATTTATTTAATTTTATTCATGAGCAATTATACCAAGTTTCAAGTAATTCTGATTATAAATATTTCTTAGGATAGTATTATAACGTGTTTTCCCGTGGGAATGAGATCATTCCCCCACGAAGAAAAGTAGCCTATGTTACTCTCCAGCCCTCCAACTATCTCCACACAAAAAATCACGCCAATCCGTCACTGCGTTTCGACGTGAAAGAAGGACAAACAAACAAACACATTTTCACATTTATAATATTAGTATGGATAATACGCGACCAGTATTTTATTGTTATACGTTAAAGAATTAAATTGCTACCGCCAATGCCACACTGTAATTATTTACATAGATAGCAATCTTTTTGGTCGAAAAATTCAAATGTCACGTCAAGTTATCCAGTAAAATTAAGGTAGTTCCCTAAAATATCAATAGTTATTACAAAATTTATTAAAGAGTTGCAGAGTTCTGTAACTAATGATTTAAATCTAAATTAAAATTTATCAACGGGTAATAAAAACTGATCAAATGTAAAATAGAGTCACGCTGAAATTGTCAATTTATTCTAAGGCCATACCATATTGGTAAATATTACCTACCGAAGATAAAGAAGAATCAGTAAGTAAATTCGATTCAAAATTTACCTGATTTCTTTATATTTTTTAAATTTTAATTCGTTTTAAAATTTTCTTTAATATTTGATTAAGAGTAAAAAATGACAGTGAGAACGCAGTGGTACCGTGGCAGGCACTGTCTCGTACGTGTGTCAGGTCGAGAACGTGACATTTAAACTCTGCAATTCATTGATTTCACTAATTTATTTATTTATAAATGCACGAAACCGACATACAGATGAAATAAACAAGCTTAATTATAATTATTCTAAAGGATACAATCAGACAAATGATGTCTTCTAAGATGTGAACACATGCATATGAACAGAACTAAGTATTAACAATAATAATATATATACTGTTAAACAAGGCTAAATTAAATTAAATCTAATTATTATTGTATTATAACAAAACATTACATAAAATATAGCACAATCCAACTTAACTAATCTTATATGATAGTAACTTGGTGAGGTTTTAGCTTGGAACAGAAGCATTCAAATGTCAAACTCAAGGCCTGCAAATTGCTCCATACAGAAAAAGCATCAATCAAAATTAACTAGTGTAAGAATTTTATTATAACCTATTTTACTGCGGGAAATAGATATTTTTACGCGACAAAATGTAACCTACAACTCCCTCCCGCCTTCTCTATGCAAAAAAACACATAAATCTTCATTGATTTAGCTTGAAAGATAAACAAATAAACAAACAAACAAACAAACAAACAAACAAACAAACAAACAAACAAACAAACAAACAAAAATGCACACTTTCACATTTATAATATTAGTATAAGTGGTATAATAACGTATCTGCTATATGCGTATAAAATTTCAATAAAAGTTAATCTATACTTATACAGATAGAATATAAACATTTACTGTTCAAGACATGTCCGCGTGCAGTGTTGGTGAGAAAGCTAGCTACATTTCTAAGCTTTGAGCTTATTCGTATAGTGTCATTTCGATTCTATAACCGTTTAAAAATGAGGGAGCTTTAAGCACTTTGACTCCGTAATCATTAGGTTGCTGCAAATAGTATAAAGAAATTAATTTAATTTAGGGAAGCACACTAAGTAGTATAATCAGTTTATTATTATCAAAATATTAATTTACAGATAATGATAAGTGTAACGAACACGAATTTCACTTACAAAGCTATTATAAATTTACTATAATTAGTGATTTTTTTCTTATCTATACATATAATAAAATTGTTACTGGGCCGAATCTGTACATTAAATATTTTTTGGAAAATCTTATTGAAATAGACATTATTATCGATACAGAGGCCGAATCTATAGTTTTTAGAATTTTTTTCTGTCTATCAGTCTGTTACTGCATCACGAGAAAACCACTGGACAGATTTTGATGAAATTTAGTATGATGATAGCTGGTTATCCGGGTCAAAATGTAGGATACTTTTTACCGCGGGAAAATATCTTATTTCTAAGAAAAAATACAAAAACTGCATTATAAGAGTATATTAATATGTAAAACCTAAGAATTTGGTTTTTGGTCATCTGAACGCGGGCGCGAGTCGCGGGCAATGCTAGTAATTTATATGGGACTATCTCTGACGTTTTTACTTACCAAAAAAACCACATTTGGCTCACTCTTGATGAAAGCATAGCATACAGACAAGAAACATACATCTCAAACGAGAACTCTTTTTGAAGTCAAATATAAATCTTTAAAATTAATTGTAAATTCTTGTAATAAGTTAAACCACATCAACCCTCAAAGTCTTCACACCCAGCAGGTACTCGTAGAGCATTAACATTACATTTTACGTACACCATTGTAGAAAATGATGGAATTTATCAAAGAAGTAAAATGAAACGAGACGAGGAAAACACGAGAAAATGATTTCATAAAACATGTTTACGAGTATTTGATTCGCGTCTCGATTAGACCCGTTTAATGTAAGCAATAAAAGTTTATTACAAAATTGTAAGCAATCTCAAATAATTAGGCTGCTTGAAGTGACAAAGCTATTTATTTTATTAAAACGTTAATATTTATAAATAGTTTATGGGACATCTGGTGCTGGTTCACTGAAGATTTTCAGTTTGTTTCTCAGTTGGTTTTATTGAACACCATATCATACGTACGACTACGTATGACTTAGCAGATATGCAAATTTTTAGAAATTATTAACTAGACTAGCATTGCCCGCGGCTCCGCCCGCGTTCAGATGACCAAAAACCAAATTCTTAGGTTTTACATATTAGTATACTTTTACATCACAGTTTTTGTATTTTTTTCAGAAATGAGATATTTTCCCGCGATAAAAAGTATTCTATATGCTGACCCGGATAACCAGCTATCACCATACCAAATTTCATCAAAATCCCTCCAGTGGTTTTTCTGTGATGCGGTAACAGACAGACAGACGGACAGACACAAAGACAGACAGACAAAAATTCTAAAAACTATAGATTCGGTCTCTGCATCGATAATAATGTCTATTTCAATAAGATTTTCCAAAAAATATTTAATGTACAGATTCGGCTTAGTTACAATTTTATTGTATGTATAGATTAGAAATTAATTTAATAAATAAGCCATACGCGTGATGGTAACACACATAACAATATATTTTAAAGTCGATGATAATCCCTTTATTAATTCATTTGTACTCGAATGTACCAAACCAATGATGCAGATTAGCAAATGAAATAGTAGTGAGCATGGAACAAAGAGATATAAAAGAAGGATGGTTAATACAAACAATACAAACATTCGAATGTTTGTGTGTGTGTGTGTGTGTGTGTGTGTGTGTGTGTGTGTGTGTGTGTGTGTGTGTGTGTAACTTACACACATGTACAAGCTTTCTTAATTTGAAAAAAGTAAGTACATAGTAAATGTATAAGATCAGTTCAATAGTTTTGGAGAATTGATTTATCCTCCATCTCTTTACATTTATGAACGAATTATTAATACTTTATTACTAAAAAGATATCTTTACATATAATAAAATTCTAACTGAGTCAAATATATACATTAAATATTTTTTGGAAATCGATACAGAAGCCAAATCTCTAGTTTTTAGAATTTTTGTCTGTCTGTCTGGGAACGCATCGCTAGACAGATTTTGTTAAAATTTGGTATAATGATAGCTGATTATCCGAGTCCACATATACGATACTTTTTGCTGCGGAAAAATAACTCATTTCTGAGAAATCTATACTAAACGTTAAAACGTAAATAGGGTCAAACTCGCGTGAAGCGAGGGTGAGTCGCTAGTCTATACATATAATAAAATTGTCACTAAATCGAATCTGCACATTAAATATTTCTAAGAAAAAATACAAAAACTGCAATGTAAGAGTATACTAACATGTAAAACCTAAGAATTTGGTTTTTGGTCATCTGAACGCGGGCGGAGTCGCGGGCAATGCTAGTAATTAATATATCAAGAGAGCAAACCGTGATGATTGACACGTAAATAACTGAAATAAATTAGAGCTCATCGACACTCGGTTGACGTTAACATGAAAATATTTTTCAAAAGAAACTGGAAAGACAGTACTACCTACCTCCGTCATAGAAATGGGCATACGTTTCGTCCATTTTTTCTTCCTCCTTGACAGCCATGAGAAATGATTGTAGAGAATACAGTGCATAGGCGGCAGCGGAGAATTATTTATATGGATTTAATGATTTAACTAGATGTATATAATATAGTTAAATTATTATGTAGTTAATAAATGTATATTTTGTTTAGCGAACTACCCAGGCTTCGAGCATTAAGGTTACACATATATATGTATGTACGTTCACGTAATTTATGTATAACTACTTAACTTTGGAGTATTATTTACTAGCTTTTTACCCTGGTTTCACTTAGGTCCCCTGGCTATCTTTTGCTTTATTTAAAAATATTGTATAGAGCGCCGCATATTGGCAAATTTTATAACTTACTGTTACAACAGTTATTCCAGGTTAAAATCTATCTGTGTCCTAAATTTCATCCAAATCCGTCCAGCCATTATAGCGTGAAAGAATAAAAAACATACATACATACAAACTTTCACATTTATAATAATACTGAAATAAGTTTATTTGTGAATTACTACTACATACATACATAATATATTACTATAATGTATTTACATGTCCATACTAATATTATGAATGCGAAAGTAACTCTGTCTGTCTGTTACCTTTTAACGCCTAATTGGCTAAACCGATTTAGATTAATTTTGGCACGGAGATAGTTTGAGACCCTGTAAAAGATATAGAATAGTTTTTATATTGGCAGTCACCCCTTAAATGTGTTAAAAGAGGAGTAAAAGTTTGTATGAGGAATCAATAATTTCTCAAGGCATATATTTTTTTATTATTAAAGTACTTACCGACTTTTCAATATATATATATATATATATATATATATATATATATATATATATATATATGTATATACACACATACATATATACAGTCTATTTTATACTAACTGTTAAAACCTACCTAGGGACGAACCCGAGCGAAGGCAAATCACTAGTATTAAAAAATATATTTATTGAACCATGCTACAATTTTTTCTAAGTTTATCCTCAAAATGTAAGAATAACAACATTATAATATAATACATACATATAGCCTGACTTTACCGCTACCGTCCAACTAACACTCCAGTCTTATACCCATCTGTCGAGACAGACGGCTAAAATAAATTGCGGTTCAACATTCCGACCTCTCGCAATAACGGTGACAACTGATTTCACTACGCCATACCATGCAGCTGATTACATTACGTTGAGATACTTTTATTTGATATACTGCTTATTATTTTTATACAACTTCCATCTTATTTTTGTTAGTAAATGTATTTTATCGATGTTTATCTTTCCATATAAAAGGAAATGAGTGTTTGTTTAAGCTTACATTTATTATGTCGTTGTACTAGCGACTTTTTCTCGCTTTGCCCAGGTTCGTAACTCGCTTTTTATATTTCTTACTAGCGGCTCAACCTTGCTATGCTCGGGTTCTTTCCTACTCGCGTTTTAACTTTTAGTATAGGGTTCTCAGAGATGAGATATTTTCCCGCAGTAAAAAATATATCTTATATATTAACCCGGATAATAAGATATCATCATATCAAATTTCATCAAAATCCCTCTAGTGGTTTTTCTGTGATGCGGTAACAGACAGACAAAAATTCTAACAACGATAGATTCGGTCTATGTATTGATAATAATGTTTTTCCAACAAAAAAAATCATGTACAGATCCGGCTTAGTTATAATTTTATTATATGTATATACGAGTATTATGTAGATAGATTGTACAGACCGAAAACATCAAGTTAGCCTAATCTATATATAAAGCTTATGTATGTTGTGTTGTTAATATATACATAGCTTTTGTTGCTACAAGTACATAGTATGGTTTATCTGTACTAAATTTCACTCATTACGGTTCAGCCGTTTCAGATTGAACTCTCATACCCTTTTAATGCTATGCTGCAATTAAAAATACAAACATTTACGAAATTTCCCTCATTCTTTAAAAAAATAAACGGTCTGTGTGACAAAACCGAGAACAGTAACATAAACACCAAATCACGCTACTATTTTTGACTTTGACATTTATTTTGTCAGATGTCAATTATTATAATTCTTTGGTCTGAGATTTAGTATAAAAAAATATAACGAAGATGGGTTGCAAATGAAATATATTCAAGATATATTTCAAGTCAAGTATATTTAATTAAACTTCAAACTTTTTTACGTACCTTTTAAAAAAAACATGTTTGTGTCTTTTAAATTTCTAATAATATCTAAAAAATAATATCTACTTTATATTCATTTACGTGTGAAAGTTTTTTACGTATAATGCATACCTAATCTAAATTATCATATCGTATTATACACTACAATACACTATTTACATAAAAATATAGCTTTTATGTAATGACTCGTGTGTCTGTCTGTCAAAGCCTTTTTTCTCTTAAAAGTTGTTATAATATAAAAGAACTCTTTTTTTGCAATGAATTTTGTCATATTATAAAATAAAATATTTTTTTCCAATTAACCGACAATATTTTGAGATATGAATATCGTTCTTAGATTTACGCGAATATTTGATATTTCAAATAAAACTATCTTTTCGGATTATTTCGCAGATTTATTTTGATTTTTGGTTCCGACGTTTTGAATGCCTTACAGCAATAATAGTCATGGGAGAGACTGAGGTGTTAGATGTCTCAAAAGTATTATATATAGTCGTTACAAACTGCCTACCCACAAATAACAAAATGAATTCAAAAATTGAAAAATGGCACTAAAGTCCCTTAAATTTTTTTATAATTTTAATTAGTTTTATAATTTAATATGGAATATTATTTATTTAATTTTAACCGTTATTATTATAATTATTACAATTTTTAAAAATATTACTTTAATATAATTAAAACCAGACTTAAACAAGACGTTCTACGATCGTTGAAGAATAGAAATATAAATTGAGTTTTACCTGATCTATACATGTAATTAAATATTCTAACTAAGCCGAATCTGTACATTAAATATTTTTTGGAAAATCTTATTGAAATAGACATTATTATCGATACAGAGGCCGAATCTATAGTTTTTAGAATTTTTGTCTGTCTGTCTGTCTGTCTGTTACCCCATCACGAGAAAACCATTGCTAAAACCATTGCTTGAATGCTAGTTTATTATAAGTTTTTTGTAATATTAATACTTTAAAAGTTTCAAAACTATAATCAGCTTGAATGGAAATTTGATTAAAACTAATTATTATTAGAGGTTATAAAATGTCAATATCACGCTCGCACCGGTCGTTTATTGATAAATTATTTATCGAATGTTTCTAATGAAATGAGGAATTTAATTATGTTGCGGTTTAAACATTTAAATTATTTTCGATCGCGATTTTGTATGCGCTAATTTAATTACAAAACTAGGGACGAACCCGAGCGACGCGAGGGTGAGTTGCTAGTTTGCATGAATGAATAACAAACATACAGACATAAAAAGTTTCACGTTTATAATAGTACTGTAATCATATATAAAAATCACATAAACCCATTGCTTTGTAAAGGTTTGTCTCTTTAAAACGCGCATTAAATAAATATAAATATGTTGGGACATTAACACACAGTACTATCTAGTTACATGGTAAGCTACGAGGCTTGTATAATGAATACCAGATAGTTGATACACTACACATATATAACTTTATTGCTTATTACACAAATGAATGCCCCCAGCTAGACTCGAACCCGCGACCGCTGGCATAGTAGTAAGGTCACAAAAACAGAGCCAAACGTGTCGTCTAGTGTGTCATTGCATAAAACGTGCCTTTAGCCATACTAATATTATAAATGTGAAAGTGTGTTTGTTTGTTTAATTGCTTTTCCTTCTTTCTTGGGAAACGGAACAACGGATTGGCGTATCTTTTGTGTGGTGATAGTTGGAGGGCTGGAGAGTGACATAGACTACTTTTTACCGCGGGAGATTATCTCATTCCCACGGGAAGACACGTTATAATGCAACCCAAAAATATTTATGATCAGAATTACTTGAAACTTGGTATAAATGCTCTTCAGTACAATTAAATAAATACGTGTTTTAGCATATTTCGAAATTATCCCTCAAGGGGGTAAAATAAGCTATGAAAATTTGTATGAAACCTACCTTTTTAGAGTTTTTTTATAGTTTTAGCGCAAGCAAAGCCGCGGTTTCTGCTAGTCATATATAATTTCAATTAAGAATTAAGAATTTTTAGAAGTTTTCAATTAAGAATTTTCAGTTAGTTTATTTATTTGTAAGTACTCATTTACAGATTAGTACTAAATTTTTAATTGTTAATAGGTATTAATTGTGATTTACATATTATCATTTTATTTTCGTACACATTTTATGGACTCCATTAAAGTCGATGGATTCCTAGTTTTAAAGCTTTGTTGATGAAATAAAGCTTTAACACTTTGTACGTTAAACTTTTGTTTATATGCAAACTTTCCTTCCATCGTTATTCACTAGTCGCGGTTTCACACTTGCGCATCAGAATTATTAATTAGCAAAAACAAAGAAATTTCTTTAAACAATAAAAAACTCAAACTAAAACTGCCTATTGTTTGACCAAAATATTCCAAACTCAATATGCCGAAATACAATTACGATAAAAATATATTCAAAACGATAACCAAGATAAACAAACCAACCAAATAACTTAATAATGGAATAGAAGACTAAATGAAAGCTTTCGCTCAAACGCGGCACTTTCATCCGCTAGTAAAGGCCTTCTTCCAATCTGATAATAACATTTTTGAATGATTATTTATTTACGATTGGCGACACGTTTGGCTCAGTTTGTAGTGACCCTACTTGCTGTGCCAGCGGTCACGGGTTCCAGTTACGCTGGGGGCATTTGTGTAATGAGCACGAATGTTTGTACTCCAGTCATGGGTGTTTATATTTATAATGTGTATGTATTTAAAGTTATATAATATATGTAGTGTCTCAACCATCTAGTATCCATAACACAAGCTTGGTGCTTACCATGGAATTAGATGGTGCTGTGTGGTAATATCTCAACATATTTATTTATTTATTATTTATTTATTTAACGTGAACGTGCTAAAAGGTTACTATTATGATGCAGAAAAGTACTTATCGAACTTTTTTTTCACTGAAAAAGCTAATGTGTACATAATATATGACATCTATACTTAATATTATAAAGAGATAAAGTTTGTGAGTTTGTGACGTTGTAGGGGTAATCTCTGGATCTGCTGAACGGATTTAGATGAAATTTGGTAAGAAGATAGTTTGAGACCCTGGAAAGGACATAGGATACTTTTTATCCCGGAAATCATCAGGGAGTAAAAATGGGGATGAAAGTTTGTATGGGGAATCAAGCTAGAGACGAACCCGAGCAAAGCCAGGGCGAGTCGTTAGTTAATTATAAATGCGAAAGTTTGGATGAATGTTTGTTACTCAATCACGCCAGAACAGCTGAACAGATCTGGATAAAAGATACAGAGATAGATTATAGTCTGGAATAGCACATAGGTTACTTTTTATCCCGGAAACATGTACGGTTCCCGTGGGATAGATTTGTTTTTTTTTTTCAACAAAAATAAATCTATTGCTAGTACGAGTATATAGCCATGTTAAAACGTGCATGGTGAAGTTAGGTTTCGAGCGAAACGAGGGTGGGTCCAATAGTGCCTTATATATTTACTTTTATTAAACAAATAAATGAATTTCCACTAAAGCAAGTTTTTAAACGCGTGTGGATTCTGACACCTCTAAATGATATAAAATGAAACGTGATCGCTTTATAAATTAATTTTGTAACCGCGATGTAACACCTGCGTTTTATTTTTTGCGATTTAAACATTTTATATACATTTTCACGTATTCGAACATTTTTGGCAGCTATCCTTTAGTTTTCTGTTTTAATTAACTAATTATATTATGAACCATGTATTACAAAATTGTCGTACGTAGTTTGTCTTATTTTATTAGTGGATTAATCGAAGTAATATAGAACTAACCCAATGCCTGAAATTACACAAATATTAAAAAGAGGTAAGTTTGACTTTGGAAGTAGTGGGTAATTCAAAATTTTTTTCGATCCTGAGAATTGTTTTACTAGGAAGCTACATTACCTCCAAAAGCTATCTTTTAACTGACTTCCAAAAAGGAGGAGGTTCTATGTTCGTTTGCATGTATGTATGTTTTTTATGTGTGTTCACTGATTTCTCAGAGACGGCATGACCGATTTTACTACTTTAAACGTACTTTAAACGTTGTATTCAGGCTAGTATAATATTATATGATCTATGATTCAGGTAGGTAAGTCCCAAAGTGATCCCATTAACTTTTTCTTTTATATAGAGTATACCGTTTTCAATAAAATCTGGAAAAACCATAAAATATAAAGTATGTATTTGAGAACAGATCTAATTAGACTTTTCTACCTACTTCTAATTGTCATGTTGACTTGAAACTTGGCGAGGTTTCGTATTTCTGATGATATTATTTAGTATCATCGAGCTGATCTGATGGTGAGGCAGGAACATGGATAGTGGAATTCTTCAACAGCTACTGGCAAAGACTTAGAGCTTATTGGGCTTATTCATTTGACAAGCCCAATACGTTAGAATTGGATTTTCGGGACTGATTTTTAGTGTTACTAATAAAAGTGAGTTTTTAGGTTCTTAATCTTCATATAAAATTTGTCAGCATACTAATATAAATATCTTAATCGAATATGTTATTAAAAAAATTCCTTCTTACATATTAGCTACTTACACGTACGTCTACACTAAAAATGGAAAAATAAAAACTTAAAAAAAACCGAGTTCCAGGCACTAAAAAGTAAAAAATAACTGAACGGGGGCTTTCAAACTTTTCATTTATAGAAATATCTAATCAGATATTTTTGAGGTCAGTGTAATATACGAGTATATGTGTTTCATATTATGAAAATTTGAATTCAATAATTTATTATAAAGTAAAGAATTACAAGCTTGCTACATACGCTACTACATATAAATTCAAACTTACATACAGATGGACAAACCACTTCCTGACGTCGTGGTAACCATTAGATAATGCTCAATCATCTCTAGAATACTATACTCAGGTCCTATTTGAAACCACATTACTGACGCCACTTGATCTATGTAACCGCTTACATCGCAATAGATCAGAACATGCTGTGGCTAACCACAATCACTATAGTCCAAGATCCAGCAGTTGTAAATGCGATTTGTATACGTTGAAATTTAGCACCATAGTAAAAATTTGATCGTTGACGTTGTTTTGCTAATGAAGTAGAAAGCAAAATACACAAATATATATATATATATATATATATATATATATATATATATATATATATATATAAAATAACTTTAAAACATCGCTTTTTATGTTAAGCCAAAATGAACATTCTACCTATAAAATATGTAAATACTAAAAATAAAACAGTTTTGCCAAATAATATTACTACAATATATAATATAATTAATATTTATACTTTTTTACACTTATTTGTTTGAAATCAGTTTAAATTCATACATACGTATAGTTAATTTAAAATGTAAGTATGAAAATACTCATTAAGAACAAGTTCAATTGTCAGAAGTCACAATAACAGATATTTATGATATAGGAGTACAGTACTGAGTGTACAGTCGACGAGCTGAACAAACAACGAAAATTAAGTGCCAATCATAATTATTTACTGATCTCATAAATTAGAACAGGTATCATTTTCTTTTTTTTTTCTTTGTACAATACATAGTATAATAAAAAGAAGTTATTCGTTATTTTTCTCTTCCGAATTGACATTTTTAAGAATAAATTAAAAAAAATTTGTAATTTAGTGTTGTAATGATTAAAAATAACAATTAATTTCTCATTTATTAAAATTCTAAATTATTATCTGATATATATCAAACAAATGTGGCCCGTTCAGATATCGAAATACTTTCTTTTTTTCTTAAATATTCCGTGTGGCTTAAAATATTTTTTTTCATTTATTTTAAATTTGTTTTTTTTAATTTTTAATAAATAAGCTTTAAAAACCTCTAAATTAAAAAGGATCATCAAAAGAATTCTGAGCACCTAACAAAAACCTTCACTAAATTAATTGTTTTCAGAACTGTGTCTTGTTCGTAATTTTATCAATAGCAATAAATGTAATAAAATTAAATGACATAAATATATCACCTAAAATTTCATTTTTAACATACTTAAAAGAAGATTATTAAATATGGTGAAAAAATAGTATTTTTCTTTAATTAGAAATCGTTAATATCATCGCCTAGTCTATAATGCCCAAATTAAAGCTAAAGTATAAACGGTCCTTTTGAAACAATTTGAAGCATTGCTGTCTTAAATTAAGTAATTTAGATAATATAGAATTAGTTGAAGAGATCCTTTCAAAGGCCTTTTTTGGACGCATTAAAAGTTACACCTACACATATAATAAAATTGTAACTAAGTCGAATCTGTATATTAAATATTTTTTGGAAAATCTTATTGAAATAGACATTATTATCGATACAGAGTCCGAATCTATAGCTTTTAGAACTTTTGTCTGTCTGTCTATCTGTATGTCTGTCTATTACCGCATCACGAGAAAACCACTGGACAGATTTTGATGTAATTTGGTATGATGAAAGCTGGTCATCTGAACGCGGGCGGAGCCGCGGGCAATGCTAGTTTTAAATAATAGTGACCGAAACCCCATTTACTCGGAGAGAGCTTTACCCTTCACAGATGTTAAATTATACGCTATATTTTAATTCGGAAGATTACGAATATGTTACTTTTTAACCCGGGAAAGGAAAGGGCTTTCCGGAAGATAGACAAGAATATGGACAAGAGAGGTCTAACCGATTTTGACGAGATAGAATATTAGAGTACCTATTTAATTTTGTATCAATATATCAGGCATAGATGTCACGTCATGCCACAGAAGAAGGTAATATGTTTGAATTGCTGCCACAGTGACTATTATCACTGAGACTAGCCAATGAGAGCAATCGTTCTGGTGGCACCAGTTGGAACCAGTTGGTGCCACTGGCTAGTAAGATACCCTATCAGGAGCAATATAGTTTAATATAGTAATATAAATTGTTAGCATCGAGCAAGTTTATAATCTAAGTTTCACATATGGATTTTTTTCTACAATTTGTTATTTTTACTAATTTATCTGTGCAATTAATAAATATATGATATATTTCTTTAGTAATATAAATTAAAACATAGATATTCAAACCATTTGTAAGTTGTTACCATCCATATAAACTATAGATTTTTTTAAAACGCGTATTTTAAAACCTTAAACAAAACAGAAGTTCAGACGACAAATTGCAATAAAATTCAAGTTTCATTTACAAAAACTTATCAAAGAAAAACAATGACAGACAAAACCTTTAAAAATTCATAGTATCGTAGTAATGTTTCTTTCGTATATTAAAGCTAACATAATAACGAAATTTATTTAGCTGGAGCTTCTAGAGGCAGCATTTATTGGATGAAAACCGAGATCTTGCCTCTAATCTAAATAATATTTACACAGTCTCCAACCTATTTTACTCAAATTGTACGCTTCTGAATAAAATTTTCTATGCATATATTTAAAAACCTTTGTTATAATACTTGAAAGAAATACTGTTATATTTCAAAGAAAAGCTTACTACATAATAAGGTTGTACTCTGATAATAATATAATATTAAAAAGCGGTAAATAGCAGTTTTAAAGAAATTTAAAATTTTCTGTTGTTTAAAAAAAAATTAAAAATTTTAAACGCTACTTTAAAAATTTTAAAATATTTAATATACCTAAGCGTATTTTTCACTTATATCGTTGAAATTTTAGTTAATTTCATATCTCTATATTTCCCAATGCTAGTATATAATTTTATATTATTTTCGTTGTATCCTTAATGAAGTATTTTAAAACTGCTTTTTTTTTCACAATAAAAAAATCGAAGGTTTAGTAGTAAAAGCGTAAAAAATTGACAGACAGACAATCTTTCCATATCGAACAACGCTAAGGTCACATAGAGAAACAATCAAACGCAAAAGGCTCAATAAGAAGCAATTTCAAAATTCTTAAAAGTTCAAAAGCTCCTAATCCCATTTTGCAAGAATACTTACATTCTTCTCAACTGCCTGCTTTTTAAATCTTCAACTCCTCTTTATTTGAAAGAGCGTGTAGAATTTCTGAGTGAACCTCATACTGGTTCACTTCATTCTGATGAGAACCTCACTTTTAAAATTCCTAAGGTGCTTTAAGTCTAGATAAATTTAAGACTTTAGTAAAAGAATATTATCTATCTCTTTAGTATTTTCTTCTCATAAGTACATTGTCATAGTTTGTTACATATTAATAACTAGCGACTCACCCTCGCTTCGCTCGGGCTCGTCCCTAGCTTGATTCCCAATACAAACTTTTAATTTAACCCCTTTAAGGAAAGATTTCTGGGATAAAAAGTATCCTATGTCCTTCCCAGGGTCTCAAACTATCTTCTTACCAAATTTCATCTAAATCGGTTCAGTAGATCCAGAGATTACCCCCTACAACGTCACAATTCACAATCTCACAAACTTTACCTCTTTATAATATTAGTATAGAATTTAACACTTGTGAATTAACATATTTATCTTATTTTAGTTTTACATAATAATTATTATTAGTCGGATGCCTTTGTTGCTGTACTAGGAAGCCTGTTGTATTACGGCATACAACGCCCACCTCCCAAACATGTGCAAGAATCTAAACTAATATTATGATGAGGTTAAGTTTGTGAGTTTATGAGTTTATGATGTTGTAGGGAGTAATCTCTGGATGTACTGAACCGATTTAGATGAAATTTGGTAAGAAGATAGTTTGAGACCCTGGAAAGGACATAGGATACTTTTTATCCCAGAAATCATCTCTTAAGCGGGTGAAAATGGGAATGAAAGTTTGTATGGGGAACCAACCTACTGAGTCGCTAGTACTAATTGGTTTACAACTAAATAACTAAAAATGAGCAAATAGTCCTACATACGTAACACCTGTTTATTTATTTATTCCATATAATTTATGAAAAGGATATTAAATAAATGAGTGTGTGTATGTTTGCATATGTGTCTGTATGTACATATGTGTCTAAACATATTACCTACATAATATTATTAAGAAACATCACTTTGACGTACACTTCTCCACCTGAAAGTTGCCTAAAAGAGAACATAATAAGGCCTGCTTTGCACTTGTATACAATAAGGAATATCTTCACATCGCTTTCCAAACAAGACGTTAAAGCTAATATTCGTGTAAAGTACTAGCATATAACAAACTTTGCACTTCAAATCTGTGCTTTATAGGTCACATTATTTCCACCTTTAGTTAAACATAATAGCTTATACACTAAGTATGTTGGAACCACTTTGACAACATGCCGTCTTCCGCGATAATATTATTAATTTCGAACAGAGCATCGTTGTAACCTCATTTTCTATACGGATAGTATCTGCTCGTATTAACAGTCACTAAGTATATTTTATGATGAAATTTTGTATTTATTTTATACTAGACGATACGTTTGGCTCAGTTTGTAGTGATCCTTGCTGTGCCAGCGGTCGCGGGTTCGAGTCCCGCTGGGGGCGTTCATTTGTATGATGTTTGTACTCCAGTCATGCGTGTTTATATTTATAATATGAATGTATTTAAAGTTATATAATAATATGTGTATCAACTATCTTGTATCCATAACACAAGTCTCGTAGCTTTCCATGGAACTAGATTGCGCTGTGTATTTATGTCCCAACATATTTATCTTTATGTATGTTTGTTTGTATGTAATATTGTTTTATTTTTTATTTCATTGTTAATGTTCCAACATAAAAAAACAACAACTAGCGTTTTCTTCAGGTTCAATTCAATTTAAAGAAAGTCTCAAGATAATATCTTACTAAAACAAAGTTGTGAGATGCCAGATCATTTTAAATATAAAAAAAAATTTTGAATGCACTGATAAAAATTTATATTATTCAACATATAATGTTTTTAATATTTTAAATACCCACATACAGATATACATAACATTTTTTTGTTTATACCTTTTGTTTATATAATACGAATCAAATCACATCTAAGAAAACGATTTTAACCTACTTTAGTGTTCGTATTGTTTTTAAGTTTTGTAAGTTTGAAGAATTCTAATTATAATTCAATAACTTGATATTATAGAGCTGTTCTGATAATAGAGTCAGGAAATGGGTAGCAAAACTCTTTAATGGCTTAGAGTTTTAGCTCATTAGATATGTCTTGACGTGTTCCATATATTAAAATTAAAAAAAACAGTTAGTTTTTTTAATTATTTAAAACTATAATCTATACATATAATAAAATTGTAACTAAGTCGAATCTGTACATTAATTTTTTTTGGATAATCTAATTGAAATAGACATTATTATCGATACAGAGTCCGATTCTATAGTTTTTAGAATTTTTGTCTGTCTGTCTGTCTGTCTGTCTGTCTGTCTGTCTGTCTATCTGTTACCGCATCACGTGAAAACCACTGGACAGATTTTGATGAAATTTGGAATGATGATAGCTGGTTATCCGGGTCAACGTATAGGACATTTACTTTTTACCACGGGAAAATATCTCATTTCTGAGAAAAAATACAAAAACTGCATTGTAAGAGTAATGTAGCAAAAATGTAAAACCTAAGAATTTGGTTTTTGGTCATGTGAACGCGGGCGGAACCGCGGGCAATGCTAGTTATATTATATAGCCTTTGGCGTTTGGTTGGTGTTGTAGAATAAACAGAAACATACGCAATACTCAAGCGGAAGCTAGTATTTAAATGAATCAATAAACAGTTCGGTTCTCATTTACATATTATATCAACACACCCAGACAGCAACCAATATTGGGTCGGGACTAAAACCTTTCCGTAGTTGTACCAACGCAGTACATTAATATATTACTAAATCTTTATAAATAACTAGCTTTGCCCGCGGCTCCGCCCGCGTTCAGATGACCAAGAACCAAATTCATAGGTTATACATATTAGTATACTCTTACATTGCAGTTTTTGTATTTTTTCTCAGAAATAGGTTACCTATTTCCGCGGTAAAAAGTATCCTATATGTTGACCCGAATAACCAGCTATCACCATACCAAATTTCATATAAATCCCTCCAGTGGTTTTTCTGTGATGCGGTAACAGACAGACAGACAGACAAAAATTCTAAAAACTATAGATTCGGCCTCTGTATCAATAGTAATGTTTATTTCAATAAGATTTTCCAAAAAATATTTCATGTACAGATTCGGCTTAGTTACAATTTTAGTATATGTATAGAGTACCTAATGCATTACTCTAATGTATAAGCTATATTAATGTAGAGTTTTATCAATATCGGTTCAGTAGTTTTTGCGTGAAAGAGTAACAAACATATGTATATTTTCACAAACTTTCGCGTTTATAATATTAGTAGGATATTGGTGCATATACATATTTTATGAGTTTAGCGCTAGTTTAAGATATAAAATAATTCCCCGTTTAAAACTTTCAGACAGTAAATGTTATAGTATATAAAATTTAACTGCCAAAACTTATACTTTTAGTTTTTCAATCAATGTCTTTAGTTTTAATATAGCGCATACGTATATTGAAGGTTTGAAGGACGCGCGTGGTTGCAACCGTAAAGCAGTACAAAGTGTAAGTCTGTTTTATCGCATTGCCTCGTAAAATACGAGCGCAACCAGACCATAGCGTATAACGGAATTTGGCACTAAAATGCGAGAGTAAATGGCTTGAAATGTATATCTGAAGGCGAAATTCAACAAATTCTTCAGAAATGTACCAAAAAGCAAAATCCTCAGTAATGACACTTAATAACTATATAATAGCTTTATTATATTTTTCTTATATTGTACATCTATTTTAATATATAAGGAACATAATATAACAACATTTATATGTGGTGTCCGATTTATATTAAGAAATCGGTCAAGTGCGAGTCGAATTCGCACACGAAGGGTTCCGTACAGGGTATATGTACTTTTTATTAATATGAGTTTTATTCTATATATGTAGTATATTAACTACGATGATCGATTAAAAAAATCGAACTTTAAAAAAAATCTTGTATATTTATTTTTTAATTCTTGTTGTTATAGCGGCAATAGAAATACACACTATGTGAAAATTTCAACTCTCTACCTATTACGGTTCATGAGATACAGCCCTTTGACAGACGAACAGCGAAGCTTGAAAACTTGATCTAAAATGGCCTATTTATCTTATAAACTTGGGATTCCTTTATAAACTTGCGATATTTTGGCATTGTCGTAAGAGCCATCTTGTAATATGGTGCATTGCTAAACTCAGTATACCTAATTCTAAAATTATATATCAGTAACTATATAAAAGATTAAGAGCTTATATAACTTAACAAAAATTTTGAACTTTGACTGACTGAAATATTTACCATAAGCCAAAAAGGTAGATCTAGAAGTAATTAATATACCTTTTATATTTAGGGTGTATAACCAACAGATATAGAAGAACTCCCCGTACAAACAGGTTTATTCCCCATACAAAATTTTTATCCTCACTTTCACCCTCTTAAGAGATGATTTCCGGGATAAAAACTATCCTATGTCCTTTCCAGGGTCTCAAACTATCTTTTTATCAAATTTTATCTAAATTGGTCAAGTAGTTTCAGAGCTTATACGGTACAAGCAAACAAACAAAAAATATTTCCTCTTTATAATATTAGTATAGATAGATGAAACTTTGCAAAAAAAGTCTCATAATATAACAACGGTGTGCACTAAGAAAGAGTTTTAGAAAATACAACCTCCTAAGTGCTTAAATAAAAGAATTAACCTGAAACCACCTAAAATTGAATTAGTAATTAATTAATTAATTCGTATTATAAATAAAATAAATCGATTCACAAACGCATATATGAAAAATAATAAGTAACTAAATTAGTTTTTACATTTATAGGATCAGACATTTATATCGATGCCAGCCGAAACCAGCCAGCTTTATAAATTAATAAAAGCTTATAAAATATAAGCGTAGCCATTCATTCATTTTATATTACAATTAAAATAAAACTGTATATCTGTTTGGATGAATACTTCAACGATTGCGGAAGATTGTAATAAAATTATTTGACTCGTTAAAAGATGCATATATATTTTTACGAGTTTTCGTTGAAGTAAGTTTATATTACTGCACTATTTCCTATATCTTAGTATGTTCCTTCCAAAGTACTTTATTATCTATACCAATCTATACTAATATTATAAAGAGGTAATATTTTTCAGTTTATGACGTTGTAGGGTATCTCTGGATCTACTGAACCCATTTTGATGAAATTTGGTAAAAAGATAGTTTGAGACCCTCGGAATGACCTAGGCTAATTTTTATTCCGGAAATCATCCCTTACGAGGGTGAAAGTTTGTATTGGGAAGCAAATTTGACATATATGTAATGTACGTATTACCTACTATCTTTGCTCAACTACTAAATCTAAGTATCAAAGCGAAATACTCACTAGCGAGCATAATAAAATTTTGTCAGATGATACTTTATATGCATTCTGAACCAGTGGTAGACTCCTCACGGACTTACATACTGACATTCAATTTAAATTTTAAAATTGTAAAAATTGACGATTCAAAAGTACTTGTATAAGTCTATTTGAATAAAGTATATTTTGATTCGATTTGTGAAGCTGATTTTGAGTTGTGCGAGATAAAATCAACAGGATAATTATAATACTAAGAACTCTAAATGTAAAATTATTTTTTTGTTTAGAATATAGTTTTGGTTCCCAATCACTTAAACCCAATTCAAGCAAAAAAAATGATACAGACATCTCATTACAATGACTGTCTCATAACAATTTCCCCATATATGTTGTATTATTATACCTAATAAAGTTTTTGTGTACAATTTGGCTATGTGTTTTAACACCTCCAGGTAAATTTCTAAGAAATTAATTAAATTTCTAAGAAATCTATTTTTAACTGTAACGCGCGCCGGCGTGTCCGCGGTCGTTGAGGGATTAAATGAAAACCCGTTTTAAATAAAGTATTATGAAAACCCGTTACACAAAACCGTATCTAAATCGCTCAAACTGTTTTGGAGATAAATAGGAACATTCGTGTGCAAAAACAACCTCTCACCGTAAACACACAAGGGGAAGGCCCTTTCTGTCATGGGTAATTTTACCACCCATATAAAAATATCAAGGAAAACTACTCCCAAAGGTAATATATTAAAAAAAATTAAAATCAATGTATGTAAAAAGTAATTAAGTATAAGAGTTATAACATACTTTAAAAAATATAAAGATATAAACCATTTTAACTGAAAACCGCAGATAAGAAAATCTGTTGAAAACACAGATGTAACTAACTGTCCGACGCAGACTGCAAGTCCGATACATATGAAATATATTGAAAATGCTGCTGTAGCGAATAATTTCTGCTTTAAAAATAAAACTTAGCTTTCACTGACTGAACCACATTTATTTATTATTTGACCCAGTTATGTAAATGTTTGGATAATTTGATTATTTTATACTATTGGACCTTATATTGTATATATTTGTTTATTTGTGTGTTTATTTATTAGGAAACCAACGTTATACACTAAAAGTACATTTCTTAATCTATATAATAAATATTATATATGTGAAAGTTTAACTTGTTGTATGTTTGTAAACTATGTATCGATATTTGTTACTCTTTCACGCCACAACGGCTGAACGGATCTGGATGAAATTTGGCATAGAAATAGATTATAATCTGGAATAGCACATAGGTTACTCTTTATCTTGAAAAAATGTACGGATTCCGTGGGATAGATTTGTTTTTGTTTTTTACTTGGGACGAAATAAGTTTTTAAGTATAAGTGTAAGTTTTTATTTATCCTTATAGCAGCTTTACAAGTTATAAAATATATCGAATTAAGCATTTTTGGTAAATTATTATAATATGTCCAGCTTTGTTTATGATTTAAACCAAATATTATATATTGACTTAATACATCAAAATATTTTAGGTTAGGCTTTTACAAACACTTATTATGGTAACCTTAATTTAAAGGGCGTCAGAATCAGTTCTTGAGCTACCACCGTCTCAAAATGCAGTCCTGCTGAATAGAGCCAGCGAAAAACTTAATAATTGAAAGTAAGAAAGCGAGTCACTGTATTTTTAATACAACATAGTAGCTATGAGGCAATTTACGTCCGTATACAAAAAAAATATTTTAATTCCACGCATTGTTACTTACAAGAAACTTTTGAACAGAAAAATATGACTTATGCCAACAGATCTTTTTGGTCGATTCTTCGTTGGTTTCTTAATAAGTATGAAGATGCAGGTATACAGCCTGTTACGATTCGATATAGGTCTGTGAAAAATTTGTGTGGGCTAGTTAATTAATTTTCTAATTTTTACTGCTTGGTTGGTCCCGTGTTTAGTAAAAGCTATATTAGAAGCATTTTGCAAAGTTAATGCATACCCTGAGGAACACGGTGTATAAGAAAACCAGCGTGAATGCGACAAACAAAACTACTGCTCTTATAAATCTTCTATACATATAATAAAATTGTAACTCAGCCGAATCTGTACATTAAATATTTTTTGGAAAATCTTATTGAAATACACATTATTGTCGATACAGAGGCCAAATCTATATTTTTTAGATTTTTTGTTTGTCTGTCTGTCTGTTACCGCATCATAAGAAAACCACTGGTCAGATTTTGATAAAACTTGGTATGATGGTAGCTGGTTATCCGGGTCAACATATAGGATACTTTTTACCGCAGGAAAATATTTCATTTCTGAGAAAAAATACAAAAACTACATTTTAAGAGTATACTAATATGTAAAACCTAAGAATTTGGTTTTTGGTCATCTGAACGCGGGCGGAGCCGCGGGCAATGCTAGTGTCGTATATAAACTTAAGACGTTAAGATACGATACGTTGTAATACAAAACTTAACCTCATTGACGAGTTCAATTCCAAAACACAATTATCAGTTGAAAACTTTGAAAGATACTAAAATCAAACTTTAGGTATAAAGATCTAACTCTATTGACTGACTGAAGCAAACTCAGCAACCTATTGTCTTGCTGACCCAATAAGTACGTCAAACCACTTGCCGAAGCTTTGTTCTATTATACCGTATTGGCAAATTATCATCACTAACTATATCTACTGATAATTGCTAACAAGATTATACGAGTATATAATCGGATATTCGTGCGAATCTATGTAAAACAAGCTTTTGCCTTCAACTTCACTCGTAACTTTAATATCGTTGAATTAGCAAAGGCCTAACGTGAATCTCTCTCAGTAGAGTATCTTGAATCAGAATTACTTTAACAACAAAAAGCTCCTATTGAAGTAAGTCGCAAAAATAAGAATAAACAGTTTGATAAAAAAATTATATTGTAGGTATAGATGTAAGTTTTATGAAATCTAATAAATTTTCCAATTCTAGACATTATTCAAAGTATTTTTTTAATACCAACACGCTGGATAAGTGCGGGTTGACGACTAATTTTTAAATATCTATACATATAATAAAATTGTAACTAAGCCGAATCTGTACATTAAATATTTTTTGGAAAATCTTATTGAAATAGACATTATTATCGATACAGAGGCCGAATCTATGATTTTTAGAATTTTTGTCTGTCTGTCTGTCTATTACCGAATTACAGAAAAACCACTGGAGGGATTTTGATGAAATGTGGTATGATGATAGCTGGTTATCCGGGTCAACATATAGGATACTTTTTACAGCAGGAAAATATCTCATTTCTGAGAAAAAATTCAAAACTGAAATGTAAGAGTATACTAATTAATATGTGAAACCTAAAAATTTGGTTTTTTGTCATCTGAACGCGGGCGAAGCTGCGGGCAATGCTAGTAAATACAATAAATTCAGAGGGCTGTTCCGCTTATCAAATATTTTAATTGGAAAACTTTCAGACATGTCAATTGTGTTTGCAGAATTTGCATTTCAAAGTACATTTGCTTACTCTGTATCTTACTGATTCATAATAATTAACATTTTTAGTATTGGAACGTGAATATAATATGAATGTTTTTTAGACCAATTATGGTCGCAACGACCAATATTGATAATTATGACTACGACTACGAGAGTAGTACATAAACGTTTTCTTTTTCAATATTCTCATAAAATAAAAGACAATGTGATATAATAAAAAAGGAATTAGGACCTTTCTGGGGTTTTTCCATTATGTTACCAGGAAAATCCATGGCTCTTTTAACTCGATACTGGGCTCAAAATCAATATATGGTAATACTTTCTTAGATTTAAGCAAATATTTGACATTTTAAATGGTCTCGTGATCTACAGCCATGAAAGCCACTTTTTATTATAATAAAATTTGAACTGCAATAGAATTAAATAAGTGATCTTTAACTTTAAAGTGAAGCATTCGTATATTTAAAATTAATAAAGTAATTTATAACAAAAATAAGTACAATCAAACTAAATCTTGAAATTTTGGCAAAAATACTAGCAGTCTTCTGCTGAATCACAGCTGAGTCTTTGAGTAAAAAACGAGCCAGCCTTCTTGTTATCATCAGATAAAAATTACTTTTAAACCTAAAACAATTAATGAAATGGCGTTGGCGTAACAATTATCGAAATTAACAAGAAAATTGAATTGAATTGAAAAAACAATTAATATACTCGTGTCTAGTAACAGGCTTAGTAACGTACAGGAAGGTAGGCTGTATGGGGTAATTTTAGATTTATTAGCCAGACTATGACAGGCAAAACCATATTAATTTAATTCTACATTTGTGTGTTTGTATGTACTTGTGACATTTCATGCTGATCGAGATCACTGGAGTACTATAAAGTTTAATAAAACCACAACAGTCTAATCAATAACGTATATTCTATTTCAGTTTGATATTAATTACGCTTTTGCTTTATAGGTTTTATTGACAATTTGTATCGTAACAGAACCACTTATCCAATATTTACTTCAATTAGAACGTATTTGGGTTATTGATACTCAGTTATATTCATTAAGCATTTGCCAATATATTCTGTGTAGTCATGTCTCTATAATAAATAGAATTTGTATGCCTTACACCAGTAAATAATTTTTAGTGCTAGCTAATTATGGGACGCTGAGTTCAAAACCATTTTGAAAGTACCTACTATACCTTGTAGTTTTTTTTATTTCTTTGGGAGAACAAGAATTAAATAGTTTTCTAGTAATTTTAATTTCTTTCTGAAAATTTTTTGTTCCTCTCTAACGAACGGCAATTAATTGTTCTTATCATTAATTGCTACATGCTGACGGTTACTATCTTATGGTGTTGTAATAATAAAAAACACTGCTGGGCACGGGCCTCAATACGACGGAGATCAGGCCATAGTCCACCACGCTGGCCAAGTGCGGGTTGGCGGACCTCACATGTCTTTCGAAAACTTGCTAGATTCTCCCAAACATGCAGGTTTCCTCACGATGTTTTCCTTCACGTAAGGCAAGTGGTAATCATGTTAGAAATCATTCGCACATGAAAATATCAGAGTTGCGAAAACCGGGATTTCAACCAGCTTCACTTGGTTTCTCAAGTGAGCGCGTTACCACTGGGCTACCACTGCCTGTAGTAATAATACTGGCCGCATATTAATACAATAGATATTTTAAAAACAACTGTCATAATGATATGTGTTTTTAATAGTCTATACTATAATAAAACTGTAGAGGTCGAATGTCTGTACATAGAAAAAAAAATGCTAAAAACCGAGTCAGAGGGATGTAAGAAGACAAATAGAACAAATCCGGATTTTTTTCTAATCTAAGGCTTATCTCCGAATCCATTGGACCGATTTAAATGAAATTTTGATGGTGGTACCTTATATCCCCGCGCAATATCTTAGATACTTTTTATTCCGGAAAATTAAATAGTTCCCGTGGGATAGTTAAAAAACTATAGTATCTTATACAGCTTAGTACACAACAACTTATGCAACTAATTTAGTAAAACATTCTGATACCTTATATTGCCGGTCAAACAACAGGTTACTTTTCATCCCGGAAAAATAAACGGTTCCCGTGGGAACTAATAGATCTCTATTAGTGTCTTTCTAAAACCCGAGCGAAGCGAGGGTGAGCCGCTAGTCTCTAATAAATGTAATTATTATTTTTAAGATGGATAAAGTCTAATTAATTCACAGGCAATCTTTCAATCTCAATAGGTGTGCTAAGTACGCCTCGTCAATAGTTTTGGTATGAAGACGTTGCACACTCTCCACTGTGCAGAAATATTCTTAGGATTTATTTTCTTTCTTTTTGACTTTTTTAGCCAATTTTTTTTTCTATCCCTATCCCTCCTATATCATCTTTTGTCTTGTTGTTTTATTTTTTCCTTTCATCCCTATAAATTAAGATAAAGCTTGACTGTTACCTTTAAACTTTCATGGTAACTGACCATATTATTACGATGTAAATCGAGATATTATTTACCATGTTTATCACCTACTTTTGACAGTTTCCGATATTTCGTTGTGTTACAAGCGCCATGATCGCGGGTATACTGACAACTTTGCTAGTGGATGTTAAACTTTTTATTGACAGACAAATCTATATACATTTTTCTAGTTAGTTTTTTCGTCCGTTACGTACTCTCAAAAGAAGTGATAAATAAGGTTAATATCTCGTTTAACATCTTAATAATATTTCTCCTATGACTACTTTTCTTTTATCCTTGGGAAATGCATTAACGCACGAGGTGTGGGACTCACCGGCGAAGCCAGTACTACCCACTAAAACCCAACAAAACCTACCCCCGTCTTAATGGGGCGTCGCAGGATCGCTTACGCATTCAACTACGACGCCCCGACGGCAGATCTGCCGAAGCAGACCACAACACTGGGGTTGCTCCAAGATCCAATCTGCTATCAGAGAAGTACCAGGAGCAACCCACATGGTATACCGCCCTCCGAAGACGGCCACCTCTCACCGCCCACCGAAGCGGGCCACCTCCCTGAGCGTTTCTTGGCTTCGCGCCCGGCTGGATTGCCGGGCAATACTGAGCCTCCCCCCCCCCCACGACAAGGTGAACGCACGTTGGGGGGGTCTCCTATTACTACTTACCATTAAGTTTGTTTGGTACCTAGTTTATATCATAAAAAAAACGTTAAAGCAAAGTAAATCAGTATCAACTCTCTATCCTTAAAACGGATATAAATAAGAAAAAAACCAGTAAAATTTAAATATTTTGTCATTTCATTTTACACGAACAAACTATTTGATATTCGTATAAATTGAAATATCCTGTACAAACTTAATTTTCGAGCTCGAATGGGCTGTTTATTTTGCAATGGTCCCAAATTTACTCGACAAATTGGCTAAATTGAATCAAGTGACAAATCTTATAACCAATTCTGATTGATACAAAAGGTATTACGTAGAAAGAATAGATTTATTGTTTGATGTTCTTCAATATTACAATATGCATAAGATTTTATAAGTTAATTTTATCTACAATTTTTAAGAACAAACAAGCATATGGTTGGATATAATTTTGAAATACCCGGATATTTACTGAAATATTAATTTTAATTAGCTTTTACCTGCGACGATGCTCGCGTCATTGGCCAATAAAAAATAATCCAATATATAAACTCACATGTTTGGCTCAGTTTGTAGTGACCCTATTTGCTGTGCCAGTGGTCGCGGGATCGAGTTCCGCTGGAGGCATTCATTTATGTGATGAGCACGAATGTTTGTACTCCAGTCATGGGTGCTTATATTTATAATATGTATGTATTTAAAGTAATATATGTGTAGTTTATCAACTATCTGGTATCCATAACACAAGCCTTGTAGCTTACCATGGAACTAGATGGTGCTGTGTGTCAATGTCCCAACATATTTATTTATAAACTATGTATGTCCGTTCTGAAATTTAATAAAACAATGAAACTATTACAGTGTGAAAGTAGCAAACAAACAGGTTTCATACAATCTTTCGAATCTGTATTATTGTTGTAAAAACTTGAGATTGTTAACTCAAATATTGAAAGTGAATGGTTTTTGCTAAATACAGCAATATGTAAATCAAACTACTGTGGAACCCGATATCAGTCTTTAATATTTGCCATATTAAAATGCGAAAATTATTTGCTGATTCGTTCCTTTTACACCAGTTGAACACTTCATAGAGATACTTCGACCGTTATTAGACAAAGGAATGTCACACACCGATGGCAAATCCATACATAATATAATAATATTCTGAGTCGAATTTGTCTGTCTGTCGGTCTGTCTGTGACCGCATCACGAAAAACCCACTGGACAGATTTTGATGAAATTTGGTATGATGATAACTGGTTATCCGGGTCAACATAATATAAATACCATACTTTTTACTGCGGAAAATTATCTCATCTCTGAGAAATCTATATTAAACGTTAAAACGAGTCGCTAGTTATTCAATAAAAGCTCTAGAAGTCAAATTATCTTCATACCATATACACCATATTAATATTGTAGATATTTTTCACCACAAATTTTGGAGTTTTACCGTCCAATAGTTGATTGTACACCAAATCACAGAAAGCTTATTTCCATACAACATGTGTCGTTAGCTCGAAACAAGGTGTAACTTTGTATTGAAATATGACACAATATGTTTAGAAGTTTATACTAACTTTCATACATACGGTCTTAACTTCCACGTTTGGCAGTCAATAATTTATTAATACACTAGCCACTACCTATGGCTTTGCTTAGTTTAACATTTTTTAATATCATCCGCAAGCTTTAAATATAGAAATTTACTTTTTACTTTGTATCAACTCCATTTTCAAAACAGCTACTCTGGTTGAAAGGAATAATCAAAAATACTACACACTATCACCTATTCAATAAAAAAAACTCATTGAATTCTATCATTGTATGTTTGAGTATTTAACCGAATTGTTGCTCGTTAGTCTCGCTAAAACTCAAAAACGGCTTGACCGATTTAAATAATTCTTTTTTTGTTTTGTTGGGAGTTTGTCAAGGGTGGTTTAAGTAAAAAAAATATAGGGAAAACCTAAAAAAAAACAGCTGGAAAATCGAATATGTCAGAACTGTTTATTTTGTACCTATATTTATATGCATACTAATATTATAAATATGAAAGTGTGTTTGTTTGTTTTTCTTTCACGTCGAAACGGAGTGACATAGGCTACTTTTTATGGAATAAGATAATTTCCCACGGGAAAATACGTTATAATACAGAAACAAAAATTATTTATGATCAGAATTACTTGAAACTTGGTATTAATGCCTTTCAATATAATTAAATAAATACGGTGTTTAAGAATTATTCGAATTTCATTCCCTAAGGGGGTAAAATAGGGGATGAAAGTTTATATAAAACCTACCTTTTTGGAGTTATTTATGTAGTTTTAGCGCGAACGAAGCTGCGGGTTCTGCTAGTAATATATAATCTATCTGTTCTCTACTAACTGTTAAAACATACCTAGGGATGAACCTGATGGTGATGTATTTATTTTAATTTTTATAATAGAGAGTCATGTGTACGAGATATTACAGTGTACAAGTAAGAGTGTAAACAGCAGTCTCTGTAGCCGATTGACTTTCAAACTCTGGTAGAACGATAATTAATAATAAACGATCGTTCGTTATGAGATCAGGAGTACTATTGCGTAAAAACTTGTATGTAACTCGACAGCTAATTCCGCAAACATAATTCATACGCAGGTAAAACACCACCAACTTATCGATTCCGGGTTTTTATTGAGAATTTCATGACAGAAAACCCCATCAACCATACTTGACTCGAGCCGGGGCTCGAACCTAATACCTCAGGACCTACGTCCATTTATTATAGTACAGTTATTATGAGTGTATTATTACCTTAGTATGAATGATATATGTGTGTTTATAATCCATAAATACTTTGGCAAAGAAATCGCTAATTAGCGATAAGACCGCCTTTTGTGCACACTTTTGTTTCTGTTTCTTTTTTTGATAATGTGTTTGTATTTACTTTATGATTGTGGTGTACAATAAAGTATAAATAAATAAATAAACATTTTAAGCCGATCAATGACCTGTAACCAAATTTTACTTAAAAAAATAAGAAAAATAAGCATCTAATTATAAAAACGTCGCTCACAAAACCGTGGATTAAAAAGCGATTGCATGTAAATTATGTCCACTGAAGGATCTCGCAAACTAATTACCCGTCACAATCTCCTGACGTAAGGCTGTTTCACACTGATAAGTTTTCCATTTATTTTTTGGAACCGTTTTATAATTGAAATTATTAAAAGTGTTACACAATCTTAGGTAGTGGAAGCCCTGTCGTAAAACGTTTGCTCAAGAAAGTGGGTTCGAATTCCGGATTTTTCATCTCCTTCTTGTGATATTTTCAGATACGAATCGTTTTCAACATGATTATCATTATGATTATTATGATTAATATACGGTGAAGGAAATAAAATATCGCGAAGAAAGCTGTATGTCTGCAGTTTTACCTAGCAAGTTTTCGAAAGATATGTGAATTCTACCAACCCGCACTTGGTCAGGTTTTTGGACTAAGGCCCAATTCCAGTAATTTGAAGGAAGACTAGTGCCCAGCAATGCGACATTAAAAAGGACTAAATAAATAACCGTTAAATAAAAATTATATTAACAAAATATTAACCTGAATGAATAAAAATAATGACACAAAATTATTTTCTTATTAATCTCTATTTATTTGGAAATTTACTAGGTTCTCTCACAGGACAGGCAGGTTGTCCTACGATGTCTTCCTTCACCATAAAACAAGTGGTGATCATGTTGAATTAACTTCGGACATGTGAATATCAGACGTGCGAGACCCGGGATTTGAACTCGTTATACTGGGCTTCCCAAGCAAACGCGTTACCATGGGTAACACACATTTAAAAAAAACATTAAATCGCAAAATTCATACGATACCTTAAAAAACATATTTATACCTCCTTTTTGAAATCGGTAAATAAGAAATAAAAAATGAATACATCAAAGATAATTATTCAATTTTCCACCGTCTACGATACATTGAACTTTATTGGCTTCATCGCTGTGATATAAGCGATATTTGAAACCTAATAACGTATGCTCAATATGAAATGGAAATTTCATAATTTAGGATACTCATTCATCGAACCTGTCTGTTACACCCTCGTATTTTTTCTATTTTTAAAACATAATTTTGTTATTTTATTATCATACTAGCATTGCCCGCGGCTCCGCCCGCGACCAAAAACCAAATTCTTAGGTTTTACGTATTAGTATACTCTTACATTGCAGTTTTTGTATTTTTTCTCAGAAATGACACATTTTCCCGCAGTAAAAAGTATCCTATAACCAGCTATCATCATACCAAAATTCATCAAAATTTGTCCAGTAGTTTTCTCGTGATGCGGTAACAGACAGACAGACAGACAGACAGACAGACAGACAGACAAAAATCTTAAAAACTATAGATTCGGCCTCTGTATCGATAATAATTACTATTTCAATAAGATTTTCCAAAAAATATTTAATGTACAGATTCGGCTTAGTTACAATTTTATTATATGTATAGAAGTAAATTCTTAAAATGTAAAATAAATAAAATACGATAAATAAAATATTACCCTTTTAAATTAACACCTGCAATAAAATACAAACTGATTGCAAATTATAGAAATCGGTGAATCATTTTATTACTTGCTTTCATGAATGCTTCATTCATTCTTTTTTATTTAAATTTTCTGTTGTTAATATTTTTGATAACTATTTTTATTGTCTATTTTAAGCACACCTTTAATTTTCTTCAAGATTTTATTTAATTTGCAATGTCCTTTAGTTGATATTATTATGTTTGTATGAGTTTGATTTCGAGTGAGATTTTGTATGAATCTTGCAAGGTGAATTAGAACCACTTCCTCTAATCTTACGGAGTTGAAATTTTTGCATGTTGATTCATTTGATAACATTTACTTTTTTATGATAATTATGACCTGACTCATATTATGTGTTTTCTGTTTTTTTTTTTGTCACGTAATGGATCCACACAGAAATCGAGTTGTGTTTTTTTGATAGTAAAACATGAGTTTGATAATAACAATATTTCAAAATATAATCTATACATATAATAAAATTCTAACTAAGCCGAATCTGTACATTAAATGTTTTTTGGAAAATCTTATTGAAATAGATAATATTATTATCGATATAGAGGCCGAATCTATAGTTTTTAGAATTTTCGTCTGTCTGTCTGTCTGTCTGTTACCGCATCACAGAAAAACCACTAGAGGGATTTTGATGAAATTTGGTATGGTGATAGCTGGTTATCCGGGTCAACATATATGATACTTTTTACCCTGGGGAAATATCTCATTTTTGAGAAAAAATACAAAAACTGCAATGTAAGGGTATACTAATATGTAAAACCTTAGAATTTTGTTTTTGGTCATCTGAACGCGGGCGGAGCCGCGGGCAATGCTAGTAATATATATATTATATATTGTCTTTGTGATTTTGCTCTGAAAAATCTTTATCGATAAAATTGATAGTGTTTTCACTTCCCAATTTATTTGGTACTGAGAAGTATCAACCGCACCATGATATAATGAAAATGGTAGTAGCTTCTGTCACTCTCCATCACCACTCTCTGAAAAATATAAAATGAACGTGCTGCCAATTCCTGTCTTTTAATCCAAATTAAATTTATAAATGAAATGAAAAAATATATAAGATTATTAAAAATTATAATATTATAATGAAATGTTATTACATTTTTTGTTACAAATCTTATTAATACTATTTCAATTAATGCAGAAGACTTGTGGCTGAAGATTTGTTTTGTCTCTGTAGCGCCTGTCCGCCATTTTCAACCGACTTCAAAGAGGAGGTTCTCAATTCGACTGTATTTTTTTTTAGCTGACGGCTATCAAAGAGACACTCAGTCCACTCTCTATGTCTATGGAAAAATCAATCCGTTTCTCCGTTGTTATGTTAAATCATAACCACAAATAAAGACAGTTAAAAAAGCAGAATAAAGAAAGTTCACAAAAAAATTAACAAATAAAGTAATATCAGGGCTAATAATTATTTATAAATAATGATATCACAGGCAGTGGTAGCCCAGTGGTAACACGCTCGCTTGGGACACCGAGCGAAGCGGGTTCAAATCCCGGGTCTCGCACCTCTGATATTTTCATGTGCGAATCATTTCTAACATGATTACCGCTTGCCTTACGGTGAAGGAAAACATCGTGAGGAAACCTGCATGTCTGAGAGATCCTAGCAAGTTTTCGAAAGACATGTGAAGTCCGCCAACCCGCACTTGGCCAGCGTGGTGGACTATGGCCTGATCCCCCCGCGTATTGAAGGGAGGCCCGTGCCCAGCAGTGGGACATTAAAAAGGGCTGAATACATAAAGATATCACAGTATATATTATAAATACGAAATTCCGCCGCCTTTTATGTTTCTTTTTTTTCTTTTTTTACATAATACATACATATGTGTGTAATTTGTGGTATGCTATAAAGAATATTGGATTGCATTGATATATGTATGTATGTAATTAAACTATAACAATATGTATAATATTGTAGAAATAAATTGAAGCAAACTCAGACATTTATGTACATTTACATATTACAAGCAGTGAGCTCAATAGGATTTACCATTGGCTATATAAACGGAAGCTTTAACATAAACTTTCATATTTCTCGCTTGAAAGCTTTCATTATTGAAACCCTTTAGGAAGAGTTTCTAGAAATCCTTCCTTTGTACTTTTTTTAATTTATTTATTAGTATCAACTCACCCTCGCTTCGCTTCGGGTTCGTCCCTAGACAAAAACAAATCTATCCCACGGGAAATATAAATTTTTTTCGGGATGATATATAACCTATAGCCTTTCTCAGTTAACGAGCTATCTAATGCAAAAAGAATTTTTCAAATCGGATTAGTAGTTCCTGAGATTAGCGCGTTCAAACAAACGAACAAACCAACATACAAACAAACAAACAAACAAACAAACAAACAAACAAACAAACAAACAAACAAACAAACAAACAAACAAACAAACAAACAAACAAACAAACAAACAAACAAACAAACAAACAAACAAACAAACAAACAAACAAACAAACAAACAAACAAACAAACAAACAAACAAACAAACAAACAAACAAACAAACAAACAAACAAACAAACTCTTCAGCTTTATAATATTAGTATAGATTTCCAACTAACACTATAAACAAACGTTTAACATAATATAGCCTTACAAAAACCTCTGAGGTTTGTATTAAATGCACGTAAATACTAGTTTGCGTTAGTGTTAAGTTTTACATATTATGTACACTGTAGTGCTATAAGCAAAAGTGAAAAGAAAGTAAATTTAAAAATACGACAAATTGTAAAAAATAACACCTTGATTCTACAACAACTAAAGAAAGCGTTCATACAAAATAAATTATTTCTTTTTTTTTCAGTTTATACGCGACATTTGTGTGATTTTATATAAGAAATTTTATAGTGACGACACGTTTGGCTCAGTTTGTAGTGACCCTACTTGCTGTGCCATTGGTCGCGGGTTTGAGTTCCACTGGGGACATTCATTTGTGTGATGAGCACGAATGTTGGTACACCAGTCTTGAGTGTTTATTTTAATATGTATGTATTTAGAGTTATATACTACGTGTAGTGTATCAGCTATCTGGTATCCATAACACAAGCCTCGTAGCTTACCATGGAACTAAATGGTGCTGTGTGTTAATGTCCCAACATATTTATAATTATTAATTTTAAATAAAACTATTTTTTGCAGATGTATTTTAATTTTTAGTTCCCTATGTTTGAATGCTTTACAAAGGTCCGAAAAGATAGTTTAATTTAAAATGTCAAATATTCACGTAAATCTAAATAAAAACTAAAAAAAATAATAGAAAACGACTTCCAGGCACTAAAATGTGAAAAATAACTAAACGGAGGTTTTCATTTAGACTAGATTCCTAATCAGATATTTTCGTAGTCGGTGTCAGCCGACAATAATTTAAGATATGAATATCTAATAGGTAAATATGTATTTTACGCATCGCAATACATAAATTACATTAGATTTTCTTTGCATCGGCTGGCACCGACTTCGAAAATATCTGATTAGAAAAGCTCCGTTTAGTTATTTTTTACATTTTAGTGCCTGGAAGTCGGTTTGTATTATTATTATTTTAGTTTTTTTTGCCATTTTTAGTGTAGACGTAATTTGTAAGAAGAAAGTTTCTTTAATAACATATTCGATTAAACAATTTATTTAAAAAATATATTTATTGTTGATTTCTTTAAAAAACCGCTCGACCAATTTCGATAAAATTTTTATGGGACCACCAGAGAAGTATACCTTTTGAAACAGAAAAAAATCCAAATCGGTTCAGACGCCTTCGAGTAATCGGTGAACATACATAAAAAAAGGTTCCGACGAATTGAGAAACTCCTTTTTTTGGGAAGTCGGTTAAAAAGATTAAAAATGTTTTAAAAGTAATTTTATACATAAAAATTCACCGTAACCGTGAGCATAATTAATAGTCGAGTCGATCTAGTTGTAAGTTTCTCTATCTATCTCCGAGGCATAATTACGTCTTGAAGCTAGCTGTAATATTTTATTATATAAACTTTAAACTTAATATCTTATACCATAAACTCTTCTTTTTTTAAATATATCAGTATGTTTTTTTTTTAATCATAAATTGTAAAGTTTTATTCAATTTATTTCATATATTAAAAAAATACGTCGACTTTTTGTCGCCGGTCCATTTCGGTAAAAAAATTTCTTTTTTATCGAAAAAGCTTTTTTATCTAAATTTCACCAAATCGTGACATAAGATTTTACATAATACGTCACCATTTTTATCAATAAATACTACAATATAACAATGATGTCCTCCTGACCGAATATGGCCACAGTGGCTAATCTCACTGAGACTAGCCGACTGAGCTGGAGACATTATAGACCACAAGTGTTCGCTCAGACTATCTCTTTATTCTTTTTCACTCTCCAAGACCTCCGGCTTTACTTGCTCTCCGAGACACAGGTGTGGAACATCACTAAATTCTCAAACTCGGGTTACTAATGATAATTACTTCTACTCTGTATCGAAAATAATATCTATTTCAATAAGATTTTCCAAAAAATATTTAATGTACAGATTCGGCTTAGTTAGAATTTTATTATATGTATAGATAGATTAGTAGATGTATTATAGCAAGTGTTTTGAAAAAACTTGAAAATTGCTAAGCATTACTCTTTCCAAACAAGACAGCTTTGTAAACTACAATATAAAAGTTTGTTCTTTCGCTACAGTTTCAAACTCGTAATAGGTTCGACAATAGATTAATAGCTGTCATATATTTTTACAACAATTTATCTAACAACTTTAACCATTTTAAACTCCACCATAGCGAATTTTACACTATTTGTTACTTTTCGACTGCATCTTTATAATTTTAAATCTTTTTCATAATAAAGTAAAGAACTTTAATAATAAGTAACCCTTACTTTGACTGTGTTCACTGTGATAAACATTCATAAAAAATAAATACTGAGCGACTATTATTCACTATTTCTCGGTTTTTATTTTAGTTATAGCAAGTTTAAAGTATATTTATCGGTATAAAAAATAATTCAACTAGTGGCAGCATCGTTTATCTGTCATAATCGAGACAAGATGTCATCGAGGCGTGGGCACTCGAATCTTCGCAGGGTAAATGTTTTTATTTTTGATGTTTTACATAACTAAACTAACTTTTTTCTAGTTTTAATTTACTAAAAAATGTTTATGCTTTGGTTTGGAATGGGGCTTATGTAATGTTTTATGTTTTTGGTAACTTTTTTTTGGAGGCAAACTTGTTTGTTCATCACAGTGAACACTGTCAAATACTCGAACAAGTATTGTCAATTTGATACGTTCGTTGTGATGAACATTGCCAAATTAGGTATAACTTTTATTTACAAATAATATGCTTTTAAGTGGTGAGATTTTACAGATTAACAGAATAAAATACAAAACCGCACTCATAGAATACGAGCTCTTGTTCCTGTAGAGCATGCACAATCCAACAATAGTGATAAATCCGAAAATAACAGTGACTACGAATTGCCGCCACCTTCTCCAAGTCCAGTTTCATCTTCTACGCCTTCCATTAATTCTTGTTTAGAACGCTTAGACCTCAATAATAGTCCCGAATCTGAACATATTGAAAATGATGATGAACAGCCGTTAGAACCATCCGATTTATACCACTCCGAAGCTCTACAATTAACTCTAGTTTTGCAGAAAATTTTCCCTAATACACCATCTAGAGAACTAAACTTTGATAATGTTCGATCATTATCTTAAATAATATCGCTTCCATCTGAGACACAATCACCAACACTCGCTACATCTTATACTAGAAAAATAAGAGCAAAAAAGCAGATAGCTCCAGCTGTCAAGAAATCGAAGAAAATTTCAAAATTTTCTCATTTTTACAAATGGAAGTTGTAATGAAAACAAATTAGTTATTGAACGCTGGAATAATAATAAACCTGTAAATTTTATAAATTCATTTCTTAGATCTGAACCAGTACAAAAAACAAATATGTATTGTAAAGAGCAGAAACAAAGAAGAAAGATAGAAATTGATTGTCCGCAAATTGTTCGCGAGTACATATGGGGGGTGTATACTGTATAATGTCTGTCTGTTACCGCATCACAGAAAAACTACTGTAGGGATTTTGATGAAATTTGGTATGGTGATAGCTGGTTATCCGGGTCAACATATAGGATACTTTTTACCGCGGCAAAATATCTCATTTCTGAGAAAAAATACAAAAACTGTAATGTAAGAGTATACTAATATGTAAAACCTACTAAACGCGGGCGGAGCCGCGGGCAATGCTAGTTTTTAAATAAAATAATCTTTTCCTTAAGTCAAACTTGATATTTTAAATATTTAATTTACTTTTCATCCACGCTCTGTACATTTGTACCACGATGTTAGTTGTGATGTGGACGAATTAAAAGAAAGCCATTTTCTGTAATTATAGAGACGACCAATGTTCGTACGACAGATTTTATCCTTACCATATACCCGATATCGATTAGTTCGATAAAATAGTGACAGTGTATCTCTTTACACTTTTAGTAGGTTTGATTTCCAGCTCAAGTAATTTTTTTTCTAATATTTATACCCAGTCATTCTTATTTAAAAAAATAAAAGAATGTTTCCTTTATGTAAATCTTCAATATTTAAAATACTTTTCTTCCATATCCCACCCATTTGTTTCATCCTGTATAAAAACAAAAGAAAATGGTAAATTTACGCATTATTAAAAAATCAACAAGCCCAAAGTGTTTCAGGCTTGAACCAAATAACAACATTCAATATTATTAAAGCTTTCTGAGGTATACGTTAAAAAAGAACAAAAATTTACGGAAGTGACGTCATCATTTTTAGTTTTATCTCTCACATGTGCTTATTTTAAATTGGATTAAAAATATATATTCATTTGGAACTTGTATTATTAAAAACCAATAAATTTAAATGCACGTTTTCTTGAACACATGCCAATCAGACAGCAGGGATTTTATTTTGCAGGGATTACCCTATTATCTGATTAATTGTACCATATGTTCGCTTGATGAATGTAAAATTTTTGTTTAGAAGTTTACATTTGGTTATTCAAAAATATTGTTTCTAGTAAGTTAATTTAAATCTAACATTTCTGTTTTAACTTTTGTTCTATGAGCTAAGCCCTCTAATGGACAGCTGAGTTCCTCTGATAAAATCCTTATGGAACAAAACAAGTTAATGCAAACACATAAAATAAATAAAAATTTATTTTTTTGATAAATATATAGACAGTGGATTAAGCTTGCTGAGAAGGAACGAGAGAAATATATAACAAAAGTAGATACTCATTTTCGACTTCATGTTTCCTTATTGAAAGATAGGTCTTTCTACAAATTTTATCTTAATAGTTTTAGCCTTGATGTGAAGACATTTGTTACTGCGAATGACTAGGTTTGTCCGACTGAGTAAATGAAGGTCCAACCGCAAAATCGAAGGCTATATTACAAAAAACCTTATTTGTAAAAATAATAATTTTTAGATACATAGATATATTTTACGAATGTGGTACCAGACTATTAATTATAGTGAAAAGTCTAAATAAAACGTATTTAAGGCTGTCTTAATTTTCCTGTCGCTATGCCCGTATTATGTATATATACAACTAGCGACTCACCCTCGCTTCGCTCGGGTTCCTCCCTAGCTTGATTCCCCATACAAACTTTCATCCCCATTTTCACCCCCTTAAGGGATGATTTCCGGGATAAAAAGTATCCTATGTCCTTTCCAGGGTCTCAAACTATCTTCTTACCAAATTTCATCTAAATCGGTTCAGTAAATGCAGAGATTACTTCCTACAATATCACAAACTCACAATACACAAACTTTACCTCTTTATTATATTAGTATAGATAATAGATAGCTTCTTGTATTGTTATATAAATTTTCCGTCCCGAGATACAATTTATATATTTGCCAAATTTTATCAAA